>JAODKM010000001.1:4235989-4274153 GCA_026780845.1 Petrocephalus sullivani | reverse complement strand
AGTCACTCAAAATTAAAAATGGCAATTAAACGGTTATTATTATTTATGTCATATTACATACATATTTAAATAGCAAGAATTGGTTTCACGAATAGTTCTTATTTCGCCATCAGAAGATCTCTGCTCACCAAGGGGATCTGTCTGTTTAGACAATAACTACAATCAGGGAGCTGAACGGAAGAATGGAAACAGAATGAGGCAGATGGGGGGGGGGGGTGGCTTAAGGTGGGGCTGGCTGAAGATGGAGTATGTGTTTGTGTTGTGCAAGCGAGCCAGGGGTGTGCGTGAGTGTTCGTGTGTGTTGGGGGGGGGTTATGTATTTATTACATCATGGGGACCGAATGTCCTGACAAATGTGACAAGAACCTGTTATTCTGACATTGTGGGGATAATTACTCTCAGTAACTTTGTTTCAGTAAGTGTTATAAAAATCTGTGACTGCAACAGAAAAACTAAAGTAAAACTAAATGGAAGTAGCCAAAAGTCTTGTATTTCGTTTGGTTACATATGGTTACGGTTAGGGCTGGTTAAGTTTGCCATAGCTGGGATTAGGGTTTTGCCCATAGAAAAGATATGAAGACAAATATGTGTGTGTGTGTGTGTGTGTGTGTGTGTTTGGGTTTGCATAGATCACATTTGAGGACCAAAATGTCCCCAAAGTGTGGTAAAACCAGATATTTCCCTACTTTTGGGCACATTTTTTCAGGTCCCCATTTGGATAACCTCAATTTTATAAAAAATCTGTAAATGCAATAAAAAAATGCCAAAAGTCTTGTATTTGGGTTGGTTACTTATGGTTAAGGCTGGGTAGGGGTTAAGGGTGTCATGACTGGGATTAGGGTTCTTCCCATAGAAATGAATGGCAGGTACCCATTTGGACAGGAGTGTATTGCACCATGACAGTTTGGGACCACCACGCACATGAATGGCCCCAATAATGGCTGCTGCCTCATACCCATACTGGAGCACGGATTACTGGAGTATGGATTTCAGAGGCCTTCTACATTGAAGTCATTTAGTTATGTCCATGTTTAGCTGTCCACTGATATCACCTGGAGATTGCAGAGGTGGACCATCAATTAAGCTGTTAAAGTGAAGGGGGAACACGGTGGCGGCTGCCAATCAGAATAGTGCAGGCAGCAACCAATTGAGGCGCGGATGCAGCATTTTCCAACCACGTGCTTAAGATACAGAAACAAAGAAGATACTTGATCTTTGCAGAACTTTAATATCACACAGTAGAGCTTGAGAACTAAGACGGGTAAATTAGACAATTGGCAGTCTCTGTCACTGTGGTTGCATTAATCATCTGGTTTAATACACCAAGCCAGACAAGCATTGACGGTGAGCCCAGACTACCCATCAACCTACTAAGGGTGCATGATATCAATTTTTAATTGATAACCCTGTGCAAGCTCATTCTTATAAGACAGCAATTCTGCAGAGTTTGCATTATCATGGAGGTCCGTTGTGTCAATGCAAGCAGTCCCTCTATGAACTACATCAACAAATGACAGGAGAAGAAAGGGGTTAGAAAAGAACAAAACGGCAAAGACTTGAGGAGATCCTTCCGATGACAGTGAGGAAGAGAGAGGAGAATGATAACCTTCAGCTCCAACTGGAATAGGGGTCACATTCGCTTGCGTGGATTAACACAGAGTTCTGCTATGAACACTTTTGAAAGTGTTATAATTAAAAGCAGACCACGTTTAGGTCTGTTTTAGTACTCGCTTATTAAAAACCAGGAGCGTGTCCCTTCTGCAAAGTTGATCTGACAGCCCCATTCCAGTAATGATCAAAATTTTAACTCTAAGTGAAAATATCATGATTCATATTTTACCCAGACTTAGCAGCCCTACTAACTACCCATCCATTCAACATCCATCCATCCATCCATACATAACTACTTCTGCACTACAGGATCAGTTAATCTGGATCTATGCCAAGCCTGACGAAACCTTGTCCTGTTGCATATCCACCAGCTACAGTCAGAATCACCCCAGAATCAGGCGGCTGTACTAGAGGCATCCTAATCATCTCTGCATTGGAAATGTTACTCCATTCAGCATGGCAGAAGGAGAAACCATGGAGAAAAAAGGAAATGACATCAAAGGCACTGTTAGGATGCAGATGTTTGCTTTCATTGCTGTGCCACTGAAAACAACCATTTGTTTGTAGCTCCTCTTCTACACTCTAAAAGCTTGTCTCTTGGGATTGTTTACATTGCAAGTCTGGGATCACACACGCCGCCCCCCATCCCCTACAGGGTGCAGCTGGGGGCAGCCTCCCCCCGTGACTCGCACAGCCTCGGCGTTTGTGTGCATGTGCACTTGCCAGGCAGAGAGCTCGGGGGGCACAGGCAGACAGCCTAGGAGAGGGCAGTCTGATCCCAAAATAACACCCCCTAATGTTGGCACATGACCGATCAAAAGAGAGCTGGGGGAGGGGGGGTAAGGGGGCATGGAGCTGGGTCATGCCATTGGCTACATGTAGGGTTCAGACATAAAACACACTCTGCATTGCTAACATGACCCAACAGTAACAGCTGACTCGTCCCCCTCCGGGATCCCAGTTACCTCCAGCCTCCCCCACATCCTCTCTTACCAACCTTAGTGCTAACAGTCCTTTTGCTCAGAACAGGGGTGCAACCAAACATGCTGTGAGCAAATTCCTGCCCACAACTCTCCTTATAGGTCAGTCATCAATGCATCAGCGAATGGTGAGTCCTCCTGTTGTGCTGCTTTCATGGACGGCAAACATCTAACTTTGTCGCTTTAAATTCAGTTAGCTCCCTGTTTACTGAGATAAGCAGACAGAATCAACAAAAAAGAGCACAGAGTAAAATAAATTATCGGTCGACCTTAAACTTAAAGGTCAGTGGTATGTGCTCAAAAACTAATAATTTCCAAAGTATGATCTTTCTCTCATTTATGGGACCATTTTGAGTTTTTTTTAACCATCTTATCATCTTACCATCATTTTTACTATCTTAAGCCAGCTAGTTATTACTCAGCCCCCCAGGAAGGGTTTACTTTGTTTTGTGTGACATGCCTTACACCCCACCCTGATGGTATCAGAGTGAGGCCTCCGCACTATAGACGCTTTACACTCAGAATTAGCATAATTATCCAGCACAGTCCAGCCCAGAGCTCCACAGCGCCCTTGGGGAAAATAAAGCAGTTAGCATGAGGCGCAGTTAGCTGCTCTAGAAAGCGCCGCTCTCAGGTAATCCGACACTACAGTTAAACCCTGCTTTCTTAACCAGGAGGACAGTTCATGTTTTCTTTACTGTTTTTTTCCCCCCTTTGGGCAGAGCGAGTTCTTATTAAAAAATAACAGAAATCATACGTCCTTTAGCAAAGAGAGCCATAAGAGGATATTTAGATTTTTACACAGTAATTAAAATACCTTAAGAAATACTTTTGTTAAGTACAGCAAATAGCAGCAGCATGCCGCTGATCCACTAGTGCTGAAAGGAACAGAAAGCAGGAATTAGGTGCCGACGCACAAAGTGTGTGTGACGGGGTTTGGCCCGTGCATTATGCCCCGCAAGAAAGCGGGTGGGTAGTTACATCCTCCCCAGCATAACCAGCACCCCCCCCCCCCATGCCCACATAATTAGGATCAGATCGGATCGCGCCCGGTCGTGGTCGCGATCCTTTCATCTCATGCGTTTACCTTCCCCTGCTCAGATACACGAGACAAAAGGCCTTTGTGTCCTCGCGACATCCCCACGCCTCACCCCCCAGAAAAACGATGAGCTTCATAACCCGAGACACGAGGAGGGACAGGAGGCGCTCATTATGGACTTCAGACCCGAAAGGCCGGAAAGGTATGAACGCAGCGTGAACACGTGTTTATACACATACACACACACGGGCGTGCGTGCAGGGGGCTCCTGCATGCACGCAGGACTCAGGTAGTTTGTAAGTGAGGTTCTGCACTGTGTTAAGTGTGTGGGGGGGCAGAGAGTGTGGGGGAGGAATCATCATTTCAGCGTGGATCTGGTTAGTGTGTGAGCCAGTTAGCAGAGAGGGCTGTTTATTAACTGTGCATTTCTACCTTAACCCTGCCAATCAGGGAGCATCTGGCCTTCCACCACCGGCACCCGAGTCCACCAGGCCATGAGGGATGGGGGGAGGCTGCAAGCGACTTTACAGGCATCTATCCCCCCCACCCCCCCCCAAACAACGGCTGTGCCATAGAAACCCCAGTGCAGAACTGAGGGCTGCACTGTGACTGTCACACAGGCTGTCACAGCACACAACACAAAACCCATGTTCACACACATAGATACAAAACCATATGTAAACACTGACGTGTCCATATGAACATACATGTGCTCTTTAACACATGTGAATTTCATGCCGTCCCATAATGGTGAGCCCTCAGAGCAGTTCTCCAACAGAAGCTAAACACACCAATTAAGAGAGCCTGGGGGCAGCTCTGGGGGGTGGGGGGTGGTCACATTAACCGGCCTATCGTCCCTTTCCTTCCCTGCAGCCTCATTCCCAAGATCCTTTCCTGTAATTTAGAGTTCAGGTACAGTTTTGTGTTTCTAATATTTTTTTTTTTTTTTTGGGGAATGAGAAACAGCTGCTGAACCCCAGCCTTCCAAGACGCCAATATATTTGCCTCTGCGGGCTTTCACTGCTTCTCACGAGGTCTCGGGCCCGTCAGCAATGGTGCCGTGGAAAGAGACCCCCGTCACATGCGAGGATCCACCCCGCGCCGCGGCTGGGCCGGCCGGCCGGCAGCCAGATGGGTTGGCCCACAGAACCAGAACGAGGGACGGGGAACCGGGTAAAACTGGCTTAAGGTAGCCCTAGTAAGACACCCAGCATATAGGAAGAGCAGGCCCAGAGTGCGAGGTGGGGGCTGTATGATTAAGTACAGCACAAGGCTCACAAATCAAAAAGGGCCAGTAAACAGAGGGAGCAGGGGGCGGCGGTCACGCTGAGTCCAGTCCCCCCCCCCCACATCAGCACACTATTTTTAGGGCTGTTTCCCACAGGTCTGCGATTCCCGTAATTACAACCCTAAAAAAAAAAAAAAAAAAAAAAATCGGGACTCGTTATTTTTATTGAATTCACAATAATGTGGGGCGATTACCGAAAGTGGTGGGTTTGGACGTTTAACGGAGGCACTTTGGCCATTAAGTGGGGGGGGCTCTCTGCCAGCCATGCTAGGCCAAAGCCTGTGGAAGAGTGCTGCGGAAAAGCAGGCAGCAATCGGGGTATTTATATGCGGAGTCATGCTCCGGGCGTCCTGCGGAGCGGCACTAGATCTCTGCACCGGCACAGATGTTCCTCTGCACTGGTGAGTGGATTTATTCTTTAGGTGATTGGGAATAAAGAATCTGTGGTTCCGGATCTGAGGTTCTGGATTGTAACCACGACATTCACTGACCTTCCAGGTATCTGGTATGACGGTGGTGCGGCCTCAAATATTGCTCCCAGAATACCCTGGTGTCCCAGACGCCCTGGGTGACCCTTGTGCAGGACACCTCATCAGTCTCTAGTCGTGCCCTGCCAAAGACACACGGGCTCACAAGGATTTGCTGCCGCACGGGTGTCACGCCGTTACGACACGCACGTGGGGGCCACCTCCGCTCCACGCGGCACTCAGCCATCAGCGGCAGCCTGACAGGAAGGATGGGGGGGTCCCCTCCTGGGAGAGCAGCCACGGCGTTCCCACGCTGACGGCCTGCACATCCTGCACAGCTGCCTAATGTCAATCCCCCCACTTGGCTTATGAGTCTGGACCTTTTTGCAACCCCCCCACCTTGAAAATCCCTAAGTAATCCCTATATTCCTCAGCCGCTCCGGGGGAACCCCAGAATCTAACAGGCACCCTCTACCCCCCACCCACCCAAAAGAGATTGATGACCAGCAGCAGGGACTAAAGTTTTTACTCTGGAAACCTACACATGAGCGCCAGCAAACCCTTGCAGGTATTAGATGATTAGAGTATAGGAGCAAAGGTAAGAACCACATCAGAGGAACCGCATTCGCCGGCGAGGTCACATCACATGTGGGAGGAATCCACGCTGTCACCAGCTCAGCAAAGACCTGCCGATCAGTCCTCATAGCCTATTTTCACTTTCCAGACTAGTTACACAATGTGGTATACCTAGCCACCTATACTACCCTACCGATCTACCAATACTACCTTTCATCTGTTGCAGGATTCTGGAATGTTTAGACGAGGTGACTCTGTCCTGAGTAGTGTAGGGTAGAACTGCACCATGGAGGGGACCCAGACTAACACCCCCATGCGTGGGTCTGCCGTGATGTAATTAGAGGGTAATATAGTAGGGAAAGTGAAGCATAAAGATTCTAGTCATAGACTGTTGCGTATGGGCTTGTTGACAAGCGTACGGTTTGCCCTACTGGCCAAGCAACAGGGACTGGGCTGCAAGGAGTTAAAATGATTTGAGCCCCATGCTTCCACTACGAATACCAGTGACACCCACCCCCCCGTCACATTCCCTCCCTCCCTGATTCACCGTTTGATTGGGCCCAACACGTGCTGTGGCTTATCAACACCTTGAGCGCTGACGCGGAAACTCTGACGGTTTGCAGATGTGGACGCGGGGCCCCGGCCGCTACGTGTTTGCGGGCCCCGCCAACCCCCATGGAGGAGCACTTATCTCCCCGGAGCTCTTATCCCACCGTGACCGGCTCTAAGAGGGACTTTGCCAACATGCCCTTCTTGCTTCTCCGTCTCAGGCTGGAGATGCCGCAGATTAGCAGAGGCTGTCAGCTCCAGGCCATGGATCCGTACGGAGAGACGCTTTCTGAAAACATGGCAGGATGCCTCAACCTGGGGAAATTCAGACATAATGTGCCATTGTTGTACCCAAGTATGTGAGACCCCTACATTATATACTCAATCCCACAATATTTTTATACCCATAAAGAAGCCCTGTTAAGATGCATGAAAAATATGTGTGAGATGATATCTTGGATATCTGTACCTAAAGGGACATTCCAGCTGATATGTGGAAGTGCGTGGGGCACTGCGGTGAGGGTGAGGTTACAAGAAAGATAAGTCTGAGGTCCAGGACTAGGGTTTGTGGCGGCGAAGGACGTGGTGGCAAGAATGAGGCAGGATAGATGGAGATGTCAGCGATTCAACATGTTCTCCCCATGGACCGCCACGCACCGGTGGGACATCAGCACACTGGAACGCTCTTCTGAAAATGCAAGACGACGGTGCGAAATGATGTCTAGGCCAACCGTGGTCTCTCAGACACCTCGCCAAGATGGAACCACTTACTTTCTGACCCGTGAGGCTCTAACACGACACGGAGCAACGTCTCTGACCAAAGACTGAACGACTGACACAAAACGAAACTCCCAAGCTGGACTCACGATAAGCCCACGTGTCACTTTTAAGTAAACACAGCTGGACGCAGGTGACCGACTGATTACTCAGACACTAATAGCTACCTAGTTTCAGCCAGGGCAGAGATTACCCCAACCGGGAGTGAATGATGGAGAGGGGGACACTTCTGCCGTGCTGTGATCGGTTGGCGGTCGAGGCCTCACAGAAAGAATGCCACCCCCCATACAAGGATTATGTAATTTCTTCAGCACACCCCCATACCAGAGGTGCCCCGCACTGCTGCTGACTGACTAGCTGCACTCCTCCTGCCCTAATTGCAGGTTATCTTCAGTGTGCAGAGGGGTGCGTGCTTTTTCGGTTACGACCCGACGCGTTTCAAAACAGCCGAAACGGAGAGCGGCGTGTCGAATGCCTCCTCTTCCTCTCAGCCCCCGCCTGCACGCCGCCTCCCTGCAAGCTCGCGGTCGCGGCCGTGTATAATTCCGTTATAAATAAAGGCCGTTAAAAGCAAAGGGTTAGGAAACTGCTTGTCGCCGTTGTCGGGATGGAAAGCCGGTCACCAGGCATTCAAGCTGCCCTGCGTCTCTGCGTGTCCCCCTCCCCCCAAACCAGGCTGGCGCACCGCAAATGGCCCCGTCTGGATACGGAGAACATTTGCAATTAAATGTGAGAGCGTGTGTGTGTGTGTGTGTGTTTCTGTTTTATGAAGTATAACAACTGTGATGTAAACTGGAGACGGCTTATATAACAGTGGCGTTGCTTCACAGCTGAATTTCCCTTGGATGCGCACAGGTTCCCAAGAACTGTGTTTATTTTTACTGTTGGTCTTGGAAAAGGGTTTGGATCCCGAAAAATGAGTGAGAAGGGAAGCAGGCAATGGAGGCGGAGTCAGGGGAAAGAGAGGGAGAACGGGGCCAAGGCTTGGGGGGGGGGGGGGGTAAAACGGAAGATATCCAGGTGCTAGGTCAGCTCCCCAGTCTGGCATGAACTTCTTCCCTCTCCCCTACCTTCATTTTCTTTCCTTTTCTCATGAAACCTTCTTAGCCACAGCAAGCATGATGGGCTCGGCCTCTGTCGCCCTTCCCGGGTTAGCGTTAGCAGTGTGGAGTTCCTTTCCGTACTATTCCAGCAAATCCAGAGAGCCTTTATCCCCACGTTATTCTGAATGCGGTGGAGGGGGGGGGCACTGAGATTGGGGAGGAAATAGATAAAATTAGATGTCAAGCCTGGGATGGGATCAGATAAAGGCGGAAGCGATGTTGTCATGGTAATTGTCAATGTTGTCAGTTTCTAAAGCTAGGTCTCCCTCGGGGGGGCAGCAGAGACCCCCCCCCCATATGTGTGTCTAGCAGGGGGGTAGCTCATCTTGAGCCCTTGCTAGCACTGTATCTCCCATCACAACAGCTGCAGGGTTTGCAGTAACACGCCATCCCACCCCACCCCCCCACGGTTGTTTTGGATTCGCACTGATTACCCACATGTCCCGACAGGACGGGCACTAGCTTTAATGTAAAGTTTGTGCGCGCTGTGTTTATGTGTGTCCACGAGCCAGTGCGCGCATGCCTGTGCGTGACTCACTGCGGTATCAGCTCCTGCATCACGCCTGCAGATAAACGTCTCGGTCCTCAGTCCAACGCTGCCGACCATCCTGGTCATCTGTTCCGGGGTGACGAGGCGACTGCACAGGAAGCGAGGCACGCTGGGGTGAGCTGGTCACATGACTCCCGGTGGCCCCATTCCACAAGGAAGGGCTGCCTGAAACGAGCATGACTCGGCCGGGTTCTGGCCCAGTGGGGATCGGGGTGTTATCCTGCCAGCGTGCTTCCTGCCTCGTTTTGGCCCTGGAGTGTTATTGAAAGGGGTCCGGTGACTCGAAGGCTCCCTTTCAGGGCCCCACACCCGTTTCATCTACTGTACTTGGCAAACATTGACGTTGGCAGGTTGGGGACAGCTCAGAGTGGGCGGCATATGCTTATATGCATATCTTACCACCAGGGGGCATGTGGGGAGCCCCCGGCACACTCAGCCTGATTCAAAAATAAAGAAAAACTTTGCAGACTGCCATGTATACCTGCATGTTTCTGACGATCGTTCAGCAGATATTTTTGCGGAAACAGACTCAGACTCTTGGTTTCTATCGATCCATGCTGACTTGAAGATTGAGGGGGAGAAGTTGACTCCCTGGCTGGACCTGGCATGCTTCCTCTTCTGGGTGTCTTCGACCACCGGGTCCTTTACTGGAGGGAGAGAGGGTTAGAGTCAGGGTTAGAGTTAGGAGAGGGTTAGGGTTAGGAGGATGTTTCTCCCAAGGTAGAGTGAAGCTCAGATGTGACCTGTGTACCAGGATGTGTTCACCCTCAGTTGAAACCGTGTGATTCTCATTACTGTGGCGGACGGGACAACAACCTGCTGTCCCGCCCTGCGATACGGATAGAAATACTGGCACCCCTCACATGTTCCCTTTTTGGCTCCGCTCCCCATGCCCCTCGCTCCCCGCCATCCCAACTACATGGGGAAGTGTCCCAGGAGGGGGAGTCTGAAGTGATCCAGCGCGGTCCAGGTCAACTCGAGCCACCCCCCTCCCCCCTATCTGCCTTCCCACACGTGCTTCCTGTTGTTTCAGAGCACAGAGCAGCCGTTCCACCGGGACAGGGGGTCGGGCGGGGGGGGGAGTTGGGGGGTATGCAGTCATGGCCCACTTTCCTGGCGGACGCTAGTGTCTTTGTTCAAGGTCGCCCCGGGAATGGTTTAAATTTAGGCTAGAGGGAGTAGGGGGGGCCCAGGCTGGTCGGACCGGACTTGATACCGTCATAAAAAGCACCCTCACGACATCCTCACATCCCCGACAGCAAGGTCACACACCACAGCAGATACAAACTAACGAAGCGCTATCCCTGTTTCCAGGAAAGCTCCGTGTCCACCCATGTTTTCCCAATTAGCGCGCCCGTTACGAAGAACATGCCGCGTTTCATTAAGAGACGAACATGATAAACATGGGAAAGGCCCGGCTCTCTGTCAGACAGCAAATGCTGGTACTCGTCCAGTCAGGCTTCAGGGAAACTCAACAGCTTCAGTTTAAACCAAGAGAGCCCTTAACTGCATGCAGCTGGGGGGGGGTGGATTCGTGACTGCTCTCCGTTGGGAGCGCACTCTGGTTTTCAGCGCCTGAAGTAGCGACCCATGACGTCACGTGAGGGAGTGAAGGGTCTTCAGGTGCCGGGATTAATTGCTAACATACAGGCCGCTCATCCCAGAATCCCGTGAGGCTTGCGTCATGGAGTGAAGGACAGCTTGTCCCATTTTAAGAAGCAGCTTTCTGCCATCGTTACATCTGGGAACATCCTTCCAGTGCTTTATAATTAAAGTCCTTCGATCTGTCTGTTTTTACCCCCCTGGTTCAGCTCTCATCGCTGACCCCCCACCCACCTCGGTTGCTGGCATTGGCTCAGTGCTCAGGAAACAGAAATGCGATCTCCGTTTCCACCAGCGTTCCGTGGCACATTTGGTTTGGCGAGCGTCCAGCAAGCCGCCTGTTTCCCCACTGCATGGGAGAACGTCTCGAGGACCCTGGCCAGGCCAGACCATCCGTCTCTGTCTGTCCGCGACCCTCATCTCCAAACACAGGCGCGGTCAAAAATAGGACGCCGGATGTCATCCCGCTGCCATGGAAGAGACCTCGTTTAACCTGGCCTCCAGCAGAGGATTGTGGGAACTCCAACCCCTGCAGAACTGAGTTGTGTAGCTGCACATAGCTGCAGCTGCTGCTTCTGATGCAAGGAATGCGTTCCGGTCCTTGTTCCTCGCTGTGGTACACAGTCACCAACTCTTGCGTGCATTCGCACTCTTAGGTTACCTCGGGGGGGGCATATTCACCAAAGAGCCTGGCAATAATCTGTCAAACTCAGTTTCAAGGTCCCAGCCCTATCGAGTCAGCCAGCAGAATCTGGGGGCACCAGAAGTTTATTGAGTGGGACGCTGCCTGAGGTGGTCTGTTAGCACCCCCCACCCTCCCGGCTCTGCCTTGAGACTCCCAGGACTGGGATCTGTGCCGGGGGACACCCATCCCCACATCTCCAGGTTTCCTAAGAACTGGCACCCATTTCAACCTACAAAAGGTCAGCAGAACACTTCAAAACTGAGTGAAATTGGGGATTTGGGGGGGTGTTACAGCCCTGCCCAACAGGGCATGAAAGCCAGGCTACTTCATCCACAGGGGCGGGGATCAGTATGGGGCGACATTTGGTCCGAAGATCCTGGAATTCCTATCGGGTGAGTCTTGTAGCGATGGGGCCTTTTCACCTAATTCAGGAAGGGGAGGGGTTTGCATAGGCTAACAGAGCCTGTCTCAGGCCCCCTGCACCCCCAGCAAATCAGCTACTGACTCAGGGGTAACATCAGGCTGGCCGGACCCCCGTGCTGTCTGTGCTCCACACTTCTCACTGCCTGCCAGACTTCGCTAGAGCACAGATGCACATCTCCACACACACTCACTCTATCAACGCTTCTGGCCTTATCTGCGTAGGTGTGGAGTGACGGACAGTCCCTAAGCTTGATGGAAGGAGTGCCGGCTGGCGAAGGAGCGTGGGCGAATGACTTCCTTTCCTCTCAGGTGAAGGGGTGCAATAAGGCCATTTGTTTATCTACGGCCGTCTCTCCATCAATCACGGCTAATGGCCATTTAATGTGCTGCCTTTCTGTGATTACCGCCCAGGCCTTAATGAGCCCGTGTTATTGTGCACCAGCAGAGATTAATGCGCATTCCTCGTCACCTTTGATCTTTCATTGTTCTGCTAATTGATTATTGCTGATTGGTTCAAATTTTCAAGAAATAATAAGGCCACAGCCTCTTGATCAAAGGTTTCTTCGGATTAATCCACTGGAGCGGATGTCAGATTAATAAATTCTTGCGTGCTATTGCCAAACAATGTAAAGAAAGGGGATTTTGGGCAGGAGTGACCCCAGCATGACCTTACACCCCAGGAAAGAGCGCCGTCCTTCCGTTAAACAAGCTTAGCTAGATCCTCGTCTGGACGAGCGAGGAAAAGATCATGTTTAACGCAAACTTTGCTGCACTGGGGCAATGCAGAAGAGTTCCAAAGCCCGCAGAATGAAATGCAGTTTCTGGGGGAGAGTAGCTGCTGCCCTCCAGCCCCCAGCTAAGCGTCTTGGGAAGGGGCATGTTTGAGTGTTTATGTATGGTATAATAAAATGGGGGGAGGGAGGGTTATGGGCACTGAGCTTGTCTGATCGGGCTTGACAAAACCTGAGAGAGCCAGTCACTCAGGTTGGGAGACCAGAAACGGGGGATTTGGATTGGAGGGAGTGTGTGCATCCACCCTGTCCCCATATAGCCCCCACAGAACCCGACTGCTACCCATCCAAGTTGATGCCAAATCCTAAACAGGCATTTTCCTTAAAGCGGCGACTGCACCCACCTGCCACAGGCCTCAGGTTCCAGTGTGGGAAAACCACAACACCAGCAGCCTGTGTCCAGCTCCAGACCCATGCCAACATCTGCCCCGGACAAACCCATATCCTTTCAAATGGGTGGCACAGCTTAAGCTTTTGGGGTGGCTGAAGGTTTCACTTCCCCTGTGCTAGGCTTCCTCCCATTGTTAGGGGGTGGAAATATAAACTCTTCCTGGGAAAAGACTAAAGCAGGCTGCCATGTGTGGGAAACCCGACAACTAAGATTAGATAGGGTGTGAAATAATTTGAAAAAAGTGTGAAATAATGCTTGGGTCTCTCCTCTGTAACCCGGGCCTCAGACTAGGACCTCAGCAGAGGGTAATTATCCTACCTGAACTACCTTTAAAGGTTTTCATTATCCAGAGAGTACTCACTGGAATGTCACACTTTGGATATCCTGAGATAGCACTGGCGTAACCATAGAGACTCAGATAACTAAGCGAGCGGGCAGCAGATGGCAAAGGGGAGCTGGGGATATGAATAAGTGACAAAAGATGGGTAGGGAAACCCGGAGTACTTTATATTCCATAAGCCCGTCCCGACCGACGAAGGTTAGAGGAAGTGACTCTCACAGTTAGAGGTACACGTGTGCTGGTGAGCACCCTGACATTTGGCCAGATTTCCCACATCTGGTTCAAGGAATTAATTACCTGTCCCTCAAGAGGAAGAGCATGTTTGGACAGGAGGGGGGGGGGGGACTTGTTTCAGGATGAGAACGGATTGCAGCACGCTTCACGCCCTCGCCTGGGGGGGGGCGCACCGCTCACTGATTCATGCATGACTTACAAGGAGGCTGACATGAAGTCTGAGGTGACCTGCCTATGCGTAGATACAGTGTATCTATGGAAACTGCACCCCGGTTTTCAATAAAACATGTAACATGACAGTGAAAAACAGGAAAGCTTCTGGTGTCCATGCCGCTCTGTCGGCACTGACCTGGCGTGGAGAGTGCCTGCCCTGTGAATCATGGGGCCTATCAGGAGAGTGCCTGCCCTGTGAAGCATGGGGCCTATCAGGAGAGTGCCTGCCCTGTGAATCATGGGGCCAATCAGGGGAGTGCCTGCCCTGTGAAGCATGGGGCCTCTCAGGAGAGTGCCTCCCCTGGGAGTCACGGGGCCCATCAGGAAAGTGCCTGCCCTGAGAGTCACGGGGCCCATTATGAGAGTGCCTGCCCTGAGAGTTACCGGGCCCATCAGGAGAGTGCCTGCCCTGGGAGTTACGGGGCCCATCAGGAGAGTGATTCCCCTGGGAGTCACGGGGCCCATCAGGAAAGTGCCTGCCCTGAGAGTCACGGGGCCCATTATGAGAGTGCCTGTCCTGAGAATCACGGGCCCCTCAGTAGAGTGCCTGCCCTGAGAGTCACAGGTCCCTCAGTAAAGTGCCTGCCCTGAGAGTCACCGGACCCATCAGGAAAGTGCCTGCCCTGGGAGTTACGGGGCCCATTAGGAGAGTGCCTGCCCTGAGAGTCACAGGGCCCATCAGGACAGTGCCTGCCCTGAGAGTCACAGGGCCCATCAGGAGAGTGCCTGCCCTGGGAGTTACGGGGCCCATTAGGAGAGTGCTTCCCCTGGGAGTCACGGGGCCCATCAGGAAAGTGCCTGCCCTGAGAGTCACGGGGCCCATTATGAGGGTGCCTGCCCTGAGAGTCACGGGCCCCTCAGTAGAGTGCCTGCCCTGAGAGTCACAGGCCCCTCAGTAAAGTGCCTGCCCTGAGAGTCACCGGACCCATCAGGAAAGTGCCTGCCCTGTGAATCACGGGGCCTATCAGGAGAGTGCCTGCCCTGAGAGTCACGGGGCCCATCAGGAGAGTGCTTCCCCTGGGAGTCACGGGGCTCATCAGGAGAGTGACTGCTCGCGCTGTTGCCTGGCTTCGCCTTACTCCCTGAGCCACAGCTGTCATTTCGGAACAGCAGACCCGGCAAAGGCTTCGGGGGAGCAAGGGAGGTGCTAAGCCTGACCCCCATGCCCCGGCCCAGCCTGGCCTGGCCCAGCCCGCCCCGCAGGGAACTCAGAGCGCTGGCACGAGAGGCATCCGTGAGAAAGCGGGAGCCAGCTGAGGAGCAGAACAGAGCTGGGATTGTGTCTGCTGGGCCTCGGCGTGTCCGCTATGAGTTTAAGGCTGCGGGACTCTCCAAGGGGTTGGGGGGGGGGCAGGGTGGCAGCCGAGTGTGTTGGAGCAGCCCCTACACTGCTCCATTTACTGCTGAAAAACGTGACCAAAATGAGGAACACATGCCGGCCTCTGCCACCCACACCACCCCCCCCCCCCCCCACAGTGGGGTTAATCTAAATTTCCTCTATGCCTCTTTTCCCACTTTTGATTCGAGCTGTTCAAGCATAACCGGCAACCAGTGGACCTCAAATTTTCCATGGGGGGGGGGCGGGGGGCAGAGATAAATAAATAAATGGAGAACAACAGCCCCGGCACGGTGTGGGACCGACTCGGTGACGCTCAGAGCGACCCAATCTGGGAGAGGGGGTGGGTAGGAGCACCGGGCAGCCTACGGCGCGAGTTTGCACTCCTGGAAAGTTTTCAATTAGCCGCAATTATCGTATTTAAGTAATGAGTTTGAGCAGTCCCCGAGAAAAGCCCCTAGGGAGGCACTGGGTGACATGCTGGGGAGGAGAGCAGACAAGCTTTGGGATTTGCCATCTTGTCAGGATTTGTTATTCGTTATTCCTCTGGGCCTTTTAAAGGAGCAGGAGCATGCCCAGAATGCACTGACCCCCCCCCCCCACCAGAACCTCAGGTCTCTCCACAACCCTGCACTTATCTCGCAGGAGATATCTGACATGATGTCTGCAGGTCTACAGTCAAGCGACTGGGCTTCATTTCCGCTTAAGACTATGAAAGACCCACAGACACAGACACTCATGCCCCAGGTCTGCACACATTATCCATTTTCCAGAATCCTCTAGGTTCCCAGCGCCCCATCCTGGGCGAGCGACTGCTGTTTGTTGGGATGGTGCCACTACCCCAAGTGTGGGGTCCTCTGGGGATAACTGACATGCTAACATTCACAATGAGCATTTCCTACCCGCACCATCAGGACCTCATTTGGGCCTTGTGTTTGTTTCCATTTGATAGGTGGTCTGTACCATGGTGAGGGGGAATGGGGGTGGCTATCTCGGGCCTGCTCCTGGCCAGGGCATGCTGCAGCAGGCTGAGCTGTCGAAGCCAAAGCTCATATGCACGAAATAGGCAGATTTATGGTGACCAAGGAGCACTTTTCCACAGTGAGTGAAAGGGGTCGTATCGTCACGGCGACGCCGAAGCCTGGGGCGTGACACGTGCTGTACGATATGCAAATGAGGCCTCTCCTTGTGTGACCCGCCAGGCCATTGCCTACCCGTGGGCCTTCGCTCAAGGAAGACAGATCCGAGCTGAGATTGTGCAAGCCAGTGTGTCTGCGCAGCTGTGTCGGTATACAGGGACTGCCCCCCACCTCTGTGCTCCCTGATAGGGAGGGGGCGTGTGTGCGTGTGTAGGATCTTGTTTTTGTTTCCACTCCTTGCAGCTCTTTCCAGAATAAGCTGATGGATGGATGGATGGATGGATGGATAGATGCATGGATAGATGGATGGACGGATAGATGGATGGATGGATGAAGCACACCGGGAAAATGGCCAGAACCCAAACTGGGCTCAAAGTGCGGAAGACAGAAGACAAGTGGGGGGGGGGGTTTCAATACAAACTACAAACCAAAAACAGCTCTGTAATTAGTTTCACTTCGGAAAAGTACTGCCCCCCCCAACCAATTTCACCCTTTTATTATATGACTCATGTTTGTTTTTAGAAAAAAAAATTAAATGGCCCCGAGGTATGTAATTGGACTCCTCGGTCACTTGAGTCATATTTATCTGTGAGGCGCTGTGGTTTTTCCCATTTAACCTAAGGACAGTGGAGCGGGTTGGACAGGGAGGGGGGTCAAAGGCTGACTGACGGGCGGGGGGGTGGGATACCATTACACGTACATACGCAGCCAGCACACACAGAGAGGACCCTTCCTCCACAGAGAGACACTTTCAAAACAGATGGTCTATTGTCTCCAAAAATAATGACCCACTACACCATAAAGGCTACAAGTAACTGGTGCATAAACATAAATGGCACACACAGGTCTTAAGGAAACTAACTCAAAATCATTAATATCTACTTTCGAGCGACAACAGCAATTTGCTTTCTTCTGACACAGTAGCTGGGTGGATTGAACAGAGGTAAAAGTTTTTTTTCCCAGAATCCCTAGCTCCCCAGCCTACAAATCTGGTTTTCAGGGATGAAACCCACTAAAAAGGTCAAGTTGGGATGGCGGATGAGGATGAATGCATGATGGGGAATGAGAGAATGAGAGAGAGAGTGAGTTGAGGGAGAGGGGGGGAGACCCGAAGCGCTCCTCTCGGAATGTCGAGGAGCTCCTTCTGGAGCCCTGGAAGATCAGGCTTAAAAGCAGCAGAAGGTGCCTCTCATTCCAGCATCGCCCAGTGCTGGGTCACAGCCGTGCACAAAGACTGACCCGCACAACTCGGCCCGAGCCAGAGCAGAGCGGCTCGGGTTAAAGAGGGACGCCAGGATGGCACATATCAGTGTGATGTAATTGCTGGAGTTACTGAGATATGGGATTGAAACAGAATGCTGGATGCAGACTGTTGGGTGCCCCCCCCCCCCCCCCCCCCCCCCGAAGCCCCCCGACACCCCCACCCAGGTCCTCGGTCACTTCTCCCCTCCTTCTCGCAGGTGTTTCATTATTGCCATCATCTCTCAGTCACTGAGATTTACACAAACTCTGATTAAGCATCTTTTGTGACCTGTTCACCATTATTCTGCATTAGGACACCAAACATTCTGACAGGGGGGTAAAAACCCTTGATAGTTCTAGAACGTAAGTTAGAGAGTGCAGTGCTCCTCTGGAGGGCGTTAGGGAGCACACTGGCTGGCTGTTTAAGACTTGCGCTTGTCGGCCAAGGATCTGAGTGGAAATCTCACTGAGGCAACAGATTCCTTCGCTGTAAATGTGACCTCTGTTGTCTCCCCAGCACCCCGCGCGGTGTGTAGAGGAGAGGAGTGTGCGTAGGAGGGCGTTGTATGGATGGCAGATGTGACTACATGGGTTTGGAGTGGGGCAGTTGGCTTTGGGGCTGCCCGTGGTACTTTCTGGGTTTAAAACCTGGCCAAGGTGATACACCAAAACTGTCCATTTGAGGATCTGGTGGCACCACTGAGCTGACACTGACCCTTAGCTCTGGGCCGCTGTTCCTGACAACCGCTGTGAACAGCGATGGCAGGGCGGGGCAATGGGGCCGTACCCAGCTGTAGGAGGGGCCTTTGTCTTTTCAACAGCCCCCCCCCCCACAAGCCCCCACCGCTGCTGCACAGCCGGAGCAGTCATCACACAGGCATGCAAGGAATGTACAGGGAGGATGGCCTCTGTGGGCCTGGGGGAGCGAGGAGAGCATGCTGGGAAGAGCTGACTTACTGCAGGCCGGGCCTGGGAGCATCACGGCACCTGAGCTACAGGGCTGTCCATCTTCAGACCTTTTCCCGACCCTGGCAGAGGGACACTAAGGCTTTTTTGGGGGAAGGGGTGGTTTTAGGGAAGGAGGCTTCCAGATGGTCGTTACCGGATGCTTTCCCAGGATCCTTAGCTGAAGGAGCCCGTCCAGAGTCTGTCTTCGCTGTCTTCCTGTGGAGATGATGACCTCACCATCTTGTCTCCTGCCCCCTGCATATGTAGTGGCATTTTCATTTCATGAAATACTCAGCTTTGCTATTAAGAATGATGGGATAGCTTTAAAAGAATGCAAACAGCAGCTGCTTCATTGGCCATTAATGAGTCTGCTAAGTATTCTACTGACTTTTGTGTCGTGTACCTGTAGCTGTGTTTCTTTTGCTGTAACAGTGTTTTGGTTGCTGTGGCAGTGTCTCATTTACTGTAACAATGTTTTGCTTCTGGTAGTAGTGTTTCGTTTGCTGTTATGGTGTTTCGTTTGCTGTAGCAGTGTTTTTTTAGCTGTTTTGGTGTGTTTTGCTTTCTGTAGCAATGTGTTTTGTTTGCTGTGGTGGTGTTTCGTTTGCTGTAGCTGTGTGTTTTGCTTGCTGTAACATTGTTTGTGGTTCCTGTAGTGGTATTTCTTTTTCTATAGCAGTGTTTTGTTTTTCCCTTCATTCAGTCTTTCCTTTAACTGCTCAAGCTTTTTGCTCATTTTTCACTCTTTCTCCTATCTAAAAATGTGTCATTATGCATGAGGTTCCATGCCGAGTATTCGGACACACGACGGTTTGTGGTCGATGCTTATGTACGCCCGCCTCTCTTGCCAACAGGAACCGCCACAGCCAGCTTGTTTGTGGGAACGAGAGACCAGTGACAGCTTGGTCTACATAGATGACATTTCATGTCTGAAAGACGCTGATAGATCCGGCTGCATGTGGGGTGGCGGGGGGTGAAAGACAAGAGAGGCGATCGCGAGCCATTCAGTCCTGAGCTCCACAGGTGTGATGGCTCGCTTAGTGTCGGGGATAGGGAAGATAACAAGGACTCGCCATGGGACATTAACCATCAAGAGCATGAAATTGTGTGTGAGAATTTGTGGGTTGGTCACTGGGTGCGTCTAGTTTCCCAATTTTTGGAGGCTTTGGGAGTGGTGTTTGGCCTCGTGGGATAGGGTGTAGTGCTTGTGCTTGGAAGGTTGCAGGTTCAAATCCCAGGGTCAGTAGTCTGATTTCACTTCTTGGCCCCTGAACAAGGCCCTTAACCCCCGATAGCTCCAGGGACTGTCTGACCCTGTTTTGTATATCACTTTGGAAAAAAGTGTCTGCGTGTCTAAGAGTCGTCCACCGGAGGCGTGGTGTTGAAAACCCAGCCGAGGCTGAACCGGATCGCTTTCGCCTTTCCATCGCCCACTGCCCCTGATTGGCTGCCAGAGTGAGGCCGCGTTCTCCGACTCTTACGCCGTTTGTTCCAGCAGCGTGACGAGGGCTGGGAGGTGGTGGGGGGTTTGTCTCCTTGACCTTGTGTATGCACTACCAAACCTCACCACTAGGATTTTCTGCGCTCTCCTGCCACCGCGCCAACTCCCTTTCTTGGTTAAATCCACCGTCCCTTTAACTTGAGGGCAGATGATTTGCAGAGGGAGGTTAGATGTCAGATGTGAACAGCATGGAGGTGCAGCTGGCGAGGGAGGGCTGGTGGGGGGATCGGCCACATGACCATCACACGGCACCCCCTGCCCTGTAAGCCAAGCCCTGACAGAGGAACGAGACGGAGATTTACTGCGGGCGTAAAGGCATATTCTATAAACATTGACACTCAGCGCAGCTGCTGGCTGGGTCCGTCCAGCCAAGGGCTCCTCACCGGACACTCGCCACCACAACCTTGTTCACCCACTAAGTCAATGTGACCCGCCTGTCTGTCACACACATGCACACACACACACACCCCTCCCAGCCCTGCTGTCTGTTCTCTGGCACATGTACGCACAGCTTGCTCATGGGCTGGTTAGCCTTGGTAAACACCGTAATTCCTCACAGCTCTAAGAACCAGATCCCCCAGAATCCTCCTGTCTGCTTTCATTTACCTGCAGAGTCATAGTGTCAGATAGGGAAAGGAAGAATGTTTGTATTCTTATAAGGTAATTAAATCATTTATCTGTAATAATCATCAAAGTGAAAAGTTAAAGTATCTCTTTTGTCATCTATGTGATGCACAGATTTGAAATAGGTCTTCAGTAAAGCATCCAGTAAGTGCTGATGAAGCATGGGTAACACGTTTGTTGTTGGTCGTGTGAGTGTGGGCCCTGTGATGGTCCGTGGTGTCCCCTGCTTTGTGCCCTGTGCATTCTTGGATAGGCTCACGGCAAGCATTTAGTGGATAAGCAAGGTGGCTGACAGAACTTCACAAACAAAACAAACAAGAATTTAACACCACAAATAACTGCTGCTTGCCATGTAGAGTATTGCAGTACCAATGCAAAGGTTGTGGGTTCAAACCCCATGAACACATACACATTACTATACCCTTCACTTTACTATAATTCAATTTGGCTAAAAATATGAGGTAAAATGACTTAAGCAGGAATTTAAGGGTCAGATGTTAAGGGTGCCCAGCAGCTTTTTAATGAGCTGCAAGGGACCTGCAACCATCTTCAATTTTCCCATTTCAGGAAGGAACGAGCTCATCGCTCGATACATCAAACTACGAACGGGGAAGACCCGCACCAGGAAGCAGGTGAGGCGGCTTCCATTTGGCCAATCAGAAACTTTGATAGTCAGACACGTGACGTGGGTTTTTCCATTTTACGTGCCATGGCACTGCGAAGTCCCCCTATGTTGACGTCCGGAGTTACTGGATGATTTAAGGTCTAAACCCCAAAGTGCAGATGCTATAGGATTGGATGTCAGTGTGTCTCTCTATCACCTCACGCACTCCGACTTGTTAGAATGAGACGCCGGGGATGGATGTATTGAAAGGATAAAAACTCGGTGCTATGTGGAATTTAATATGACCGTGGAATTTAATACAGCGCGCTGTGACTACATGCCATCAAATCATTTGTCCTAAAATATCTCTAGGCCAGCAGTCAATCGCTGAAAAGTGTCAGATGGGAGGGAAAGGAAGAATGTTTGTATTCTTGAAGATAGTTAAATCATTTATCTGTAACAATAAAGTGAAAAGTTAAAGTATCTCTTTTATCATCTGTATGATGCACAGAGTTGCAATTTGATCTTTTTGGTTGTAGTGAAACAGTAATACATAGAATATGTATCTGTAAGACATTTAAGCGTAACACTTTGAGACATGGACACAAGACAAAGCAAGAAAAATACAGTTAAAATGCAGCTTAAAAATGTGTTTATGAAAATGGGCAATGGAATTGAATGGAGAGAAATGTGCAATATGTAGATGCTGGTTTCAGTATTAAGATTCCGGTGCAGATAAGGGATGTTAGTATTTTTTGGAGATCATTTATCAGCATTGTCATGTCCGCCATTGAAGTGCCTTCCCCGTTTGACCTCCTCCAGGTCTCCAGTCACATCCAGGTGCTAGCACGGCGCAAGGCCAGGGAGATCCAGGTGAAACTAAAGGTACAAGCCACCCCCACCCTCACTGGGCCACTGAAACACAGAGGAATAACCCTAATTACAGCATTCACCCAGAACTGACCCCCCCAGTCACAGGCCCACGATTTTGTGCCTCATATTCAAGAACTGCGGTCCCTGAGGTTCTGGCAAAACTCGATGAAACTCCACGGTCATAGCAAGTCCTGTGACAGCACAAGCAAGAACGGGGACGAGCCAAGGACTGGGGAGCTGGATCAAAGAAACCCACAATATGTGGGACTGCAGTCAATGACATAATCAGTCTGTAATTGGCCAGGCATGATAACCCCACCCACCAATTTTTTCTCTTTTTCTCTATTTCTTAACTCAGTTACAGGTTAACTATCTTTTTATTGTATTGTGTATTGTGTGGCAGTGTATGCGAGAAGAGAACCATATTAACTGTGGTGTTGTTCCTTCCAGGCTTTGCATTTGGTAAGTATCCTGGTTAGAGGACATATGTTTATGTCTCTGGCGTGGGCAGTAGCTGTTGGGTCTGTAATTTAGCTTTGTCGCATGATGACAACAGTGCCAACATTGCTTTGAATCTCAACTGCCCTTGAGCTTCTGGGCAGGCCAGCTGCCATACCTAGGTATTTACTCACACCTTGGTACCTCACCACCCAGCTTTGGGAAGAAAATGTTTCCACATAATTTTCCAAAGGGTCCGTCTACTGAGATGCTCTTGAATCCGACAATCAAAATACTACCACGAGAAACAATAATGACGACAAGTGGAAGGCAACGGGGCAGAATTATGGTTGTGAGGGGGCCTTCTGACCCTCCCCACACAACCACTCTTCGCAAAGACACAGTCCCACGAAACCCCTTAGGCTCAACCGCAAAAGCCTTCCTATGACCAGGCACCATCTCTCTGTATTACCCCCAAGCCTGACTGTCTACTTTGGTTCCAATGTCTTTCCTGGAGTTGGGACTCAGCTCGGGGCAGTGGGACACTACCAGGAGCATTAAGCACTTGCTCATTCTCTTCCCACAGGACCAGGTGGC
This sequence comes from Petrocephalus sullivani, assembly GCA_026780845.1. NCBI lineage: Eukaryota > Metazoa > Chordata > Actinopteri > Osteoglossiformes > Mormyridae > Petrocephalus > Petrocephalus sullivani. The sequence continues at coordinate 4,251,232 of JAODKM010000001.1, read as the reverse complement.
CAAGGACAAGGCCCTTCAGAGCATGGCCACCATGTCCTCTGCCCAGATAATTTCCGCCACTGCCTTCCAGAACAAGATGGCGCTGCAGGGGCTGTCAAGGCCCGCCTACCCCACGGCGGCAGGGGTGAGGAGCCGGCAGCACATACACACACTTGTTTCGCAAAGTGACTCACATAGTTACTTAAGCTGTCTTATAGCCATTGGGGGTATTCTCTGCTGAGGGATATGCAGTAATGTGTCCATATTAATGACCATTCATATGTCTTTGCGTCCTACAGTTCTGGCATGGACCTCTTCCCGGGCAGCCCGGTCCTGAAGAGTAAGTCGTCCAGCCCGTCTATATGCGGCCATCATTGATTTGATGGAATCGGGCAGGATTCTAGCCTGTTTCTCTCAAATTGTTTTGCTGGCCCAATGATTGTTGGGGGTCTTTCTAAGGAGTGGCTGGATAAGAAAGCCCAAAAGGATGAGCCGAAATCCGGCACATAATATGTTACATAACAGTGCTGGGCAAGCTGGTGGCTTTGAAAGCCACAGTCCATTATGTTGCCTCATAATTGACTGTACAACCTTGCAATAAAAGATGAATAGAGAGTTCACTGAAAGTTAGAAATATATAAAAAATATACAGAGAGTTGAATTACGTCTGTCCTAGAACAGCATTATGAGTTTTAGGATTACTTGCGAAGCAAGGTTTCTCCGCAGTGTAAATGGCAAATGTCCTTTGTTCACTTATCTTGGCAGTCCTGTGGTAGATTCATGTCCGAAGATTACTAATGCTGCCCCGCCTTCCTTGTCTCACCAGCGTCAAGCCCTTTTCCCAGCAGAGCTACACCATCCCGGCCCCCGGCCCACCCCCCATAACAGGTGCTTCCGGCCCCGCTTAGCCTCTTGTTTCGCTCGGACTCGGAGGTGCTCCCAACTATCAACCTGGCACTCCCTTTGGCCTTTTCATGGTGGTGTTGATAACACTTGAAGTGCCGTAACACAGGCCCGGGAACAATCAGGGAGCCACGAGCCGTTAGATACGTTCTGATTCGGTTTCATTCTAGCTTTGACAAACCCTAATAAACCATTGATGGTTTATTAGGCCACAGAGTGAAATTAATTCAGCCTGAGCCACACCAAAAATGGACTGCGCACTTATCTGCAGATGCAGTCTTGTCCTCAGTTGTCCTTCCACAGTCCAGAAGAGTCCTTGGAAAGTAGATCCCAAACCACGCCTTCGCTAAACGGCTTCCCCTCACCAAACTGTGTCTCCCTGACCCCTTTGTACTCCACAAGGTTACGAGAGCACAGCCGGCCTCTCCACGTCGGCCAGCGCCCCACCCTGGCAGGGCCGCAGCATCGCGAGCTCCAAGCTCCGTATGCTGGAGTTCTCTGCTTTCTTGGAGCATCAGCAAGACCCCGAGACCGTAAGGCTCCACTTAGTTCAGCCGCATAAAGTCCTCGTGGGACTTGATTGGTACACCCAGTAACCACAGCGCCCCCTCTCTCCACTCAGTACAATAAGCACCTGTTCGTGCACATCGGCCAGTCAAACCTCACTTTCAGCGACCCGTACCTGGAGGCGGTGGATATCAGGCAGATCTATGACAAATTCCCTGAGAAGAAGGGTGGACTCAAGGAGCTATTTGAGAAAGGGCCCGCGGAGGCCTTCTTCCTGGTCAAGTTCTGGGTGAGTGGGGTGGAGTGGTGTATGGTTCTGTGGGTTAGGCTGCTGTGGCTGTGATCTGAAGGTTGCTGGTTCAAGTCTCCAGTTCAGCAGTATGATCTCTCTGTTGGGCCATTGAGCAAGGATCCTGTGGATGCTACCAGCCCTGTTGCACTATGGGAAGGGTGCTCGTCATTCCTGGGATGTTTGCTGGCTTGTGGGGTACAGTGGACACTGGGGGAGGCCTCATTTATGCAGGGGGCACTGCGAGCTGGTAGAGTCCTTAGCCTGTCGAGTGGCAGGGCTGCTCTTTCAGGGAGGAAATCTGAACCCAGGCACCTGTCCCCCCCGCTCTCAGGCTGAACCCATCCCACATGCACACTTATTTATAGATCCCACCCCCACCACTTGTCTTGGAGGGACGCTTGGGGACACATGGTGTTGAGTCCGGCCTTGCAGGCTGGATCCCCCACTGGCACCTGCTGATTTTTCTGTGTTTAAAGTGTGTGCACATTAGTCAAAGGTAGACTCTCGCCCGTGCCGCAAATCATTTGGCCGATGTTGTGGCATTATGGTGGCCAGTGTCAATTCCATTGCCCAACGTATCTACAGGATAGGTCACCACAATCTGAGAAGAGGAGACGGAACATGTGTCGGGCTAAGCTGGGCCGATGTGGCCTCTGCTCTGTGTATGTTAGTGACCCGGATTGCTGCCCAGAAGGGTTCCTGCCTCAAATGAGCCAGATAATTCAGCTGAATCGCTTCAGTAAGTGTCAGGATGTTACTAAGGCTAATGATACTTAAGTGAATAAACTGGCCACACATAGCTAAGCTCAAGCATTAGCAGCTCCACTGTGTCGTAATCATTTCTTATAGGGCCTAAGAGCAGAAAATCTCTTAGACACACAATATCACAGTTTTAAATAAACTGAAGAACTTCCGCAGCAGGGCGGGAAGCACCCTGTTTAAAGCGTTCTTCATCGGTCGGTGCTGTGGATTTTCCTTCAACGTACTGGTTCGGCTAAAAGCTTCAGTGTAGAATGCATGTGTGAGGTAGGTCTGCCCTTCGGGGATCCTGAGGCCCAGGTTGGCATGACAACGGTGTCAGGCTGCTTGGCGGAGCTCCAAAGCGATGGCGTTCCGGATTGAATTTCCTGGTAGGCCTCGCAGCCTCCGATTGCAGCCCTGCCCGCAGGCCCTGTCCTAACAGATTGTCTCGCGCCTCGGAACTGCCGGGAGAATCTAATTTGAGCGGCGCGCTGTAAATTGTTACACAGCCGCCCCGGCTCTGTGATTCGATTTGGAAATTGCGGGATCTTGATTGTAATTGGATGAATTCCCTTGCAGGCCATTAAAGGCAGGGAGGGGGCCGGGGTCGGGGAAGGTTAAGGGGATGAGGAGATGAAGATGGATGGGGGTATTAGGCGGGGAGGGGGTTAGGATGACTGAGAAATAAGCGAAGCTGACTGGTTGCATTAATGGGCCATTAAGGAGCGGGGATTGTTGGGGTGGGGGGGGGCATTTTGGTGCCATTGCATGGCCAACACATCACCTGCACCTGCCTCTTGGGTGGGGTGGGTCCAGTCATACAAGGACAGCTTTGATGTCTTAGACCAACATTGCTCAAGCTCTCGGCAAGGACCTTGGCTTCTCAGTTAGGGGGGCAGGTCAGAAGCAGGAAAAGGTATACCAGCACTGCTATCACTGGCACAATCTATTGCCAAGTGTCAGGTTAACCAAATCCCTACCAGTCATCCTGGATACTTCAGCTAGCTTCGGACACGACCCATGTCCCAGTAGGAAACTGGTTCTAGCCATGAAAGTTACCATTCAGAGTAGATCAAATTACCAGCTACTGTATGCTGACCATTTACGACAAGCAAAATACTGCTTTCATAACATTACATTCTTGCTTGTTTTAATTCAGACATAACTATATAAAAGTAAAAGACAAGTCAATATTAGACTATTTTGCTATATAAATTCATTTAAAAGCATGCCTAATATTATGCACTTATTATGCACAGCTTTGGTGCAGTAACTGATGAATAGCATGCATACAATTAACGTAAATGCTTTATTTGCAAATCTTGCTTTTCAACCTGTGAGCAATTGTGTCCGTTATTAGGTAACTGCAACGTAACAGATCCTACTGATCTCTCTGGATTATTTGGAAGCTGTAAATTAAATCATTCATCCAATCATCTTCTGTCATAATTATAATGGACTGGGTCACCATGCTGAAAAACATAGCTGCATCCTTTTATTCTTAATTTGGATCTTCTAGGCAGGTCACATAGTAATCAAGCTCACCACCATGTAACAATAATAACCAAAATCTTTGTGTTCCTGCAGGCAGATCTAAGCACCAACCTTCAGGATGACAGCAACTCCTTCTATGGTGTCTCCAGCCAGTACGAGAGCTCTGAAAACATGATAATCACTTCATCCACCAAAGTGTGCTCCTTTGGAAAGCAGGTGGTGGAGAAGGTGGAGGTGAGGAGAAGGGTGGATGATGGAAGTGCAGTGAGTAAGCAGGGAGCTGCCCAGGAAGGTAGATCTGGATGCGCTTCATGCTTGGGATGCTCAGTGGACTTTTCAATGCAGTAGATGAGGTTACAGGTCAAACTCCGGATTCGGATCACATTCCCCAATAATCCCGGCCACTTCAAGCCGGTGATGGCTCTCCACGATCCGTACACAATGCTCAATGTTGCTAAACTGATTCGTTCTCATGATGGACCATCTTCATGCATCCCATTTGTGCAAAATTGTCACTATTAGCCTCTGCCTGTCAGGCTCGCTCTGAGCTGATGTGCTGAATCCTTTACTTTGAATTCATGAGGTTTGTCTTTGAGGTCAATTTGCCTCCTTTGCACGTGTGCGTGTGTGTATTTGTACACTCCACACTTTGGCTTTCACACTCAATTTCCTCATGACATTCTCATGTTGAAATACTAACACAATTCAGTATGATGAATGATTTTTTGTAGAATAAACGCCAATTTTGTTTCGTTCGGAACCTCCATGGTAGTCATAGCTGTGTCCCCTATCAAACAGACGGAGTACGCCCGCTTTGAGAACGGCCGCTACATCTTCCGCATCCACCGTTCACCGCTGTGCGAGTACATGATCAACTTTATCCACAAGCTGAAGCACCTGCCCGAGAAATACATGATGAACAGTGTGCTGGAGAATTTCACCATTCTGCAGGTAAGGGCAAGCCCAGCCAGGATCAGGGAGAACTTTTATAGAAAGTGACATGCATTTTTTGAGAAAGCAGGGTCAACCAGTCATGGGACCAATTGGGAGTTAAGGGCCCAACACAAAAATCACGCCTTTGATCATGTGATTCAAACATGCAACCGCCTGATCAGAGGAACAGTATCCTAACCCACTGAGCCACACAAAGCCCTCAGTTCCACCTTATTTAATGTAATTTCCAAACTAACTGCATAAGATGAAGCACTAGGAATTCTGCTGACTACAAATCACTTGTTCTGATTGGTAAATACCTGCTCCATTGTCATCCCATATGAGGAATTCCGAAATTAGTCTCCCAGGCGCACTCGTCCGAGGTCCAGTGGGGCGAATTCCCAGCACACCGTGGACAATAGATCACAACCTGGTGAACGCGATTCCGTCAGCTGACCACTAGCCATGAGAGGCCGATTGGCATTTGTTAAAAATGTCCCTTTAATGACAGTTATCAATTAGCGGCATAGTGGCTCCCTATCATAACCTGATGAGCTACAGGAAGAGAAGCTAAGCTGGAATGTCGCTAACGTAATCACCACTGAATAGACTGTTATCAGCTGAGTGTCTAGCAATTCTGCCCTGTGTTTCCTTAATCACCAAACAAGTGGTAGTGAGCTCAGGCCTCATGACAGACAATGGGGAATGGGAGCAGATGACCCCCCACCCCCACCGTGCTCTTAATGGGTGTCTATTAACTCCGCGTGATCTACTGTCAGGCTGGGCCTGATACAAGGGCTTCATTCTGGGATGGAGGAGACAGGGGTGGCTATGTCATAGCTCTCCTCGCTTAAAGAAACACAGAGAAAATATGCTTCATTGATATATGCACATACAGTAAGTACAAGTAAGTACCATAATGACCATTTATAAGCCTAAACTCTTTACCGACCCATTATAAGCCAGGCTAACCACCAGCACTAGCCACTTTATCCAGTGGACATTGCCCACACTGCACACCTTTTCTGACATGTCACATCTGTCATATTGTTACAACCATTATGTTGATTATTCCTGCAGTAACCATCAGATCTGTTATACTCTGTGGATACCCACAGCTCCCCTGTGTGTCAGTGCATCTATATTCTCTATTTAAATGTAATCGCTATTCTCCTTTTCCCCTCTCCCTCATGTGTCTGGACTTTATGTATATATACTGCACAATGGTCCTGGGGAAAGTTATTTTGTGCAACTGTATTCTGTGTATTGCATATAGATGGTATGACAATAAAGACCAATTTGACTTGACTTGGGATACCCTCATCCTCACTTCCTGAGCAGTTATCATTTTTGCAAATAGTTATTTACACTTACACATCTACAATTAGTGTTGTGTAATCTTCAGTGCGTGTGAATGTTACAGGATGTCGTCCGTGGAGGAAGGTGGGCGGAATAAATTGATGGTTTTATGGTCAGAGGTGCGGTCAAGTCAGTACGAGTGCCGTGTTTTCTCTCTGTGCCGCTCTGCCCTTTCCTCTCCAGGGAGGAAGTGTGACACGCAGGTGGCGTTCCTGTTTTTCTGAGCTTGGGGCCAGTGTGGGGTGATCCAACATGGGCATGTTTTTTTTTCTTTTTGTCAACGCTGCCTTCAGTTGCCCAGGCAGAGCTGCTCACCAGGCACTGTCTCTCCCGGTAGGTGGTGACAAACCGGGACACCCTCGAGACGCTGCTGTGCGTTGCCTACGTCTTTGAGGTTTCAGCTAGCGAGCATGGTGCCCAGCACCACATCTACAGACTCGTGAAAGACTGAGGCACTGTTGGAAGCAAGACCCCCCGACAGCACCCCAACAGCAAGAAAACCTCCTCCCGCACAGTGCGAGCAAAGCCTCACTCTCCTACAGAGCTCAGACACCGGGAATTGGGGGGGAATTTTGCCAGAAAGTTAAAGGAAGTCAGAAAAACTTGGAACATTTTGGCAAGAAGAGTGAGAATTATGCCTGGATGAAAAAGAGGAACAGGTCTTCAAATTTTTTTTACCGCAGAAGACAACTGCAAGACATTGCATGGACTGTTATTTTTCATTTAATTTGCCTAGTGCTTGTTTGTTTTAGGTAGTGTCTTTATACCCAATTGCATTGCTGCAATACATTGAAGGGAGCTGATGAAAAGGTCCCACCTAGTGGTGATCATTTGCAACTACAGCACTATAGAGGATATTACGATAGGAGTCCTCTCTACCTGTTTCACTACTGTGTCTGCTCCCAGCCTTTTCGGATCTCTGACCGAAAGGTGGTATCCCAGAATATGCCAGTCTTTCACTTCTGCCATTGTGAAGACATTTTGGCTGTGAAAAGATGAATTTCTTTGGATGATGAAGAAAATGTGTAACCTTATTTTGGTTGTTTTTAAGATGTAAAATAATATATAACATTAGTACCATTGAATGAAAATAAACAAATTAAATCATTTTAATTCAGCTGCCATGGATGAGTGTTAATTTATTTTCAGTCGATTTCTCCTTTTGTAAAAAATGCTGATAATGGCAGGTCCTGGTTCTGAATTGAGTCATACCTATATTTATGCATAAATATTTACTTGCTTTGTGACACTTTTGTATGCTTAGCAAGCTACTTTCAGTTTGCCAGCATGTTGTGGAAGGATGTCTTCCACATAGTTTTAGCATCTCTGGTCAGTAGGTGTGTCCTAACTGTTCGACCCTTTTAACCAGATTCAGATTCAGGTTACAACCTGGCTTTGAATTTCCTTTCTGGTGTGGGGGGGTCACATCCCTCCAGCCCTCCAGGGTGAAGTTGGTAGGCATGGCCTTGGAGGGGACAGTGTGCCCAGCTCTTTGTGCTGGTGTCTATGCCCTGTGGTCAGTCCGCTTTAGCTGACATAGGCTGTGCCTTCTTGGGACTTTGCTCACAGTCTGGACGACAGGTAGGCGTTGCATCGACGTCCAGGGAAAAAAAAAAATCAGGGAAGACCCACTTCATTTAAAATGACCAAAGCCCCTATGTGTGAAAAACACAGGACAGTGTTGCATATGTGCGGATTATTAGAGGCCTCTTCGGAGTCTGTCGTTGTAACTAAAGTGGGTTTTCAGCGCCATCGTGTGGAACTTGCAAGCTTGGACGAAGTGTAGGGCGACGCATTTGCTGAGGCATTGCCCTACACTCCCGCGTCATAGTTTGTATTTAGCGGCATCTATACATTTTCGCAGTTTTCACTATTTATATACTGAATATTTTACAGGGACAATTCAGTTTGTATTTCACCGTAATCACTATACTAAACCGTTATTTATACTCTGTTAAAACTAATGATGTTAAGTTAAAACTATTACAAAGATAAATGACTGCCGAGTACGGAAACTGGCTGCAGAATTGGAAAAACTCTAGTCAATAATCAGATGAATGTGTGCACAAGCTTGTTTGCAATTGTTACAGAAGCAAGGTTTTTTAACTTTAGCGTGGATTTCTTTTAGACAAGGCTGTTCGTGTCCTGTCTTCTGCTTTCCACTTTTCGCTCAGTCGCTCTGGCTAAAGCCGTCTGCCAAACGCTGTAAATTTAAGTATGGAAACGCACCTCAGGGTGTAATAGCACGAATAGATGTGGGTTATCTGCGTACCATCCTCCGTCTGCTGGAAGCGGCAGCTCGATTACCGAGCTTGCCGTCCGCTGTTCCGCCAACAAAGTCTTCCGTCCCCCATCCGGACATTTTTCCGTACAGTGGCCCGCAGACTAAACACCGACCGCTGACCAATTTGGCAAGGCTTTTGTCTGACTTCCCTTTCCGTACGGGAACAAGGGAGCCTGCCCATGTCAGAAGGTTACTTCATTCCTACTAAACGGCCTTCAAAAGACGGCAGAGAGGCGCGTGGACACCTGTGGAAAGTGCTGCTTCTTTGAAGGAATAAGCGCCTCCGAGCAGAAAAGAAACAGACTTAACGCCGGTCCGTTTAACAGGCGCCGAACTCAGGCGCCCTCGCGTTCAAGTTTCTCATGGTTACCTTTGGCTACCTTTGGATTGGGTAATATTGACCCCGCCCCCTTCCCATCACCCTATGTGGTGACCGTCCACCTGCTATGTGTCCAGCCGTGATCTGAGGTGTGCGGGGTGTGAGACGTCAGCCTATCATATGCGTTTATTTTGACACACACACACAAACACACATATATATAAAAACAAGAGAAAAAAAATATACATATATATATATATATATATGTGTGTGTATGTATGTGTGTGTATATTTTTTTCTCTTGTTTTTTACCTTACACGATGAGATATTTTCCTCAAATATATTAACGGGGTTTAGTCTACTTTCCAGCTTAACTCGGTTGCAGTGAGTAATTGTGCATATTATAACTATTTTGAACGTAACGAAATGTCATTTTGAACACCTTTAAGTTATATTTAGGGGTTGGGGCCGTGACCTTTGCGCGTGTCCCTCCTGCCTTCAGATCGGTGGCTCGTGGCTCACGAACCGTTGTTTTTTTCCCGCCGCGGGTAGTTTGCGGGTTTGGGCGGGAAAGTTAGCGCGCGGTGGGTCTGCGGGGCAAATGGAGGAAACGCCCTGTACGGTGTCTCTAATTTACATGCTGCTGGCAGAAAGCGTTCGAATAAGAGCGGCTCGCAGACACCGAGTGAAACGACAAGAAGTGTCGTAAAAACGACAATGTGGATTTAAAATTCAGGTAAGGTTGTTAAAAAGCCATTAAAAGCTATGGGATGTATGAGCTCTGACTCTGAACGGTGTAATCGCAGCATAACCACAAGGTTTATTTTTGTTGGCTTTACGGGTATTTCAAACGAGCGGTAAAGTCAACCAAATACTCAATTTGGCTCGTAAACAAGGTTAGCTGAGAGCAGCTCCTCATCTACAGTGTTTGTGTTGTACAGGCAGGGAACAACCCAGGACACTGGCACAACTCCACACCTATTGAACCTGGGGGGTGATTTAGCAACAGTGCTAACCACTGAGCCATCATGCTGGCCCCCGAGCAGATTATAAAATTATGCCCCATGTGACCCATGGTAACTCTTACCTGTCAGGAGCTGTTTTCATACCTTCTGATGATGCCATATAAGGGGGCTACAGCCCTCTATGCACCTCTTCATTTGTGATTTTTAAGCAGGGTATCTTCTCTCTGCCAGCCTGCCTGACCAGTCAGTCCGCCTCTGGCACATGCAGTGCAGTTACTTGGGGCTGTGGTTTGTGCTAGTGGGTAATGTTCACAACCTGGTTATTTCTTACATATGGTCTGTTTGATACAGTACTGCTTGAGAATAATCTCATCAGTTTTAAAATCACCATTTTTATTTTTTAAGCAGTCCAGTTTAGCTGTGTGCACTGGCAGTTTTGTGTGCGTGCAGTTGGCAAGACTAGCTTAAGTGTGAAGCTTCTGCCTCACGGGTGACGATGCTTCACAGGGATGGAAAAAAACACTCAGTCTTGGCACATTGACCGGCATCTTTACGGGAATAGTCAGAGCAGCAGATGATAGGAATCGGACTCCACAGCAGGTCCCTCGGCGTGGGCGCGGCAGTGAGCCTCAGTATCTGGGACTGACGTGGCAGGGCTTTCGTGCGGCGCGGTCTTTGACTCTCCCCGTGGAAACCTGCACGCAACGTTTCCATCGCAGGGGCCCGTGTGTTTTGCGGGCTGAGCTTAATCCTTGTAGTGGAAAAATCTGCCTGCCCATCCATCCTGCTCCAAGTCCAAAAGTCTGGAAATCATGTCTCCTTTTGGACCTGACTTCTAGCTGGCAGAACATATTTCACTTGGTTGCTCAATGCTGTGGATTCGCGCCTTTGCTTCTTTTTTTTGAGAAATGACTCAAAGGCCACCAATTTAATCTGCCTTTCAGCTCAGGCATGCTAGAAATGTTTGAGGGTATTTATATGATTTTTTTATATTAGTTGGATACCATTTTTCAGTAATTAATTAAAATCCGAGTTAAGAGGTGTAAGGCCTGAGGCAGAGTACTGGGGTTCTAGGCAATCCTTGGCAATAAATGTGTACACAAACAAAAAGGATAGTAATTTCTGTCTATCATTTCTATCATTCTGTCTATAATTTCTATCACCTGTATGCTGTAGCTCTGTGTCCACCATCCACTACTTACTGCACATGGTCATTATTACTGTGTTATATTTAAATAATGTGCAATAACCTACACAGTTATTTATTCTATGTACAGTATATAACTTACACAGCAACTTATTTTCTATTCATCTGTATGTATATAGCGCAGCAGAACTTTTTTTGCAGTATTTGTTTATTGTTGTGTGTTTTACATATATGTCTGCACTGGAGGAGCAGCTTTTAATCTCATTATACATTTGTATAGTGACAATAAAAGGCATTCATTCATTCATTCATTCGTTAATTCAGGTGAGAACACACAGCTGACTACACTTGTTGCAGATTATTCCTAAGCCTTTTTGATTTGTGATTTGATTTGAAATGAAGCACTCTTATGACAAACACTGTCCACCATTGAATACACTGATTTGGCCATTGGTACATTCTTCTGGGTAGGAGATAATGGGATGGCATGATGCTTTTTCCGCCACAATTATTTTGAAAGGGCACCCCACCTTCTTAATCCAAAGTGGTGTCTGGATGCAGTTAACAGCATCCAGTTGACGGCCTCTATATATTGTGACACTGCTTTAAAAATAAGTAACATCTCTTGCAGTAATCATTGCTGTAATACTACAGGAATCCACATGAGGGCGACTGTAGTTCACCTTAGCAATTTTTGCTGGACATCTTGCCAAACAAGAAAAGGACTTTATTATGATTTGCCAGAGAGGATGACATGGCTGTGGCAGCTGCATCACTGTGTGCTGTTTTTGGAGTATCCCACAGTGCTAATAAGTAATGCATTACTGTATACATTGTAGCCTGATTATCGTGCATGCGCAGGCAAGAAACTTCGGCAGGTTGTTACATGGTTGGCGCCGAGTGCGTGTATGAATAAATTATCTCTCCATGCTACCACGCCATGGAAATTCGTTAATCCTGTATATGCCAGTACAACCTTCCTCGTCTAGGGCTTTGTTTAGGTTCAATGCCAGATAAAAGATTTTGTTTAATGGTTTTCCACAAATGTAACTGTTGGAAGCAGCAGGTTCTATTCAGCTCCCAGTTAAGAGCCAAACTTGACTGTTTTTGCATTCTCTGCCTGAAAACCAGGTTGTTGAACAAAAGCCTGGAGAAAAGGAGTGGATTATAAAATACTTATTGCTGACTGGGAATTATTTCTCTCCATGGAAAAACAGCCATTAGTTTTAATTGTTATTATTTAAGGGTTCCTTTAGGGACATGGTCAGTGGCGTGGGATCAAAGCTGGCTGATTTTTGCTCTCTCCGGTGTTTACTGTGCATAAGTGGCCACTGAACTGTAGGGAATTAGGGTTTTTAAAGTTGTTATAAAACAAAATATGCCCCCTCCTTTTTCTTGTGGTCTGCACAGTGCAGAAGTTTTGACCATACCTGGAGATCTCCTAGGTGTTGGGTGGGGATGATGGTTGTGCTTCAGAGTGACGATACTGCTGTCTAATGGGTATAGGGCTGTCCTGTAACTGTAAAAAGCAACATGCTACTCTTGAGGACCTCGGAAGACCTGTATCTGTCAGTAACCATAAAGCCATTGTGATTCTCCCTGCATATCAGTCCTGTATGATTGATATGAATGTCAGTATTAATACAGCCTGGCTTTACATCATCCTTTACATGGTCTATGGTGCAGACTTGCCATTTGAGTCAGGCCTAAAAAAGGTTTGGGTTACACTGGCCCGTTGCATGCATGACTGGTCCTGGAGTAAGCCAGGCCATACCTATCAGACCACAGACTAGGATAGCAGTAAGCTAAAGAAACCTTCTGAGATTGTGGGGTTAAGGAAAAGTGATGTCAGCAGCTGGTAAAATCTCTAAAAGACTAGGGTATGCTGGCCGATATGCATTTTTTTTTAAGATGTAGGCCTGTGCACAGGTGCCGTTAGGCAGTAATGAATTTTCAGCAGAAGGAAGCAAGACCCAAAAAACGAGAAGAATTACTTCTGTCTCCTGTTCTGCAAGACTGAGAGGGTAGTTGGAGAGGAATTAAGCCATGCCATCGGGGCATCATGCTGCCAAGGGGCACATAGCGCAGTCTGCCAAGTACGTGCAGGAATCCTAGAGGTGGAGAAAAGCCAGCCTGCCGCAAAGCCATGGAAATACCGTCAATAAGACAATGACGTTTATAAAAGCAGCTGGATCATTAGAGGTTCTGTCAAGGCTTAAGTTGGTGTGCCCATCTTTGGAGATGACGTCCATCCTGGGCTCTTGCAAGACTTGTCTTTCCTCCCCTTTGTCAACTTAGTCCAAGATCATCATCGTATTTTGGTTGGCACAGATCTGGTCAAATTAAACTTATGTGGTTGGGCTGTCTGGTGATGGGCACATTTTTCCAGCAATATTCCTCAGTCCGCTGATCATCCAGATTAATGTTAAGCACAGGGTAGTCTGTCTACTGGCCTTCAGAAGACTTCTGGTGGTGTTCTTTAGATCCAAGAGAAAGAATGGGCATCAGGTGTCAGACTCACATTGCATGTAAATGTATATTTTAAGTTACGCACTCCAAGGTATTGTTTTACAGTACTAAATGTTACTTGCAGTGTAGCAACTCTTTCATTCAAAAGAACTCTTTCATTTTCAAATGCCTGTGTTAAGTCTCATTACTGGCGTGTATTATAGAATTAGTCAAGACCTGTTGAGTATGACTGAGGATTTAACTAGGATTACATGCTGCTTATTCTGAGTTAAGGTTGTCGTGTTTAAGTTCCTTAACCAGTTCAGCCACAGTCCACATGAGTTTGGGGTCCAGTTGCAAATGCGTAGTTTTATGTGCCATATGTCAGTGTAGAAGAGGCAGATGTGAGTTTTTGTGACATTGTGATTGAAACAGTTTTAATATCCTGTTGTTATCTTTTTGCTCAAGGAAGACCTGTTCTGAGATAGCTGGCAGTAAGCCCAGGATGGATTATATCAGATTAGAATTTGTGTTCAGTTTAGGCTGTGAAAAGGCTGCTTTGTTTTACTGTAGCTGTTGAAGCTTGTTTGCTGGGAGGCTATGTATTTTTTTTTACTGGAAACTGTCACTCAGGAAACCGAGAAATGTGCAGATTTTTCCTTCATGTAGTACTGGGTGCTAATACCTTGGAGCTGCCACCACAGAGGAATATGGCCCTTGAAAGTTGTATGTGAGGCCACCTGGACACTTGATCAGATCCATAAACTGCCTAGTCAATTAAGACCATCATGGCCATCATTTGTTCTTTAGTTTAGTCTCTGCCTGTTATCCTATGTATGATGTATATGTAATAATTACTATAACCGTGTCCAGTGGTTCTAGACACTCTTTTGTGGCAAAAAAACTACCATGGGCCCCTTCAACTTTTCTTCCCTTGACATGGTAGAATTTATTGCCATTGTTTTAGTGTGAAGTCCGAATTAATATGGATGCTCTGATCGATCGGCCACCAATCATTATCGGCTGATATTCCTTATATATATGCAAGACATTTCTCTAATAAAAGCAGCTTTCCCGCACTCGAGAAAGCTGCACAAGCATACATTTGCGCACTGTGCAAAAGTGTAGATAGCGAGCGACTTTTTAGCACTGCGGTAAATATTGTAGATGAGAACAGGACGAGACGAGAACAGGAACAGGCTGACCACCAAACACACAGAGGTGCTCATATTCATATATAAAAACTTGCTGTCGATGCCTAACATGAATGTTGAGGAATGTTTTACATATAAGTTAGCTATATAGCCTGTCTTTGTTGGCATTTTACTTTGTTAAATTTGTATTAAGTCTCTGTTTAGAAAGGTCCTGTATTTTGCTTTGTCTGTTGGAAGTTTCTTTGCCTTATATAGCCTATAGTGAAATTGTTTCTCAAGTTTACGTTTGTTTTGAAACGTAGCGCATAAAATAAATAAATATCTTTTGAAACATGGTGGGGCAGGTATGTGGTTAGGAACACAACCATGTAATCGAAAGATTGCTGGTTCAAGTCCCTGACCCGCAAGTACCGCTGAGGTACCCTGAGTAAGGTACCCTCCCCAAGCACTGTTCCCCAGGTGTTCACGTAGCTGCCCCTTGATGTGTCATACTGTCACATGGGTTAAAAGCAGAGAACATAAGAACTATACAAAGAGAGGAGGCCATTCGGCCTATCAAGCTCGCTTGGGAAGAACTTAACTAATAGCTCAGAGTTGTTAAAATCTTATCTAGCTCTGATTTAAAGGAACCTAAGGATTCCGCTTGCACTACGTTATCAGGAAGACTATTCCATACTCTAACTACCCACTGTGTAAAGAAGTGCTTCCTTAAATCCAG
>JAODKM010000001.1:4203408-4224388 GCA_026780845.1 Petrocephalus sullivani | reverse complement strand
GCCCCACTTGCGCATCGCAGTCCAATCCCCCAGGGGGAGCCGTGCGGAGCGTGGCCTCGCAGCTTGTTTATGAGCGTTTTAATCTCTGTGAATAACAGGAGCTTCAAACGGCCCTGCGTACTCGAGATTGATGCCACATGTGTCCCCATGGGCACATGGAAGCCATCAGTCAGCCGTGGTGATTTCAGGCCATGCACGTACTGCTTACTAATGCTCACGCTGGCTTGTCAAAAGGCTTCGCTGTGTGATTAACTGCCTGGTGTACCTCTTTAATTTGAAAAAGCCCCGAAAAATAGGTTTGACCCAAATATCTTAATTATAACCATAAATGCATTATATTCCTGTATTTATGATACTTATGCACTTCAGTCTGGCATATTCTGTAGTAATGATATTAACAGCAGTTTAATGTTTAGAGAAATAATGACTACTACATAGGAAAGGGTCTCTAAGCTGTATAAATTTTTCTGTTTGTGTGGAGGATGGGCTGATTACTTGCCTGGGGTGCCAGTCCATCATTGGCCTTTGGAGGGTGCTGTTATACTGTCCAGGAGTCAACCAGAGTTTATACATTTAGTGTCCTATTCTGTTTAACCCAATAAAGTGACTTCATCCTCCAGGCCGCCAAATAAGAAATGGTCATCTCTGCTTGCTGCGTGGACCTGGGAATGGACCAATCACAGCCTGTCATAACCGGGTCCACCGAGCTACAGTAAGTGGCCTAATGGCACAATTCTGCCGTCACTGGTGTTTGTGGTTACCATTCTGCCTCTACTTAATTCTTATAACCCCCCCCCCACACACACACACACACACACACACACTCAAACATGTCGATGTATAATATGAAATGCATTGTATATTTGTACGTCTTAACCTGTTTTAATGGCCCTTGGTACTTGGTAGTGTAAACCTGAATCATAAGCAAGCGCATAAAAAACATGGTACTTTCGCTAATTCTCCCCTGCTACAAACTGATGATTCACTGCATAACCCTGCATGGAACCAGGCCCTCTGGTTTAATGTCCTCCCATATCTTCCAGTCAGCACCCCAAACACACTGACATTTGGGCACATCTCCATTCATCTAATGTGCTGTTTCCCAATTTGGTCCTCGGAGAACCACAGACAGTACACGTTTTTGCAAAAATGTGGGCTGTCTGGCAGGGAGCTTGGAGGGAGCAAAAACATGGCCTCTCTGGGGGTCCTATAGGACCGGATTGGGAAACACTGATTTAATGCATAGACCTTAGGACCTTACTGACTAGACTGAAAGCATGTTGGACCAAACCTTGAGTAAAAGCCTTTCACCACCTTGCATATCACTTTGGTGTCTCACTAGAAGATTGTGGGCTGTTGGATGCTGTGGAAATCTATGTCTGGTGGTGTTCTGAATTTTAGTTACAAATCCAAATTAGAAAATGCTTCAGTTGTGTTCAGAAATGTGTGTCTCAAGCATAATTATTTACATAGATAATTTTGAAGATGGAATGTGCCTGGTAGACCCATGATACATGTGTGTATTTTCATTGTTAACAGAAAACCAATTTTTTTGTTTTATGCCCTTTGGGATGCAGGTTTTAGCATCATACATATGTAAACAGCTATTAAGTAATTGCTATTAAATGTCAGTTTTGGTATGCACTGAGAGCACCCACACCCCACAGTACTTCCTGCTTCTTGCTATTTTAGCCCTCTCTCCTGTGGGCTTGCTTATTTACCTTTCACAACTGCATAAATAAAATGCTCATTATATACACCTTAGCTGTATATGACACATACAGTGTGAAAGGATTCGTTTTGTGTTGCAGGAGGAACAGTGTTAGAGGTCTGCTCCTGCTTTGGAGCATGTGGGCAGGCTTGGCCGATTTGTCATCGCCGCACTTCATTATTGGCTGTTTCTGTTGGATCGATGCAAACATTTGACATGGCGGCGAGTCAACACTGGCACGGCAGGCAGAAATCGGGAACTTGAGAGGAAACCCATCAGACTGGGGACGACGTTACGCAGAAGTTCGGTTCCCATGCATGTAGCGCGGCTGTTTACCCTTCAACATCTCGACATTTTTAGGAGACTCGGCCTGCATCTCAATGAGCAGGGGGCTTTGTTGCTGAGCAGATCACGCTGGAAGCCAGTGGAGCCCTCCTTAGACATGGTTCTTTAGCTCCCCGCTGCCAAAGAAGGGCTTCGGTTGAGACTAACATTGCCAGCCTTAGATGGGATAAAGCCTGAGAGAGGAGGCCAGAATGGAGCATTGGCGAATGGGGCCGCTTGTGCTGTGTGCCATGATGGACCTGCGCTGCCCGTTCTGTTTAGCCCGCCTCTGGCTTATCTGTCTGGCTCTCCTGTCTCTGCTTCTGAATGAATGTCCTTTGCTCCATTCCTTAATTTGTGGCTGCCCCCTTGTTTTCATTGTCTAAGCCAAGGCTGTTCACACGAGCTGGACACGCACCCTGCGCTCGTGATGTTATGCGTCCTTTCCTCCCCCTGTTCTCTCCCCACGTTCATTCTTCCCCTTTTTCTCAAGAAATGCTTTGACAAGTTTCTCACTCCACCAGCGTTTAGCCCTCAGGAGCCGCACAGGTTAAGGATCCTGATATAAGGAAGAATAGCTAGCCGTTAGCTTCCGATTTATTTATCAACATATTCGTTGTGTGGAAGTATTTACAATTGCACAATTGCTCTTCTGTTCATCAGTCATTCTTGCTTAACATTACTGCTCTCCCTTTCACATTCCCTAAGTATCATCCTCTCGGTCTGTTTAATCATAAGTCTTCAAGTCATCCATGCTCTCAGCTGTCCTACTTCTCTAAGTATAACTCTTCCTGCACCCATGAATGTCAGAGGATCTGATCAATTAATCTATTAATCAGTCTGTCTATGTATATGTATCTTTATTTATAGAGCACTGTTTTAACCACAGGGTTTACAAAGGGTGTTATGGACTTTTTATAAGAAGTAAAGGAGAGAAATTTCAAATAAGCCCCCAAGAAATTAAAATAAGCACAAAAATAATAATGAAATAAATAAAATTTCTGTAGGAGACTCTAGATTTTCTGGATAAGTGATCCCCAATATTCTTGAAAATAATTGAATAAAATAACTGATAACACATGTAAATAATAAAGTAACTCATTACACAGGTCTGCAACCAAAAAACTGCATAGGATTATTTGACTGTTTGTTATAGATTTTTACTCACTGAACCTGGGAAAAATATTTTAAAAATTCCATCTTGTCAGGTTTTCTTGCAAAGCTCCTGTTTTTAGTGTAATTAAGCCTACAATTTCCCTTTTTAAACTGAAATCTGGTATCCTATTCTTGAGTCAAAAAGACCACATCCAATAATGATTTCTTACATTAATTTAATATTTCTAAGAGCGAGACAAAAGAGAAATACAAATAGAAAATGTGAGGAATTGAGGGGGGTCAGTGGGGGGGGTACAGTTGGTTTGGCACAGGCAAAAAGAGTAAACGTAGTGTTAAATATATCATGAAAGAATACTTTTTTGTTTCTTTTTCAATTATAAGAAACATATGCATAGATGATAGATTTTTTTCATTGCTGTTGTGTTTTTTTATGTAAAAAAACAGAAGGGAGGAGGGAAATGGAGATAATTTTTGGATTCAGCACCCTAAAAAACATCAAATTTACCAAAATATCCCATGCAACTGAAAAAAAAACAGTCAAAAATCCTATGCAGTTTTTTGGTTGCAGACCTGTGTTATTAATTGCAGTGTTGAATAGAAGCATTGCCAGCATAGTTTGTCATAGAACAAAGATGTTCTATGGGACCATAGTGACTAGAAGCATGCTTCCTCCCTCCTCAGCTGGGTTTGGAAATATAGTATTTAATAATAATCAGTAGATTACTGTCTGACATGGTGTTCAGTACACATTTTATATTTGGAAATGCTAATGGAAGATATGGCAGCCTGGGTTTTGGGTTAGTCTCCTTCTCTAATCATTGTTTCTGTCTTGGGATGCCTCAAGGTGTAGTGGTTGAACACCCGTGTTACCTTGATGAACTCTCTTTGTACCCCATAGGCATAGTGTTCAACTGAGGCACTGCAGAGACTTGGGGAATAGGGACTGGTCAGCCCACCCTTCCTTCCTTTTTTCACATCCTAAAAAAGTCAGAGGAAATTAGGACTAGTTTTCAATTTAGTTCTGTCTTAATTGAAAGTCAGTTGTTAACAAATGAATTGGTCTCATCAAGTGTTCACTATCAGTTATTACTTACGAGGTCAGTTTGACCATGTGCTTCACTTCTGATCTCCTGTCCATCAAGGCCTGATTTTCCCTCACATGACCACCATTTTCCCCCTCTGGCCCCTGGGTGCAGAACCTGCTGGACTGTCACTGGGTGCAACCCTCAATGGAAATACAAGAAGTGACAAGCTAGTTTCCCGGGCGTCCTCTACAAGGGTATGATGTCATCGGCCACCTGCTGTTTGTACCAAAGAAACTCCTGCGCTACCCTAACAGGGCACTAAGGTTTCCTCTTGAAAAACTTTTCTGCCTGCTGTCTCTGCTCACTTCTGCTTTGACATACATGGCTCCTAGGCTGGTCTGCTTGTTCAAACAGATATGCAGCAGTGTGTCCTTGTCGTCAGAAGCAACCAGTCATCTGGAGGATCTTACGGTCTGATGATGACGGATTCATAGACCTTTATGACATACAAGCCCCAGGGCCATTTATTTTATATTTTCCAGTAAAATATTTTAGTATTTTGTACCACTTACTGTAATGCAAACACAAACATCTGCTTTGAGTCTAGAGGACCCCTTCACTCTGCCGAATGATGTACAGTGCAATATCTGAAATAAGATGTTTATTCTTCATGCTGTTATGTAAGTGAAATTCATCATTGTATCTCTGATTTACACACGACCACGTAGCTGGCTCCTTACTCGGTCGCTCTCTTGTCAGTCGAGTAGTGTGTGACAGGCGGTCCTGAGGGACACAAAGTCATGAATAGTTACAAAGAGGAGCATTTTATTGATCTTATGTACCACTTGTGATTTCTTAAAGATTTCTTTTTCCACATTTTATTAAAAAAAACCTTTTTCTTTTCAAAGTAAAGTTGTACTAGTTTGCTAAACACTGGTGTTTGGTGGAATCAAAATGGTGCGGGTTGATTACTGTATCCCTTCAAACAACAGTCATCCCCATTTTCAGGTTTGCTCAGGTTTGGTTTTCGGAATAAATTATTATACTTGCTCTGACGTTTCCAGGAGGAGAGAATATGTGTATCAGTCCTGTACAGCTGCCACTTACTGCATCATTTGGGCTGTCATTTTACTGGCCCCCAGTGACCCATTAAAATTCCCTTAAGAAGACCCTGAGCCCTAAAGACCCCCCCCCCCCCAAGTTCCCTTCCCTGCAGATGCCACACAAATACATACTTAAAGAAACTTTCGTGATGAGTTTTTAGATCTTCAGTAATGCCGATTGTGGGCTAACCTAAGCTCTTCATCTATCTGTCGCTTTTATGTTAATGCCATGATCATGAATTTCACAGGTAGTGTGTTACAATAAGACCCAGGTCTTCCCTGGAGTTTCAAGGCACATGCAAGATGTACGTTTCCAGTTTCATGGTAACTATTCAGCTGATTATACTGCTTTAACCTCAAAGCTCTTATAAAATTGTACACTTTCTGCTTTTATGATCTGTTCCACAAAGTCGAGCAGTTGAAAAGGGGTGCAGTCAACTGGCACTTTATCTGAAATCAGGGCCCATGTTAAATCCTGCCATATGACTTGCAGGTGTCTATAGTGTAGGGCTGTGTTCTGTTTCAAGTTTCTGTACTGGTTAGTTGAAGCGTTCCTGGTTGGTGATTGAGCATGTGCGATGAGCTCCCTCTGTGTGACCCATACACCTGCTTAACGCCTCACTGCTCTCGTGCTGGTGTCCTCTTATAAACAGCAATGTTTCTCATTCACATGTGCACGCTCTTTGTAGAATGTTGTATTTTACAGACTAGAATGAATTGCCTTGGTTTGTTCTAAAACAAGTGACAGTCCCAGTATTTATATTCTATTTATTTAGTAAATGCTTTTATCCACAGCGACGTGCACTTTTAAGAAAGCAGGGTCAGACTGGTCCTGGAGCTGTTGGGGGTTTAGGGCCTTTCTCAGAGGCCCAGTGGTGGCATCAGTCTGCCGGTCCTGGGATTTGAACCTGTGATCTTGCGGTCATGTGCACAGCATCATAACCCACTAATTCGCACATTGCCCCCTATCTGGAATGAGAGGTTTATTTTTTTATGTTAAGGTAAATTGTATTTAGGAGGTGTTGCCCGTCCTGCCCGTCCTGCCCATCCTGCCAGTCTCAGTCCACTGCTCATCCAGTGTTTTTTTCCTTTTTTCTCCACTTTCTACAAGCAATTTCTCTGTACTCCTTCAAAAAAAATGGAAACTTTTGTAAAGAGAGACACACTTCTCTTTCTGCGGGCTGTTGACAAATTCACCCTTGGCTCAGGTTCAGGCGAACACAACGGGGTATTTATGGGTTTACGGCTTCATCCGCCTCCTCCGGTTGGAAGTATAATGTTATGAAAATATTGACCAGCTGACATCCATCACGTCTTCAGAGGGTGACTGGAGCAAGTATGCTGCGGCAAGCTTGTCAGAAAGCCTGCTCACTGTCAGCAGTGTTTTGAGTTGTTCCTGTTGTTTCATTTTAAAATGAAAAACCATCAGCTTGTGAGCACCAGGTACCATCTGGAATTTCACAGAAAACTATGGGAAGGCCTTGTCCAGTACTACAGTAAGAGTATATTCAGGTCAGGCGTGTTGTTTCTCCGTCTCCGCTCAAAATGTCATTTAGGGGCCTCGCCTAGTGTAGTGGCTGTTTGTAGCCAAGGGGGGGGGCACACAGATGCGTGTTTTGAGTGGTGGTAAACACCAGCACTGGTTATAAGGTGCCAGCCTGCTGACCGTGCCGCTAATGGGCCTCTAAGCTGGAGCACTTTACACAGCTGGGGTCAGTGGCTGAGAGCAGGCCCGACAAGCAGCGTCTAGTCCGTTTAGTGGAGTTTGCGGCCCGACAAGCAGCGTCCAGTCCGTTCAGTGGGGTTTGCGGCCCGACAAGTAGCGTCCAGTCCGTTCAGTGGAGTTTGCAGGCCCCTTTGTGCTTTGTAGCCCCTGTGAATGCAAGCCTGTGTGCGGAGGTGAGAAGCCATCATATGAGAGTGATTTGGGTCCAGGCTTTAATGACGAGGATCCCTGTCTTCTGAGCAGACAATAGGTGGCAGTGTTCTGTTAAAGACCAGCATTCAGTGAGACGCTAGTGAAAACGAACCTCTGACCTTCAGGAGAACTGCGCTCATCGTTCAAACTCCACTTGGTGGAGACATGATCAAAACCTCGAATGCAGTGGGGACATCCTTGTGATGTTTCTGGTCTTTGTCTCGTCCTCCTGTCTAGTTCTTTGATAGGTGGTCAGTAGTTTTATTAATTTAATAGTACTTTATATTATTTTTATTTATTTATTTAAGTCATAAATTGGATTCTGGGCCTCTGAACGCATTGGACTGTCCGGCGGTGCGCTTGAGTTTATCCGGTTTTGCAGGTCCTGAGTGAGAGGGTCGCATATGTAGATTGTGTTCCCACAATGGGTGTTTCTGTGATTGACCTTTAATTGTATAATGGAAAATGTCAGGCAGGAGCAGGGCATTTCAAAGCTTTTTTTAACTAGAGTCTTTGAAAACTGTGTCAACAAGCTGCTTCAGATGGGGGTGTAGTAATACATCTATATCATTTATATACGAATTTGGTAAAAGGGGAAGTCAAAGAAAGTGAGAATGCATGAAAGCGGGAAGACAACGTGGGAGAGGAACCAAAAAGTTGCAAATAGGTAGATGGAGAACCTCTGGAAGTCCAAGGTTAACTGGCTGGCCAACCCCCCTGGGCCTGCTAACATTACTGAATACAGAAGGAGTGGGCAAAAGGAAACTGTGTTCATGGTCAAAGCCATCTCCATGCTAGCTTGCGTGAATCAGCAGATTGATGGGTGCATGATGTAACAGTTCGTAAGGAAGGTTTATAGTGACAATGACTGATTTTGTTTTTTTTTTTCTAGCCTAGAAGATGGAAAGTTGCCTGGATTGTGCACTGTGCTCATCTTATGGAGTTCACGTGATCAACTGGAGAAGTGGATTTTGTTAATTAGCTAAGTACTGTACTTCCATCACTGTTAAACAGAGTTTAGAGTGTATAGTTAAAACAGGAGACTGTGTTCTGAAACGAGGAACCAAGAGGAGTCCAGAGAGTTCCACACAATACTAATAAACAATATGGCGTTTGGCATTTGATGCCTGTGCTCGCATGACCAGTGTAGTGTACAGTGAAGCAGCTCTGGACCTTTTGCGAGGTGGGAGTTAAACATCTTGGGTCTGGCACTTCTTTTCTCCAATTCCAGTAAATAAATGCATAAAAAACAGCAAGCAGGAAAGTGTTCTTCTTGGTTTTCTGGGAGGATTCTGTGTGTGTTTGTGTGTGTGTATGTATGTATATGTGTGTGTGTGTGTGTGTCCATGCTTTGGGAAAGCTATTTTAATTTGGTTTCCTATATTAGTTTTAGTTACAGAGATATACTGAACAATTAGCAGCTGAGAAGTGGCATTCTTCTGCTGGATGCCTTTGATTTCTACAAAGCGTGCCCTGACCTTTGATCCGGGAGACAGGCCTGGCGTGACGGTGGAGCCTCAGGGCCGTCTGTCGGGGCATGGCTGGAGACTGTAGGTCTGCTCCCTGGAGTTTATCGCGAGGCCGGCGTGGGGTCGCCTAGCCGGGAGCGGCTGGCTCCGCCCACCCACCCCTTGCTGCATTCCAGCTAGTGTCCTATGGCACCGTTATTAAACGGGGACCTAGCTGCACCCCCGGCGCCACTCTACGGTATGGTATGAGGAATGTGTGTTAAGGCGTTTTAGAAGCCAGCATTCAGCAAACGGGCAGTCCTGGTGCAGTGTTTTCCGCATGCAACTCGCACGTGCCTGCAGCTTGAGAATGGAAAGTGCCTGAAGCCCCAGACACATACCAACTGGCCTTTTGGAGGCTGAGAGGTGCTTGTCCCCCTGGTCTCTTTCGCTATCCGTGAGCTTCAATGGCTTCTATGCAGTGTTTCTGGTGGCTCCTGGGGACACATACCCACATGGACCTTAGCAGGCCACTGAGGAGCCTGGTGATCCCATACTGGACCTCCAGGGCATGTTAATCACATCCCAGGCCTGGAGATGACAGCCTTATCGGGGACTGATTTCATTTGGCAGTGGGGGGCGACCTCGCATGTTCTGCATGTTTTTGCAGAGGGCCAAATCTCAAGCATGCACAGATACCTAAAGTATGCAGACTGGCTTTTTACCTTTATGAAATATCCACAAGATGTTATACAAATCCTTGACAGATTCAAGGAAATATTTGGCATATTTTCCATATAGGCTGCATTCTTTTCCCTTACTTTTAGAGCACACACTGTCCCACGTGGTTTGAACTTCACTCTCTGTTTTCTTTTCTCTTCTGGCGAGGTTGCTCTTGCTGTAGGGACCGTTTGAAAAATGTGAGAAAATGCTCGAGCCGGCTGGCCGCTCTGTGCCACTGCCTGGCATTTCGGCCCACTGCGAGACGTGCAAGTATTTCTGAGCGATTTCAATTTGTTTGGCCAAGTCATTAAATATAAACGGAGAAAGGCCTGGAGTTTTTCATCCATAAAAGGCAGGTTTCGGGATTATTCGAAGAATATGCTTCCAAGCACAATTTCAGCACGAGTGTAGAAACTTCCTGTTTTTAATGAGGGCGTTTATCGAGAGTCTGTCCCACTGGCTTCCGTGTCCAGCGGCAATGGAGGACCCTGTTGTCTCTTGCGCTGGGTGAGCTGCTAGCATCACACTGTTCTGAGAAGGCCTACCGGCTCCATAGGCAACCCATAGGGGGCACTCAAACACTTGCAGATGAGGTCTGCAGCAATAGCTTTTTAATGGGCCCGGGTGCTTATGAGCTGAAGGAGGATATACGGGAAAATTGAACACCCTGTAAGAATATGATTAAAAATTTTGATTTAGGTTATTTCTACCTGAACGTTGCAGAATCTTCTAGATCTCTGGTCCTTTTTTTTTTTTTCCTTTCATCCCCTGTCAGTCTTGTCTGTCAGTTTTGAAAATCAGTGGTTTTTTTTTGCTCCAAATAGATAATGTCTTGCCATTGGCTTGAAGATCACTGTGATCTGTCCTCGAACAGTCATAACTACACTTGACTGAACTATATCGTTTTTTTCATTGCCGTCTGAAATTAGTTGCAGAGCCTGGAAATGGCAGCCTGCTGCTATCTCAGCTTGACTATCACTGACGTTTCACTCAAACACACTTGAGGGTCCTCACAGATGCCGTCTTAATCCGCATGGTGTATGTAGTTTGTGTGCACATTTCAGTAAGCAGGTGCTGTACAGAAGAATCACAGCGGGCAGCCATAGATGAGCCGTGAGGGCCTTCGATGCTGGGATGTATCCGTGAACATTCGTTTGTTGGTTCAGAATGAATCATACATGTGGAGGTGGACTGTTGACTGTGCATTGGAGGTCACGTCTGTCACCGCCCAATGCCTGTGCATATTCCAGCTAAAACTTTTCATGATTAATGTGACAAACTGGCCTGTCCTTGGGGGTGTTTCATGGCTTAGTGAGTTGTCTGTGATCAGAATGGTGTCTGTTTGATCCCCAGCAGTATATTGACATCTCCTTTGAGCCCTTAAGCAAGGCCCTTAACCCCTTCAAAATGCTCCAGGGGTGCTGGATAAATGGCCTGACCCTGTAAAAAGAAAGATTCCAGTGTACCTGCACTTGTAAATGTTCAAAGAGCAAATGAAGCATCATTTCAGTTTCAGTTTTAATTTAATTAAATTTCATTTCATTTCAGTAATCCATGCCCTTGTGGATGGGCCCCGGTCTCGTCGGGAGGCTTGTGAAAGCAGCAGCACTCAAGCGAAAAGAACAAATTGTGCAACAGTTTCTTGAGTCATCGCCAACATTTGGGGGGTGGGGGGGACGGCGAGTCTGGGAGGGCTGTGGAGGGGGGGTTCCATAATAAAACGGCCATGTCCTGATTTATCTGCCAGGACATAGGTGTTCTACGTGCACTACGATTGTAGTTCATCTCCTAATAGAGGGTCCGTTTTTGCGGCCTATGTCTGGGTCTCCTTTGAGTTGCATGCTTCTCCCGGCAGCTTTATGATAACCAGGGAAGCTGGAGAAATTTCAGGAATGACTCTGAAATTCCAATAATGAGTGATGGGATGTGAAAGAGACCCCCCATTGCTTGCTGGCTGTTTAAAGAAAATCTGTAGCAACCATAAAACATCTCCTCTGGTTCCAGATCACAGACAATAATGGAACAGTAGTTGTGTAAATGACTCATAAAGCCAACTTCATCTTATAGTCTGATGGACAGATGGAATTTTTGCATCTAACAGAATCTTTGCCCCCTCATTTAATGAAATGGTATTAATTCTTAAAGGTCTCTTGAAAAACTGCAACCTGGAAAAAATCGTCGCCGAGCCCAGCTGCCCAGCTGACCCGCTATATAACCCTAACCACTCAAGTTAACAGCAACCAGCTGGGTTTAATTGGCTAGTTTACCTATGAGCCTCAGCCAGACCTTGACCCTGGGCTATTACTATCTCCCTTTGGGTCCATTTTATTTCCCAAGATGGGGTGTGGGTTGCTAGTATCAGGCTACCCAGCTCCCTATCCTCAGGCTATGGTGGATGTGAATGAGTTGCCAGTATCGGTCTGTTCTGACTCCTCATCGTCGGGCTGTGGTGGCTCTGACTCCCTATCCTCAGGCTATGGTGAATGAGTTTCTAGTATCGGTTTGTTCTGACTCTTCATCGTCCTGCTGTGGTGGCTCTGACTCCCTATCCTCAGGCTATGGTGTATGTGAATGAGTTGCCAGTATCGGTCTGTTCTGACTCCTCATCGTCGGGCTGTGGTGGCTATGACTCCCTATCCTCAGGCTATGGTGGATGTGAATGAGTTGCCAGTATCGGTCTGTTCTGACTCCTCGTCTTCGGGCTGTGGTGGCTCTGACTCCCTATCCTAAGGCCTTGGTGGATGTGAATGAGTTGCCAGTATCGGTCTGTTCTGACTCCTCATCGTCGGGCTGTGGTGGCTCTGACTCTTCATCGTCGGGCTGTGGTGGCTATGACTCCCTATCCTCGGGCTATGGTGTTTGTAAACTTTCTGTTCAACATAGTCTTGGAGCCTTTGTGTTTTCTGGCTGGAATCACAGATATTAAATCACAAGGAGTAAGTTTGAGTAACACCCCCCTGGAGAGCGTAGCCCGGCTCGTGCGGATGGGGTCCCGGCGGGAAGGGAACATGGCTGTCACATTTCTGAGATCACTGTCAAAGCAACCTCTCCACAGCTCATGTCTTTGCCACACACAAGGAGGGCATGTTTCGGAGCGCGTAGTGGAGCAGCGGCTGATTCTAACGCGAAGTGGCCCCCTCACTCTACTTGCTGACGAATAATTTGCAGGCTCTTTCTCTAACTGAGAGCCATACTGGGGCTTTCAGTGAGAATTCACCGGCTGCGGAACAAATTCTCTACGTGGCTAAAAAAAATAAATAAAGGCAACTTCTTTTTTTCCCTCCCTCTCTCTCCCCCCAATTTTCCCCTCCCCTTTTCTCTCTTCGCTGGCATGTGCCAAACCGAGTAATAAAATGGCCTTCCATAAATGCTTTAATTAAAGAGTACATTCACACACGGCCATCATCGGATCCCCTGGGCTTCATGAAAGCGTCCTGTTGTTATGGAGAGCGAGTGTTTAGGCACACTGTCACTGCTCCTTGTTTATGTAAAGGAGTTCTCCTTTGGAGGAATGCCACTTCACGATGAGGGCTGGGGGGATGGGGGAGGTAATGATGGCGGCTGAAGACCAGAGGACAAACTTCCTCCCTGCTGGAATCGCTTCACGAACAACAATAATCCCCTTCTGTTTACCTACGTCCCCGGGCGTGTTGGCCCTTGACGTGGCCTCACTAGCTGTTAACGACCATTTCTGCTGGCCCTTGCCTCGGCCTTTTAACGGACAGTTCCGTGGCTTGCTTGCTGGGGGATGGGGGGGGGGTCAGTTGGTCACCGCGGGCAACATCAGAGTGCGGCCCGTTCTTGGCGAAATGTCAGGTTTGCCATCAAGCCGCGGGGGTTCGAAACCTCTAAGGGTACTGTAAAGTGCCGGATGGCGGGGCTCGTCCTCACTTCACCTCCGGTTAGCGGGCTTAAGACCCCAAAGGGATCTGGTAAACGAACCAAAGATTAAGTCTATACTCCAGTCAAGAGCTAAAAACCCCCGGGGATTTTATGCGATGGAGTGCTGCGTTACAAGAACTGCTAAGCTGATTTTCTTTTCAGAGTCACACGACTGTAATCAGGAGGAGGACTGGAGCGCAGACAACCAGTGATGGAGAATGTGCTTCTGTACCTCCCTGGACACCTCGACCTGAGGAGGCGAGTCATTCTCTGTGTACTGAAATGTCAAACGGATCAGGACTCTTGGCAACCGAACCCATTCTTTCTCCCTGGTACAGTTTGTCCCATTCCACGACAGATCTTACCAGGGGGTGGAGGAAAATAAACACAGGAAATGACTGTTTTTGCAATATGTCTTGCAGAACCCTGAATGATGTAATGTTTTCTTTTTGCAGTTTTTTTGGGGGGGCGGGAATATTAGTGAAATTAGCCGAGTGTTTATTTTGATTGGGTCTGATCACCGTCAGCTGTGCAGCATTGGCTGGATTAATGGAGCTGAAGTTTTGGTTTTAATTCTGGTGCTCTGGTGAGTTTTACCGCACTTTATTTACCTACAAAGGTAAACTGGCCGACTCCCAAAAGCAGAGAAGATACAAGGTCAATTACATAGATTACGAAAGTTAGCCCAAATATTTATAAATATACAAACTTGTGCCTTTCCATTTCAAACGGGTCACCCCCGCCTTTCTGTTTCAAGAGGAAACTGCCTAAATCTGGTCGGACGTGTGTTTAGCTACAAATTAACCTGCATTAATGTTCGAATTGACGTTTACCGTCAGCTACATGGGAACGGTCAATTTAGAAAATCAAGACCTGTATTTACATTAAACACGGTGAGGGTCAGAGGGGTTCCCGTGTCCAGGAGGGGTGAGCACCCCTGATCTCTGTGGAGGGTGGTAAACCAGGTAACGAGGCTCACGGAATATGATTTGACTGGACATTTCAGTGCCTTCCTGCTGAAGGGGGAACGCCCTGAGCCTCCATGTGCAAATGTTTGCTGGGCGAGGGAGGGTGTTGTGAGGATGTGAGTCTGGTCACGGGCTGCTGCCCTGCTCATTGGTGGGCGTCTGGCACCCGGCTCAGAGCACCTGTGCAAATAGCCGCCCCTTCTACTGTGTCTTGCGCTCATTCTCTCTCTTAGTCCGTCTCTCTCTCGCTCTCGCTCTCCCTGTCTGTCCCCCTCTAAGGGCTGGTTTAATTATGCAGAGGATAAACGGGGGTGCATTCCAGTAGCACCTGAGTGTCTGATTTATCTATTTCTCTCCTGCTGTTGGCGGCGGGGGGGGGGGCTGACTGGGAAGGTTTTCTGTGGTTTGTGCAGTGGTCTGGGTCTCATTCGACCATCCCTGGGGTCACAGGGTGTGATCTTGGGCTGAAAGAGCCCCTTCACTAGGGTGTTTGGCCTCGATGGTTATGGGTACCTTCAGGGTTCCTGCTCAGCGCTCAGGGGAACACCACACGATTGTTTTCATTCATCCCATGCACGGGATCTGTCAAAGCCATTGGGTTGGCGAGGTAATCTCGGTCACTGTTGACACGTGATTGGATTTTCAGTGGAAAGTCTGGCCAGGGGGTGGGCCTTGCTGAAGGGGGAGGGCAACTGCTCTCACATGCGGACCTGTCAATGAGCAGATACGAGTGGTGAGATAGATACCTAACCTAAAGTGTTTTGTTTTGTTTTTTGTATAACCAAAGGAATTGAAGAGCACATTTCCATAACTCATTCAGTCCATTTTGTAATTAAGTACAATTTCTATGAATGTAATGAGTTTTGAAAAAGTACCTAAAGCTCTTCGTTGAGTTACTGGAGTGAGTTTTGGTTGCCGGTACGGTACCACATGACAAGGGAGTTTAGGTTGTGTCTCAAAAACAGCAAAAAATTGACTGTTGTTTTGAAATTCGCTCTTCACTTGAGTCTGGCTAAGGATCATGTTGAATCTTTTCTCTTTTTCAGTGTGGATTTTCTGCTTGGTTCACCTCCCCACCACTGCGATGCTGGACCCGACTTCGCTTTCTCCTCCCTTATGAAATACAGCCCGGAGGGATTTCAGCAGCGTGAAGCTGGGAGTGTCACTCACACACATGGCTGTTTTACTAGCATTAAAGCCAGATGTTTGGGGAGGAGGGGGAGAGGTGATGTGGGGTTAAAGGTAAGGGTCCTACCCAACACTCACAAAGGGCTTTATGGTCTCCCAGCTTTGCCAGTACTAATGAGGTCCATGCAGTTTTAATTAATTGAATGTCCCGGGGGACACATGTTTAAGTGGCACTAACAGTGTTCTGAAAATAGCGTCTCAAAGTGTTGAAAAGGGGGTGCGTGGGCAGTAAAATATATCCGCTGAGTGGTGGTGAATTTACCACCCCCTGGAACCCACCCCCCCCCACCCCCAGTCAAGCTGAGGCAGGTCTACTTGCCTTTAAGGATGCTTCAGTTTGTGATGAAAAGACGTCCTCTTTCAGTAGGGTGAGCACCCTGCACGCTGATGATGGTGGAGATACGTGGGTGGGGTCTGAAGAGATTGGCGGGGGGGGAGTTTGCATGGCACCGGGGCCCGCCGAGTGACGGGGGCTGGGGGTGTCCGGGCGTATCCATGCTGTACCGCGGTGGCCTGTTGAGTGGGGACCGCTCAGTGGCGAGCCGGCCTTTGTGAAATGAAACGAAACTATATCTGCCATATGTAATCGGGATTCTTTCACTATAATGCTCTTTCAAGACATAAGCACATACAAGGCTCAGAGCACTGGGTCAGCCATTTATCTGGTATCCCTGGAGAATAATTTATTTTTTGTTTTTAATTTTGGGGTGGGGGTTGGGGGTTAAAGGCCTCACTCAAGAGCCCAACAGAGTATTCTGCCGAGGACGTGATTTGGACCGGCGACCTTCTGATTGCAGGCAATAGAAGCGTGCTTATTTGTCCCAGACTCTCCTAACCTGTGAGGGTTCCCTGACCCTGCCGTGACCCATTAAAACTAGCAGTGGGGCCACACATGTTGAACTGATGGCCTTTTCTGCTCCCGTGTTGATCGATCCTTCCCTGGGAAAACTGTTCTTTACGCAAACTAGGGTCATATACATGAAAAATACCACCTTCTGCTCGGTAGGATTAAATTGCCCAGACTATAAATGGATAAAAGCTCCCACGCCAACCCCCCCCCCCCACACACACACACACACACACACATGCACACACACCGAAATATCTTGTTAAACAAATTACTTTTCCTGTATCTCATGAATGCCTGAAGTTGGTCTTTTGGGTCCAGTGCTGATCCACCTCAAAATGACCTGTTGAGGAGGGAGTAGGGGCTTGGGCTGGGTGTCTGTGTGTGTGTTGGGGGGGCAGCCTAGCCATCTGCATTAGTCAGAGGTGAAGACCGACCCACTTGAATGAACATCAAGAGAGCATGGTAATGTCTGATTAATAAAGCAGAAAGGAATAAGGCATCTGGACAGACGCCCGCTTCGCTGCTTAAAGCCTCTGCTGATCTTTGTCCTTAATCAGCACAGAAATAAGACCTGCTGTATAAAATAAATGGATTTCTGTTGCGACAGCTTGCTCCTGCTCCCCTGCCAAGTGCTAAATAAGCCTCTTCTAGCCGCTGGGGCGTATTACATCATCCCTGCCGCTGCTGGAGGTGGGTCATCGCTTGGCCGGCGGAGCGCTCGCTGGAATCGGAATAAAGTCTCCCCTCCTGCTTTGGCATCTTTTTGGAAGGGTGTGTGTTGTCTGTGTTAAGCTCTCTGTAGGGATGTGCAGGCGTGTGCACGTGATATTTCTGTCTATCTGTGCCGGAGAGTTTCCCTACGTATGGCTTTTGTGTCAATCAGTCATAAATTCAGCACCACTGCAACCTGAAAATGAAAGATGGTAAAATCCTTAAAAAATTGGCTACAGATCAATAGTGAAAGTTTATGCACTGACAGAAATTGGTTTTCTGTATGGATTGATTTGTCAGTTTTTGGGTATACCCTTCATAGCCTCTTGGTGGACAACATGAATTCATAATCCTTAATAAATTACTTTGAATAGCCTTAAGCTTAAGGCTGGCAGATTTTCATATGAGTGATACCTCTGGCTGCCACCAGGGTGTGCTGCAGCAGCACTGTGGCGCACTGGAGATATCTAGTGTCCAAATGTCGATCTGTAAATGAGCAGCGGTGGCAGCGTGGTTTAGTCTCTGCCATCAGGAGGCCGTGTGTCTGCTTACCCAGCGAAGTTTCCACAGCCATAGAGAGGGAGACGTCTTGGGCCAAAATGTGGCAAAAGTGGAAGCCTGTGAACCTGTAGCCAATCCACCCCCCCAGTGCTGCCTAGATACATTGCAGCTGCCCCCCACCACACACACACTCGCTCCGGTGACGTGCATCAAGCTCCACTCCCCTTTGTTTTGCTTGCATTGGAATTCCCCCCAGCTATGCATTTCCGAGGGGATATGCATGTATGATGCATGAAATCACTGAAGGGTGCTGGGCCGCCTCGAGCCTGCACCTTCACTAAATCAGCCAGGGGGTTTTCTACTGAATTTCAGGATATAAAGGCCCCCTCCACCGGTGGCAATCGGGATTGTTCAGCAGGAGCATCACCGTCAGAAAGCGAAGGCCTGGGGTGCAGAGAGGCTTCTGAATCCTGGCCCAGTGGCTTAATGTGTTTTTCTCACTTGCAGTTTCACACGTGGGATGCGTGGCTGGGTTTCAGGCGCTGCAGCTGAGGCCCCGGAGGAGGCCCGGTCCGCTTCTCTGCATGCCAAGGCCAGATCCAGGTTTGCAAATTCTGCAGTGGCGATGTCACGCTGGGCCTGGGCGCGGAGCTCACGCCTGTCACTTTCAGGAAACACTCACGCAGTTGGGAAGTGAGGTGTGGGCCAGCGGTGATGCCCCCCCCCCCACCTCGGCCTCTTACTGGAAACGGGGACAGGGCAGCGGCCCAGGGCTTTTTTTTCTAAACGGCCTAGCCTGACACCTGAAATCCACGTTGGTCTGGCAGCTGGATGGGGGGGGCTCACCGCGCTGTGTGCTTTTCCTTAATGCTCTCTGGCCTGGCAAAACAAATATGTTTTTTTTTTTTTTTGGTTTCCTGGCTGCTTTGAGTTGCACATCTGGCCTGCGGTCAACAATTCTTTGAGTGTGAAACATTTTTACTCCATAACGTGCAGCGATCCAGCCCTACTCTGCCTCTGTCAGCCCCCGAGTGAGAGAGCGAGCGAGTGAGCGAGAGAGAGACTGTTTTCCCCTCTGAATCAGATGCACAATCAGAATGCCCAGGGCAGGAAAGCATGGAGTCTGACACATTGGATGCCAAACAGATGCTGCACTAGAAAGGCCTGCAGTCCTTTATTCTCTGTCAGGAAGTGATGCCACAGAGCTGAGGGTCAGACCTGCACCCAGTGGCCAGCACACACCATTTCTAAGTAAACAGACTCACTCCTGTATCGTCAAGGTGGCCAGATACTTTAGACAACATCTGGACAAAACTTAATTGAACATGTCAGCTAGGACAATCAGTTGCATGCTCAAAACTACCCCGCCACTTTGTTCGATCTATGCCATGCCACAGTCCCTAGAGGGCGTAGAATGTTTTTAATGCAGCAGACCCACATACAGAGCTCAAATGAACATATTGTGCCGAGTGTGTGTGTGTGAGTAACATAGGAGATGACAGCTCTTTTAAAAGGGAAGTTACTCTCTATTAACAGCCACTATCAGTTTGATACTAGCAATGTTAACGGCACAGACTTGGAAACTAACAATTTAAGCAACACTCATGGTTACACAGTAATGAAACGCACACATTCCATCTCAAACATTACACAGTTATGACATTTACTATTAAATACATGAATGCACATTTCGGTGTGCTGAAACAGTGAGCCCTGTCGCTAAAATGACATTGATCTCGTTTGAAGCATGTGGCCAGCGTCAGTGTCCCGTCTTCTTCTGCTAATTTCATTGTCTAGTTCTGAATTTAGAAGACTAGAAGAATATTATATGAATGAGATTACTCTTATTCACCTGTGAATTAAAAGTTTCTTGCATCTAACAAATTCAGACAACTTATATCCTTCATAATGGATGAAGTTTGCCCAGTATATCCAAAGGATGGTTATAGTGAGCCTTTAATTTCTGTCTCCTCTCTGCCCCAATTCCTGATCTAAATGTGGTGCTGTTGGACTTGGGTCCTAATAACAGATAAAGCAATTTAAATGTAGAGTAAACATATATCCATCCTGATACCTGCTCATCCACTAAATTGCCCCCAAACTTCGCTCTCAGCTGTGTGGGGGGTGTCTGTCTGCCTGTCTCAAATGAGAGCATGATGGGACATACAAAGAGGGACATTCCAGTGTACCGTCCTCAAACTCCTGCAAATGGCAAATGGAACATTTCATTAAATCCCCTCCCTCTGTGAGTTTTGAGGCCTTCGTTCTGACCTCACTCAGGCGGAGGGGTTTGATTTGCAGCATAGACAGCCTGCATGGAATTCACCAGGCACATCACTTCAGACTGTGATGGATGAGTTTATCTCGTGCAGAAACCCTTAACTAATAACAGAATAACAGCAATTTAAAGGTAGAGTAAACATAGATCCATCCTGATACCTGCCCATCCACTAAGTCATTTTGAGACCCATCCTTTGAACCTGACATTTTCTGTGGTTGTGCAGATGGTAACCCTGCATATTAGATAACATCAGTCTTGTGGTGCATTTTCTGCTGTGACCAGGCTGAGATGTTTGTTTTCACGGGACTTCTCATTAGGGACCTGTGATGACTGGGAGCTTTCTGCATCCCAAATTGCATTTGCAGGTGTAGTAAAGCCCCTTGGGCTCAGTAGTTATATTCCATGTTTTTGCACATTACATCTGCCTTCTCTTTCTGGTTTTGTGGCAAAATAAACCTCAGCAGCTTCTTCGAAATGCAGGAAACAAAAGGTGGACTTTTCCGTAAGCTCAACAGGAGAGACAGTCTGCAATGGCAAACATGTAGTGTTGGAGGTGAAACCTTGTCTATGGAGGGTGAGGGGGTGGTCTGACCCCAGAGATGCTGGTCTGCATGTGGGTGGAGCTGGTTGACAGTGCCACAGCTCGGAATTTCTCTGTGTGCTGTCAGCGCTCAGATACACAGCCCCTGTGGAGCGGGGGGGAGTCTGAAGCATGTTGTGAGGCCAAATATCCCACAAGCAGCCTTCATGGCTGAAGATTCAGGGCTCACTTGTAAACACAAAAAATCCAGAGAGACCCTAATGTCCATGTTGCTCCTCTACTCGTATGTTTTTGTCTACATCCACATCCAGATATACATGCGATTTGAAGCCGAGTAGATAAGTAGTAGAGTAGAACTTTAAGCCTAAATTAGTATAGATTAGGGTTAGTTAAGTGAGTGTGAAAGATGTGAGAATGCCTGGGCAGGCCTGGTAACTGAAAGCTGCTCTGCGAATAACCCAGAAAATCCACGGGGAATATAGAGGAGCAGGGATCGGACCAGCAGGGAGATGGGCAGGACCGAAGTGTCGGGGGGGGGCGGGGGGTAAGAAAGTAGGTGAGAGTGTGTGAGAGGGGGAGAGTGCATCGGGCCGCTGGAGAACTTGTGTCCATTGAGAGCAGCGGCGTTGCTAGGAGACCGTAACGGGGTAACAATGAACAAAAACCTCATCGTACTGAGTCCCTCGTTTA
>JAODKM010000001.1:4151179-4162753 GCA_026780845.1 Petrocephalus sullivani | reverse complement strand
CGCCACTCGCTGGGTGTTTTTTCTTTTTCGGCCCATTCTCTGTAAGCCCTAGAGATGTTTCTGCGTGAAAATCCCAGTAGATCAGCAGTTTCTGAAATACACACACCAGCCCATCTGACCACCAATAACCAAGTCACTTAGATCACCTTTCTGCCCCATTCTGGTGTTTGATGTGAACATTAACTGCAGCTCCTCACCAACCTGTAACATATGGCTGTCTGATTAGATATTTGCTTCAGCCACTGTCTGAACAAGTGTGACTGTGTACACCGAGTAACTGTCCTTTATTTGGAAAAGGCTTCCATAGAAAGGGCCAACCCTATCATTAGCCAATGACATGTTTTGAATAGGTGAGTGACAGTGGAGGGGCCAATCAGCTTTCAGCTAGGGCCAGTGCACCCGTGGCCCCGCCCGTGGTTGGGTTCTATTACATGGTTTCATGAGAGAAGAAGACAGGAGTGCGTGGTACTGGATTAGATGACAGGATGGGTCACCTTTGGTGACTGAATGGCGTTTGTGCTGTGCTGAATGGCCACATGCCACCCGTGGCCTCTGCTACCCCACCCAGGCCTGTGGTGGTTCTCGTCAGTGACTGGCAGAGAGAACAGAGCCGAGGCCCAGGCCTGTGCCAGCGCACCTGGTAGTGCTGCCGGGAGCTGGGCCCAGAGCGCCGGCCAGCGGGCATGATGTTCCTTTTCCACGTGCTCCATCGCCGGTCTGGCTTCCTGCTGGACAAGCTCCCATGCACCTTCTGCACCTTCATGCATTCTCTGAGAAGCAGATTCAGACTTTCCCTGGAGGTATTGGGGGTTAAGAGTCTTGCTCAGGGGCCAACTGTGACATCACTGTTCCAGCCCTGGCATTTGTACCAGGAACCTTCTGATTAGCCACCTACAAAAAGATGCATGAATGGGCCCTTTTCAACGTAACACTTTTTATGGTTGTAACAGATGGCTTCAGAGTTTGTATTATGGTCATAAATCTAATGTGTGTTATAAACCTGTTGGAGAGAGCCTAAGGTCGCAGCCTTCCTGTAGCTGAGCGAAGCAAAGGCGGTGGTGAACTCTGACCTAACCTGTAGCCCAGCAACAACTCAAGTCCAGTCACCGTGACATACATGCAACTCCTCCACAATGGTCATCAATTTGGCAATTTTTTTGAACATTTCCTCCTGACAATATGGAAAAATTGCCGTCACAGACTTGTGCGATTCTGAGAATGTTATGTAATATATAATTATCCCTTTACCATCCTGCCTGTCAGGATGGTGGATTCTGGGTCCATGTGCCCTCCCAGTTTATCCAGTCATCTTGCTATTCACCATCAGGGTGAGTGGCTAGGACCAGAGCAGGTGCTTCCAGTTTCTTCACAAAGTCTCACAATGTCTTTTTTGAGGTCTTTGAGGAACATTATGCATTTGCCAACCAAACTGGCCAACTTGATCATATATAGCATCTGTTATAAGCTGCTTTTTCGTCTCTCCACCTGGAATTAGCCTGATTCCAGCTCCTGATGCCACCCCAGACTTGAAATTACAGCCTTATGGTGTGGCGACATAAATACCAAACAGGAGATGATGGCTTTCACAAACAACCAGGTCGTGCACTGTCTGTGGGGGGGTGGAGCTATCGAGAAAACTCCCCCCCACTTCCCAGACACTCGTCCCTAACTTAACATTTATCTAGCAGAACATATTTTACTGAAGCAAGGAGTCTGCTGGGTTGTGAACCCACAACCCACCCACTT
The DNA here is from genome assembly GCA_026780845.1 of Petrocephalus sullivani. Classification (NCBI taxonomy): domain Eukaryota; kingdom Metazoa; phylum Chordata; class Actinopteri; order Osteoglossiformes; family Mormyridae; genus Petrocephalus; species Petrocephalus sullivani. The sequence continues at coordinate 4,161,007 of JAODKM010000001.1, read as the reverse complement.
AACCGGGCTGTCTGCTTCTCTGTGCAGAGGGTCAGTGCCCTTACACTCCCCCAACCTCTGTGACATCATTTAAGTCTGTGCTCCTATCCAGAACGACTGCATTGAGTTAGCAGTGAAACTACAATCTCTTCCTTTGGCTGTATTTATAATTCTTCCTTTTCTGGGAACTAGTTATGTAATCAGTATTAACACAGCTCTGTTTACAGCTATTTTTTTTACCATTTTAATTTCACTTGTCACTGTTGCCCGAGGGAATCGGCAGGAACAGAATGTCTGTACCAAGTGGACAGAAGCAGCCAAGGAACACAGAGAAATCATTTATTAAGTCTGCCTCAGCACACTCTGGAAAACGGTCCATACTATATTTTCCATCTTCACCCTCTCAATGCCCTCCGAGTGAGTTTGGCCACCTATCAGAGTGCCGATTTCCTCCTGTTTCTATCCTTAAATATTTGTTTTTATCTCTTCTGCACTTATTTTTTTTAAGTCTTTTTGGTTCTCTGGCTTGACCCAAGGAGTCATTTTGCTCCCGGCTTGTTCTCCACTTGTCTGGATGTTTTACCCCTTTTGAGGCAGGACAAATATTGTTAATGGCCTGGTTCTGCTGTCTAAGGGGGGCGTGTACAGGGCCGGGGATGGGGCCGTGTTGTGGTGCTTCTGCCTCCCCCCCACACACACACACATAAAGCACTGATGCAATATAAGGAAAGTTAAAGTTTAACCAGATGAGGAACTCAACTAGGACTCAGAGAAAAATATTACGTGTGCATTGTTTTCAAAGAGGAATGATTCATATCTGCTGAGCCGAGTAGTGGAATGATCTGACATTTTCAGACAAGTTCCTGGATTAATTATAATCTGCTAATGAACTTGTGATTCCTTCTATTTGGGTGTGAGAGGTTATTTTTTAGATGTGTTTTGGGCATATAATAGGTACTTCTCAGTTTCATTTCCAGGTGCCCAAAATATTGCAGTGTTGTTTATATTTGTTTTTATTTAGCAGAAACTTTTGTACAAAGCAATGCAAATGTGGGGTAAATACCACATTAGAATTTGGAGGAATACATAACATATTCTTTAATAACTCCAAGGGGATTTATTAAAAATGTAACCCTGCTAATGTCATTCTTATCAGTTAAGAGCATTTCTGATAAGAACACAACCTAGATGGGACTCAAACCCACAATCCCCAGAGGCTGATACCTTATATATTAGGCCACTGGGTTATGCATGTTGTTTTGTTGTAATTCTAACACACCTGAATTGATTATTCAGCGCCCTTGCTAACTTAGTACTGTTGCTAATTAGGTAGTAGAAGTAAAACATCAGGGCTTTTAAAACGCAGTTGTGGAGACCTTTGTTTGGACGTCTCCAGCAGCAGACTAACACCTTCTGCTGGCTGTTCTGAGTGTGCCAAAGAGGGTGCGAATCTTGCCTCGTTTACAAGCTTGAATTAGCCTGCAGAGTCGGACCTGTACCACGGCCACTATATGGAGCATGACTGTGTAAAGTGGGCCATGGTCCTAGATAAATTCATAAGACACACAACCTTGCTGATGGCTTTAGGGCATTCTTGCGGCTCTGATCCGGTCCGGCCGAATCTCCACAGGTCGCATTCTGCGGCTGTCCACCAGGATAGAGCCCCCAGACCAGGTTGTCCACGGGGGCCCATTTGCGGACAGAAGCGGGCCTCATTATCTCCACTTCAAGGACTCGTGTTCCAGGCCAGTAATTGCGGGGGCTCCCAGCAAAGCACACGCCGCTTCCTGGCTAAGTGCGGTGATTTTGGGGGGGTGCTGGGGGGCTTTTTGATGGGAACTCTGTCACCGGCTTGTGCCTCGGGATAAACATTAAGCAGTAAGAGCCAATTTGGCAAGTAAAGAACCCAGAGCCTCAGCCCTCTAATCAATGCAGTTGGGGGGGGGGGTTTCTTCCTTCTGACATTCCCAATATGGGGGGATGCTGCTTCCTGTTCCCAAATTCAATGTGGCGGGAAAGCCCATGGACCAGTCAGCTATGTCTTGGGGGATTCTGTCTGTTTTACTGCCCAGCAATAAGTAATGAAGTGGCCAGCGAGTGCCTGTATCAATTAAGTCACAAGGCGGCCAGTGATCGTGTTCCAGTTGTATTGTGCAGTGCTGCTAAATTGTGAGCTTGGGTTCAGAATAGGGGTACTGACACACCCAGATAGACTCCAGCAGGGCTGGCGTGCAGCGCTTCATTCATGAGTCCCTACCCCCTCGCCGTCTGGATGGAAGAAGGATTCCCTCAAGACCACAAACCTCAGCTCTCCACCCACCCATGCATGCATCCACCCACCCACTCCCCAGAGGTGCTCCCGTCCGGCCCGAGACTGGCTCTCCGAGTCACGGGACTCAGCCCAACCTTAGCACGGAAGACAAAGGGAGGAAGCCTGACGCGGAAACCTAGGAGATCCCCTGAAAGCCTGGCTGAGGACAGGGCCCTCCATGGGCTTCTCCTTCCCTTTTTGTCGGTTCAGATGCCGAGCTGTGTGGGATTAGTCACAGCACTTCTCCATTAGCCTCTTAGCCTCGTCGCTGAGGTCAGCCGTAATGACCCAGCAGGTAGCTTCCTTTCCTGTCTGACTCTCCGAAGCAGGTCTTGCCGGGAAACCAGTTTCTCGAGAGCGGTGTTTCCGCCCGTCTGGTCTATTCAGCCCTGCTGGGTAGTTAGTGGGAATCGGAAGCTGCGAGCTAGCCGCTACCGCCGAGGAAGTGATAAGATCGTCTAACAATAAGCAGTGTGGTGTGGCGACGGTGTTGGCGGGAGGGATTTAATGTCAGGATCACAAAGTGTGTAGCTGCTCCATCGATGCAGTTTTTGATGAAGCATGTGACGGTTATTTAAACTGTCTGCTTCATCAGATAAACTGCATATCATGTAAACAAATCAGCTACTCTTACTAGTATTTTTACATTGTTTCCTAAACAATCACACCCCCTAACGACGTCACGGCATGTTTCTTGCAACCAATCAAGAAGAGTCAACAGACTTCACCATGCCGTCAAACGGCAACTGTGAATGAGTCAGATCTAACGCTGTGGCGTTAGGGCGATTTTTGAAGCTAGCTTGGCCGTGCCAATTCTGGAAGGGCTCATTTGTGTGTGTAGGGGTGTAAGCTGTTGTTCCGGGCACAATCGCTTTTTTCCTGTGTTCCATACCTTCTCAGCCCAATTTCAGGCCACAAACTCCTTCTTTATTCCAGTCCTCACCGACGGTCTAGTATATAGAACAGGGGCCCGCTCAGCCCGTAGTGTACAGTGTTTTACGGGAAGATTGTGGTGCCGCCCTGCTGCCCGGGGGGTCATTACCAAATAACGGTGTCACCATGCTGTTTGAGATACCGTGAACGAATCAATAGGCTGCAAACGACATGCCTGCTGATTTTATTACACCAATTGTACCGAGAGTCCGCCTTGCTGCCTTGTTTCTGGGCCATTAAGTCCTCTCACTGGGGGGATGCAGATTAACTTTTATCTGTGCGAATGGTTCCTCTGAGACAGAACGCACTGAGCACACTTGCTGTTGTGTTTGGTTTGCGCCATTACTTAAATCACAGATAATGTGTTTCACCGTAGTAAAACTGCAACTTCACTGCAAGAAGCACAGCAAACAGTCAGTCACTACAATAAATATCTTACCACGTATCCTGCCAGCCGCCGGTAATCACAAATTAAACAAAACAAAAATACAAATTAAACTTATTATGCTTCAATAAGACGATGAACTACAATTACGACAATAAACACTTAAACGCAGTGGAGATAGAAAGCGTCCATGATGAGTGGATTTCTGTAAAAGTCTGGCTATCCTTTCCAGTGTCCCGGAGAGATCTGCAGCATCGTCACACACACCCACCCTGTGCTCCTGTTGACGTTACCCGAACCCCCTGCCGCTAATCGCGTCCAGCAGAGCAGCCCGTCTGCACCCGAGCCAGTTCCCTTCTGCCACCCAGACGCCCCCCCCCCGGGGCAGCATGGCGGGTTTTGTATGAATGGGCTCTTCCTGCTCCGACGCACGACTTTGTGCCCGTCACTCCTTCCTTCTCGTCATCTGCTGCCCCCCCGGCGCACAGGTGGGCACAGAGGGTTTGCTTTAAAGGTTGAAGGAGTATATCAAGTGAAGGAATTTTTAAAGCCCAAACCACATAAAACGACACAGCCACCCTGTGCTCTCTATACTGCCAGTCAAACGACTCGGCCACATCCCAGAAAGCTCTGCTTCCGCTCAATTATTTATCCTTTTCCGAGACGAATAGGTAAACATCAAGTTAGTAAGAGCCTTTTTAATGGCCTCTTTATATGGAGTGAGCCGCTGCTAGCCTCCGGCCTGGTGGCGTTTCGCTCTGTCTTTCCCTTCCCTCATTTATTTTCCTTCTCCTCCGGTCACTCCATCCGTGTCTCCGGCGTGTGTGGCGTTCCGCCGTGTTTCCGTGCCACGTTTCACCTGTGCAGGGAGGTGCTGAGTGAGAGGGGAAATAGCAGGGGGGGGTGCGTGTTAGGCGAGGTCTCCTAGCTGGTGCATGAGCCTCTTAAAGCCCAAGTACGACGCCAGGGGTGATACTAGGATGTTTTTAAGGTGGGGGCCATAATTCAAACCCTCGTCTGGGTAAAAGGTTACATTATATTTGTGCTTCTTAGAATTCGGACCCACAACCTTTGTGTTTTGTTAGGACAACGCTGTCCTTGTTGAGCTAAAGGAGTTTAGGTGGTTTGAGTTGTTGAGTGACAGGGAAATGGGCCAATCAGCTTTCAGCTAGCCCCTTCATGTAAGCTTTTAGCGTTTTAGCATTTGTAGGGTCTGCTGTAGATCGAAGCCGTCCTTCTTTGAACCTATGGGATATGGCAGCGGCCCGCAAGCTGGGCCTAGGGGGGCTTCAAGGATGTGAAAATGAAGCCTCACCCTCTCCGTCTGGCAGGAAAGGCTCACCGGATGTGGCCGGCCTGTGTTTACAGAGTGACGAGCACAGGTGCCAGGCGTTCCCGCCTCACGCCCTCTCAGGCAGCAGCCTGTATCAGCTCAGGGTGCGTCATCCCTTCTGGAGAAGGTCGCCGTTGTGGAAATGATGTAGCAGCTTCTGCAGGGGAGAGGCCCAGCACAGGGGAGAGGCCCAGCACAGGGGAGAGGCCCAGCACAGGGGAGAGGCCCAGCACAGGGGAGAGGCCCAGCACAGCCGTCCTTCTTTGAACCTATGGGATATGGCAGCGGCCATATCCCATAGGTTTAGCAGATGCTTTTATCCAAAGCGATATACGATTGCGGAGGCTGGTCTCTGGGGCAACTGGGGGCCCGATGCCAAAAATCACTATACATACTTTGGGATTTGAACCAGCAACCTTCTAAGCATGGGCACAAAACCCTAACCCACTGAGCCACACGACACTTATTGTTAGCCTGTTATTCCAAACCATTCAGCGTGTTATGCTGGTAATAATGCCATGAATCATATGAGATGGAAACTACAGCAGTTGTTTTTAACATACCCCGTTTGTATATCTGTCAGGTCAGTCCATGCGACTTTGACAGGCACCCGATTAAAAGGTTCCTTCCTAAAAGGAAGAAGATTCGTAATTTTCTGGGAGACATAATTACTATGGTCGTTTGAGTGGGAGTTAGCTGCCATTGTAAGTGGGTCGGGCAGCCCCAGGCACTGTTTACACGGAACCGCGGCGCAAAGCCGCCTGTCCCCGGCCCAGACCACCGCGGCTAACCGCTGCTTGTCCTACACTGCCTTACACTCCAGCAGCAATGTTCTCTGCTGAGAGTGGCTGCCTTCCCTGCATGAGAGGAAACGTGAGTCGCCTGGAAACCGAACCCCTGCCCCACCCTGCAGATTATATGGTGGAAAAAAACTGCAGAATGCCCGACTGCTTTTGGGGTTAAACTGAGCCACCACATCCAGAGTGGTCTAAAGGGTACCTGAGTCAAGAATGAGGCCTGATGGTTATGTGTTCAAATCCCTGGGAACATGGCATGAGGTGCCTGGGCTGTTTTGGTTGTCTCATGCCCTGGGGGGCGATGACTGTAAAAGCTGTTGACTGAAGGGGCTCTGTTTTAGCCGAGGCCCCTACCCACGATGCACGTTGGGATGCAACCACAAACTGACTGAAAGTTACCTTGAGTGTTAGCATATGGTAAGAATAAATAGCCAATGGGCTGGTAGTCTCACAGCTGCCGGAAGCCGCTGGCTGGGTTTTTTGATGTGGGATCCGTCTCTGTCTCATCTCAGTGTTTATTAAGAGGGTGAGGCACCCGTGACAGTGCCGATGATGCTTTATGGGCGGCCCATTAATCACTGCTGTGTGGCACAACAGAAGAGCTGGTCTCACAGTTTGGAAGCGTAACATCAGCGAAAGTGGGGCGGGATATCGCATCCAGACCTTCTGCATACCCAGCGAATTCGATCCATGGCTATATATATCGATATAGTTTTGTCTGAAAGACGGCAAAGTTAAATTCTTAGTGGAACTCTTTTATTGCCAGATCCTTTATTGGACTGTGTTAAGACGGCGAGGGAGAATAAACGCACTTACACACACGAGGGGGAACCTTTAAGGAGATGAAAGTAGATCAGTACAACAGGCAATAGAGTGAGCTGTCATACTCTGAAAACTATCAGACTTAAAGGTTCTTTTTTTTTGGCTCGGCAGCTTTACTTTACTCTCACTTCTGCCTACGTAACATTCCTTTTCTGTGTTTTGAAGCAGGTGGAACCGCGTACACCTAGAGGCACTAAGAGAGAACCGGCCCTGCACTGGTTTTGTGCCTGTAGAAAGGAGGTATTTGTTGGTCAGGTCACCTAGATCAGCTTTTACACCCAAAAGCCACCCCCCCCCCCCCACAGGATTGTTCAGCATTAATGGACAGAATGTGTCCTTAGCAGAGAAGAATATCACAAACAGCTGAAGACTGAGAAACACTTTGTAGTGAAATATTTATAATGGGGAGAAATAACAATACTCTGTGGATATTTCTGGGCTTCAAAGCAGATATGCATGGCGATGTGGCAAGATAGCCTGTCCTAACATGTTCTCTCCTGAGGTTTCCATAACAGTGGGCTTCTAGGAAAGAGTGTAAAGTATTGTCTGTTTGGGTTGAGGGTGGGGGGTGAGCTGCTGGGAGGGCAGCAGGGGGAATGCACTTGGGGGGGTTGGTGGGGGCCCTTTCCCCTCGTGGGGAGATAAGGTGGTGTGTTTGGTGTCAGTGACCAACAGCAGCCACAGAACATTAGCCAGGCTGCTGCCTGGCGAACCCAGACACAGCCAGCCCCTGTCTCCCTCTGCCATTACGCCGTCTGAGGAGCGGGACCCGGGGGGCGGCCGGGGGGTCGGCTTTGGAAACACAGGCGAAAACGCGTCCTCTGCGGAGGAACCGCTTGTTGTCACGTGGGCCTTTATGGAGGTCCAGTGAGAGCCTACAGGAGCCCCAGGAGAAATCTTGAGAACCTGCTTCTGTCTGGCTGTAGGTACCCTCGCTGGGGTTTGGGGGGGGCTTTCGTCTCCCACCACTTCACGTGCTTCACCGTGAACATCCCCATGCGGCCACTGTCACCTTGAACCCTGGCCAGCCAGCTGTGTCTGCCTCCATAATTCAGCGGCTCTTTTTATTGGCTCCGCCTCCGAAGTGCAGCCTGCTGAATACAGAAGCCGCCTTGTCAGTCACCTCACTTCCAGTGTTTGTTAAAGAAAGAGGATCAGGACAAGACTGGGACTATTTTAAGTTTGCTGACAAAATGGAGGCTACAGAAATGGACTCTTTGGAGAGACGCCTGGGCGGGGACCTGGCGTCAAACCAGCCAGACGAGGCTGACGACTTTCATTAAAATTTCAAACATCTCATAGAGGGCGTATGAGCAGAACAGTGGCTCCTGCGCTCTGACGGTTTCCGTGTTCATGAGAGATCAGGGTTGCGACATTCCCCAGCATGACAAGCCCTTGTACCTTGTACCTTCTGCGGCGGGGTTTACTGTAAAGGTCTACCCGACCTGACCCACCTTCCCAGAATAGAAGAGCCGTGGCGAACGCAATAGTTGCAGTGACGACTGTAAAAGTTGCCGTGACAACCACAGAAGTTGCCGTGGCAACCACATAAGTCGTCGTGGTTATTTATTCACTGAGCGTCAGTTACGCCACGCGACCTAGCACCCGACCAAACAGGTCGTCCCTGCCGGTCCCTCTTGAACGTGCGTCGAAGCGTGTTCAGCGAGATCATGGAGGGCGTTCCTGTTTTGGTGGTGTGTTGCTTTGTTCCCACCGACACGGCGAATGGCACTGCAGTGTGTGAAGGTATATAGGAAGCTTGCAGATTCAATACCTATTATATGCAGCACAATTGAAGTTCACCGACCAAAATAGCCTCTCCTATCTGTGGACGTGATCGGAGGCACTTGTGCTGTCCCCTGATATTCCTCTGTTGTTGTTTACGCTGGACGGGATGTTCTCAGGATGCTCACTTCTTCAGAAGCAGTTCATCTTTGTTTTAAAAGTAATACTTAAACGCCTCAAGACCCATCTGTTCCAGGAATCCCTCTACTAGCTTGCAGAACTACTTTCCCTGAATGCTCTTCGGGTTGCATTTCTTGTCATTGAATAGTCTTATTAGGTTCTTACTTTGTTAGAAGATGTTGTGTAGCTCCTGGTCTGATACTGCTGACACCCGTACCTGGGCATTCACTGGATGCTCGGCCTAGCTGCACTTATGCCTAGTTGACTCCTTGGCAGCTGTATGTTTGTAAGGTGCTATTTGTCGCACTGGTATATCCCTTTGGACAAAAGCTTCTGCTTAATAAAATGAATTTATATGTAATATTTTACAAGTCTCAGAAGCCCCTTTAAGAGCAGTGGTGTATAAAATGAAAGACTGTTAAGTTCCAGAGTAATCGGACATCTTAAATATAAGGCAGAATGACAGAGGCTTAAAGCTTATTTACATGCACATGAAGTTAAACCTGACTGCACAGGTGATACGGTGCTGGCGTCGGGTTAAATGATGGCACGACTTCATTCTGCAGGACGGAGGGCTCACTTCTGCTGGGTGAAAGTGCCTCAAACCCTTGTAAAGAGAGGTTTCAGCTGGGGACTGTTAGTAGTGCACATTGGCCCATTTTTTCATTGAGCGTGACTGAGCACCTCGCTGTGGTATGAGGTCACTGATGCAAATTCTTCACATAGGAGGAAAAAGTGTCAGTATTTTCACTCACTTAAAATGTCCCTCGTAATTACTGTGCTTTTTACTGTGCTTATGGTTGGGGGAAAGAATTACAACGCTGTTATTATCACGGTAAATGCAGTATGAATTTGTCATTAGAGTGACATTTGTAAGCATGGCCTTGGGCGTGACGAGACGACGGCCGATGACATAGTCCTCAGGCGCTAGGAGCCTTTTTGTCACGCGATGCTGATAAAGCTGTGAGCTTTCCTGTAAGATTAATAAACTGCAGCAGGTCAGCGTGACGCCCAGGGGAACCTGGCTGGTGTTTAATGGCCATAGAGTGAATATTAGCACAGCTCGTCTCGACAGTGCCACAGAGGGTTTTATTTGCGGGACGTCATGTGATGTAGGTGACCCCCTCCCACCAGAGGTCGACTGAAGTGTCCTTGGAATCTCTGAACCCCCCCCGTGCTCAAAGCATTGCACATTCCCACCGGGAGGACTCCTCTGCAGCTTGTCACCCACAACACCCCCCTCTCTAGCTGGTCTGCACATTACGCAGGTGAGACAGCAGGCTAGGCAGGGGGAGCAGTGTGGGGGAGGAGGTGCCGCGTCAGGGGGAGCAGTGTGGGGGAGGAGGTGCCGCGTCAGGGGGAG
>JAODKM010000001.1:4103324-4126654 GCA_026780845.1 Petrocephalus sullivani | reverse complement strand
GCCCGTCTGGCACCAACAACCATGCCATGCTCAAAATTGCTTAAATCACCTTTCTTTCCCATTCTGACATTCAGTTTGGAATTCAGGAGATTGTCTTGACCAGGACCACACCCCTAAATGCATTGAAGCAACTGCCATGTGATTGGTTGTTTAGATAATTGCATTAATGAGAAATTGAACAGGTGTTCCTAATAATCCTTTAGGTGAGTGTATATGATGATGCATGATGTTATAGTGTTTTTCCTGTATGATTATGGCCAAATACGCACTTGACGTGTACTGCACTCAAGGGAAAAGCCTATAGGAGAAATAAATAACTTTTACAAGAACTGTACATTTTACCATACATGATAACCAGAGGTGTAAATAGCAGGTCCGGAAAGTAAAAATCCAGACCAAGATTTTGCTTCAACCAACCATAAAGTGCATAAAGAGTCATAGTCACAGAGTGCTCAAGTAGTTGGTTTAAACAAAATCTTGGTCTGGAGTTTTACTTGCCAGACCTGATATTTACACCTCTGGTAATAACATATGGTTTTAGTAGAAATTATGTTCATTGCTTTTTGTTTCTTAATACAACGTTATATTGCTTTTATATTATTCTTATGAAAGACATGCGTAAGAGTCATGTGTTATTTAAAAAAAAACTTTTCCATGTGGGTTTGTGATCAGCCCTGCCCTGTGTGTCTTTTCCCCCTGTGTTTCCCTCAGGTGGGGCTTAATTAGCCTCACCTGAGTCTTGTTGAGCTTTGCCTTATGTTCCAATCCCCTTGTTACCCAGCACACCTGCCTTGTGTTTGGTCCTTGATGTTCTACCCTGTATTAGTCCAGTCACCCCTGTCAGTTATTGTCAATGCTGTCTGTCGTTCTCGGCTCCCGTGTTTTCCCTAACCCACCAATAAACACCCCTTGGAGGGGTTTCACCACCGCAGCCTGCCTAATGGCTCGTTCCTCCCGACACCAAAGAATAACCGACTAACTAAACAAGCGACCCCGCGGCTGCACCCTGGCTCCGCCCGAGCCACTAAACCGGCAGGAAGCGGAAAGCCCAGAAGAAGCGGAGGGCTTCTTCCTATGGCGTGGGGATCGGTTCCTGTTGGAGGAAGAATGGCTGTGGCAGCAGATGATGGGCGAGGAAGATGATGGGCGATGGACGAGTCCGTCTCTCCAGCTCCGCACCTCACTGCACAGCTAACGACTTACCCCTTCTGGCAAACGCGCCGGGCCCTCATAGGGGCCAGGGCTGTGGAAGACGCCATTCCACGGGTTCCCCATATCCCCAGGAGGCTTGTCCTTATGGCGCCTGCCTCCATTCCTGTGGCGCTGGTTCCTGTCCCTGCTGTGCCTGGCCCTGTGTCTGTGATCTCCCTGCTGGCCGTCTCTCGCTCCACGGTCCGCACAGCTGCGTGCTGGGATGAGCCTCCCCACACGCGCTTCCACTCCCGGAGGGTCCGGCTGCGTTCCTGGTGCCAGAGTTAACCGCTTTGTCGCCGCCGACCTGGGCGGCAGAGTTCTCCACCCTGCAGGGGCTGTGGTGGACGTTGGTGTGAGGTGATCTCGACGCCGCCCAGTCCCTGGATCGCCTGCACCGGACTTTTGCGACCATCACCCCAGAGGCGCCGCCCGACGCACCCAGTGCGGCCCCGGAGGCGTCACTAGACGCGTCCGCCGGTTCCTGCCAGGCTCCAGATGCACATGGCACGCTCCGAAAGGCGTCGCCTGGCACGCCCAGTGTACTCCAAGAGGCGTCGCCTGACGCACTCTGCGCTCTCCCAGAGGTGGCGTCCAACACGCCCAGTGAGCTCCCTGCAGTCCGGTGCAGGTGAGGGCGTCGTTGTGTTCCAGTCCGGTGCCAGTGAGGGCGCCGATGCACTCCCAGAGATGTTGTCCAACACGCCCGGTGTGCTAGCCCCCTGCAGTCCCGACCGTGCCCAGCGCGCTCCAGTCCTTTGCAGGAGATGGCACCGCCGCGCCTGAAGCGCTCCCAGAGGTGTCATCCGTGCTCTCAGAAGCGTCGTCCACTCCTGGCGCTCTCCCAGAGGTCCCGGTTGCACCCCGTACACTCCCAGGGATGCCTGAAGATGCCACGTCGCCGGGCTCCTCACCTGGATCCTTGTCGTCGTCAGGCTCTTCGCCCAAGCCTTCTTCGGCAACCGGCTGCTGGCCCGGACCCTCCTCGTCTCCGGGCGTCTCACTCAGGTCCTCCTCGTCGTTAGGCTCCTCGTCGGTCACCTCTCCCGACTCTCCCTCATCGGCAGGCTCCTCGCTGGGGGCCGCCACATTGCCCAGGTCCTCGCCTGGGGCCGCCACATTGCCCGGGTCCTCGCCTGGGGCCGCCACATTGCCCGGGTCATCGCCTGAGCCCGCCACATTGCCCGGGTCCTCGCCTGAGCTTCGCCTGTTCGGACTCGGCGTGGCCTACTGCCACAGACTGGGCTCTCTGCTACCCGCCGAGGAAGACTGGGGCATGCACGGACGAGCATGCCCCATCCCAGATTGGGGCCTGTTTCTGACTTGCACCCTCCAGGTCCTGCTGTCCCTGCGGAGCCCCCGGTACTGCCGTCTCAGAGGCGGCACCCACCGTTCCAGCAGCCTCCGCCGTGCCTGCAGGTCCCACTGTCCCTGACACACCTGCTGATCCAGCTGTTCCTGCGGCTCCTGCTGTTCCTGACGTCCCCGCGGCTCCCGCCGTACCAGCAGTTCCAGTCGTGTCTGCTAGTCCTGGAGGCCCTGTGTCAGTGGCACGGCCCTCAATCCCGGGTACCATTGGGCCCTGTCGGCCCAGAGGTACGGTCCCCGAGAGGGCCTCAAGCTCGGGTTCCAGTCCTGTGTAGGAGATGGCACCGCCGTGCCCGAAGCTCTCCCAGAGGTGTCATCCGTGCTCTCAGAAGCATCGTCCACTCCCTGGGGAGCCCCTGAGCCAGGAAAACGCCGGCTCCCAATGCGGCTGTCCGACGCTCCAGGACCCCAGGAGCCCACCTTTGCCTCTACACCTCCACGTCTACCTCTGTTCTTGTCCTGTTGTCTGTCTCAGTGTGCCCTGGTGTGTCTGTCCCTGGTCTTGTCTTCCCTGTCCCTAATTGATTGTCTTGTCCATCTTTCCGGTGGTCTCTCTCCCTGCCTGCCCTTCCTCTTCCCCTAGTCTATCTTGTTTTAGCTGTGTATCACCAGCCTTGGCCTACCCGCGTCTCTGTTCTCCCACTGGCGTTAGTTTCCCTGTTGTCTGGGTCCCTGTCCTGATCTGTTGTCATGTTTACGTTCTCGTGGAGTTTGTTCTATTTTGTCCAAGCTTGCCTTGTCTTCCCCAGGTTCTGTTCCCGGAGTCTGCTCGTCCGCTGTTTACCTGTGTCCTTCATGCCTGGTCCTGACTTGTGTCCTGGCCCCATTTGCCCGTCCTGTCTTTCGGTCCCCTAGGCCCCCTCCCGAGGGGTTCGCCGGCGCCCAGAGTACGTGCCTTTGGGTGGGGCTATGTCATGATTAGCCCCGCCCTGCGTCTTTTTCCCTGTTTCCCTCAGGCGTGGCTAAATTAGCTTTGCTTTATGTTCCAATCCCCTTGTTAACCCAGCACACCTGCCTTGTGTTTGGTCCTTGATGTTCTACCCTTTAGTAGTCAGTCTGAGTCCAGTCACCCCTGTCGGTTATGTTCTCAGCTCCCGTGTTTCCCCTAATCCCCCAATAAACACCCCTTGGAGGGGTTTCACCACCGCAGCCTGCCTAATGGGTCGTTCCTCCCTCCACCAACACCACAGGTTTGCATATCACAAATACATAGTCAAGCTGAGGGCTCCATCTCAGCTTCCACTTGTGATGTTTAGCAAAACCAGCAGCTATCAGCTCCTGAGGCCACCCTAGAAATCATCTTTTCTTTTAACATGGGTGTCATAATCTACTTACAAATGATCAAATCTTCCGGATGTCCAAGCAGCAATGGGCTACCCAGTGCTGGGTCAGTGGGAAACAGCACAGGCCTGGCTGCCTTACACAAGTCACACGACGTCTTTTAATGGCATTGACAAGTTCCTAAAGTCCCATCACACAGTCCTTGGCTTTTTAAATGGTCTAGCTGGTGTTTCAGCTGCATGGCTTCTTGCTGCCATATACATCTTTTAAACGCATTATACCTTTGCCGTGTCCTTTCCGCTACTGAACAAATGTCAATATTCAGGAATGCAATTTTTTCCCCTCCAAAACTACTGGAAATGTGCCGCAGGAGCTAATCTGGAGCTGATTTATTGTCACGGATAAGCTAATAAAAATAGCAAAACAGGCGTGACAGGGTTTAATGGAGTAGTACGGGAATACAAAGAGGAAGACAGACCGTTATGGCCCGTCGTTGAGTTTGTTTAAACTCCAGCGCCAAGGGCTTCTCCAACTTCTAAGATGTTTTTCCTTTCCTTTAGCGCAGAGCTACGAAGTGTGCAATTCCAAATGAATTTGCCCCATTCGGGACGCATTTGATTTTCTCCCCCCAGTACTGAAGCAGGAATAGTTATGATGTCCAATTGGGAAAAGGCAGGCAGCGTGTCACTGGCAACTCACTAAAAACGTGTGTGACTGCCACCACCTGCCAATAGGCACAATGGAATGCGCTTCATTTCACTAGTACCACCAAAATTGCACGTTTAAATGATCCGTTAATTTATTTTATTCTTCTGTATGATCATTCCTCCTGTAATTATAGTATTTATGAAGATTATAGAAGGATTATTGTACACTACTGTTATTTGGATAATAAAAGAGTACTTTCTCCAAAATGTTTGAAAACTTTCATAGGACACAGTCAGAGAACAACACGTTTAGCTTTTGGAAAGCCCTCTGGAGGCCAACTGTCCTAGACTGTGTGGATTTTTATTTTCATTCAATAAATTCAAATATATATAATTATTTACTTGGTAAATATTTCTGGATTTTCTTTTAGCTTGAAATGAAAATAATCTTGTTTCATTACAACAGATCACTGCAAAATCCCCCCTAAACTCTCTGGTAGTATTTTTTTGCCCTGTTGCAATCAGAGAAGATTATACTGTGTTGCCAACTGCTGAGTTTGACTTTGAACATCCACTTCCCATCAAAAATGAGCCCAGTATACAACACAGCAAGCAAAGGGCAAGAGATGGCATTTGACTTTATGAGGAGTTCAGGTGTCATTAGGTAGGCCTCCATCTGCTGTTTACAAAGAGCAGCACCATGGCACGCAGGGCCTGCCCCAATTTCACATGGAGATATATTTAACTCATTCTTAGAATTGACTTAATGACACTTTTATCCAAAAACAAGGGGGGAGGGCTATAATGTATCTGTGCTCCCTAAGAGGCTTTTAGCACAATGCTTTACTTGATAGTTATAGGAACTGATACAAGGGTCCCTTGTAGTGGGGCAACTTCTCCAGAAGGACCAGGCACTGGGCCTGAAAGGAGCATAACCCGTGCATCAGTCCCTCTAAAGCTAAGCAGGGTGCTACTGATGCTCACTGAGTTCATGGCAGTTACTTCTCTAGACCATTTGACAGGTAGCAGGACCTCCAGAATCCATACAGTGATCCATAAGAAGCAATAAACCATAGGGCCTCTGTTGATCCTACATACTGTCTTTGCTCAGTAATTCCTTTGCCTAAATGTGTGATCTGACCAAAACATGACCTTTACACTCTTATAGTATCCTTTTCTACTTGCAAAACGTCAGTAGAACCATAACTACTTACCCGGCAGTGACCTCCGTAAAGCTGTGACCAGTGAGGTCAAAGGTCATCGGCCCTAGCAACACAACTCGGACCAGTTGTGTGTTAGCACGAAAGCAGCAATGGCGCAGCTTTTGCGAGAGCACTGTGGGGGTTCGAGAAGCCACCAGCCGTTGCTGAGCAGGTGTGTGTATGAACAGGTGCTCTGGTGGGGGTTGAGGAGGAACAGCTGATGCCAGCCACTCCGCCTTAGGTCCTGAAATAGCTGAGGCCTTTGAACAGTTGGGCAGATGGCTGTTGTTTTTTGACTTTTGCCCTGCTTTGTGGTTATATGAGTGAGGCAGGCTTGTCTTCAGCAGATGACATAAAGGAGCATTGATTCAACAGGACCTCTACCGCTAAGTCATACCATCTCAGTATGCCCTATGTGACATAGCCCTGTTACCGCACCAAGCCACATGGGGGGGCTCCAGGGTCTCTAGGAGTATTGAAATATTTACCTTTGAACTGTTCACAAGCCAACAGATGTGCTGTTAAGTGCTGGGGTTTAGCCTGAGCTTCACGTCCCACCAGGATCCAGACACACCTTAATATGAAGGGCCTCTGACCTCCAGCTAGGCCTGTGCGTGCAGCAAATTCATGCAGTGCATTCTGGGATGTGCTATGAGGTGAAGTGACCATTGAGAGGTTATCTGTCTGGCAGACAGAATTAAAGAAGCGAGCAAAGCCTCACGTCCAGCCTTGGCAGCTGCGCGGCGGGTGACTCGGGTGCACGTGTTGTTATGTAAAAGGGGATGGGGGCTGGGAGGCTGCACCAGTGAAGTAGGTCACACTTCTGGGGTCTTTTCTTCCAGACAGACAGAGAATTCCAGGCTGCAACTGGAAGGACTTCAGTGGTGTGGTTTAGGTCGGTCAGCCGGCGCAGTATTTCAGGCATGGTGACAGCTGCTGCTACTGTGGAGATGGGGCAGGCATTAGCGACATTAGGCCTGGGTACACAGATCGGCGCCCCCCAGAGGTCACCCATCCCACTGCAGGTTCGGCCATTTGAGTCCTGCTCTTGTTGTCTTGGGTTGCATCCTTAGTTTGTGGGTGAGTCCTGATCCATCAGCAACATTTGCCTTTGAGTTCCCCACTAATTTTGGCAAATATACGGATGAACATGTCCATAGGGGATCCACGTGAGCAGAGGCTGAAGTATTGACTCTGAAATTACACACCCTGCACACTTACGGCACGGACGCCATGGCAAGCGGGAAGCTGAAGGCTGAAGGGCCAAAAATTAAACCAATAATGGGTTTGACTTCGACCCAAAGAGTATGGCATGCTAAGAAAACCAAAACACATATGCTTAATTCAATTCATTAGTTCACAGCAAGGCATAAATTTCTGTGGGTTCGACATGGAAAAAAATAGGTCCTTTGGCATTTGGGTTGTTTACATCTTTCATTGAGCATGTTTGGCCAGCTGGAGTAAATCACTGCCAGCAGGCCGCTGTGAGAAACGGCCAGCGGACGTTTCCCATCATGCCCCGGGACAGGCCGTGCTTGTCTGCTTTTGTTGTGGTTGCAGCACCTCTGCCTGATGGTGGAGAGGGTCAGGGGCCTGACCACCGTTCCGGAGCCAGGGACCACCACCCCATCGACGGGGAAATATTCGGCAAACCTCGGAAATACTTGTCAGAAAACGTTCCTCTTTCTTAGTTTCATGACCTGTGGATATTTTTTATTTTTATTTTTTGAAACACCAGGTGTTCCTTGGCAGCTGATGGAGAGACTCATTCTGCCAGATCTGGGTGAATTAGACCATGCCAACAAACTGGGGGGGGGGGAGAAAACTTTATGCCGATCGTAAACCATTTAACTAAATGACAACTCAAAACAGATGCATGGTTGCCTTTTGAAAACGTAATAGAAATTTGTAAAGCTTTGATCCCTGTGGAAATGAAATCACGCATGTTCCCGTCTGCTAAATGTCTGTTAATATTGCCAGCTTTCGTCTTTAATCATGGTTTTTCGTGTCAGTATGTACCACGTTGTAAAATTAGCCCTGTACCAAATGCATCCAAATGGCATGCACAATATTTGCGTAAACGGGAGTCATGTTGTCCCAGGAAGTTCCTTAACCCTGGTCTTGCTTGTTGTGTGTTTGTGACTCCAGTGCTGGGAACTTTTTTGGGAATCGGAATGTGGTGTGATCGTGATTGTGAAGTACCCCCATAAGTTGGACTGTCCTGCAGGCAAATAAGCCCAACCCAAGGGTGTTTAGATCAGGGTTTCTCAAACCAGTCCTCAAGGATCCGCAGATTTTCTGGCTGGGAGCTGGGAGGGAGCAAAAACCGTGGAGCGTCTGGGGTCGCCGAGAACCCGGTTGAGGAGCACTGGATTAGATCACACAGACAAGAAGCCCTTGGTCCTCTGGGGCTTATGCGCACCTGTAGGGGCATTGTAAGATGCAGACCTCATATGCACACTTATCACATGCTTTCTGCAGCTAATTTTAGGTCGCCAAGGTGTTACGGTATAGTGGTGTGATTTTGCATAATATTCATGTCACTTTGCTGGTTTCTTCTCCTACAGTAAATCTTCTGCACTGGCACCTCTCCATCTCTGTGATGGTGTTAAACATACAGGGTTTGGACAATGAAACTGAAACACTGGCCAATATAGTGTTTGAGGTTTCACGCCTGTATATGCGCAGCCTGGTGGCAAATCTTTGCTGATTCTATCAGTATGAGCAGAGTGTGAAGGCTGAATTAGCATAGCAATAGAATAAACTTGCATTAAATATTGGGTAACACTTTACTTGAGGGGCCACAAATCATAGTAGTACCTCATTGACTACTGAAGTACTAATCATGAACATGAATTAGGTAATGATTAACTAATGAACTAACTAATGAAGTTCCTGCAAAGTATACATGAATCATCATCATTGATTAATGATGAAGTAACGCATAGTTAATGCTTAATTAATGCATTTACTAAGCATTTATTACTGCATTATTTGTGGCCCCTCAAGTAAAGTGTTACCAAATATTGTAATCCACACAACATAATGGGAGACATATCAGAGCTCAAAAGAGGAAAAATTGTTGGTGTGCGTCTCATTGGCGCATCTGTGTCCAGGACAGTCTTTGTTGTGTATCGAGAGCCATGGTACCCAGGGCAATGGCAGCATAGTACCACAAAGGATGGACCACATCCAACAGGAGTAACTGGGGATGCAAGAGGAAGTTATCTGAAAGGGATGTCCGGGCAATAACCCGGATTGTATCCAAAAAAAACATAAAACCACAACTGCCCAACTCACTGCAAAATTAAATGTATACCTTGACTCTGCTGTTTCCACCAAAACTGTTAGTCGGGAGCTACACAGGGTCATGGTTCAGGGTTCAGCTCTTATAAGGTAAAGGTATAGTAAAAAGTTAAAGATACATTTTTTTATGATTAGGCTCTGATAGCCAAGCCTTTGGTTACTCATGCCAATGCCAAGCGTTGGTTTTAATGGTGCCATCAGTGCAAATCTTGAGCTCTGGACAATGTGAGTTATGCATTGTTCTCTGGTGAGTCCACTTTCACTGTCTTTCCCACATCTTGGAAAGTTACGATGTGAAGAAGCCCCAAAGAGGCTTACTACCCAAATTTTTGTTCAAATGTGGTTGAAATATTGTACCCGGAAGGTTGTGCCGTAATACACCAATACACAGCACGACTGTCGAGCATCTCCCTTGGCCTGCACAGTCCACCAGTGACTTTGGGCTGTTTTGAAGGAGTAAGTCAGGAAACGTTTTCTCCACAAGCATCATGTAGTGACCTGGCCAACAGAAATGGGTCAAAATCCCTCTGGCCACTGTGCAGGACTTGTAACTGTTATTCCCAAAACTAACTGTGTTGGCTGCAAAATGAGGCCCTACACCATACTAATAAATTGTTGTGGTCTAAAACCAGGTGTTTCAGTTTCATTGTCCAACCCCTATATGTACACTATATGGACAAAAATATTGGGACAACTGGCCATTACACCCATGCATGTCAAGATATTTTGGACAATTCTTTGCTCCCAACTTTGGGGGAACAGTTTGGGGAAGGCTCTTTTCTGTTCCAGCATGACTGTGCCCCAGTGAACAAAACAAGGTCCATAAAGACATGGTTGGGTGAGTTTGGTGTGGAAGAACTTGACTGGCCCACATAAAGCCCTGACCTCAACCCCATCAAACACCTTTGAGATGAAATAGAATGAAGATTGTGAGCTAGGCCTTCATGTCCGACATCTGTACCTGACCTCACAAATGTTCTTCTGCATGAGTGGGCAAAAATTCCCATAGACACACTCCAAAATCTTATGGAAAACCTTCCCAGAAGAGTGGCAGCAGTTATATCTGCAAAGGGGGGACCAACTCCACATCAGTGCCTATGCATTAAGAATGGGATGTCATACAAGTTCCTCTAGGCATCCCAATACTTTTGTCCACATTGTGTGCCTTGGTTTTAAGTGAAGAATGGCTCAAGTGTGTCTTTTGCAGTGAAACAGGAAGTTGGTTTACTGGAAGCCAGTCATCTAGTTTGTGTTATTTTCAGAATGACGCATGCATCTTACCCAGACACTGACTGCTATCTCAACCTGCTCTCTTCAGGGGCAGTGGAGTCTGGTGATGTGCTCCCTCCTGTTGAAATTACATTTACATATTTGATTTGTTTAGAGAAGCGTTTATTCAAAGCAATTGAGAAACCAGTGTGGTAGTCAAAATCAGTCAATCCCTGGAGCAAGTGTAGTTTGGGGGCCTCATTTAAGGAACCAGTGGTGAAATCACTCTGTTGGCCCTGCGATCAGAACCAACAAACTTCTAATTACAGGCGCAGCAAACTAATCCACTAAACCATGTGCCCATCATTCTCATTCACACTGCAGGCACGTTTTGGCAGGAGCATGGTCGTGGTACTTTAATTCCATCCATACATTCTTTTTCCTTTTTCCTATACCTGCTTCTCCTATACAGTGTCGATGAGCTCTGGAGTCTATTCCAGAAGCTAAGAGGCATAACCCAGGATGGGGCGCCAACCTATCGCAGAGACTTCAGTTTCATTAGAAAGCTATTTTATGTCACCTATGTGTTCAATTTCTAGAGGTACAAAATTGGGCCAGAACACAGAACTCTAGTTGGGATTTGACCATAGCATGTTGTCCATTCAAACCCCCATGGTCCTGATCTCCTTTACATCTACAACATGGAGAGACAGAGACCACAACATGACATGCACTGGATAGGGTTGCCAATGTATCCCCCACTGCAAAGATTATTCTAGTAGGTAGTTAAACCCAGAAGAGAGGGTGCTTCATCTCAGCAGCCTTCAGCAACTGAATTCTGATACTCAGGAACAAATATTTGAATCAGATATTGTCGAGACAAGTAATGTGAGGTTAGACACTCCGTTTATTTGAAAGCAAATGCTTTCATTACTCGACTATTTGCCCTTCACACTCAGATGAAAACTACAACCTTGATCATAACATTTTTCATAGTGAGCATAAGTTCAGGAGTTCACCAGCGGTAATTGGCATGTGTGTGGGCATTCCAATCAATCTGATATGAATTATTTTGTCAACAATTCTTTTCTTATGGGGCCTTTGGATTCCCAAGTTCATTCACGGCGTTGCCCCTCATTCATTTCAAGGCCTGTTTTTACAGGTGGTTAGATTGGCAGTGGTATCTCAAGAAGGGTTCTAGTTTTTACCAGGAAAATTGGTGGGTAGCATGATGATCGAACTTCATTCTGCTGTATGCACTTGCCCTACAGCAGAAAATTGGTTTCGTACAAGTCACTTCGTGATCAAGATCAATTCCTGTGGCTCGTGACCTCTGAATTTGATTGAGGTATGGGTGGGATTTTAAGACAGCAGGGACTGCTGGGGAGAGACCCAACATTTGGCTTCTCATCCTGTGAAGGTGTTTTTCCTGCTTCATTCTCTGCATGCGTGTTGAGTGTGAGTCACTGCTGCTGTGGCAGGGACATGTTCCTGGCTGCTTGAAAGTTTTATTTTGGGTTTGAGTCTCGATTTCTCACCAAGCCACCAGTAGGTATCGGGGCTTTTTCAGTGACGACAGTTGTGGCCAGTGGAGGAAACACAGAGAGGAAGTAGATGGTTTCTATAAACTGTAGGGTTGGTATCTGACAGGAAAATTCGATGTGCTGCTGTTGACTTTACCATGAATTGCCATTGTAAGATTGTAATTGATCACGTACGCAGAAAATAGTTCTCGAGCAACAATTTTGTTTTTCCGGATCCTGTTTTCTGCTGTCATGGTGGCTTCCTAGTAAGGTGCTGTTATTTTTGGTTTTTATATATGTACTGTGTCTTGCAAAGGATGACCAGTGGCTCAGGGCATGTACACATGTACTACAAAAGACCTGAACTTTAGCAGAGCTTTGAGATGTTCAGGTGTTGACGAGGTGCCACTCGGTCCAGGTTTGGACTTTTCCTTTCAGAGAACAATTTTAGCCCCAGCTAGCACTGGTATTCTTTATAAGCTATGACATTTGACCATTCATGACCATCAGCACACAGCCCATATGGCTGATGCTATTTTAATGGGCAGCTACCGGCAAAATTGGTCAGACTTTCCATTGTGCATGTAGCATTTAGTGATGGGATAGAGGTGGCTGATGTATGCTTCAGCAGGTTAAAATCCCAGGGCTGGCTGAGTGATGTCACTGTTGGGCCCTTGAGCAAAGGCCTTAAAACCCAGTAGCTGCAGAGAGTGCATGAGCCTGCTTTCTCGAAAATGTGTGTCACTTTGGATAAAAGCATCTGGTAAGTACATAACGTAAATGATACAAAATGTTCAACCTAGCAAGCTCAACCCACAGGTCAAAGAAGAATCTGCTCAACAAGCACCACATCTACACACTGCCTTTCTAAAACTCTCAACAAAGTTCTTATCCCTTTACCAACCCTGTTCCTTTTTCAGAATACAGAATACAAATTCTTGACTGGCCCAGAAATTAACATTCAGTTGTGTGTTTGTTTTACTAAATGATTTGCTTAACTGAGTGGTGTTTGATATTGAACAGTTCTTCAAAATTTCTGAATGTATTCATTTTCATGATGTTCCCAGAACATTAGCCTTGTATGACAACTGCTACTACACCTAAGACTAATAAAATGAACTCAAATAAGGGGCATATTGGAGCAGTGGGTAGCCCTGTCACTTTGTACCGCAAAGGTTTGAGGCTGGATGGTGTGTAGGCTTATAGCTCTTTCATAAAATAGCATTTTATTATAAAACAATATTTTTAAACGTTAAATGTCTTTAAAGGATGTTTGGGTAATGATGCTATCTTGCTGATATCAACAGAACCTTTATTAAAATGTAAAACATGGCAGTAACATTGCATTAATGCTACAGTAAGAACATCTCCTTCCAGTGTTGAGAAGACCTTCACATAACATTACAGGGAACACAGTTCTGAGAACGTTCCCTGTAAGCTGGGTAGGTCTGGCTCAGGGGCCCATGTTCCTCATACTGTGGACTGGAGGTGTCTGATGAGGTCATCAAAAATGGCAGGTCCAACTGTTTGCTATTTATCTTCTGTAACAACTTCTTTTCAAGCCACATTTACAAACCACATGAAAAATCAAGGGAGGAGGAACAATTTGCATACGTCAGCTGTACTTTGACTAAACATTTTCACCATCTCATGTAGCCCAAAATAGATTAGCTCCCATGTGTATATAAATATGGATTCATGTAATGTGTGTTTACTAATACAGAAATGTATCCATCCATATGTCCATCTCCATCTGCTTATTCTGTTCAGGATTGCATGGAATATGCGGAAGAAGTATTCTTTAAAATATCTCTTATTCAGATATTTCATTTTTATGGGGTCTATGCAAGTTGTTTGTGATGGTGGAAGTTTCCAGGAAAGTTACACATCTGAGAATAAACATATCGCTCATGTGCACATTTTTAGGACATATACGAGCTATAACTGTATTCAGAATTATCAGATAGCTTTCTGCCAACAGCATTGAAAAGCCCTAGTTATAGTTCAAGCTGTCTGACCTTTACACTATATTTTAACAAGCATGAATACACAGGTATATAAAGCATATATGCAGTTTCAGACATCTTTATCTTTGTAGCTCATGAAAACTGGTTGATGAGCACTAACTGTTGTCTTCCCAAAGCCTATAATTTCTCGTGCCACAGACATGAATTCGTTAAAACCATACAACTGAAAGACCGATGAGGGTTTGTGGTCTTTTCCGGCCTTATGGCAGCCGGCCCCTGCTTACCATGCAATGAGAGACAATGCTTTGTGAATTCACCCCTTTCTTCAAATAGATGTTTCTCCACAGATTTGGTCTATGGGGTAAAACAAGAGGGGAAGTAACTGGCTTTTCTGGCTGTAACCAGCCACACCACCTTCTCCCAAATGAGAAGCTCTGTGCCTGAGAATCACACATGCTGTTCTGGCATTTCCTGTGTGGCTCCGGGCACGTGGAGGCTCCTGCTTGGGGTTATTGTCTCTGCCACAACAGCGCTGCAGCCTTCCCACAATGCACTTCAGCCTAGGATGACACTGAGGAAAGAACAATGATCCTTTAGCTGGGTTGGGCTGGGCCTGTGGAGGGCGGGGGGACTTGAGATTGCGCACCTGGAGGCCTTTGACAATCCCTGGAAGGGCGCAGGTGTCTTCCTCTTCCAAAAAGCTACGCTAAAGCTCATACTATTGCTCTTCCTTTGATGAAAGAAGCTTGTTGTTTTGTTACCTGGTTTGCAACAGATTTCCCTGCTATGAAATGATGCTGTATTTGCCATTTACACAAGTATAAGGTATCCCAGAATGCTTCTTTTTCATATATCCCATCATGCTTTGAGACATATACACACAGCGAAGCTTGGGGGCCATTTAGCCAGCTGGGACTTTTTTTGCAGGTGAAGGCATTGCTCAGAGGTGCTGTGGAGATGTAACTACTCTGAGCTGGGACTTGAACAGGGGACCTTCCAATCGCAGGAGTTTTGCCAGTGGTCACTTTGCTTTCCCTCAGAGTCGCTATCAATTTTCTACATATTTATATTTGAAAATCACCTACAGATGATAGGGGGGGGGTTCTCACAATACTGTTTGAATTCTCCAGTTTCCGTTATTTTACGGGAGTAAGGTTGAGGGCACTAGTACTCACTACGGACACATTCCACGAAAGAGGAACTAAAGTTGTTTTCCGTTTATAGTTTTCACCACACATTGTGAAATGTTTGCATGCAGTTATTAAAAAAATCAAGAATGGACTTCACTGTTTTCCTTTGTGTGGTCTAAAAATGGTTCGCGTTCTCCCTGCCAAATCATGCAGCGTGCTACAGCGTTTGCATGAATATTTTCCGTATGTATTTGGCACGGGATGCTCAGCCGTCGAGGGCGGCCTTCTGACCTGCCACCCCCCCATTTTCTGTCGGTTTATTTCCCCGGGTACTGTCCTTCACAGTCTCGCATTCCTCAGGATGCACTTTAAGTGAACTGGTGACTCTGAGCTGCCCTCAGTGTGGAGCCGCGTGCATGTGTGGTGTGTGCGTGTGTGTGTCTGACCAGCGGAGGACTCTACATTGGACTTCATCGGTACCCAAAGAACAGCAGGATAGCACACAAGCCCTGACGAGACTCTCGGCTTGTAAAATGTAAGTGAGGTGAATGTGAGTGTGCCCACAATCACAAACAAACACAGGCCGACTTCCTGACAGCCTGTGGCCATTCATACTTAACTCTTTGTGTGCCAGAGCACCGGCACATCTGTTGCTTTCAGTCACAGAGTAGCTCTATAAAATCAGCTGCTATTCCAGGAGGCATCGTCATTCCCAGTTGGTTAATTGCTAAAATGCTGGGCCTAATCTGCCCAAGGCCTGTAACAATTTGTTAGCAATTTGCTGTCTCAACTTGTCTGGGGGGGAGGGAGCCCCTCACCCTAATTTAATGGGGGTAATTTGGCAAAAAAAATGTTTTGCTCACACATGTGCATGCATGCACCCACAAGCACACACAGCACACATCACAGTACTTTGGATGCAGCTATTTCTCTTGTCTCTCCTCATATATGGGACCTGATATTCCATCCATCCATCATTCCTTCATCCAACCATGAACCTTCCATAACCACGTATTCAGTGCAGGGACATGCGGCTTCCACATGCAGAATCGAGGGGTTTGAGCATTGAGAGCTACAGCCCAAGCCCACCAGAACATGGAGGGGTCCCCCTGAATTGAGCAAACAAATGGGATCATAGAAATGTTGACCAAGCAAAGAAGCTGCTAAACAGCAGTCATTTGTAGAAAACTTGGGGCTCCATTTGGATAAACCACACCTTTTTAGGCTCTCAGGGCTTGGGGGATGATTAGACTCAACATTAAAGCATAACCCATGGCCTTTTTAAGAAGCAACTTCTTAACAGAATGCATTACTCAGGCTTGGTTGGGTTTTATAATCTACTAAAGGTAAATGGACATTTTTGACAGTGAAATTTGGACCTTGTATGGATCAAGGATGTTCTTGCATTAGTGTGATCTTTGAAGCTCCCCCAATGCTCCCTTATACCTGAAGAGCTGAGCTTCTTCTTGGGAGCAAGGAACGTGAGTTCTCCCTGGACCAGATGCCGGGCCAGCTCTTCTCACACAGATACATAACACACATTCAGGGCGATTCAGAGTCACTAGGATCAGTTCACCTAAAGTGCAGGTGTTTGGCGGAAATCCACATGAAAATGGGGAGCTGGATGGAATTAATCTTGAAGCCTAATCCTGTGACAGTAGACTCAGAGTTATGCAAGTATGGTTATTTTTAAAGATAAATATTTAGTGTACAAGGTGAATTTGAACATGATAACTGTATATGAGCACAGAACTTGACCCAGGCAGATGAAGAGAGAGGTGTCCCTCTTATCCACCATACCTCTACCAACTGTGGATGGAGGACAATGAGGCCCGCAGAGCAATCACTTGCCCCACAGTTATATTTATGTAAGAATGTTTTTCTTATATGAAACCGAGTAGTGCCGTGTTCTGCAAAAACAATACGTAGGATGCCAGCCAACCCTGGAGCAAAGCCTGTGAACTGTGAAGCCTGTGAACCTCCTACTTCATGCAGGATGGTTATATTTATGGCCTGAGTTATGAAATGTATTAATCATTTTCATGATAACCTGTTGCTGCCAGGGGTAATACTCTGAATATTAACTTTGTGCAGATTTCAAGAAAAGATGTTCTGTTCCAGCAGATACGTAGCATACTAATAGGCCTGTTTCATAGAAATTCTGTTTATTTTACTGATGAACAAAGTGTTTTTAGGGGTACAAGCATGCAGTGCTAGAACTGTATTGTATTTGTTAGGATATTTGTCATTATTATTGTTCTGTGCTTTTGGTGGAGTGGTGCAAAATTCCCCCCACTACTCAGGCAAGTAAAGTCATAGCCATCAGCCTGATGGTGGCGCTATAGTGCAGTGTTTTATGTTTTGGCCTATACCTCCGGAACTGTGAGTCATAGAAACAAAATGATTTTTTCCAGACATTCCCTGGCCCATGCCAAAAAATACTTAGTTAAAATGGGACTGTGAAGCTCCTCCTACTGAGATGTTTTGTTATTTTGCATAATGTGATAAATCTACTTTTTTGAACTTGTCCTAGACTGTTCATTTCGAATCACAAAAAAAATTCTGTGAAGCTTGACACCATGTAGACACTAAGTCATACGTAGAATTTTGATCAGGCAAATCGTTCCAATGCTACAGACAAATTAATTTCTTTCTTTTTTGCACTTGACCAACAGAACATCCGATTCTCACCAAACAAACAAATTTGGCACTATAACTCAAAATAGCTTGTAATAGAAACCACTGGACAAAAAAAGATTACATTTGGTTCATCTATTCATGGACAGATGTCACAGCTAATCATTTGTTAAAAGTTCAGCTACTCATTAAACATGATGGAATCAGATTCCAGCAGGCTATAACTACCCTTGTATATGACCTATGACCTGTTCAGGGCTGCAAAGAGACACCTGTCAGCCTAATGCATTTTGGCCCATATTTTCTGAACTGCAGGTAAATTCTCTTCTCTGCATTTTCCTTGGCTGCAGGCAGTCATATTTCTTAATTAGATCATACAACTTAGAAAATGCGCAAAATCTACTTTTTTTAAACTTGTCTTAAACTGTTCATCTCAATCTGAACTTCACAATTACATGTAGGATTTCAATCAGCCTAATTGTCCCGATACTACAGACCACTGAATTTCTTGTTGGATTTGTGTTCATGAGTATAACTCATTTTTTCATAAACTTACATAACCAAAAATACTCATACAGGCGTTTTCACAGGCTTTTGTCCAATGCTATGTCTAGGTTTTACTCTGACAGACTGTTACATCAACAAGTACAAATATTTAGATATCACTTTCATAAATACCAGTTTTTCCTATATTGTCTTCCAGAGCTAATATGTGTTATGGTTTCTGGATCGTGGATATATATAGCATGCAGTGTTATTATAATAGTATTGCCTTTGTGAATCTGTAAGCATCGTGTGTTGATCATGGATAACTGAACCTTTTACATGGTATGTGCGCTATACCGTGTGGCTACCGAGACTGTAGTTGCGTTGGCTAAGATATAGTGCTCGATATCAGCTGTACATTTAACGAGTGCCTCTTAGAAGCTCTTGCTTTTCTTAGCTGAATGGAAGCCGTGTCCGTTTCCCTTACAATTCCGCTCTCCTCTGTGAGGGGAATGGGTGGGTACTCCGCTGTTACACTCCTACATTCTGCTGATTTATGGGTTTCAACAAGCAGGTAATTTAAGTTCACCCTGCCTTTTAAATACAGGGATTAGTCTGGCTCTTGAGCCGTATACTGATTTAGGCCATGTAGGCCTCCTAGCTATACATTAACGTGAAATTGGAATTTCTTTTCAATAAACGCGTAAACGGCTCTAAAGGTGGGGAGGGTGTCACCTACTGGCACAGTCCAAGGTCAGCGCCGGGAATTAAAATGTAAAACATACGTTCTTTTTTAATGACAAGGTTTTCACCGAACATTCCCTGCATTGTGTCCTGACACACGGGTTATCGTCTGCGCGGCTGGAACTGCAACTAGGACACGCTGCTTTTCCGCAGAAACGAGTCTAAGGATTTCCGCCCAAATAAACGCAATAAAACCCCAGCGCTCCCAAAAAAATCCTTCTTCCACTATTTTCGGGTTTACAACACCCCTCGGGTAAATCGGGGTTTCTGAGTGTCCCTTTGCTGCGGGTATGTATGAAGCTGCGTGACATTTTAGCGTGCAGTCCCCCTCTCCGGGTTACTATAGTCTATTATTTCCGTGCATTATTAAGCCGCAGCTAAGAAGTGCCTATAGTGAAATCGCTTGGTTTTAAATGCCCACACTCCCCTTCCCACTCCGGCCGAAAGCGACGGAGAACCACACCTATGCATTTTCGTCTGCTTATTTTAAGTCGCTTGCATCAGCGAAAAGAGAAAAACAAAGTATCCAATGAATGCGGTGGAAGGGTCGGGCGGCACTCGGGCCGCAGCGCCGGTCCGGAGCGTGCCGGGGGCCGATGGCAGTGGCTGCCGTCAGTGGTGTGCTTTTCTGCACCCCCGCCGGATTGGCGGAGTCGCACGTCAGTGAAGCGCCCTCCTATCCGCCCTCCCCTGCTCCCGGGCTGGAAGGTTCCGTGTGTCTCCGCGTCGAGCCCCGGATCGCTCTGCTGCGGTCGATCCGCATTCAGTGCATTTTACTGTAAAAATGCGCAGATCTGCCGTTTGAGCAGCGAGAGGGATGATGCACTCTGGCTGCACATTAAGCGGTTTCACCGAAAGGCTGCTCACACCCCCACAGTGTGCAGCAAACACTCCCCGCCACGAGCTGCGCCAGCCCAATGCCTGCTCCTCCGTCGGGATGCATCAATCAACGTTACGTACAATACAACGTTTTATTATTTATTATTTTTTGCAAATATTTCATTTTTTACCAATTATCTGTCACTTTTTGGGTTATTAGCCTAATTAATTTCTGGAAACATAAGCTGTAAGAGTCAGGTAAATGGGTGCATGGTGTGATAGATGACGATGCTCATTCGCAGTCACGCAACCTCTCACAGTTATGTGAGCATGATAAACTATTATAAAAATAAAAGACCAAGTCGTTGCATCTGTATTTGCATGTTCTCTCTCTCACACACACACACACATGTATGTATGAGAACAAAACGTGTGTATATATGTATATATAATATATATGTGTGTATAAATTCTACATATTTATACAGACTAAGTACCAATCATAAGCTGGAATGATAAATCTTACTATGACTCCATTAGAATATTGACAGGAATGTAAATTGCAGTTGTGTTATTGTTGATAAATCGGTAACATCTCCCTGTACTCATGGGGTCTTACAGAGTGTACTCTGTAATGAGGACTGCCTTCACCTGTCAGGGTCATCAGTGTCCCAAACATGTTTTTAATAACCAATCACATGTAGTAACCTTAAATCCACTTGGCTCCTAATGGCTCAGTCTGACTAAACGTCACCATATTTGCAGTATTTTCTTTAGCTGGATCTGACCAGGTTTCAGTGTCCACTAAAGTTCCTGAGATGCGTTTTGATGTGTGGTCACTGTAGCAGATGGCAAAGCAGTATTTGTAAATTGCGGTTCACCAAATGATGCAATGCTTGTGTAGTATTGCTCGAAGAGTACGATCCTCTGAACTCTATGTTCCACTTGGCCTGATGGGTGTTAGAAAAGCGAAATGATCCCAATTTAAATCACATTCCCAATAACACCATGTATACATCTAAACGTCATGTTTGTTTATCGTGTTCTTGGTGTAAATGGCTGCAGTATTTTTTAAGTTTGTCTTTTGTCTTTAACATACCAGTAAAAAGAAATGCTTAAACGCAGCTCAATGCAGACAAAGTCAATCATTTGCCAAGTCATTTTTAATTGATTGTAACAAAAGGAGCACAACATACACACTTGCACACACGCACACATGCACACACGATTCAAAATGCAAATATCAAATAGAGGCTCAGTTTGCAACCTTATATGATCTGTTTAAAAAAAAATCTGAAAGAAATACTACCTATCAAATAATTACAAAAAATAAGCGCTTTGAACAAGGGAAAAACAAAACATGCCAAGGATAACCCAACCCGTTAAAAAAAACCAAACAAAAAACAAAACATAAATAAGTTAGTTTTCTCAGTGTTTTTACAGTTATGTACACAGGTACACTTCACTGTCTTACACAAATACACATGCAGTGTAATATGAACTCTGAATGATAGTGCTAAGTCTTATGGGGAGGGGTACATACATTAAAAAAAATATATTTTGACACATGCTCTTGGGAAGAAAAAAAAAATCTTCAATCGAAATTTTAAGTCAGTCTGAGGGTAAATATACTATCATTAAATAGAAAAACACAATATTTTAGTTACAATGTATTATACGTTCAGTAGGACAATTCACCCGAAACATCATAATAAGTATAAATATGTAATAAGCCGTGGCCAATTTACAATTAATACTGCAGATGTTGGCCATATGCATTTAACTTCAATTTAAAGTAGTTTTTTTAAAGCCAACTAATATTCACAAGGTGCCAGGATTACAAGGCTTTACTTATAATAAACAAAAATAGGGGTCATGCTCAAAATTATTAATTTATTCAGACTAAGGCATGAATGGCAAAACTACTGATGAGTGTGTTACCTACCTGTCCCCTGCAATCGACAAAGTCTTGGACTCACCATTAATGGGTCCAGAGCATGATCATAATTAACCAAGGAACCAAAATGATATCCTGTACCAAAACTTCTCATGCACACATACATGCCGTAAAAAGCAAAGAAGGTCACTTTGACAGAATAATAAATTAGACTGGGATCATGGACACACCCTGATTTGTAAATTTTGTTTGCATTGTTTCCATGCAAATTATTTAGAAAAGGATTTGACACCTTTTTTTTTGCAAAATTCTGAGAACTACACTGCAATTCTTCAAGTCAAATCAAAAATTCACAATTTATACAAAGGAAAAAAAAGATTCGATAAAAATTGTGCGCTACATATGAATAGAAAAATATATACACAGGTAGTTAAAAAAAACGGCCAAAACGCGCAGAGGCTAACTGCAAATTGCTACATTTACTGCTATAGAGGCAGATTAACTTGCTGAGTGCCAGACTGTTAGTGTTAAATTCAGTGTCTGTAAGTCTCCACATCCTTGGAAGGGTCCAAATGAAATGGTTTCCCCTCGTCTATCGGCAGTTCCTTTTTACTGAACTATTCGGTGACAACGGGTTTATCTTCAGCTCTGTGAAGAGAACAAGAGAGATAAGAATTTGATAACAAAAATACCTTTACTTCCTCCTCGCAATACGCCAAATGCAAGAATTAAGTTTTGGCATAACCTCCTGAATGGGGGGGGGGTTACTTATCCACCAGCTGCATGACTTTTGTATATATTAATTCCATTGCCGTTTTCGTGAAATACGAGCTGACCAAAAGCACACTTTGCAATATTTTTTACGTGGAATGCAAGTTTGTTATCCTAACCTACGGACCTCGCAGAGAGACGGCATGAGCTGTATCATAAATCGATGGCGCCAGACAGAAGTGGAAAGCGGTGTAAAGGCACACGTAGGCAGGGCTGCGGGGCTGCTGACGTGTTACTACAGCCGTGTTTACAGGCGGCAGGAAGCCGCGTCCCCGGGACTCGCATCGCGCCCTCCGCCTTTAGCGCGGCTGCGCCTAATTCTGCACCCATTTCTGCATCTATTTCTGCATCCATTTCCAAAATGACGCACCGACACTTCGGGCACCAGTTAGTGGACGAATACTGGATAAACCTGCGGAAGTGACCAATTCGTTCGCCTTCATATTTACGCTTTTAATGACTTTCTAAATAAAGCGTCAATAACTTAACATGTAAATGCCAACTACGGTCGCTCATCATTTTGTCACGCAGTTAAATCTACTGTCCCTGTAAAATATTTAAAGGGCCACTTGCAAACATTTAATACATTTCTGGACGGACACTTCTATGACCCGCCCGGACCCTTTCCGTCATCTTTTGATCACTGAGTAACTTTGAGAAAAACATTGTTTCGGCGTTTTAAAGCCGATACGGCTTTGCAACATTTCCAAGTAACAAACCCAGTCAGAAGTGCAGGCGAACTGCAGCGCGATCAGCCGCGTGCAAGTCAGTAAGGAAATGAATAAATGCATAAGCAAAAAGCGCAGCTTACCGTAATGCTCACGTTTGTGTCTTTGGGCCGGACTTCCTGGGTGTGCTTTCGGCCGAGTGCGGGACCGCGGGGCTACGAGTGACTTCGTCCGAACTGCTCCGCGATCTTTTATTTAGCGACGGGCGATCTGGCGTGGAAAAGATGCACAGCGTTACAGAGACGAGGGGCGGCTGCGGCACGCGGCTATTAGCGCGGTTCGGTTCGGTTCTGCGCCGCGCAGGAGCCCCAGCCCTGCCGTAAGCATTCGGACCGTGCACGATAGCGCGGTTCGGTTCGGTTCTGCGCCGCGCAGGAGCCCCAGCCCTGCCGTAAGCATTCGGACCGTGCACGTTAGCGCGGTT
>JAODKM010000001.1:4077007-4103224 GCA_026780845.1 Petrocephalus sullivani | reverse complement strand
GGAGGCGAAAGTGGGGGGAAGAAAGTGGCGGAGAGCGGCGCAGGAAATGCCCAGGTATCCCCCCGCTCCGCTCCGGTTCAGGCGCGACCCGGAGCTGGCGTGGAGGCGGCGCTGGCCGCGGACGCAGGCATGCCGTGCGCAGGGGGACGCAGCCCGGTGGCGGCAGATCGGTGCGGCGCTGCGCGCAGGGGGCTCGGCACCATCAAGCCCGGAGCTGCGCCGGAACACAAACTGCAGCCCGTCGAAGAGGAGCGTGCGAGGAGCCGCCGAGCCGCTCCGGATCCCAATATGGCGCCGGCTGAGCGCGATGATTGGCACCCGGAGCTATTTAAACGCAGCGAGCGGAGCCATTGGCCGCGGCCGCGGCCCGCCCACATTTCGGGCCAGCTCGCCTGCGCGCCCCCCGTGCGCGCGCCCCGGCGCCCATCCAGCGCCCATCCAGCGGCCGGGCATCTGCAGCCTTACGTTCGGCCACATCTCAATTATTTACATTCTCAAAAAAATAAAAATAAAAATGCTTTTAACTGTGCAAAGCATGAACGCGATTATTACGCAGCCGCTGCCGACTCCCGAACCTCACTCTCCTGTCTGGCTTTTTGCACTCTTTAGCGCTAAGTACTGTATATTAATTAATATCGATTGTATGTAAACTTATACTTATTTTTAATTAAGCTATATGTAAAAAAAAATGCGCAGTAATGCAGCGCGCATGTAGGAAAAGCATTTTGCGCGTCTTATCCCGCGTTCCTGACGCCGTTTCTACCTTCGCATAGTTTCGCATTTTTGGAAACGGGCCGGCGGCTGCGGTCTCGCTCCGAAGCGTTTCGTTTCCGCTCGGAAATCGCTCCCCGAAGCGGAGTGAATCCGGCGCGGCGGGAGCGTCCGCGCTGTCAGACCGCGTTTGGGAGCCCGTGTCAAGCCGGGCTTAGGCTGGATCCAAGGGCTTAAATAAATTCAACCATTCAAACGAAATTAAAAAAGTAATTTAAAAATAGGTATTGCGATCGAGGTTGAGGTGTTTAATTACACCACGTGACTTTCTCGGTCCATTTAGTGCATTTGCTCATAGGCTCAGCAGATTGAAAAATGTTCACCCTAAATTGAGCAGTAACACACACTTTGTCACTGGGCAATAGCAGCACAGGGAGCCGAAGGCTCTTTACTCTGTACATTTTTTAACGACGTTGGTACCAATTTCCGAAATGGAAGATGACAGTTTTGAAAGCATTTCGGCTGCGCCGATCCTGGCAGCAGTCAGTCTGAATTACCACAGGCCGCCATTCTAACACCGCATGACACCGGTTGATGGGGTTAGGAAAACTTCACCGAAACACAGAAAAAAAACGACAAAAAAGAACCACACCCGAATCCAAGCAAGAAACAGGTCTGTTTTTGTCCCATGCTAAATTCCATTTTAAAGAATTACACATCTTATATTATGTTTACATGCATTTTATATTCTGTCAAATTAATATAGTCCGTTTTTATTTAAAATGTGATAGTGAATGGCAACTTTAAAAGCTCACACCTAAAAGAAGGCCGGCTCTGACACCTAGTGGTGGGACTGAAAACATTCAGTTTCAGCGTCAGTCATCATGGGGCACCACGGAGCGGCCTTTGCACGCTACGTCCCCTCGGTTAAATCAAAACGTTCCTAAATAGTCACGTTAGCAATTTGACTCTGCGTACTTACATATTTATGCAGTACAGGCCATGTACGTATTTAATATATAATGCATACAGTGCCATATTAACACTTAAATGTATTTGCTATACACAGGGGTATGATCTTCAGTCATAAAGTCAGCTGACTGTCCAAAAATAGTTCAGCAAATCACAGGTGCCTGGGAGCACACGGTTCATCAAGCCCCTTTCAGACAGCTTGAAGAAGGCTTACGAGTGTAGCCATTTAAGGATGTAGAAGTTCCTCTTGCCCACCCTAAGCAAGGTCAACCCATTGGCAAAGACCTGTACCATCCGGGACCTGCCCGGGATGAGAAGCATGGTCAAATGGGCCACAGGATTTATCGTTAGATGCTCCTTTTGTTTGCTCTTTCTGTTAATCTGTGTGTGTTTTTAACAGTACGAGAAAATGGGTCAATTCACCACCAGAACCTCGGACACCCAAGTCTACTGCTTCCAAGAGACTTTGTTCCAGCTCAAAAGACAATAAGACAGATACAAATTAATCACCACTGAGGCAGTTAGGGTCTGCATTGTGATTAGTATAATAAGCTGATGGTTGCTGGCTCTGACCTGAGCTGGAGGACCACAGACCACAGCAACAGCATTTAGCAGAGGACCGCCCTATGCTGACCCACGGGGCCCACTGGGAACAGCCCCCGCTTTCCTGCAGACGTCCAGCACAGTCATTCCCGGCTCCAGGACCAGCTCGCAGACAGACACCTCCCTGAAGATCTCCTGCAGCTCCCCATCACTCATCTCCTGCAGCATCTCCAGGCTGCCATGGTAGAGGGTGTGAGGGTCCAGGGTCCTGCCAGGGTCCTGCTTCTGCTCATTGATCACATGACCCATGAATGTGAGCGGCCTCAGGCACCTGCATGGGGAAAGCAGCGACTGATCAGGGAGGGCAGCCCAGTCACACGTGGCTCTCCTGCACCAACGTGGGCAGATTCATAAACATAAACTTCTGTTACAGCTGCCAGCATGCACAAAATGGAGCCCCCATCCCAAAACACTGCATGCCCACCTTTTATTTCACTGCACATCATAGTCTGACTGTCTACCTTGCACGTGACAAATAAAACCATTTAATACGTCTCAATATCATTAAGTCTTTAAAAAGCATCTTCCAGGACCAGATATGTAAGTTTTTTTAGTGGGTTGGTAAAGAGTATAATTACAGACCCTAGCTTTTGACATAAACTTGCATGTATCTTCTAGGCCAATGTTTACTACATTCACCTACCTATTTATTACCATCTCTATGTATTATTTTATACAGTAACTTGTATGCAGTACAGGGTGTTGTGTGGCTGTGTACTGTGCATTCTGCAATCACAAGCAATTTCTTCTGGGATAATACGTTTTCTGCTTAGTTCGTCATTCAGGAAGTACTGGGACACCTCGAAGGGACGTACGCTCCCGGTCCAGCCACACTGCATTTCCCGTCGTCTTCCCCAGCTTGTCCCCCGCAGCAGCACCAGCGGCACGGTGAGTCCATACACGTCCTGCCCAGTCATCCTACACCATGTGAAATGATGAAGGCAGAGTCCAGATTAAACACAATTTTTCTAAGAACCAGCTTTCCCTGATATGAAGCGTCAGCCTATTCCAATTAGAAATTAAAGCAGACTAATTAGCTATATTTGCAAATTCCTTATCAGTGATGCAGTGCAGCCATTTTCATACAAAATGCCATACCTTGGATGGTTGCCCCATTTGGCCGTCTGGGTTAGTGTGTCATTCGATCATTGTGTCTCAGTCGGCCTTTAAGGCCCGCCGGTAAAACATCCAGTGATTAAGGACCAGGGCCGAAGTGGGAAAGTGTCCCAGAATCTTCTCGAATAGCCCCAGCAGTAAAATAAATGACTGACCAGATAAGTACCTGTTTTCGGATACCCGATTCCACCAGGATCATGTAATGTACCGTTTAATCAGATGTATTTTGCATTAGTTATCAAATACGCCACTATTGCTTTGCTCTCCTGCCGGGACTGCACGCGTTTCTGCTCGACAGCGCCCCCTTTCGGAAGTGCCTCCGCCCCCAGGACGGGAAGGACGCGGCGCTCCGTTCGCGGTACCAGCCGGCCTTTTTAGCACCGTCACCGAGCCGCTTAAGCTTCTGGGGCTCGCTGGAGAAACGCAGCTCATGATGGGTGAATAATCGGTGCGGACAATGTTTGATGGCTCTGGCCTTCTCCTCACTGTACCGACAGGTAGCCGATCAGCTGCCCCGACTCGGGCAACATGCCCTCTAAAAGCTCCCTTCGGCTTAACAAAGACAGACAATCCCGCTCGCTGCTCTCGGTGGAGGCGAACATTGGGTAAAACCCGGGATCTATGTTTTTCAGTCTCGATAATAAATGGCGTTTGTGTTTCGCTAGCGCCTTCCACGAGTTCACTGTGGGCGCCGCCATGTTTGACGCGAGGGAGCGATAAACAGGCTGTCCCGCTGTGCAGAAATAAAGGACGTGGCGCCATCTACCGGCGGTAAGAGGGAACCTCAGCCCCCTGTGCAAATTCTGCCCGGTGATTCTCGTCACTTACAAGTTTGTGAAAGACAGCTGAAGTTTAACCGTATAAATGCCGATGAAGAGGGATCCAAAATGGTACTTTTAAGTTTAGCTTAATCTTAGGAATTTGTCAGTATTTTTAGGGATTTATGATGGCTATTAAATGCCTCAAGTCCATTTTAACTTGAAAGACCAAACCAAGTTATAGTAATAGTAATTATAGTAATTAACAACACAGAAAATTACTAGAAGGAGGTGGAATGATTTATGAAAAGATAAGGGTACAATGTTCAGTTTCCTGCTTCCTGAAAAATGGTAGCTTTATAAACAGGTTTCCCATTGGAGGTTTACAGGATTCTACTGGTTTGGTGGTCAGGTCAATTTAATTTTAGTGTTTAGTGGAATATATAAAATAAGGCTGAGGTGATGTAAAACAGACCAGACCAACAAATCATTTTGGGACTATGCCACTCTTTAAGCATTATGTAAGTAGTTCAATACATTACAAAAAACAACTTTCATTCAGAGTTAGAATGACCAGGAGAACAGGTAAGAATTTGGTGTTTTATTGTTTTAAACCCATCAATGTCAAATCATCTGTTGTTTAAATGACTAAAGATACATTCATCAAACATTTACAATATTGTTATTAGTCCATAATTACAATTCAATAACACCAACTTGGTCAGACTGAGTTGCAATGCTCTCATGGCTGCTAGCTAGAAAACCACGTCATGAGATACTAAGAACAGAAAACAGAAACATTCGGCATTGTTCCTATTTACTGCATGAAACCCCAACATGAAAGGAGAATTGTTAGTCGTGGTTTTGTTTACTGCAGCCTCATAGGACAGTTATGGATACTGATGATAGTAAGGAATTAGAATGGATAGTCAGGACAAGTACTTAATGCATAATGCTGAGCACTGTGGGAAACATAAGGAGAGTGCTAACAGTTATGCTAACAGCAATGCTAACAGTACCCAATAATCTCCTGAGCTAGTATAAACTGAGGAAGACAAGCATCATATTCCCTGATACATATTTAAAATCCCTTGTCAGTGAAACACAAACTGATACATAGTGAGGCAAGAGAAAGTGATACAAAATAACTGGTCAGTTCTGCATTTTGGACGTAGGGTGTAGTTGTGTCTGCTTGGACCACAGATTAGTTATTTCAGTGGACCATAGAAGGTGTCAACTTTCATAGCAGATGCTTGAAAGGATTTCAGAATACAGAAATGGATGGATGGGATATGTACACCTGCTGATAGCATTCTGATAGCATTCGTGGCATGCCCTTAATCATGTGTGCAAACACTGATCTTCCTACTGGAAAGTGACACATGTGTCATTTGCTGTGTCTCCACCCCACATACATGTGCTTCCTAAGGCACAAATGGCGTCGAAACCTTACCCCCCGAAGTAACATAAATCAGCAAAAGGTCCTCATGAGAGCTGTGATGACCTTTGTAAGTGGGAATGTCAACACTCAACAAATTTCAGTTTCCATTGCTAAGGAAAGCTTAAGTGATGATTCTGAAGTGATAAGCTACACAGCCAGCAGGGGGCGGTGTGACCCCATAAAATTAACACAAGACAGCATTAGAATACCAGGTATTCAAGCATTCGTGATGTTCCACACGTCCACCTTTCATTATCATAATCTGGTACACACACAGCTGCAGGAGTTTTTACTGCAAGAAATAGCTCTTAAGTTACAGTGCTCTGGACTGATACCAGAACAAACCAAATGGACTTGCCACATTTTGTACTGGTTCTCTGATGAATTCATGTCCTCCTGTAAATGCCATCAACCCGACGACCTCGCCTCCATGAGTACTGTGGGCCAGAATGTTGAAAATTCAAAGAAAAAAAAATGCAGTCATCACAATCTTGTTCTACTGGCTATGATCATCAGCAGTCAGCATCAGTTCAAATGAATCCCACAAAGACACGGGGCAAAATTTCAAGATTTTCCAGAATTATGAATGATGGAAGAATGTTTTTTCACTCTTCCAAGAGGAATACTATGGACAGATATTTCCTTATGGTGACAGTGGTCGGTGGGGACCTTAAGCAAACTTTGAACTGCACCACTCTTGCAGTTTAGTGAGGTCTGTTTCACCTCAGATGGTGAGGCACCACTCATCCTCACTCCAGTCAGTTTATCAGGGGGTTAAAACCTACTTAATTATGGTTACAGAAAGACATATTCTGATTCCAAATCTATGTACACATTTAGCATATATTTTATTAGTGTCGTCTTAGATATTTTACAGTCAGTATAAAAATGTTCCAGTGAAATTACAACAATCAATATATTTTGTAGTGCATGGGCAAGAGCTACTCTAGAATGAGTTTAAACACCCACACACATTTTAATCTATCCATTTTAATCCTATCAGTTAATACCACTGATCTTTTTCCAGTGAAAGGAATTCATTGTTCGATGCACCCAGTGTCACACTGTACAGGGTATCAAGTGCAGTGGGTCCATAAAATCTGACTATGGACCATGAGAAACGCATCACTTGCCGCCTGAACCGTTGAAGAGTACTAGTTATGACGGAGGCAGGAATAACGCAAGACTAACATCTGGCTCCTATTTTTTTTTTTACTACATTTGAGTTCTTTTATATTATCATCATACCACCCTTCCTATTAGACATATATTAAACCTTTATTAAAGATAAAAAAAACAGTATCCCTATTTCAAACAGTTTACCTCTCACCAAGAACAGGCCTGGTTGTGTTTCCTTATTAAACCAGTAGCAGTTGAAGATCATATTTACAAAGTCCTTGAACACCCCCCCACCCCCCCCATCCAACAGGTCAGACAAGAAACCAAGTGGCACCCACAAGTCTGTGCTGAGCCTCCAGTACAGGTTCTTGGTCTCTCAAAACACAAAAACGTGTAGGCAGGCCATTTCTACTGAGGTACAGACAAGTAGGTCAGACATAACTGCGAGATGCTTCTTTTGCGTGAGTTTGGAGGCGATCACCGATGGTGTTCCTTTAAAATGGCATTGCTATGGCTGCCTTGTTGTGGAAACAAATAGTTCAAGGCAGGAAAAACATTGTTACAGAAGTTCTGATCTGGACAGTATGAAATTAATGGGCCAAGTGATTGGATTGTGTTTATATGAAAAGAGGTTGTACTAAACTGCCACTTATATACAAAGACCAGGCATTGAACTATTTCTATTTGGTATTAGAAACAGGAGTTTGACGTCCGTTTTAAGTTAGATTTTATCATGCAATACAGTAGCTGGGGAACAATCTTTTGGGGATGAGAAACAGCCAATTGCTTAAGAAACTTTCCCCTGAAGGCTCATTCGATGTCTCCCATCCAGTCAACATCTCCACCCGGACGCGAGGACAAGGGAAAACGTAAATGGGTAGAAAACGCCTAGTGTCACGCGATCCGCACGTCGTGCTGCCAAGCTAACCGCTAACACCACCATCCATTACGAGTTACATAAAAACACAGTGCCGATTTACTTTTTGTGTCGCGTGACATTTTCAGCTTTATGATGGTACAAGAGTGAAGAGTTTCTACACGGCTACTGTGGGCAGAAACAAGCTAAACTTAGCTTTAGTGTTTTTTGAGCGCTGGTGAATCACATTTACCTGAATTTGGATTGGAAACATTTACAGATAAAATATACATGAAATAATGATAAATAAAAGACAAACTAGGTGAACCATGTGAAATTATATATATAAAAAAAAACAACATTCACAATCGGGGATTAAAAGTTCCTTTAAACATTCCTATGTATGTCGACCAGAATGCAAATGATCATAGTGGGTATTTCTGATTGATGGAACTTCACAGTAACTGGAGTGAGGAATTTTAGTATGTGTGTAAAAGCTTTGATGATAAAACCCACCTACATCACCAAGGAAAAATGTGTCCGAGTCTCCGAAAACAAGATCTTCAATTTACAGGAAAGCCCCGGAAGGACACTCTCATCCGCCAAAATGTCCAATGAGATGAGGGCAGGGTTATAAAAAAGAAAACAGAGAATAAAGTGTTCAGAAATTCAACGGTAACGCTGCATCACTTTGGCATGTCAGTGCTTCCAGTGCATGAGTCCGTCTCTTTCCCGTCTCCGGTCTCCGGTCTCCGGCATTGTATTGCTACAGTTTTATACAGGGTGTGAAAGAACTCAGGGAGGGCAGGTGAGACCAGTACTGTGATCGGTCAGCTTTAACAAAGAAAATGGGCCATTAACCCAATAAGAGTTGCCAATGTGCTACCATGAGGTGAATGTTTATATTGTCATAATCAGCGCTCATGGAGTAGTGCACCTTCTGAAGGTGGATTCATATGTTCTGATGAGCTCTGCAGCCAGTCAGCTCCTCTTGGAGCCTCCACAGTCTGCCGTTGTGAACTTTTCAGCAGGCTGGGGTGGGCTGGTCCACCCCCAGCACCACCTGTTCCTCAGTACATGTCCCGGTAGATCTCCTGCAGCAGAGGGTGCAGTGAGGTGTCCTCCGTCTTCTTGATCTCCTGCACCAGCTGGGCGTGCTCCGTCACGAGCTGCCGAAGGTCAGCCAGCTTCTGCAGCAGCTTGGGGAATAGAAAGGCGTCATCTGGGTGGTTGGCCTGTAGGTGACCCCGCAGCACCTGAACCAGGGTCTCCTGAAGCCGCTCGATGTACTGCACGTTCACCAGGCCCGGGCGGTCTGTGGGAAGAGATGAGACCAACTCAAGCAGAGGAGACACACTCCAGTATATAGGGAGCATAACTTAGTGTTGGCTAAGAGATGCATGCCCCTTGAGAGATCACTGGATGAGTTTCTTGCATAGGATTTCCTAATAGTTTTCCTGGCATCCCAAAAACTTATTATCCATAAATGCAGAACAGAGATCAATTGGAAAAAAATGATTCCACTTCTAGAAGTGGAATCATTTCATCTTATGCCATTTATTTAATCCAGCGTTTTTCAACTGGTAGTGTGCTGCCAGTTGAAAAATGCTGCCTTATGGAAAGTGGGCCGTGGCAGTGATAAGGTTGGGAAACTGATTTAATCGACAGTTTAAGGGTTTTATGAATGAGGAGCTTGACTGTACTTCCATCTAGCAGCGGACACGTGACTCTAGTTCCTGTGTTGGCTACCCTTAACATCCGTTCTTACCTCCGCAGCAGATGATGGTGGCGACAAAGAGGGCCAGGTCGCTGTCATCCAGCTCCAGGGCGTTGAACTTCATGGCAAACTGGAATTTGGGCTCCATCATGTCGCTGAACGGCCTCCGCAAACTTTTGAGGAACTCGCGTGTGATGAAGCCATTACCGTAGGCAACCAGTAGTCCATCCTTGTTCATGCATGAGGCCAACATGGCGAACATGGCCTCGTAGACGCCATACTTGAGCAGTGTAACCTGGTCGTTGAGGTCCAGGACGGAGAAGCCTGGCACGGCCTTGGCAAACTCTGTCAGCTCGGTAACTGTCTCTACAGAGGTGCACTGGCAGCAGTGGAAGATGCGCACCTCTGCCTCTTTGTTCTGCAGGCCACCCACACCACCCACCAGCTTGGCCACCAGGGTGCGCTCTGCCAGGCGTAGTGTGTCCATGTCATGGATGACGAAAGGCTACAAAGTGGAGGAGGTAAAAGGAAGACGTTTGACACCCAGATACTCACTTTGTCTGAGTTAAGGGTGGGGGTCAGAAACCAACGGTCTGAAAAACAAAATCTCAGGAGCAAGGAGAAGAAGGAGAACATCAAGTAAATCCAAGAAACCTGAACATTTACATTTGTCCCCAAGGTGGTGCCCTAGACCTTCATCACAACTTCTGTTGACATGATGTCTGGTTCTTTCAAAAACCATGTGGCCCCAGTGAAAGATGTCTTTGGCTAGAGACTCTGCCAGGCGAGCGCCAGCTGTGCTGTGATGTTCAACAGCAAGCAAAACAAACAGTCTAATCTTATCAGCCTCTCGCCCTTTGACTTGCAAAAACAGAGGCAAGACCTCCAGGGTCCATCTGAAAGAAAGCATGGTCACATAACAGACTGTGTCCTTGACACTGGCCTCTGGCGGCCAGGCCACGCACCTGCCCCCGCTTTTCAGAGTAGATCCCATGACAATACCAGCTGCCCCCTACTCATGGGTCCAGTAACACTATAAACATATGCGTTTCGGAACATTTCCAGCGTCACTATGGCCATATCAAGTTGCCAAAACAGAGAGACAAATTCACTCCAGATCTTACGTGATCTGCTGCCATTACAGCAAAATGGTAAAGGCACTTGCAAAACACAGGTGTACTTCAAGTGGGACAACATCAATGGTCAACATTAAGGGCTGCCTCTGAGATTTCTGGGTACCAATCTGCCCCATGCTCAGAAGCACTTTTTTCACTGTGGAAAAGCACATTGTCCTTAAATTAAAATCCCATCCGCGGCAAAGCCTCTTGGATCGGATCTAGAAGTTCCGTTCCGAGAGCCAGGCAATCCAGAAAATCAAGTTTCAAATTATGCGTCATGCAAGTCATACCAGAAAAAGAGGAAACAAACAAGCTCAGAGCGTTTCTTGCTCCCAGCGTCCTCCAAATAGCTTAGCCTTGCTAAATATGCCCTCCACAGGGCCTTCCA
Organism: Petrocephalus sullivani; assembly: GCA_026780845.1. NCBI lineage: Eukaryota > Metazoa > Chordata > Actinopteri > Osteoglossiformes > Mormyridae > Petrocephalus > Petrocephalus sullivani. The sequence goes on along the minus strand of JAODKM010000001.1, from coordinate 4,092,425 downwards.
CATTCAGTAGCTGGGTAAGCTGCAGGGAGCCTGTGGAGATAACAGTCACGTGTGTTCGGAAACTGGTGGAATCCCTCCTACAGTTACCTTTCCCACTCTGACACCCGACGAATCACTGCAATCAAATTCCTAAAAGCGTAATAGAAACTAGGAGCCCAACCAATTGGCTGTCAGACATCTGACTTTCGGGGTCTGGAGCCACCCCGTTGTCATCCCTAATAATAGGGCAAGGTAAGGGGATACAGGGAGTCTGTGGTGACTCAGTTTCAAGTAACAGGAGAAGGACTCTTGGCTGAATGGCCAACAGACCCACATTACCAAGGAAGAGGACGCAGAAGAGCGAGCTTTTTGATGGGGCAGGGGATTCCCGGGTTTACAGTGACTGGCCAGCAATAGGAGGAAGGACACAACATTGAGAAGAGAACAGCTGGTTAGAAGAATACAGGGAAATTAAACTCTGGTGCATTTATCAAAGGATGAAATTAACCCTAGTTTGGGTAAGTTTCAGGGCCTAGTCGGGGTAACTAGAAGAAAGAAATAACCAAACAAAATAGATCATACCTCTGGCTACAAAGGGCCACGGGTGGAATTTCTGACCTCAGAAAGTCCCTGGTGAGACGCCCTGTCCCGGCTGTGTTACTAACCTGCAGTCACTGCTAGAAGGAAAAAAGCTCCTGTCCACTTCCAATGAGTGTATCTTTGCAAATGCTTGAGTTGTGAAAGTGTTACCCTTTCATCGTGCACAGGCAGCTGTGAGGACAGCAGTCCCTTTCCAAGGGGTATTAGGACATCAGGGATGATTGGTGGCTAATGAGCACACATATGTTCTATGCAACTGGATCAAGTGTGAAAGCAACGGGGCCGTCCACAGAGGGGGGTGCCGAACACAGAACCACACCCCCCTTGTGGCGGTTAGCAAATTGCTAAATTTGGCTCATACTCACTCATTTATCAGATTCTATTTCTGGGGATTTTTTGTCTAATGTCACACTGTGTCTTTCATATAGATGTTTGTTCTGATAACTGCAACAGACACAGAACTCTGGATGAGGTATTCTCTGCAGCAGAGAGCCAGGCATGTGTTATTCTTATGCAAACACAGTTGCCCAGAAGCCATCCTCTGCAACCACCCACCCACATCAACTTTTCTGTTAATGGTGATGGAGCTCGACCATCAATCATCAGCAGACCAAGGCCTCCTACCGGCGTGCTGGTTTTCCCCGTCAAGATGACTCGTGCTTTTGATTTGTTCATGTTGAAATTCTTAAGGTAGGCCTCGTAGATCTGCTTGGCTAGGGTCTTCTGGTCGGCCAGCTGTGGGTTCTCAGTCTCCTTCTCCACAGTCAGGATCTCCGCCTTCAGCTTCATCTTCTCCGACTGGGGCATCCTCCCAAATCGGATGGCTATACAGGAGATGGGAATGCAAGATCCCAAAGCCATTGTTTAAATATCTGGCTGTATTAGGCATGTGCAAGAACCTATCACCCTCATGGTTGGAAACTCTCACATGGACAGCAGTCACTAGCGACTGATGAACAAATGCGATGTGTGAATGTCTGGCCATGTCAGACGCAAAAACGACTTTGAAACAAGCTACCTTCCACTGCCAAGGAGGCCGCCCTTAGGGCACTCCTGTCTAGACGGTCTCAGGGCACGTTGCAATATTTGAGTCACACTTGACTTTAAAATAAAAAAATTGTAGGGAGGACTTTTTAGGGGGATTTTCCCATGATTACAGGCTGACCTCCTCCATTCTCTGCAATATTCTGGTGTAGTAACACTGCAATATTGATCAACCATGGGACTTTCAGCTCTTAAGATGTTACAGTGGCCACTGAGATTAGCAGTGTCATAGAGCAATAAAGTTGTGAAATGCTGAGTAAGGGGACGGTGCTTTAAAGGTCCTTGCTACGTGACGGAGACGGGGCATAGGAGGGCGTTGCCAAGACAACTCTGTCACAAGGATGGCAACCAGCCATAGTGGTTAACAACCGGAGCTTGTGACCTGGAGTTTAGTAAACAGAATATAATCCAGCAAGTTGAATATACTATTACGGTAAGATATTATTAGTAAGTATAATATTAATTCAACCGTATAAATATATAAAAGCATGCAAGATTTGCTGGCTACTCTCCATCGGTTTCTGCTTAGTCCCTGCACTTGAGAGGACTGCGAGAGCCAGAAAGTTTGTGCTTCTGGTTGGACAAAGACAGGAAAAAAAGGCTTTGGATGGTGTTCCCAGAGGAAAATGTCCGGCGCTGGCCCTCAGTGACTGTCAAGTCACGAGATGCAGCCCGCTCCGCAACCCTTGACAGGGAAATTAATTTCCACCTCAAGCATGAAGATGAGAGCCATTTCAGCTAACTGGAATCCATTAAGCATCAGGGGTGACATTCAAAAGGAATTTAGCCCCATTAGTAAAAAGGCAGGACACGACATGCTGGCATTCTGTTCCGCACGGCGTGAGCATATTAACTAAGCTAAACCGGAGGAGGGGGAGACCGGGCCACGCAATCCTGTCATTGTGCAGACAGGGTGTGCAAGCCTCCCGCTTCTCCCTGCTCCCAGGACATCCGGAAAGGGGGGGAGCTCCGGCTCTGGCCCAGGTCAGGCATCAACGGAGCAGATGCCTCCATTCCGCCACTGGGGGGCACTGGTCTTAACCAGAAGTTTAAGGAGAGTACTGCATTTCATTTATAGACCGTGGGGTTTGTTTAGGTGTCTGGACATCACGTGTGATCCAACGTCAATAGACAATGAAACCAGACTGCTAATAAATCCAAGGAGGAATGGGGGGGAGATGGCTGCGAGACTGTCAGTGGGTTACTGGGTGTTACTGTTTGTCCCTGGTGTGTAAAGGCCAATGTAAGGGAGGCATGCTCCAGCGAGCCCCTTTGTGTAGGGAGCCGACTTCTGTGCCTCAGGTTGGCCCCCTACTGCTCTCCATGCATGCAAGTGAAATGCATTCCTGTGGGTTAAGGTCACACCAGCAGAACCGGTTATGGTGCCCCTTCCTGTGCAGACTGGGGCATCAGGTTCACTCGCACGCCAAAAAAAAAAAAATGGGGTCACTGTGACAGCAAGACCTTGTGGCAGTAAACACACGATCGGTCACATGAATAACTGTCGGTGACCTGCTGTTATCCTGTTATCGGACCGCAGTGTCATTAAGGTGATTGGATCTGGCGAACGTTAACTCAATGTCAGTGAACTCGGAGCTAATCAACCGTACACTATCCCCTTCAAAGCAATGCTGGATGCATCTCTCGCCAAATGATAACCTCCTCTTTGATTGTTCTTTAATTGTTTTTCCTTTCTGTGATTGAGGAAATGGGATCAGAACTATTTTAAGCTATTTTAGTTGATAGTTTAACATCATGCAGTTCTATTTCAACCCCTTGGCAAGATTTGTTTTGTCTTGAGCATATGTCAGTAATGGGAAAGTTATCATAGCTTAGTTATGCGTCTTTTGGAACTGGGTTTGTCAGCATTGTGCAGGGACATGAATGCACAATTGGAATCACATGCCCCGCCCCACCTTCAGAAGCCCCGCCCACCCACAGAAGCCCCACCCTGCCCACAGAAGCCCCGCCTACTCACCATTGTGGGACATGCCCACCGACAGGCACTTCTGGAAGCGGCAGTACTGGCACTTGTTGCGGTTCTTCTTCTGGATCTTGCAGTTGCGCTCACACTTGTCGTACTCCAGCTTCAGCCGGATTGTCCTTCTGAAGAAACCCTAATGGTGGGAGGTCCCATCCCAACTTTACTGTCTCATAGACCAACAGGAGCTACTATAGTATATGTAAAGTACTCCGTGATTTAGCTAACGACAGCACGACAGCCATTCAAGGCCAACAAGCAAGACAAACAAGCAACCTTTTGTTTTTTAGTAACTAGCCAGAGATTCCTTTTAGGTCTTCGGTAGCTGAGCTGCCTATCGGGGCGTAATTTGCACTTATAAATGAAGCTCCAAAGTCAGCAAGGTTACTTCGTTATGCTGGTGTGGGAGCCCCAACTGCACGCACAAACAGCCTATGACACCAAACATTAATACCCAAATACCTCAGGGATCTCACAGATCTATAAAAAAACAATGGAGTGTGTGTGGAACCTGGAATGGGGAGATGAATACTGTCCGGGTACAGCCTGTCAGCCCTCAGAGACACAACCAAAAAAACAGTTTCCATTCATCAGTTTTATGCGTTGGAAGACTACGTAACCTTCTGCGTATTCTAATTCCCCATGAAGCACTGACTGATGATAATAAGGTGGGCTGTGCATCCGGTCTGGGTGCACATCAAAGATCCCTCAGAGCCTCCACTGTCAGTCATGATCTTATCTCTATAAGACATTTGCACATGGATCTGCTTGCTGGCCATGTGGCCCCACAGAGCCCCCTGTGGCAGGAAGTCGGAGTCTAGTGCTCTGAGCTTAGTCAACTGAGAACTTCAAAACAAGGAACAGAGACCACAATGGCTAAGCATGTGAGTCTACACACACTCGGTGTAAAACAAAGTCTACTACTACAACCGCTCACAGGGTAACATTATCACAACCTGGCACCTGTAAAGAGAGACTGATTCGAAGTATGCTGAGATCATGTGGCCAGTGGTGGAAGAGATGTGAGGCCAAGCGGTCAGTACGTAGCTATATCTGCTCTAGGCTCCGATTCACCTAGAGCTGGCCGCACATGCTGTTCTGCATGTGTCTGCCCACATGAGTGCACGTGGCATGGCACCTGCCCCTGGCTCCAGCATTATTCAGCTGTTTATGACTCACTGCTACTGGAAAAGCGGTCATCACAAGGGGAAAACCAGCCCTCCCTAGATCACTGAGGTGCACTGGAGACTAGGAGATCTGGCCAAGACTTACAGTACAGGTCCTGTTCACACCTGTATTAACATGTGCCTGGGTGATCCCATCAGAAGTGGATGGCGCTAATTGCAGGGGTGAATGCACCCAGGACATGTTCCAGATCCGATTGCTCAGACCAGATTCAGAGGTGGTGTGGGCCGCATATGGCCACATTCTCATGGCTGTGTAAATGGTGGCACTGAATGACCACCTACTCAACTGACACCCTTGGATGAGCACAAGTACGTACGTACTCGTTAAACGTGCGAATGGCATTTGACATATGATTTATGTCAGTATGACTGTCAGTACAGAATGGGCCACTGTGTAGTAAACTGCATTGTGAATAACAATGCAACTATCACCTACAACACCCAAAAATGTTTGAATTAGCTGGGAAATAGGTTTAGTATTGGACTGTTGCGACCAATTCGCATGAAATCCTTGTTAAAGTGTGCATCATTAATGTTCCACACATATTTGGGAAAAATAAATAGTGTAAGAAGTGATTTATTAAAGATGTTTTGGAATTTGCACAGATATATAAATATGTACGTAAGAATGCGCTTTCAATAGCCTATCTACTGGATATGTCAATAGACACATGGAATAATAGTGTAATTGTATATATAGTTTTATACTGGACTGTCTGGGGGCCTAAACTCCCAGTCAGGAACTCCCAGTCCGGGCCTGACTACTTTGCATCTTTTACATCACTTATACCAAATCAGACACTTAATTCTGCATATAAAACAAAACATGGAACCAACTGACATTTTTAGCTTCATTGGTTATGAACAAAAGCTGAAATATTATTATATGGCCATGGACATAATGCATTACAGATTGAAGCCTTTGCCCTTGAATAAAAAAGTATTAGCCTCGGTATATCTTAGTACCGAAAGAGCTTTTTAATACATACATTTGTACTGTGTTGATGCCTTATAAAAATGCATGTCTACAAAGTGAAAAGTTGAACCCTATTGTGAAATTTAGTTCGAAAATGAAATGCAAATCATGACATTGTGACATTGTGACAGTGTGAACGGACATACGTAGCGATGTTCACTTGTGATTGGATCACCCAGGACACGTGTTAATACCAGGGGTGAACGGAGCCAGAGAGAGGAGATCTTGTGACTATCTGCATCATGTGCTTCTTTAAAATCTTCCAGATAATGCTATTAAATAGTTGTTGTCCCTTTTTCATTCGTTAATGTTTCTCCTTTTCATTACCCCTAACCGTCAGACCTTGACTTTTGTATTTGCGGTCTAGTGCTTTCAGCTAAAAAAAACAGTGAGATGACTACTCTCTGCCACCACGTATGCAAGGGTTTGCAGAGTTCTCTCCCTTTAGTTACACTGTTTGTTTTGCAGGAACACACATACCTGAACCCAGAGTACAAAAACAATAGTGCTCACTGCTACCCCCCCCGGTGGTTTTGAGTTTGGTCAACTGAGAACATAAAACTGAGGAACAAGGATATCCACATAACGCTAATGCCACAAACCAGACAAGGCCCAAGGGTCTAGTGCCCCTGGCAGGGGGTGCAGAGGAAGCTTGGGGCAAACACAAGATGACAAACAAGCGTCACTGAAGAGCGAGTACAACATCCAGTCCCCAGCCTAACTGCTATGTTGTAAGCACTTCTTTCCAAAAGTTGACTTAAAGGAAAAAGTGTGCCTAATAGCTGGGAGGTTAGTGTCTGCTCACACAAAACAGGGGTGACTTTGGCAAAGCAGAGTGGGAGGAGGAGAAAAATCGCACAGCAAGAGCCCCACACTGCCCCTTCTAGCCTGGCTGACTCCATCCTCGCACCGTGGGGCAATCTGAAAGAGCTTTCCCAACAAGCCTTTCTACAGAAACATCTCCTAGTGATGTTCTGGGTTTGATTTACTTGAGAAAATGAAACAATAAGCTGTTAAAAAAGCGATAACCTCCCACATATTTATATACTTTACCCATGCTTAGACTTTAGATTTTTTTTGCATTGTCATTGGAGCTGGTCATCATCAAACACCAGGCCAACGGGCCCTCAGGCCATGCAGAGACAGGCACAGTGCTACACCTCATGTTTGCTTGAATAACCTACCCCTGGTCTGGCCAAGAAGAGGCTCATGCGAGACTTGCGTCAGGATTGTCTCTAGGTACATCTATCACTCTGACAATGCTGGGCAGGACAACCTGCCATTGTTGTCATTCCGGATGCTTGGAAGCGCATGGACAGTCCGGTACTAGTCGAGTGACCACAGCCTCACGTTCTGTACCCTTAGCTGGTAAATTTCCCAGCTCCCCCTCGCTCTCCCCTGATTGGTCGTGGCACCCACCTTACAGCCCCTGATTGGTCGTGGCACCCACCTTACAGCCCCTGATTGGTCGTGGCACCCACCTTACAACCCTCGCAGGCGTGCACTCCGTAGTGGTAGCCTGAAGCTCGGTCCGCACACACTCGGCACTCCAGGGTCAGAGAAGTGGAGGTGAATTCTTCCGGCCCTGTTACTGCCCCGAATACCCCAGAGGAGGGGCTGGAAGCCGGGGTGAGGCCATCTGTGAGACACGGACAGACAGCGAGACAGACGCACACACACATGCACACGCACAAAGCCAGTCAGCCATGACAACGAAGTACAGGACAGAAAGTGGGGGGGAAATTGGGAACTCATTGTGAAACTGAACAGCATTTGTTTTTTTTTCTCCCTCAGTTTAAACAGTAACAAGCCAGCATGGAAATATAGCCACAAACAAAGGGACAGTTAACAGTGGAAATTCACTGCAAGTGAGTTCTACCTGTCCTTCAGAAATTCACCTAAGTAAGAAACTATTACCACGTATTTCAGTACATCTGTGACAATGATTAGGGCATTAACAAAGCCATATGCCGCCAAGTGCCACTATACAGCAGTTGACACTCCCTGGAATGAATTCTGAGGACATCTAGAACATTTCCAGTGCCTTTGGCTGAGGTCATGTGGGCTCGAGAGCTCCGTGTTCCATATCTTAAAGTGACAGGAGCACGAATAATCCAGAGCAGCACGCTATGTTACACTCTGCAGTGCTATGCTATGTGACGCTATGCGCCCTGCCAAGCCCCCTGGTGCATGCTTCCCGAGCGTATGCGGGGCCCAGGCCAGAAGCTGGACCAGCGCTGCAAACAGGCACTTTTTACTGTGAGAGGTTCACACGGCTGTGCGCTGGCTCCGCTGAGCCCCGTGCGAGCAGAACAGGAAGTCGGGCGCGTGCAGTGCGACAGCCAATTGCAACGAGAAAGACAGGTGCTATTAGTCTTTCACAACAAAACAATATCAGCCTTCCTGCAGCCCCTTCCATGACATCCTGTAACTGCATAAACCAGAGCATAGTAAGAGTCAACTGCGTTATTGTTATTTTCATAATTTCTCTGGGAATTTTGTCAATGTTGTTCCTTACTGAACACCACACATCGCTGTCTATCCAGCAATGAAGAAGCTGTTTTCTGGAAGTCCACCAGTCCAGAAGATCCAGAAAGTGGGTCACACATTCCAAACCGTCTGAGGTTACCGCACCAAATAAAGTAGCAAGCATCATGGCTGTGATATGTGGGGTCACCCAGCACAGGAGGAGGTCAACCAGGCCACTGACACATGGGAAAACATGCCAATCTACTTCTAAAAGCTAACACTTTCAGAAAGGTCTACATCACAGGTGTTAAAGTAACCTTTCTTTTTATACTGTCCATCATTAAATCAGAACCCCCCTCACCAGCAAGCCTCGCCATCAGTATCCTGACTGCTGACTAATAGATTATTGATGTTACATCATTCTTTAATTAGACCGCAATAACGAGAGATAACCTAAAAGTTATAAAATTGTAAATAAGGTGCTTGAGATTGTCTTCTGTTAAAAATCTGGAACTACCTCTAGTTTAACATAACGTAATGTGTGACTGCATGAGAGATTTAACGTCATTTAGGGTGACTTGTGACATTAGGAAAGGTGGGACATCTTTTAGTGTAATGTATGACTGCACAAGAGGTTGTACGTCACTTAGGGTGGTGTCTGACTGCAGGAGAGGGTGGACATCATTTAGGGCTGCCATGTGTCTGTAGGAACGTGTGATCATCATTTAGGGAGGTGTTTCACTCTGGGAGCGAGTGAATGTCATTTAGAGGGGTGCCGAATTCTCAGCCACAAGGCCCCCCTGTTTACCATTACATAGCGCAAGTGACCCACGTGATCTCCCTAGGTCCCCCTCGCTAAATTTCAGTGACTGGTCATTTTTTTCGGCTGGCAAGCCATTACAGACCAAATCACAATAACCTGATATAAAGCCATGCCCCCTCCCCCCCATATGAGAAACCCTGGTGTAGACCACCCTCTTCCAGCAGCTTGTGGCAGCAGTGCCTACACAAAGCAGCTCATACCTATGATGGTGGAGCTCTCAGAACCAGAGCCCGGACCAGACGACTGGTACTCAGGGACGTCGAAGGAGCTGAGGGCGTCATCCTCGATGGACTGCGAGAGGTCCTGCAGGTCATCTATGTCCCGAATGAGGTCCCCACACAGTGGGCTGCCCAGAACCGGGACCTCCAGTGGGGACGGGGGGCTGTAGCGACTTGGCAAGTCTACCATGGTGGTGGACAGGGTCGGCTTCCGGGTCACACATCAGACTGCACCGGGAGCACGGGCGACAGGCATGACGGAAAGGAGAAGAGATAGAAGAGACTTCAGAGTGTGTTTTATTGCCCCGGGAAAAAAAGATATAATTACAGTTTAATTCAGGACAGCAGCCATATCCTATCATCCAGTTAGACATGATCAAAGTAAAGTCTACAGTGCAAAATTTGTTTTCATTAGTCCCAGGATCTTTTAGGTATTCTACTTAGACCCTACAGTATACAGAAGCACGGAACAGGAAGTAAGAGCATCCGGAAAGCATCTGTCTGAGATGCGGCTCAGTCTGACAGCAGCTTTGCCCACAGGAACTCGTACGGGTTTGTTCTGCATTATTAGATGCGGGAGCATGACGGGAAGGATTAACTGCACAGTAACTCATGTCGAGGGGCTCGCTGATGGCCTGTCCCTCCCGAGGAAGGCCAGAGCAGAGCCCACATCCACCAAGATGACTGGAACTCTCTTCTGGGGGTTGGGGGGAGTCATGTGACCTTGGCCACCCCTAAAAAAGAAATCCCCAGCTCCCCCGGCTGTTTGCAGCCTACTGCTATAGTGCCATTACTACCACCATAAACCCGACAACATACCGGCTGCCAAGATGAATTACACCAAACTGTTACAGGCTCATAAATTTAACAACCGAAGAGATGGGAGCTGAGAATAATTATTAACAATATAGAGCCTATACAGTCAGCTGGAGAATCATGTACAAAAGTTACGTTCCCCGCTAAACTGAAGATAAAGTGCCATAGTAGGAAGACGAGGAAGAGGAGCTCATACCCTGGCCTGATAAATACTGACAGCCCACCGCTGACGCGGAGCGTGCTGTAACAGCGATGGTGCACGGGGCTCTGGCATCCTCCCCAGCTTCAACGAAAACCGAAGGGAGGTCAGTGAGGATGCCATACAGGAGCAGGGCAGGAAGGCCCACCCTCACCCCCATGGGGTGGATAAAGGGCCTCCCACACCAGCCCCCCCGCCACCTCCATGACAGGGTGGCACCATTCAACATGGAAGCCGCCCCATGAACGGGCCCTGCACCACATGTGAAGCAAGGGGACATTTCAAAATGGCCCCGCCTACTGCTGCTGAAGAGCTTTTAATTAATGATCTATATCAGTCTTTCCCAATTTGGTCCTAGGGGACCCACAGATGGTCCATGATTTTGCTCCCTCCCAGCTCCCTGCTAGATAGCTCACATTTTTGCAGAAAACATGGACTGTCTGTGGGTCCCCGAGAACCAGACTGGGAAACACTGATCTATACACACCTGACCAGAAATTAAGGTCTATAAACCAGACTCCACTCTGACATGTTACCTAGAGGGGAACGGGGAGGATTAATGGATTCCAGTGTATCCCGCCAGTAGCAGGAAAGGCCCCCTAACCTCCTGCTTTACCACAACCCAGAGCCCGCAGCTACATGCTAGCGAAGAGGAGTGCCACACACCTAGTTTGGCAAGGGCTGAGGTGGTTGCCTGGCCAATAACCTTCCATCAGGGGGATATCCCATCTACCTGCATACAGGCGGTAAAGGAGCGACAGAGTTACCGCGGCAACTAACGTGCCCTGCCCGGGCGTGTCTCAGAGAGGGTGGCGGCTGGCCAGCCAGCAGCATAGGCATGGACTCGCTTTGTTCGGGAGAAGCATGCCAACCCTGAGTCACCAGCACTGAGTCAGCTGGGAGCTTGCTAATGCATGCTAACTCCACCGCTGCGCCGTCAGATATCAGGCTCGTCACATGTTCTAGGAGCCAGGAAATTATCCAGAGAGTGGTGCAGTGACACCTGAAGGGGGTGCTGTGTAGCTCGCCAGGTTAAGCTACTGTACCTGCGATCGAAAGGTTGCAGGTTCAAATCCCAGACTTGGTACAATGACTTCACTGTTGGAATTTAGATAAAGGTGTCTGCTAAAAAAATAAGTTATATGTACATACACTGACAGATAACCAACAACTTTGGTAAACTCTGCCCATCCTGAGGCACTGTATCATTTGCATTTTAATTCCTCAAATTGAGTTCCAACCCTAAACTGGCCAGGCAGTGCTTTGCACGCAGCTGACACTTCACATAGCTTCGCTATTTGTACACAGGGCCGTGTTTGCATAAGACACCCACCTCGGTCCAGCCTGGGAAGAGATACGAGCTGGGGGAGCCACCCTTTGAGCCCGGACCCGCGGACAACGCTGACACCCACATGGCAAACATCAGCATGGGCCTTATCGCCCCGATGGTCGGGGGCCGCCGCTCTCTTTCCACCACTGTGGTCAAAGTTCATCTTTTGAACCGATGGGGAGCCCTAAGGTGGGTGGTGGACTCTGCAGGACCATGAGAGCTTCTTATCGGAGGCGTTTAAAGCCCCCTAGGAAAGGCTTAGCCGCCCTTTTCATAAATCTCTAGTGACGCTCCTGCTTCTTATACACTCAAGTTTACCTTAACCGATCTCTGGAAGGCATGATTCAGATTCCTAGTCCAGCTGCTCCACAAAGAGGGGCGCCCATCAAATAAACAAAAAAAGATAAATAACATAAGAGGGCCACTCAGAGGAACACCAGGACCCCAAGAAGGAGAGCTCAGATGCTACAGACAGCCCAGGCCAGTGAGATAATGGAACTCTTGTTAGCAAACCATAATGCCAACCTTGTTTAAATGCTAGATTTTCCCTCCAATTTTGTCTGGTTTTCAAAAGGGGGCCATCTGCCTGGAAGGGACGTCTTTAATTATTTTTTAACATCCTTGATAAATAAAAATGTCAGTGTGAAGAAGGCAGCACATTATTGGATGTACTAGATTTCACATGCTAGTAAGGGAGAACCCCACTGGATAGGCATCAGTTTGAGTATAAATTACAGTGAACATCACTGGCCAACATACAACTGTGCTTCTCTGACCACACAAAGCAGAAAAGTGGGACACGAGATGCACAAGGTACCCCAACTGGGTCTGGCAGCCCCCCGTTTTGGGTTTTTTTTGGATTACCACTCCTTTGCTCGTGATTTTTGTCTTGTTAACTTTGTGTCGCGTGATACGCTTAACTAGATATTACAAAAATGACTGTTCAGAGTTATCTCCCTGTTTACTCACTTGCCTAACTGTCGATGTCCTCACTGCATCATCGCTACATCCACAGCACCACGTGCAGCTGAGCACAACCTAACGCTCCAAAGGATATTCCTCACAGTTTAACATGCTTGGTAAACAGGGTGTTCAAGTGCTACTCGGCTTTCAGGTCGTTCCTTGGTCAGGCCTGAACTTAGCTGGCGAGATCAGGACATTTCCAAATTAGCCTGCAAGCTTTGAGCGCAGACGTCGATTACGCAACTTGGCGCCGGTCCATCATAAAAATCGTGTAACGTCAAAAAGCAAAGTAAGAGTGATGCAGAGAGACGACTGCTCTCCCCGGGCAGCTTCCCGGCAGAGCAGTGCCATGCCCATGCTGCCGGGCGGGGCTCGCTCTCCTCATGATTAAGGAAAGTCGGGCTTCCCAACTAAGCAGGTAACATGGAGCAATTACTTGAACACTCTCCCGTTCTTCTAAAGTCCACTTACCCCTATTCACATCTCAAGGTGGGGGTGACCGACTATCATTATCCTCCACTTACACTTTAAACTCTCAGAATTCCAACAAGTTTCTGTGATGGAAAGTTTCCCTGTGCATTCCTACAGTAGCCCCAATACACCAAACTTTTTCTCAGTCCTGTGTCCTTATCCTTTGTTTTTTTGTGCTTCTTAGTTTCTGCGTGTGTTATGTTTGGCAGTTCTGGGCCACCGTACTCCTCCCTTGCTGAGCCATTTCTCAGCTGAGAGAGGGAGCGTCTCCGATGACAGCAGGCATGATACAAGCGCTTCTCCTCCCAGAGCCCAGCTGAGAAGGATGCCAACCTCTGTGGGTGCGGGCGCCATGCCCAGGCACCCGCCTGCCTAGCTACGCACCCTGGCAGACCACCCTGGAAGCCATCCACCCAGGAAGGACAGCTAGAGGCCACAGTGCACAGAGATAACAGGCCTAAGACGCAAATGGGGGATCACCCAGAATGCATTGCTCGAGACCATCTAGGTGGGACTCTACAACCTGCTGCACAGAAAGTGAAAAAGCTGCTGTCTTCGGGGGGGGGGAGGCCATTATTAGAAGGGCAGTGAAACCGTAAACTAGGTTATTGTGGGATTACAGTCAGCATAATAAATGCAAACTCAACAAATGAGCTTTTCTTCTTTAAGGATTACAGCAGGGACATGAGTGTAAAAAGCACCCGCACCCATCCTAAAGAGAGCTAAACATGTATTTACAGGGCCCCCAGCTCTGAGGAGCCCTCTCCTGCAGGACCGATGGGTTGCAGCACCATGTTGTGGTCTGCCTGACAGCTGTGAGGGTCCTGTTACATTTTCCAGTGTGACACAACACCCCCCCACCCCTCTCACACACGCGCCCAGCCCCCAGCCTCCGCCTCCCACGAGCCTGCTTGCCTGCCAGGCCGGCCTACATGCAAGCAAAGAGGCGCTGAGGCCTGAGGCTGGGCGACCCCCCCATCTACACACTCCCCTCCCATCCTCTGCGCTCTCTGCCAGACAGAATTAAGACACTTTGAAATAGTTTACGAATAAAAGAGGGTGGGAAAAGCCCCACCCTGATCATTTTCTGATTGTCTTCCCCTCTGTTTTGTCCTGTTCCCCCTTCCCCCCCCGCCCCTGTTGTTACACCTCCCTTTCAGCAAAGTTGAAAAAAGTAAACTGAACACTCTTTCACCTGACAGTCAAAACCCGGAAATGTTCTCGCCACACCTGGGGGGGGGGCATGGACCTAAAGGCAGGACCATGGAATTAGACAAGAGGATGGCAGCCTGTAGAGGAGGATTTGCTCCTCTCGGAGTTCCCCAAGTGCTCAGGGGGCATGAAGTAAAACACCAGAAGCAGATCTGTCAAACCCGATGCCACGTGTTAAGCCTTGCGTCAGAGCGACCCCCCCCCCCACCCACAGATCTGACAGCCCCCGCTTGGGAAGTGCATATTATCATTAGCCTATTAGTGCAGTCAACCTCCCAAGTGGCTTACAGCAGGATGGAGTCCAACACGCTCGCTCCGGTTGGCAATAATTTATCCCGAGAGACAACGATGGCGTCCAGAACTGGGGTGAGCTTTTGCCAACTGGTTTCATTACTTCAACTGATAGCAGTTTCCTCATCCAGGACAGAGGAGGCTACAGAAAGGCTCCTTCACACACGCTCCCCCCCCCCCCCAACCCATGATAACTTGCTCTCAGAACAAGTATATATGCATGAAATTCTAAAGGACAAGGTCCGAAGAACAAGAACACACACGCTGGCATTAGATGATGGGAGATATTTTTAGAAGGTTCAGCATTTGAAGAACAAATGTTTTTATGGTGAGTATGGGCAGAATGATATGCGACATAGCAGAAGAAAAGGAAGGGACTTCTCTAGGGACCAGGGAGGACACCTTGGGGGTCCCTCATAAAAGACCTGCAAGGCCTTCCAAAACAACAGATAGCTAAATATTTAGTATTTCCATCCATTGTTTCAATGACATTGATCCCAGTTGATATTGTTTTTCTAAGAGCACTGAAGGGGCTTATGCAACGAGCGTCAAACACCCGAGAAGTATACTACAAGGGAACACAAGCACCAAAATACTATTTTCCTTAAGTATCTCAATCGAGTTTGAACACATTAGTACACTTGGTAACACGCGGCTGCATCAGAACCAACAAACCCTATTTAACACAACAATTCAATGCAATTTTATTTGTATAACGCATTTTCACAACATTACATCGTCTCTACATCATCTCTACCCAAAGCCCTGTGTGAGCAAGCCAGAGGCGACGGTGGCAAGGAGAAACTCCCTAGAAGGGAGAAACCTTGGGAGGAACCAGACCCAAAGGGGGAGCCCCTCC
>JAODKM010000001.1:4050078-4076800 GCA_026780845.1 Petrocephalus sullivani | reverse complement strand
CCCATCCTCCCGGGGCCGGCAGAGGAAGCCCTAACCCTAACCAGACCCAAAGGGGGAGCCCATCCTCCCGGGGCCC
The DNA here is from genome assembly GCA_026780845.1 of Petrocephalus sullivani. NCBI lineage: Eukaryota > Metazoa > Chordata > Actinopteri > Osteoglossiformes > Mormyridae > Petrocephalus > Petrocephalus sullivani. Next base: position 4,076,724 of record JAODKM010000001.1, on the reverse strand, counting down.
GCAGAGGAGGTCAGATGAAATGAAAAAAATAAATAAAGTATAAGCATTTAAATGTACTATTAACTGCCCAGGAAAACAGGTCAATGGTTAAGCTGTGAAACTCAAGGTGGAGAGTGACATGGCAAACCTTTGACACAAAGCAAACGTAGCACACTGGGGGAACACACGGTAAATCAATTCTAATGCAAACAGCCAAATGGGTTACACAACTTACTGAGTGATCAGTAATGTCTCCACGTCATGGTGGATAAGACTGTCTACTAACACAATAAATAAATATTATCTCTTAGTCAACACAATTTGCACCAGACTAATTTAAAGTTCTGACTAGTTTACGCCAAACCCATAAGTGTGATAACTATGATGGATCAAATTTACATGCTATCACCACGTAAAAGTCCAATGAGTAGATTTATTATTTGCATTTTAAACATACTAAAAAAGTACTTGGAGGACAAGGACACAGAAGTCATTAAAGTTCATAACTTTTGAAAGTGCTTGAGGCTGGTCAGTGGACATGTGTTGTAAACAGACATTACATGCAGGTAAAGAGAAAGAGTAAAACAGCAGCTGTGGGACCGAGTTTTAGAACCGGGCCGGCCATAAGGACTCAGACCACCACCACTTTAGACAGACATGGATGCTCAGTCAGTCTGTCATTCAACCACTGAAGTGTGTACTGCACGTTCGTGACGTGACCCAAGCCTCTGCCAGCAACCTCAAGGGGTAACAGTAACCCATGTGGACTTGTGCCAACTACCCCTGGGCCACATAGGACGGACTGGAGCAACTCCAAGAGGTCAGACACCAACAGGACATTTTGGAAACTAGCAAGCAACATTACTGACTGACTTGATTGGTCACATCCAATAAAAATGATTTATTTGTCATTTATACCCACTTGGCTTGTGCAGGGTCATGGGGATGCAGAGCCTATCCTAAAAGCTATGGGTGAAAGGCAGGGAATAACCCAAGATAGGGTACCAACCCATCGCAGGGCACACTCACCATTTACACACACTGACAAATCTGGCAGCTTCAAGTCACCTGAGCATGTTTTTGGACTGTGGGGGAAACTGGAGTACCCAGAGGAAACCCCACAACAACACAGGGAGAATATACCAATTATACACGTGGAACCTTGGTGGAGACCCACACCCTGGCCCCAGAGGTGTGAGACAACAGTGCTAACCCCTGTGCCACCACCCTGCCCTTCAAAATAATTCACTATTGTTATGAATTAAAAAAGATATAAAAACTTTCACAGGCTCATGCTTTTAGCTTTTTACACAGTGTGATATTCACAGGAAAAACACAGGTCAGCACATTTCAACAGAGGTTACCGTCCTGCAGCGGGACGAGCAAAGATCATACATCATCCACCGTACAATCCCATCTTCCAGCTACCTTACCGACCTGCCGACACCAATGATAATTTCCACTGATATCAAAACAGAAATGTGACTTAGGACAGAGAAACACATTTATAACACACCATGTAACATATAACAACAATGACAAAGAAGGCCATCAAGAAAAGAACAAAGGACATTATGTGAGCACTCACAAGACAAAACTGTGTATTAATTATGACACGGTACAGGACTTCTCCATGGCAGGTAGCTGTCTGTGCAAAGCCCCGCCGGCACCCAGCATACTGGAGTAATTAGCAAAGTCAGAAACTTTCTGGAAAAGTAAGCGAACACACGAAATAAGCTCCAGATAACAGCTCAGCCAAGCTGACATGGAAATGGGCTGAAATACAGCGTCATCATTCCCTCTTTTCCGTTCCAACACCTACACCAAAAACTGTTAAGTGATCTATAATAACCTCTAAAAACCTTTGTCGTTTCAATAGATTTATCACAATTTCCAGTGCCAAGCAAACAGCCGCAGAGCCTCTGAGCTGTTCATTACTGCAAATAGCTACAGCGCTCCACAGCATGGCCTAATTAATGAGCTCAGGGTGCTATGAACATCACTAACTATTTCTATTCAGACCTCACTGGAATGCATTAAACAGGGCTACGCAGCACATTCACTAGGGAAGCCAAAATTCACCCCAGGGGCTACCACTTCCGCTCAGGCAAGGATTAATTCTGCTCAGAATACCTCAGTGAAGACCAGAGTGAACCTACATGCAAAAGCCCCCTGGTCCATCTCCTCAGCGCTGTCCGAGCCTCTAGCCTGATCCACGCCTCCCACACAGTGACACCCCAGACAATTTTCTTGTCATTAAGTAATACAGGCCAAAAACTAAAATAAAAAATTACCAAATCTTCCTGAAGTTCTTCTGCAAAGATCGAGTGAGGTACTTACCATGAAGTATACCTGATGCTCAGTAACAAGAAACCCAATTTCAATACAAAACAGAATCAGAAATGAACACACTACTGTATAGCCAGATGATGGCTGTAGTTTTTTAAGGAGGAAGTCCAGTGTCCACCCAAATCCTAAAATAATTCTGCTCAACCGACTATAAAACAAGCTATTAATCACTCCATAACAAAGTTCAGACAACAAAAAAAAACAAACAATTAAGGAAGCTGGTGGATGCTTCAGGTGTGCTCCAGCTGGTAGTTCAAAATAAACAATAAAATAGTTCAAAAGGTATACCAAGTTTGTTATTATGAGTTAATTTGGATTGAAAGGCACAGTGACAAGCACTGCATTCAAATATAGGAAACTGTATTGTTTAGCTGGTCTGTTACACAGTTACATCTCAGCCCACATTTCATTTACAGTGGAAGGCGCCATAAAGAAGATAATGTTGTCTCTGAGCGACACATCATTTCATTTATTTTAGAGGATCTCTAAGTGTAAGTTATTAGTCACATTTCGGACGGGTGGATGCGCGAAGGTTTACTGTGAGAGCCACACAGGGCCCCGCGGCACAGCCGGCCCCTTTGCACCAACTTGCCACGGAGTCAGTAACAAAGTGTCTCCACAGAGAAATGAAGCTCGCATGTCGGCGACATACACGCCGAGTGCGACGCCGGCGCTCCCGCTTCGGAGGGCCATCAGCGCCCCACGCAGGTACTTCCACGCCCGCGGTACGTGGACTTATTTGGGCGCTAACTAGACCGGACACGTTCCGCAACAACCACCTTAAGACCCACCGCCTACTGTCAGTAATGACACGCAGCGGCTCGGAGCCACACTAATAATAATAATAATAATATGGACAAAAATATCAATCATTTCGGGACTGCTCCGTGGACACAGGCGTTTCTACCTTTAAGAGAGTTTCCCAATGCGATGCCGCCATATAGCGAGAAATCGAAGCGGTCTGAACGGCTGTCAGTGCGCGAAAGGAGGCGATAAGAAGGGTCCCCTAGACGCGTCCTTTTACAGCCGCCCCTGCGCTGCCGCTGTCAAAAGCCCGGCCTGGGCGCAGCCCCGAGAGCCGGAAGTGACGACATGAGTGACAGTTGGGAGACAAGAAGACACACCCCCTGACACACCTATTCCGCCAACCAATAGAAATAGCGCAATTCGCAGGCCGGCGCAATGTGTAGTATTTGAAAAGGAGGTAAGGGAATAATAGTGCCTGGGTTGATCATGTTAACACTGCATACACTTTTCGTGATGCTGTTGTGGGCTATTTCCGTTAACTAGAGTAGGGTCCGCAAAACAAAACGCTATTGTGTATTTATTGTTTCTAAGATTAAAGACGGCTTGTTGAAAATGACTGTGGGCAGCAGAAAAATCTTCTTAAAAGATGAGAACAAACAAGCATCTGAACAGTGCCTTTGATTTGAGGTCATAAGCCCGATGTTCCCTCGTTGTTCTCTTGTTTGCCAGTTTCCATTCTCCTTCGGTGACCCCCTGCAAGGCTTACACCCATGCCAAGGCGCTTTGATGTCGATTTTAAGCCTGGAAGCAGGCCGTGGCCACCCCATGCAGAGCAGTAACCTCATGGCAGAGGGATCCGCACCTCGTGACACGCCTTTACTCGCCAGCTCATTGCATACTCTGGGCTCCAGTGTCACAGGCACAGTACATTTGTCCAGGCTATAGCTAATGTGTATTTCACCTGGAAGGTCTGCAGACTATTCACACAGTGATAATCATGTCTTTTTATTCAATGGTGAACAAAATGCACATAAAATAGCTTTTACAAACCATTACAGTCCAACCAGAGGGAAAGTGAAATATGTCACAGCAACGCCACTTTGACCTCAAATCAATTTTCCTCTTATAAAGAATAAGATCAGGGTGGTACGGTGTTACAGTAGTCAGCACTGTTGTCTCACACCTCTGGGACCTGGGTTCAGGGTTCCATGGGTGTGGAGTTTGTATGCTCTTATGTCATCGTGGGATTTCCTCTGGATACTCTGGTGTACCCCAACAGTCTAAAAACTTGCTGAAGTTAATGGGAGTAACCAAATTGCCCATATGTGTGTATGAGTGTACAGGAGAAATTTAGCTTCCAAAAAGATCAGGACAATAGTCGAGCGTTGTTTGTAATTAGCCTTGCTGTTTATAAAAATGATTCATCTTTTATAGATCTCTGATTCATAACTTATTTTGGCACTGTTCTGATCGTCAGGACCGTGGGATGTTCTGAGTGGAAAAAACACCTGGATATGTGTGATTTCGTATCAGTCCTGTAATCATAAAAATATACTAGGAATCTCTCATTAAGCTGATGTTACGAATGACATGTTTGAATTTATTTACTCTACTTTTAATTCTAAAAAGATGTGTTTACCTAAAATCAATGTCTGACCAGAGTTTTAAAATCACATCAACATTTTTCTAAAAGGATTATAGTTTTCTTAGGCGGTCCAAAGCATTCTCGTGCACTAGGCCTACATCAGTGTGAAAGGCAGGGAATTGCGCAACAAGAAAATCTTAACGTGACGACGAAAATGACGTTACGGAAAAGGGCAATCTAGCGCCATCTGCCGACGCAAACCACACTTTTTACATGTTGGTAACGACGGGGAACGTGAGATAAATGTACTAATACTTTATACCGAAAGGAATGCAGTGTGGCCAGGTTTTTAGTACGATGGACAAATAAAGTGAAACTGACTTACAACGTTTCATTGACCTATATCTTTTATAAAAACCACACACACGCACACATATACGTAGTGTATTTATTTTACGTTAATATTAAGGAAAATCTCCTACATAAACATCCACCATTTTGTAATACCCAGCACGCCTTTTGCTGTTGTTCACCGATGGACTGTACACATTTTGTAATGAAATTGAAAAATGAGAATTTCATTTTTAAAATATATATCTTAAACATATACATCTTATTTCATCAGAACACACGTTAAAACTTCTTGATGAAATTAGTTTATAAAGTTTAGCAGGTGGACAATGAAAAGGTGTTTAAATTAATGTCATTCTCTAAAGGTAGAGTACGTGCGTTTGTTCTGTTCAAAGAGCGCCGTATCATGAATAAACAGTAGATGGCGCACCAAGTATGAATTAGAATGCTGTGTTTTCCACTGAAAGAGGCACAGCTTGGGGACGTGGGGGGAGAGGGTCCCCGCTTTGTGAGACGGACGGGTCAGCTGAAGATTTCACGCTTTCAAAAAACAAGCGATGCTTAAAAAAATAAAATTAAATTAAAACGACTTGGTCCCCATCTGAAACCAAGATGAGTGCTGTTTATGCATGTTTAATATCGGTGGCCGTCGTGTTTGTGTCACTGCAGGGAGATACACAAGATCGGACAGATGAATCCCTTACATGCAGTAGATGAAAGAAGGATGCTAAATGCGACTGAGCGGAGTTGCAGTTTCAGTCTGGGGCCAAACGTCACCGCAGTCCGCAAACATCCTCGTTCTTAATTCACGAGCCTTGAAATGGTTGTGGGTGGGCGCCTCTAGTGATGCCTTTAACCAAGTTAAACTTCTATTCTTCCAGCCGGGGATTTAGCACATTCGTCTAAAAACGAACATGCGGAGGATCGTTATCCCTCCTGATACTTGAAACCGCAGTAAGTTTGTAACAAGCTCAGATCGTTAAGCTCAAGTGGACCTGCTGTCCGGTGCCACATCTGTCTTCTCGACTCAGGGAGCCGTGTGGCTTGGGGATATTTCATTTTGACAATCCGAACCCAGAAGCTCTGATCCCATTTCCCCCATCTCCCTTTTTCTCGATCTCCAAGCCCTTCCGATACGGCTGGATAACGCGACTCCCGGCTGCCGCCTGCATCCCATTCCTGGGGAGAGCTTAACGATCGCGCAATGCTTTATTTACGCCGCTGCTGCCCGGGTCTTCGCGACGATATATGAGCAGGTACGATGGCTCAGACCTGCAACCACGGCCCTTGCCCTTTATGAGCAGTAACAATAAGCAGCACTTTCTGGGCCGTTCTCCGCAGTCCCTTTCGAGGTTTCAGCTTATTCGTGGAAACTGTCAATCACGACGCAAATATTCTCTTTCGGGTCTGTTCTTGGGAACCATTTATAGACAAATATAATACGGTATGTGGAGTTAGATCTGTCCCTGGCTAATTGGGGGAAACCCTCGACCTTCCACCTTGCATAGCATCAAAGTCTCCCAATTGCATAGCGTGGTGGGTGCGCTCCAGAATATACAGAGCTATAAAAAGTAAATACACCACAGACCACCAGTTTTTAATTTACTCTTTATTGACCCGTCACCCTTTCAGAATTTACATAGGTGTCCATATAGCATTTCCATACTCAGTTTCCTGACCGTATGCTATTTAATTAGTTTAATTTCTCTTTATTTTGCCATCGCTGTCATTACCGATCTAACAGAGCATGCTTGCCGTCTTAAGCTGCATCGCTGTCCTTCAGGGAAGGCAGTAGGTTGTATAGTTATCTTCTGATGGGGGCAAAATCACTACCCTGAAACCACACAACCTACTACCTCACCCTGTGCGAACATCAGGAAGAGAGACGGGCAGAGTTTCCGGCAAAGGGCTCCGAGGGGACAAAGGCGACTTCCACAACAAGCTGTCTCATCCGTGATCGTGGCAGACACGCATGGAAACAGCATGCGATACACATATAGTGGACGAGTTCTCCTAATTGTGATCTTCAAATGACGACATCACAGCCACTCCAGGAAAGACAGTAAGTTGTATAGTTATCTGACAGGAAGGGTAAAACCCTAAAACTATACAACCTACTACCTCACCCCAAAGGACAGTTTTTTTTTCCTCCAGAAACGCGCCCCTCCGCCTCCTCTGGTCCGGCATGCCTAGGAAAAAGATGCTAGCAGAAGATAGGGGGTTTGGGAATACGATCACCTCAAAGGGGTCAGAGTGGCCATCTCCAGCTCAGTCACCAGGGGGCAGCAAACACACGCGAGAGACTTGACCCAGGGCTTTTACACCGAGACTAAAACTGCAAGGAAGGGAACATTGCGTTTTAAAGTTAGAAAATGGAAAGTGTGTATGCAAGTTTAACAGGATATTTCTGCCGGTCACTGTATGGCTGCAGAGCAGGTGTACACCACAGCATCAACCTTTGCATCCTGGCTGCAGCCTAGCACCAGATGCACGGATGTGGGGAAGCCTCTCTTCTTCCGGAAGGCAGAAGGAATGGGATTGGTTCCTCAGCGCTCACAGCCTGTGTGAAGAATATAAAAAACTGTCTCTCATTTCCCAGTCGGGTACCATTTTGGAATGGACTGCATTGGATTGGGGGGGGGGGGATCAGGTCCTTTAAGGTTTTTTTTCACCGTTCCCCTGTTCCAGCACCCATCCTGCATTTACACGCTGCTGTCAATGGCTTTAGTCTGCTTGCTCACTTGCGGGCAACATTGTCGTGGATTTTCTGTACTTTCTGGAAACCTCCACCTGTGACAAGAAACGAACAAAAAAAAAAGTATAAGACTGAGATTTATAAACCCATCTAAAGATGAGGCTAGAATCTGTAAAAGCAGTTATGAAAATGAGCGTTATTACAAAGAAAATTGATCCCTGTCTCTTAATTCAAAATATTCCAGGCTTGTCCAGTGCTCTGTGGCTCCCCCTAATGGTCAAACAAGAATTCTGCCCCAAGCCTGACATCTCATCAAGGTCCACAGCCCCCAAACATCAACAATATGAACTGCTATTTCATGGTCCGACCCTGTAAGCCAGGGCAAAGGGGGCTGGGGGGAGGGAGGCTGATCATTATCCAAGCTGGGCTAGTCCGCTGCACCAATGAATCAGCCGGTCCAAACCAGACTCACCCATTTCACTGGGACGTGCTGTTAACACAAACCCAGAGACACATAAATAATCTTCTGTTTACTATGATGTTTCCAATAAAGTCTGGATCCATTAAGTGTGACTAGGAACTATCAAAGGAATCGGAAAATCTTAATTATGTATCATCTTCCCGAAGACACGGAACACTTCAGCCTTCCATTCGCTTAATGCCGCACATCACGCATCCGCAGTGCCATGTCTGGATCAAAGTGCTCGAAGTAAATACCTATTCAGAGTCTCATTCATTTTTTCATATATATTCATTGGAGCTCAGTGCAGGGAGTAAAATGACACTGAATGAATTGAATGAGTTCATCACGCAAGCAGACAGACACGCAGAACCGCATCCACACACCAGCGTGTGGTCCTCTCTTTGGGAGCCTCAACTGTGCAGTTCTGGCTGCGGTCAGCATCAAGAGTAGTTACTTTTGAGGGGCAAATCTGGTCTAGAAAGATGATGGGAGCTTGTCGGTTGCTGCTATAGACACAGGACTGATCGTGTCACAGGTCTGTCTGTACAATGAAGAACACAGTGGCAGTTCCTGGTCTCTGCAGCATGAACATGGCATTGACTTGCATGGATAACAACATTGACAGAACTCCTGGTCTCTGCAGCACGGACATGGTACTGACTTGCATGGATAACAGTACTGACAGAGTTCCTGGTCTCTGTAGAACAGATACAGTACTGACTTGCATGGATTACGGTAATGACAGAGTTCCTGGCCTCTGCAGAACAGATATGGTACACGAGTATCTGATAGGAGTATCTGGATGCTCTGGTCAACAGGCAACCAATCAGCCTGAATCATCCCTGCAAGAGGGGAGCTGAGAGCACCGGCCTTCACTCTGCCTGGAGACGGATGTGATTAGTCCCAGTCTGTGGTATCTGGGAGCCAGCATGCTGCCCCCCACGGGCCAGTAGACCCCACTTCTAACTCCACCTCTACACTATATTTAGCGGCCTGTCACCAACAGTACTTGCTGCCACACTGTACCAGGGTGGAGGGACACTGAGTGCAAGCACAGGAATAATCCAGACAGGGCTTTAAAAGAGGACCCCCCCACCCCACTGGACAGAGCTGCCATAAATCCCTATTAATAATCGGGTGGGGAGAGAGGGGTTGTCAGTGAAGGAAGTGGCTCGATCTAACATGCGAAGCCTGTCCTGGACCACAGGGCCGTGGGGAGCGAAGATCAAAGTTGCCACCATCTGCATGTCCTCAGTGCGACCTTTTGGGACGCCTTGGGCTTCAGAGCCGTCTATGCCAGACACTGTCAGTGGCACTGTGGCACGCACACCCACACACAGACATGCACAGACACAGGTACGCACACACAGACACAGACACAAAGTCACTGACACAGGCGCACACACAAACACAGGCACAGGCGCACACACAAACACAGACACACAGACACTGACACAGGCGAACACACAAAGACAGACACAGGCACACTGACACAGGCGCACACACAGACACTGACACAGGCTCACACACAAACACAGGCACACAGACAATGACACAGGCTCACATACAAACACAGGCACACAGACAGTGACACAGGCACACACACAAACACAGACACGCAGACAGACACTGACACAGGCACACACACAAACACAGACACGCAGACAGACACTGACACAGGCACACATACTCAGGCACACAGTCACACACACACGCATAGACTCTGACACAGGCACACAGACACACATGCATCACTGACTCCATGCTAAGTGGATCCAGATCCCAAACCCTTAGGTGCTTAGCCCAACGTCCTCAACCTCAGTTAGAGATCTTGCATTATCTTAGCCAGGGGCGCAGGAATTGGGCGGTCAGGGGCACATGTACCCCCCTATATTTAATTTGCCTTAATTCACCCTCCCCCAAATAAACACACCTCTGCAGTAAAATTACTGTGCCACCCTAATATTAGACTCTCTCCTGCCCTCGATCACGGCAGACATGCTGAAACTTAGCCGTTTGAGAGATGGACCCACATGTAGAACAGACCCCTAAAATCACAGATAACTTTGCCTAACAGATGTGTACGGCTTCATAAGACAGAATCTGTTTCCTGTTATCCGTTTCCTGCTATTTCTGATTTACACCACGAGGGCCAAGCTGGCGACGGCACCAGAAAGATCCTTCATGCTGCCCCAAAAACCATCATAACTGCTCATAAAAAGCACATGATGAGTGGGAATGACAGAGCTGTGGACAAATCGGGGAGAGGAGGCGGGGCAGCGACTGCAGGGTCCCCAGGACAGAGTAGTGGCTCCATCTCCAAAGTGTCACTGTCCTCCCCCCCGGGGCAGCAGTAGGGCACGCCTGGTAGGAGGCGCCACAGAAACCCTCCAGGTGGAAGGCCGCCCTGCCTTCTGCCTTCTGGTGGTGCTGGTGGGGGGGGGGGGGTGCCTTATGATCTGCCCGCTGCCTTTAAAATAGGCACCCCCCCAATGACAGGAGGAAATACAATACCTTCACACATTCTCTGCTTACCACTTTCCACCTATAAATACCCCCCCCCTCAATCTTGTACCAAGACTTAGGGGCTGCTCTTTCAGCATCTGCCTTATTTCCCATCGACTTCTGACTCCCCCAGATTTAAAATGAATCCTTCTTAATTGCCCTCTTACCCCTGCGAAAGCCCTGAATAGGCCAGGCCAATAGCATCTCCTCCCATCCTGCGTTGTGAGCCCTTGGTCTGGAGATAATGCCACCCCCCCGCTCCTCTCCATTCCATTGCGCCCCTAAAATGCCCCTGTTGTGGACTGTGAGAGGCACCACTAATGCGGGCAGGCCACTCGAAACCTCTCACCCCGCAGGTAAAGCCACAAGCAGAGGGTAAAAAGGAAAAAGCCCACCCGGCAGGCCCAGGGGACAGAACCCACCACCCTCTGGGTCCAAACGGGCAAAGAACACAGATCCACCCCCCTTTCTGGGTATCCGGAGGCACAGAGCACAGTTCCGGCTACCCTCTGACTCGCAGCAGGGACAGAGCACAGGCCCACTATGGCCTGGATCCCAGCAGCGATAAAGCACAGTTTCATTCCCCCCTCAAATCCCAGCAGGCCACAGAGCAGTTTCGAGACATGTGACAGCTTTTTCCCCCCCACCATCTGCTATGTATAACCATAAACAAACAGGCTCCAGAGACAGCGACCGAACGGCACGAAAGAGAAGGTCTCCTGGCGGAGATCACAGGGCTGTTAGGAAGCGCTGTCGGCAGCGTGCGTCACACCTACGCGGGCAGAGAGGCAGGAGAGTCCGGAAAGTTCACAAGAGGAAGCGCGGCAAGAGAGCAGACACCGTCCTACAGGCACGTCCTGCCGGAGTGGGACACCATATGTCATATGTAATCCGAGGTCTGTCGTGTGCCGTGGGGTTCTGCCGCGTCCCTGACAGTGCCACACTGGAGGCCCCTTCTGTGGGGCCGCCCTAGTGGCAGGAGGCCGGAATGGGATGGGTGGGCGAGGTATAGGAGAGGGAAGGGCTTAACACGTAGACCAACCGTAGAGTTAGTCCATTGACAGAAGCTGCTAGGAGAAGATACGATGGAGGTCCACGAGGCTACTGCCCTGAAGAAAACCACAATGAAGAGTAGACGTCCAGCCAAGGTAAGGCTTGGAGCAGAGGCCCCCAGAGGACCCGGGCACCACTCCAAAGTGCAGCAAGCTGCCTGCTGGTACGCATTCAACTGGCAACCATTAAGCGTCTAAATGAGGCAGCCTGTGGTCCCATTAGGGCCAATGGTCTAGTAGTGGAGCTCCTTCAGGCTCCAGGACCCCATGTGGTATGAGAAAAACCAGCAACCAAACTCCTGAAAAAGCTGCCCCACTTCAATCAGGTCTCTGTATCCTCTACATCTCCATGCTAATAATAAACAATACTAGTATCTCACAGCGTGGCCCAGTCTATGCCTAACCACCATGTCAGTCATCTCATGGCTGTGATGGATGTGTAGCATTAGTGATGTGGAGGTCACTGATGACCTGCTCTGCATGAAATAAAGGCCATTTCTGGTGACACGATGCATTCTGTTGGGCTTTTTTGGTACGATCTGAATAAGAACTCTCAACTCACAAATATTTAATTAATTTCCCTTGAAATTCAAATCATATTGTGTATATTTGCGTTTTCAGATTTTTTTTCCTTTGTTCTGAGAATTAATTTGCACTTTCTGCCACATCCGAACAGTTGGATTATTCCGATGGTGGATTTCCAGAAGTCCACATTTTACCGACATTTTACGGCCTGGCAGAACAGCGGCTGGAGCCTGCTGGGGTGTTGGTTCAGCGCCTGTCTACAACTGACCCCGTTGTCCCCTCAGACTTTGTCTTGACAAACCCTTACTTACTTATCTCTCAGCGCTATAAGGATATCACACATGTAGGGGGCAGCAAAAGGTTTCTTCCTCTCCTCTTTGTCTTTTTGCCTTTTCTCCCTGGGACTTTTAATGCTGCACAACTTTTATCCCCACATTGCTATTGATAAACGTCTCCTAAACACCGCAGGTACCTACACTAATTGGCTGATGTTGAATACATGATGTCATTCGTCATATTTTGGCAGATTTTTCCCAGTTGAGGTTAGCTATATGCTACGTTTTGTTTTAACCGTTTTACCCATAATTCCTTGCACACAATGAGAGAATGGCAGTGACTCCTCTATGCAAAATAATGGAGAGTGCTGCTCTTCCCCTAAGTTGGGATTTCTATGTGAATTCTCACCATGATGTCCTCTTCTTCTTAAGGTACAGGAGATCACAGTAACTGTAGATAGACTGTACCCTTATCGCTCAGTCGTACAGACATGACCAATCCAGAACGTCAAGCGTCCAGCAGAGATGGTCCCCACAGATCTCCACCTGTAGGTTCTGGGGGACTCAATGTTCTGGAAAAATATTGTTTTTCTTTTTATTCTACCCTACAGCACTCTGTGTGGTCCAGTTACAATCGATGCAGACGAAACGGGCAGGAAGCTGTGCGGCTGCTGGGAGCTGTGGTCGCCCAGCAGGTGGGGCCCTTCCCCGGGGACCATGTGCATGCTGCTGAATTTGGTGACAATGGTTCCATTATGGAGCACGGGGTGCCAGCCACAATGTTATGGTGTCTTATTTCCCATTATCTTCACTTGACCTTTAAGGTGATGCGTTTCTTCTCCTTTTATCCGTGTTTCTTTTCCATTCATACGGTCAGTACAGCCAGGCTCCAGTAACTCAGAACTCAACAAGTAAAATAAGCTATGTACTGTGTTTCCAGCTACAAGCTGTACCATAAACCAACCCCCCCACCCCCCCTTCCCACCACACTAACCCACCAGTGTTCAGTCAAACACTGGCGAGTTTATGTGCTGGCCAATGAATCACATCTAAACACAGTGAATGATTATGTGCAATGCTACGTAACTATGGAAGGGTACTCCGTTAATCTCAGCCACTTCAAAAAGTCTCTGTGACGCTCAACATTTGTCAAAACATTTCTTAGTGTGACACGTTAATATATCACCCCTATAAAACTGGCCTCGTAATTTCCCAATGCAATGTTCTTCCGGAGCTAAAACGCCCCCGTGTTCAAATCGCATGTAATACACTAATTGATACGTGGCGAATCGTACGAGCCACCAGTTCTGGTGGTCAGCATCTTCAGGAAGATCATTCCCATCTGTGGAACCAGAAGAACTCATCCATAAAGCGATGTTTACGCCGTAAAACTCATGACCTGTGTCTGCATGTTTTCGTTTCACAATTCAGAACAATTCAAGATCATAAACAGCATTAACACCTGGTTCAATACCCTGCTTGACGCCCTATCATTTAAATTAGTCCCTTTTAGTCTTAACATCTGTCTCGTTAATCTGGATACATAAAGGCATCAGAGGAAAATCAGAGATGATAAAATCGGTGATATACTCACCCTGCTTCGGGTTAGTATTTAAGGTGACAATCTCAGAGCTATCAGCCATGTCCATGTTAGCCAACTAGCCCGAGAGCAGAATCCAGTAAGAGAAATGTTACTACGTGGTCCCTCTGAATCCCCAACTACTTTGACCCATATACACTCAATAAAAAAAAAAAAGAAAAACGTTTAGTGAGAGGACTAGCTCGTTAAACTACATTCACACACCACAGAGCATCCAGTCATTTTAGGTATTAAGCAGGGAGGATGGGGCGGAGATGACGGTCACATGACTCCGTATTTCTGGACGTAAGAAGGCTGCGTGTAAGAGTAACATTTCCCAGATGCAGCTTGTGCGCATTTTCATTTCAGAGAAATTACAGTGCTACTGAGGGCAAACCTACAATCCATAATTCCCAAGGCCCCAGCAAACAGCTAGCCTTGCAGTTCTGGTTCCGTATAACTATCATGTCTATCTGTCCATCCGAATGAGCCAGACTGGGGCTCACTTCAATTCAATTCAATTCATTATTATATAGTGCCTTTCACAACTGAGTCGTCCCGAGGTTCTTAATCCTCTTTTCGGTCAGACAATGTCTGTCACTCGAAATCAGGAAAATCGGGCAGTCTTTACACCTTCTGGGAAAGAGAGGAGAGCCTAACACCATGCAGGAGGGACACGGGATGGAACCACAGCTAGCTAAGAAAAGAGAGCGGTTAGCCAGCCCGCTGGCTTATAAGACACCCCTCGTAAATCTGCACCGCAACACATCTGGCTACAGGTTTCGCCGTTTTCGTGCTGGAAACTAAAGCTGAGCATCACTGTCTGGCTGCCACAGTAGCGGAGAGGCGGGAAGATCCTTCATAGCACCCGTGTGCGCTAACGAACGACACGAGGCCTCTGGCTTGATTACACGCACGGGGACGGCCTGGGCTAATGGAGCGCTGAGGTGATAGCACACCGCGGGCCTGATCTAAATAAGGTTAGAAAGTGCCGGTCGTCTTCGCCCGCCTGCCGCCCCGAAAAGCAGTCGGAATAAAAATAAGCTGGTACCTCAGAAACACGGCCCCCATCCTGCCGTGTCTCGCTGTGTGACCTTGGAGCTCGGATCCCGGTGCTATCTCCGCGCAGCGAGGCGCGTTCTTGCCCCGGACGACAGGAAACGGATTACAGGAATGTGAAGTCATTCCGTCTGGCTGATTTAAACAGGTTTTTTTTCGTTGGGCCATTTGGGTCCCATACTGACATAAGGGGTGGGGCTTCCGGCAGTCCATGATGCGCTGGGATCGTCCCAATGCCAAGCCCCCCACTCAGCCCTCTGTCCCGCCTTGCTGCCGACTTCCTGTCCTGTCTGTCACGCTTGGGCCCACGTGGAGTCCAGGGCAGACGGAGATGTGATAGTGCCAACGGGCCGGATTGGGACAGGGTGACCTCATCGTCACGGCCAACCACAGGACCGTCTCTATAGTGACAGCAGCCAGGTGACCCAGGCAGGGGTTCTGATGTGGCCAATCACACCTGGATGTAATATCTGGACATCAAATGCACCCCCATCCAAAGAAAGTCCATTAAACTAGGTATTCATTGATACTGCCAAAGTAATACATTAATAATCTGAGTCCATATAATCACCAATAGACACTCAAAAGGAAAACTCAATATTCGCAGTAGCTGACTAAAATTACTTTAGGCAAACAGACAAACTGAAATTCTTTCAAAATCACATGATTCACATGAAACTGACATAGAGGAATACTCATTTTGTGCACCACCTATCACTATCAGGTGAATCCAAATTCCAGGAGGCAAAAAGCATCATCCAATGTCAGGACTAATATAGGACACTAATATATACAGTTTTCTCTCACTCCTTAAATACTTTCAATTGAGTCACTATCACTGGTCACCAATGGTGAATAAAACTTAAAAAACTTCAGAAAAATACTAATGCCCAAAATGCCCGCTAGGTATCTTTAACACCAACCATCCATCCATCCTCTGTATGGGGGTTGCAGGGGTCCGGAGCCTACCCAAGAAGCAAGGTGTACAAGTCGGGAATAACCCAGGACTGGGCACCAGTGCTACCTGCATCTGTAACATGAAACTAATAAGATAAAGGGTCCCCCAAACCGGCCCCATGCAAACACACACACACTGACATGGCCTAGCATTGCCGCTTCCACCACCCTCCGCAGGAGTCGAAAGCGAGTAGGGGACATGATGGTCAGTCACAGAGGAAGAAAGCCACTTCCTGAGATCCTCACCGCCCTGATGCGCCATTGAATGCGCCATCGAATGCGCCATCAAACGTGATTGGCCACCGCCGCAGCGATCACGTTCCCCGTGTGGTTTTCTGTGAGCTCCTAGGCACAGTCCAAGAGGAGCTCTGGCAAAATTCACCATAATCTCCAAACTGTGCCACAAATCCGTGGTATGGAAGTATGGGAAATGCAGAGAACATATTCCTCCATCGAGTAAGTGTACAGCCTGCGTGTATGAATATTCAACCACAAATCAAGCATTTTCTGTTAGGACTGACGCTGCAAACGATAAACAACGCAAAGGCCACTTCTGAAAGCTCCAGGTACAAATTTAGACAGATATAAACATCATCTCAAGCCAGAGGCTCATTATGCCGTCAGACTCAAATGCTTGTTAACCCAAATTTATTTCGGTACTTCTGCACTGTTACTATGTTCATTCACATGAATCTAAACCTCAACCACTGTACAAAAACAAATAATCCTGTAAAAAAAGTCTACAGTAAAATTACTGACTCAGCAGTACAGGTGAATATATAAATCTAGCTGAATTTAAAGACCATGTCAGATTAACTGCTGAGATGTAAAACTACAAAAAATATAATATTTTTAAATTACTTTCAGTCCATTTACGCACACACACACACACACACACACGTATTCCTTTCTTAGTGAAGACCGTCCAGTCATTTCTATGGGGAAAAAACCGAATCCCAATCACAACAGCTTAACTAATACCCAGCCCCAACCGTAACAACAAGTATCCAAACGAAATGCAAGACTTTTACTCTTAGTTTTTACTTTTTTGATCGCATTTACTTATTTTTATAAAATTAAGTCTGAATTAGTGAGGACCAAAAAATGACCTCACTAGTCACATTTTTTGAGGATTGGCTTTACTTGTGACGCTCTTTGATTAGATTAGGCATTTATATTATTATGGGGACTCTCCATTCATTTCTATGGGCATAACCAGAATCTTAACTATGACAACCTTAACCTCTACCAGCACTAACCTTTACCATAAGTAACTTGATCAAATACAAAACCTTTTTCATTTTTAGTTTTTCGATTGCACTCACTGATTTTTTTAGTTGAGCATCCTTTTATGGGGACCGAAAAAAGATGCTCAGTTAATCACTGGCCTGGTTGTTTTGACAGTAAAACACAAGAGTTAAAACTGCCCATATTTCAATAATCAGCAAGTACATAATTAAAGCAAACTAAAACCCCTAAAAAAAAAAGAAATTAAAGAAAGAAATCTCCCCAAGAAGCGTTTTCCCTAAACACAAATGCCATATCTACAAATACAGCGTTTAAGGGTCACATGATATTTAATTTAACATTTCATACATTTAATAAAACTATTCACAAAACTATAGCAAAGCATACCCGTGTTAGCATGTTTGCCTTTATATTTACCTAGTTTATAATTACGGCAAGGACTCATTTTTCATCATAGTTTTAAAGCATAACACGTTGCTTTATAAATTAATTATACTGATTACTTAGACTTTTTGTCCATAAATCATTAGGAAAATCTGCTTTTCCATAAATCATCACAAAAATAATCAAAGAAAAACCGACATATTATAATCAGCTTGGAACTGTTTGCTAAGTAGAACCTAATCTAAAAATGTACGACAATAAATTATTTTGCGCAGGTATTTGTGTCCGCCTAAGGAAACGCCACGTGCGAACGCGCGCCTCGCTCCGGTCGTTAGCGCATAAAAACACCAAGTTTCAAATCTATTATCTTTTGAGACTGAGGATGTGCAGACTATATGTGAAATGCCGTAAATATAACAAAGCGGCCGGGGTAATGGAGCTGGCTTTTATGCGCTGCGCTTTCTCACGGCTGTAATCGCCCGGTGCGCCATCTGCATTCCGCCGCTGCTCTGCGGCGCGCCTCCGCCTGCCAGCCCCGTGAGAGGCGGCTGCTGGCGGCCAGCGCGGCCGCTGCCTACCGCTCCCACCTCGGCTCCACAACGGAACGGGGATAAACAGGAACGAGGAATAAAAAAAAACCCAAACTATTATAGTAGGGGCTTTGAATTAAAAATGCGAGTAATAATATTACTGTTACAGATAGGTGTGGAAATACCGGCTTAGTTATTATTATTCCTTACATTTATTTTGGCAAGGAGCAGACTTAGTGTGGCATTTTCAGGGTGCAGATGGCAGCAGTGGGGGTGTGTGCTGGTGGTTGGGGCATGGCGGGGGTGTGCCATGCAGGCTGGGCCGCTTTGTGGAGCCCATCTCAAAGGGGCACTGAAACAAAAGATAGGCCTGGTGTTGAATTTGTGGGAAAATCCGACTGCATTTATTTATTTTTAAAGCCCGAAGAAAAGGGGGCAAAAAAAAGGACAACAGTGATGGTGGAGAGCGGCACGGACAGGGCAGCAATCGGCATAGACACGGGCGCGCTGTAACGCACGTCCTTAGATTTCGGGACATTGCTCAATGACAGCGGGGCAGGCAGACATGCTGAGGGTTTATTTTACCGTAGTTTTATTAAACCAGCTCAGAAACACGGTGGCCGGATTAGCTGTCGCGAATTAGCCCTTCGAATTAGAGACTCAGATCATAAAAAATAGGCAAGCTGTCAAAGGCAGGTGATAGTAGGGTTCTGTGTGTGTGTGTGTGTGTGTGTGTGCGCGCGCGTGTGCTCGATTGGCTGTGGGATAATCAACCACACACGCCCCTCACACAGGCACCCCCCCATTCCCTCACAGAGGCGTGGGAACAGCCTTGAAGGTTCAACCCTAAGTCATTTGTGGGGATCTAGGCAGCAGATGTGTGTGCGTGCGTGCGTGTGTGTGTGTGAGCGTGTGTGCGTGCATGAGCGTGTGTGTGTGTGCGCATGTGTGTGCCTCCAGTCACACTTTTCACTGTTTTGACTGCCGCTTTTGTCTGTCTGCTCGTGCTGTGTTCTTCTGCAGTTGAGCTTTGTTTCATATTGTCCGGCAGGGGCCGAGGGAGGGTCAGTTTTGGGCGTAGGAAAATCAGGGGCGACACCCATGGAGTACCCCCATCTTGGCTGGCAGTCTGGGACACCTGCACCCCCCCGCCTCTAGCCCAGACCCACGACAGGGTGAAGTGTCTCAGGTCAGCCTCTGAGGTGCAGGTGACATGGTAAGATGGTCCGGGATTCCCGTGCCCTGTGTTCCGCTCTCCGGACCCTCCTGTGGCCCACTGCAGACCGATTTATTACGACGCACAAACTGGCGTGTATGCGTGTATATGTTACAAACGTCTCCACAATGTGATAACCTTTTAATTTGACCTTGTGGGGACATTTTTTTGGTCCCTACAAGAGGAAACTCAGTTTTATAAAATTCTTTGAACGCAATTAAAAAAGCTAAAAATGCCAAAAGTCTTGTATTTGGGTTGGTTACTTATGGTTAAGGTTAGGGCTGGGTTGGGGTTAAGGGTGTCTGATTGGGATTAGGGTTTTTCCCATAGAAATGAATGGACAGTCTGCACTAAGAAATGCAAACACCTGCGAGCGTGTGTGTTTTGTGTCTCAATATCTAGTCTACACCTAAACTTGAAAACAGTGGAGATTGAAATAGACAGATAAGATAGCTCACACATCGACGCAGAACTCAAATCCTGCACTCCTTTTAAAATTAAAAATTACGCACAGAGTTGCAAAATATTTCTGATTTTGTTACTGAACGTATGTCCTCAATTTAAGAATCATTGGGGAACATAATGAAAAAAAATGAAATGATCCCTATTATGTGACTATGCGAAATAATAATTCCTCCCGCTTAGGGTGTTATCATCATAAAAGCACATTCAAAATAAGGAGATTTAAAATACTCCTACTAAATGGTTTCAGAAACTTCAAATCTGGTTTAATTTTTAGCACGCAATAATTCAAATATTAAAAAGCGGGGTTAAATTAAAATTCATAACGTTAAACGAGTCCACATCTGTGTACAGATAAAATAAATTTGCTAAAATCATTTTTGAAGCATTAAAAAAATTATCAGTATGAAGTGATGCACAGAATTTCTGAGGAATGTGTTGAAAGCACAGTAATGCAAACACATCGGGCAGCAAACAGCACAGGGCAGCACAGGGAAACACAGCCGTCTCACATGTATACATTTTCTTCTTTCTTACTGGAAAACTTTTCTCCATTCATCCACTGTAACAATTAAGCAATGATATTAAATATCAGCAAATAATTTCAGAGGGTGAAACATGTCAGAACTTTCTGAGCAAGGGGTTAACTGAAAGGTGGAAAGCATGCCAGATACTTCTGCAAAATGCCCAAAGTAAAAGCCGCCTTTTCACTGCGCAATTTGTAGTCACTGCACTATTCACTGCTCTATTTAAAAATTATATTTACTTTGCAAAATTACACCTTTGAAATTACCTTTGAAGAAGCCAAGAAAATAAAAAATCAGACATTTAAGGAAGTGAAAAATCCTGATTTCGTCTTGTTGGCAAGTCAGTAAATCCACATAATAAATTACTTATTAACAAGCTAAATTTTTTTGTTTTTCTTTTTTTAAAACTCTAATTGTATGAATGGTATATGAAAATAATGCATCATAATTTGTTTCATTAGAAACACCCCCGTCTCCAAAACTGCTTGAGTTTAAGGGAGGGGGCGATCCATAGTCGATATTTAACTCAAACAAATAAACTTATAAATCATCAAATAGCAGTTTCTTAAATATTAGAAAAAGAAACAAACACTGAATAATTTCAGCGGTTACAAGAATTACTTCAAAGGAGACACACAGGTCACCCATCCGCCACCTTACTCAGCAAAGCAGGACACAGACCAACTCTGCCCTAAACTATTTTTCAACACAAATAACTAATTATACCTAAAAATATTATAGCGAACAACTTTAGTGATCATTGGACAGGCTGGATGCCACATTAAATCACTTTATTTCTAAAGAGCAAATAAACACCTGCAAATATTAGCCACCCCCATCTAAGACCCTTTTCTGAAGTGTTGTGTGTATGTGCTATCTAGGTTTTAGCGTGCAAGGCTACCGATTTCAGGTGTGTGTAGATTTAAGTTAAAGGTGAATACATACAAGAGTACAGACAGAGCCTGCACGCGCACACACGCGGCCACGCTGACGGACACGTACACGCGCGCACACACACACTCACGCACAGGCGTGCGGATATCTCACTTACAAAGATTCACGAATCGTCTCCTGGCGCCAGACGTCCACGCGTGCATCACACCTTCCATCTTCCTCTGTTCCACTTTTGTTTGTTGTTCCATAAATTTTTTATTTTTTTTTACTTTTCCAGATCCGAATATCTGTCGAGAATAGAGAGGAGGGCAGCAGTCAGCACGCTGATCAAGCGGGCCAAGCAGATGAAGTGGGCCCCGGGCTGAGGAGGTGCCCCCTCTACCTAGCGGCCCAGGCCTTGGCACCGCCCGCCACAAAGGGAGGGCAAGAGCAACGCGTGTTCAGCTCGTCTGCTGGTTAACAAGTCTTTGAATGAAGAATGTTAGCAAACAGACGAACAGCATGTCTGGTGCATGCTAATGGCTCAGCACTGGCTGAGCCTATGAATTATTCAGCAGTCTGAAAAAGGAACACCCCCCCCCATCCCCTCCACCACCTTCCCAACTCAAATGCCTTTGGTAGCAGAGCGACATGTAAAGCGCGAGCCTTCATCTGATCCGGGGATGTGTTTCTTTAAAGCGAAAAAAAAAACAGAGAGCCTGAAAATTCAACACGCACGAAAAATCATAAGACAGACGTGTGGGATGGAGCAGACGTCACTCCCGGCACCCGGCGCAACCTTCTTCCTTTAAAAAAAAAAAAAAAAAAAATTCAATCTGCCTTTTTCCTGTCTTTTGTTTGGAACTGGCACTTGTCCCAGAAAGTGCTCCGGCACGACACAGAGCCCTCGCTCCGGCGGGCAGGGGAGCGGGGAGGCGACGGAGAGCAAGAGACGGGGGGAAGGAGAGAGAGAGAGAAAGAGAGAGAGGGAGAGGTGCGATACTTCCGATAGAGACAGCCGCACTTACGGACGGCGAGTCCCTGTACCGGGCGATGTGCCGGAGAAGGAAGGCCAACGGCGCGTCCAGGGGGCAGGATGACCATCGGGGGGGGGTACGAGAAAAAGGGGTTTGCAGGAAAGAGAAAGAAAGTGTTCTTTTAAGTGGGCAAGAAAATGAAAAGGAAAAAAATCACTTATTGGAGAAACTGTGAAGTCCGCTGCAAAAAAAATAAGAAAAAGCGATAAACACTCCACAAAATAACTCACAAAATGACGACCCCTGCACCCAGAAGGGAGAGGGGGAAAACAGCAGGAGAAAAGATGCAGAAATGAAAGGGGCACCTCCGAAAAAGCTTGTTGCAGGTTTCTCTGCCTGGTGCCAGTGCATGCAGTTGGAGGCAGAGAGTTAAAATCCAGCTCGCAGCAAGGAAAAAAAGAAAAAAAAGCACGTCTCCTTCAGCCCAGGCCGTCGGAGGGAGGCCCTCGCTCTACAAACAGCAGCCTCCCCCCCCCCACGAGCCGCACGGGTGGAGCGGAGAAGGGGGGAGAGAGCGGGAGCCCGCTCCGTGCGGCGGGGCCCCCCGGCCGATGATGAAAACAGGAGCGCACGAGTGCCGTGCCTCTCCACCACGCGTCCGCTGCCGAGACGAGGAACTGCACTCGCACTTAGAGAGAGAGAGAGAGAGAGAGAGGGGAGGGAGGAAGGGAGAGAGGGAGGGATATGGGTGGGAAACAGAGACGGGGAGAGAGAGAGAGAGAGAGAGAGAGGAAGGGAGAGAGGAGGGGTGCAGGAGGCTGGAGCGACACAAAATCCACTCCTCCTGCAAGCCCCGCGCAGACGCAGTGTGCAGTCGCGCAGACGCAGTGCGCAGACGCGCACTTCACTCTGCGCCTTTGGTTGCCCACCAAAGAACAGAAAAGCGAGGGAGGGAGAGAGGAGTGTGAGCAGGACGCGGGAGATGGGTGCGGTGTGACCAGGAAAGGCCCGCTGATTAATTAGCCGCGTTTCACGCCCCCCCCCCCGGTCCCGGCAAGCCCATAAGAGAGCGAGAAAGCATAATGATAAAAAAGAGACACTTTGACATGTTGTTTCACTCACATCGAAGAGTCGATTAACTCTTTTGGATGGCGTCAGAAAGGGGGGGCTGGACAGTCCGATTCGGGGGAGGGACAGAGCAAAGCCCGGCAGGCACCGAGTCTCAGCGGCCCTCTCCATCGCCATAGAGACATGTGAGCGTGCCAGCGGATAGCCGTTAGCTTAGCCAAAGCTGCCCCCCTCCCCCCCGGCCAGTTAAGAGCGCCCTCCGTAACTATTTTGGCAAGAAGTCAAGAGGCGATAAGCGCTTGGGTGAGAGCGTCTCCTCCATGCTGGAAGAGAAACATCTGCCGAGAGGGCCGAGAGGGCGGAGAGGGAGGGAGGGAGGGAGGGAGGGAGAAAAAAATATCGAGAAGGACACATCAGGAAAAAGGTAAGCTAAATAAATACAGATAATGCCTGACAAACGAGGCACCATCCCTCAGGCCCACCTGGGCAGAGTCACAGATGAAACATCATAAAAAGCTACCTGTACACTGTGTCTAATAAAGCCAGCCACCCCCCAGCGAGCCCAACCCCTCACATTCAACCAGCCCGAGCGGCGATGAAGTCCTCGAGACACTTTAGCTAGCTACAAACTCTGTAGTCCACTTCTGCGCCACAGTAAGCCGCCAAAATCGACCTGCTGGACATTTCCTGATAACCTCGTTTTTTTTCCCTTCAATTTCAAACGCCCCCCCCCTCTTCCCGCCACCTTTTCGCCCTGCCACTACCATTCAGCTTTTTCCGTTTGTAGCAGAGTACCGTAACGCTATTGTAAAACAACTTCCTTCCTACTTCCAGCGCCAACAGAAGGAGAAAAAAAAGGCAGAACACAAAAAAATGGAGAACGCATCTGAAGTTTCTGCTGTATTCTGAAATACGACAGCCGGCTCCTATTCGCTCATGTGGCCGACGCGGAACGAGCGACTGGTGGGAGAGGGGAAGGCTGGCAAGCTGGATTTTTTTTCTTCTGAAGCGACTGAGTTTGTCTAGGAGAGGCTCTAATTAACATTCCCGCAGAAGATCGTACCCTGGCAGCGGGTCCCAGCTCTGGGTGGGGGGGGGGGGGGATGAGTTGGTGTTGCCGGGGGCCTGGTGAGCACAAGGACCCCACCACACCCCCTGGCGATCTCCTCCCTTGTTGGGCAGACTATCCCGGGGTACTGTCGTGGGCTATCCCCCTCCTCCACAGTGACTTCCAAGCTTCAGTCTTGGGGAGGGACCGGCGAAGGTGCCAAGAGACACGAGAAAAACCGAGTCCAGTCGAGTCCTGAGACAAATGCTGCCTCACGGCACGATCGCGGTGACGCAGCAGCAGTCCGCCACGCAGAGACCCGCAACGTCACATCTCGCCACGGCACCTGGACCAATCGCAGCGCCCGTCGTCGTAGGGGGAAAGGTCGGGCGCAGTTTCCCGGGCCCTCGCATACGCGGACCTTCGGCCCAATGTGAGGGGCACCTTTTCCTGCGCGACGTCCCGCTCCTGGCACGCCAGAGCTCGGCTAGCCTTTAACCCGCTAACCGGGTTCACGCGAGGACGCGCCTCTGGTCTGGGTCGCCTGCCAGCCTTTACGGCATGAAGGTTTATTGCCTCATTCCGAGCGCCGCTTCCGACGGCTGGCCAGCACTGATCAAACACCCCCTCCCTGCCGTGTTTACCTGTGTCGTTTGTTTTGGAAATCGTTCAGGCCCTTAACGCCCCCCAAATCTCAAACAAAGCGGCCCACCAGACTCTTTGTTTTGTGAATTTGAGATACAGCTCTTTCAGAAACAATGGTTTATATTTTCTCACCTTAGCTATTCTTTAACAATCGAGGGGTAACATTGATTCACTCTGCTGTTTACTTATAATAATGCCTTCATAAAAAAAATAAAGTCAAGTGTTTTTAACGATAAACATTCTCTATATTTTTCCTTTCATAATTGTCTCGGTGCCTCTTTATATTTCTCTCCATTCAAAAGTGTGATTCAAATACACAAAAAAGCAGCAAATCACAGCATCGAAGGTCAACCAAGATCTTCTTTTTCCTGCAAGGATAACACAGTCTGCGATACTTTTCAAAGCACACGCACTGCATAACAATACAACCAGTATTTGAGAATATGTCAGGAATCCAATCACATGAGAAAATGCTCTTAAAAGATTTTTTTTTGATGGTTTCAATTAATTAAGGAAATGTTGAGAGCACTGATAAATAAATGTTATCGATCAATCAAAAGAGACCATGCAGACTTCAGTAACAGCAACCTCATAACACATTACAGTCCCAAAGGCATAGCAACAAAAATCTTGTCTTATTCTTGCCAAGACACTTCGACACATGATTTTTAATTTTTTTTATAAGTTTCATTGACTGTTGTATGTGCCTTTTAAACAATCTGATTTTGAATCTTTCTAAATTTAAAATGGTGAGGGAGATAATCAGCTTCTCTGAAATCCACAATTCCACTCATAACTTGAATTTCAGCACATCCTAGTCCATTTGCAAAGCTAGTCCCTGGCTGCAGAGTCACAAAATACAGACCAAACAGTCGGAATATGTCGAACTTTACTTCTAGCTGGGTATTTACATTTTAAGAGGAAATACTGAGAGATTACAGGGAGTCACACCTCAGCAACATGACGAGCGCAGCAGAACAGCAGAGCACGCCATCTTTACGCTATATTTTTCGACGTTCCGTAAAACATTCGCATATCACCATGACTCCTGCTTATATTTTACAGAGTACTGCCGTTTTTTAAAACAAAATGGCCTTATTAAACTTCGTCCCATTGGTTTTGCGGCTACCTTGTACACAGCAAAACAAAAGTAATGTCACAATCGGAACAGGCCCAAGACTACAATGGCAGGCAGCAGTGTCTGCAGATGGAGGGGCCCTTATGCTACCATCCAGCCTGCCCGAATAAGCCATGTGCTCCAATTTACCTTTATTTATCTATAAATAACGCATATAGCTGCTGTATACAATTTTATATGATTATATATCATTTTCATAAATTAAAAAAAATATGCACACAATAAATTTACAGCTGTCTGTCTGTATATATAAAGATATGTATTTTTGTTTAGCTAAAAAATTTGATTCTAATCAATATTTTAACTACTGACAACATTTTAAAAGTTGGAAGACTAATCAGTTGACATTTCATGCTGGTCCACGTTCTTAAAATCGGGTAGTGTGGAGGCGGGGGCACGAGGAACTTTT
>JAODKM010000001.1:4008060-4029723 GCA_026780845.1 Petrocephalus sullivani | reverse complement strand
CCACCCCATTCACCAACATTTCAGTTATTTGTAAAGGCACAGCTATCAAAGAAAAAAAATGTTGTAATCATACATGTTGTTAACTGTTAGTTAAAAAGATCCAAGTAACTATTAAGTTGCACATCTGAAATTTCACCGAGCCACTAGCCGTAAATATCGCTTAAATATTCCTCCGCTACACAACATCATGACACAATCATAAGAAGTCACACACAGAGGCTCTAAAATGAACTTTGTGACATGCGTGGATGTGACAGCGATCGTCAGCTTCTCGGTTTACACCCCGACACACATTCATTGTTTCCGTAAAGTTCAAATGGACACGGTCGAGAGCCAGTTTCTCACAACTGCGAGCAATAAAGACTTCCTACGTAATGCGCTACGATTCTGAACACAGCCCAAACGGGGCCCGGTTTCGTTCTTTGAACGTCAAACCTCACAGAGAATCTCGGGTACAAAGGACCGCCCTGGACAAAATATCACACGGCTGAGTCCAAGTAGAAATGCAGTAGTATGAATCTAGTCCGCCAAGCAGAAAGAAGATTAAAATTAACGGCACCATTAAGGTTTTAAAGGCTAGCGCCGTTCAATATCGCAATAAACATCGCATTCCTCGCCAGGTCATTATCCTCTTCCCCTTAACCCTCCTCCGTCACTCCCCCGGTTCCGTGGCAACAGGACATTAAAGCCAAAAAAAGCGAGGAAAATGGCCGGGGAGAGCTGCCTTCTGAGAATCTGCGCTGGTCTTTTTTTTGCGCTCAGCCAGTGAAAAATAATCCAGTTTCATTGAATTCTGAAACATGAGAGCAGCAGAGAGCAGCTTGCCTCATTAGCTGGGGCCGCGCGACTCGCTGAACAAAAGGCCCATTCGGAGACGCGGGCCCGACGCCGGCGCCGGCTACGTGAGCTGATTGCTACCACCAGACCCGTCAATCCCACAGGCCGCGCCGCCCGCTGCAGCCCTAAGCCCGCGCGGCGCTCACAATGTCAGCGTGATACAAATGCAGATTACGCGAGCAGCCATTTGCCACCTTGTTTGTTCGTTCGTTCAGTTGACTGTTTAGTTTTATGGTTAAAAAAAAAAATCTACGGCTCTGGCTCATCTTCCCGGTGGGGCCAGATTTAATCCCAGAAATCCCGGAGGGAAAAACAGAAGCACTAATGTTGACTGGCAGCTGAACGGTAAAGCGCACGTCACCCCAAGGTGACTTCAGGCCACGGTGAAGGCGTTTCGCTTTACATCTGCCCTGGAGCTCTCTTCCGTCCAGCAGTGCCACCACAAGCTTCAGCATTATCGTTTAATTCCCAAACACTTCAAATACCGACCAAATTACGGACCACGGTAAACAATGGTCATTAACCGTTGTATCCCCACACACACTAATTAATACTTCAGCCTGACTTCTTGAATAATAACTACAAACAAATCTGCTTCCAAAATCTCTGAAGTTTGATCAGACTGCATTGGGTACTCCTGTCAGGTGTGAGGGGGGGTGCTCAGTAAACGACAGTGACCTACCTGAGTGCAGTCACAGTGGGGCGCGTTACTGGGGGCAGAGACCCGGGCATTCTGATCACCACTGTTGGGGGAGGGGACATTGCTAAGCCAGCTGGCAGCCCTGAGGCACACACGCACACACACCTCGGACACACTGAACAGGCGTCCGCCACCAATACTCAATTACCACCCATAATCAGAATGTAATCATTGTATATTTATGCTCCTAAATTTTCTGGCACAAAATCTAACTTTAATAAAGGCTGAGAACCCCATCGACGCCACAAATCTGCAGCGGACATTTCCTAACTTTCGCTTTAACGGTCGCGGAGAACCAAAGGCACCGTGGAGAACCAAAGGCACCGCGGAGAACCAAAGGCACTTTCCAAAATAAAACTGCCAGCTTCTGGTTTCACTCTTTCTTTCTATTTGGGGTCCGGCGAGTCCCCAGATGCAGACTCAGAGCAAGAGTGTGAAAAGGTTTCTACGTTTGCCTGCCCCCCACCCCAAAAAAAAACAGAGGTCCCGGGCCCTCTGCTTGCTGGCCGGAGCGGATCTTGAAATGCGCTCGGCACGATTCACTGGGTTTTAACTATTTATGGTGCACACACGCGCTCGAGCCACGGAGGCGAAAACCGACACCTGGTGCTGGACGGGCTTCACAGAGAATGCAGGCAGCTCTGGAGACGGCCTGGCAGGGGGCCTCGGCTTGCCGGGGGGCCGAGGCCTGCGGCGGCAGAGGCAGGGACGCGTCTGTCCTTCTGCGCTGTAACTGATCTATCTGCGGTGGGGGGACTTTGTGAGGCATCAGTTGCTGAGGCCTTAAGCTTTTAAAAAAAGATAAAAAATATCCAGCAACTGAGCCAAGAGAGCGAAGGCCTCCATCTCCAGCTGGTGTCACCTACTGTAGGTGGATCGAATACAATATTTAACCCTCAGGTGATGGGATCAATGAAGACAAAGTCTTAAGAACCTTAAAATATGTGATCGTGGGAGAATCCTCCAATGGCCTCGTCACATGACCTCGAGGAGCCCGTCTCCACTGGCTGCGTGATATGTGGCAATCGTACCATTAAACTGTAATAAGACGAAAAAAAAACCAGGCAGAGTGACATCATCTGTGGTCTCTGTGGTTTAACACTCCAATTCTGCAAAGCACCCGGCCCTGGCCCCCACAAAGAGCCGCAAAAGAGAGGTCAAGAACTCCACCACACCACGGCCATTTTCAGCGCAGCCAGCAGAATTAGAACTATAACAAAAAAAGACATGAAAAACAATCTATCTTTCCTCAGATATCTGCCATAAATGTTTTCAGTGGGAACACTGGTACGAAGAAGGGATTTAACAAGATATTTTTGCAAATACTTTAACTGAACGAAATGTGTAACACTGTACAACTATGACTGTTCGCTAAGCACACAGCAAACAGGGCCACTGCAGAAGCAACGTTAGAAAAACACACACACTGACGAAGCATCAGTAGAGGGACACAGCAAACAGGCTCACTGCAGAGGCAGCAGTAGAGGGACACTGCAAACAGGCTCACTGCAGAGGCAGCAGTAGAGGGACACTGCAAACAACCTGATTGCAGAAGCAGCAGGAGAAAGAGACAGCAAACATGCTCACTGCAGAGGTGGCAGTAGAGGGACACAGCAAACAGGCTTACTGCAGAGGCAGCAGTAAAAGGACACAGCAGTGAGGCTTACTGTAGAGGCAGCAGGAGAGACGCACGATAAACAGGATCACTGCAAAGGTAACAACTAAGGGACAAGGCAAATAGGTTCACTGCAGAGGCAGCAGTAGAGGGACACAGCAAACAGGCTTACTGCAGAGGCAGCAGTAGAGGGACACTGCAAACAACCTGATTGCAGAAGCAGCAGGAGAAAGAGACAGCAAACATGCTCACTGCAGAAGTGGCAGTAGAGGGACACAGCAAACATGCTTACTGCAGAGGCAGCAGGAGAGAGGCACGGCAAACGGACTCACTGCAGAGGCAGCAGTAAAAGGACACAGCAGTCAGGCTTACTGTAGAGACAACGTGAGAGAGGCATGATACACAGGATCACTGCAAAGGTAACAACTAAGGGACAAGACAAATAGGTTCACTGCAGAGGCAGCAGTAGAGGGACACAGCAAACTGGCTCACTGCAGAGGCAGCTTTAGAAAAACACCGCAAATAGGCTCACTGCAGAAGTAGAGGGTCACAGCAAACAGGCTCACTGCAGAGGCAGCAGTAGAGGGACAAACTGCATGCTCCTTTGTCTGATCACCAGCCTTCACTGGCATGTTGCCGGAAGACTCCATCTCTCCAGCTCAGCCTCCCAGCCCTCCTCGGATCTCTGGACCAGACCCTGGAAAGAGTGAGGCTGACACAGCACCGGCGGCAGGTTACCAAACCTGTTCTGCTGGGTCTGCCGCTGTAACCATGGCAGCAGACAGGTGGTGTCTGGGTCACAGAGGTGAACGGGAGAGGGTCACAGAGGGCAGGATTCACTGTTCTGTGACCACAACGTGCCATCTGCCTGTCTAAGGCAACCACAGGCGTATTTATTCATATAAATTACACAATAAATACCAATAAAGATGGATCACAGATCTATACCTGTGTATTCCTTGCAAATACAGCTTTAAAATGTATTAAAATGTCATCTCAATGAACAAAAACTATTAATACACCTATTAAAACACCCAACACAACATTTGGTTTCACAGCAACTTTGACTGGAAGATTTCACATCAGTCAAGTGCAAACAATTAATTCAAAGATTTCCACTGTAAAACTGTTTCAGTCTTAATGAGCGGAATCAAAATTCGTTGTGGGTTGTAAATCAGACACTTGGGGATGCATACATGGTAAGACAAATTGGATGATAATTATTAATTATAAAAAAAAAACCTCTTAATTGCTTTTAATGTTTAATGAAGCGTGACGTAGGGAAGCCATTTTGTGTGATTTGTTCCTAGAAAACACAAAAGAATAACTAAAGGAAAACGGCAGAAGCAGGCACGAATTCGGCTGTGGGATCACCAAGGTCAGAGGGCCGGGCGCACAGATAAACTCCACCTCGCACGGCCTGCTCTGCCGGCATGTAGCCCTGTCAATCATTAACAGAATATACTTCTTGGGCTGAAAGCGTGTGCTACAATTACCCAGAATCTGTCACAATGCCGAAAAAAACACCGGATAAGAGGGCGAGGACCTTGGCAGAACAGAACCAGCGGAGGGGAACGGGACACCCAGACAGCATTACCTCGCTGTGCCCCCCCGTCAGCCCACTGAGGGGGACGTCCCAAAATTCAGCTGTGAGGCAGTACCTTCATATCTGCTTTATACAAGCAAGTGACAATCAGACAAAGACAGACATACTAATAGTAAAATGCAGGGTGTTTGTTATGATTTTGCATGATTTTTTTAATATCCTGTTACTACAAAATGCTGGTGAATGGAGGTCTGTATGAATTTGAGAAATTCATACTAACATTGGTGTCACATGACTGTCACCTCAGCAAAGACACCCGCACTGAAAGGTGATTTTACTAGGGGCACCCTGATCCCCAGTACCCCTCAGATCCACTGAGTATTGACCCATTCACCCGATCATTCCTGAGCATTCCCCCGTTCACCTGATCCTTCCTGACCATTCCCCCGTTCACCTGATCCTTCCTGACCATTCCCCCATTCACTTGATCATTCCCCTGTTCATCCGATCATTCCTGAGCATTCCCCTGTTCACCTGATCATTCCTGAGCATTCCCCTGTTCACCTGATCATTCCTGAGTATTCCCTCATTCATTCGAGCTGTCCCTGGTTCACCTGATCCTTCCTGAGCATTCCCCCGTTCACCTGATCATTCCCGCGCATTCCCCCGTTCACCTGATCATTCCTGCGCATTTCCCCGTTCACCCAATCCTTCCTGAGCATTCCCCTGTTCATCTGATCATTCCTGAGTATTCCCCCATTCACCCAATCATTCATCTGTTCATCCGATCTTTCTTGAGCATTCCCCTGTTCACCCGTTCATTCCTGAGCATTCCCCCATTTATCCGATCATTCCTGAGCATTCCCCCATTCATCCAATCATTCCTGAGCATTCTGCTGTTCACCCAATCATTCCCTCATTCAGCCGATCTTTCCTGAGCATTCCCACATTCACCTGATCCTTCCTGAGCATTCCCCCGTTCACCTGATCATTCCCCCATTCATCCGATCATTCCTGAGCATTCCCCTGTTCACCTGATCATTCCTGAGCATTCCCCCATTCATCTGAGCTTTCCCTGGTTCACCTGATCCTTCCTGAGCATTCCCCCATTCACCTGATCATTCCCGCGCATTCCCCCGTACACCTGATCATTCCTGCGCATTTCCCTGTTCACCTTAACCCTTCCTGAGCATTCCCCCGTTCATCTGATCATTCCTGAGCATTCCCCCAATCATTCCTCTGTTCATCCGATCTTTCCTGAGCATTCCCCTGTTCACCTGATCATTCCTGAGAATTCCCCCGTTTATCCGATCACTCCTGAGCATTTGTCCGTTCACCCAATCATTCCCCTGTTCACCCAATCATTCCTGAGCATTCGTCCGTTCAGCCAATCATTCCTGAGCATTCCGCCGTTCACCTGATCCTTCTTGAGCATTACCCCGTTCATCCGATCATTCCTGAGCATTACCCCATTCACCCGATCATTCCTGAACATTCCCCCATTCATCCGATCATTCCTGAACATTCCCCCATTCATCCGATCATTCCTGAACATTCCCCCATTCACATGATCCTTCCTGAGCATTCCCCCATTCACCTGATCCTTCATCAGCATTCCCCCGTTCACCCGATCCTTCCTGAGCATTCCGCCATTCATCCGAGCATTCCCCCATTCATTCCTGAGCATTCCCCTGTTCATGCGATCCTTCCTGAGCATTCCCCTGTTCACCCAATCATTCCTGAGCATTCCCGCATTCACGTGATCCTTCCTGAGCATTCCCCCGTTCATCCAATCATTCCTGAGCATTCACCCATTCATCCGATCATTCCTGAGCATTCCCCTGTTCAACCGATCATTCTTGAGCATTCTCTCATTCACCCGATCCTTCCTGAGCATTCCCCCATTCATCTGATCATTCGTAAGCATTCCCCCATTCACCCGATCCTTCCTGAGCATTCCCCCGTTCACTCGATTCTTCCTGAGAATTCCCCCGTTCATCAAATCATTCCTGAGCGTTCCCCCATTCATCTGATCATTCCTGAGCATTCCCCTGTTCACCTGATCATTCCTGAGCATTCCCCCATTCATCTGATCATTCCTGAGCATTCCCCCGTTCACCCGATTCTTCCTGAGAATTCCCCCATTCATCTGATCATTCCTGAGCATTCCCCTGTTCACCCAATCATTCCTGAGCATTCCCCCGTTCACTTGATCCTTCCTGAGCATTCCCCCGTTCACCTGAGCATTCCCCCATTCATCCAATCATTCCTGAGCATTCCGACGTTCACCTGATCCTTCCTGAGCATTCCCCCATTCACCCGATCCTTCCTGAGCATTCCCCCGTTCACCCGATCATTCCTGAGCATTCCCCCATTCATTCCTGAGACTTCCCCCATTCACTCCTGAGCATTCCCCCATTTATCCGATCATTCCTGAGCATTCCCCCATTCACTCAATCATTCCTTAGCATTCCCCCATTCATCCAATCATTCCTGAGCATTCTGCCATTCACCTCATCCTTCCTGAGCATTCCCCCGTTCATCCAATCATTCCTGAGCATTCTGCCATTCACCTCATCCTTCCTGATCATTCCCCCGTTCATCCAATCATTCCTGAGCATTCCCCCATTCATCCGATCATTCCTGAGCATTCCGACGTTCACCTGATCCTTCCTGAGCATTCCCCCGTTCACCTGATCCTTCTTGGGCATTCCCCCGTTCACCCGATCCTTCCTGAGCATTACCCCTTTCACCCGATCATTCCTGAGCATTACCCCTTTCACCCGATCATTCCTGAGCATTACCCCTTTCAGCCGATCATTCCTGAGCATTACCCCTTTCACCCGATCATTCCTGAGCATGTTCATCCAGGTCTACTGGACAGGTGAAGTCCCAAGAACAGGGGTTCCACAGCAAGACTACTCTGGGCAACCTTCAAATTAAACATCCAAATCCTCAACTACTACACCACCTTCTGCATCATTTAAAACAGGAAGTTTCTGGCGCCACTGAGATATCTGGCATCCACAAACCGAATGGGCATAGTTTGCTTACATGACCCCCCCCCCCAACCCTATTGTCACCTGACTGTCTCTTATCCTTGACGTGGCCACGCCCCCCTGCAATGCGACGAATGCCGAGTTACTGCCTGTCAGGCCAAATAAACTCTTTTCTAGAGGTAAACAAGGATTCCTCCGACCTGCCTGAACATGCGACGTAACGAGGCGCTGCTCCTCCGCTGCAGTGGAACAGGGGCGTACTGCAGACTCGCCAAGCTGGTCAACAGGCTTCGCAGCACGATGTGCAGACAGACGTCACCGAGGGAGCCGCTGCCCACTGCGTTACTGGGCGAAGACTGATAAAAATAACATGATGACATACATATCTATTCTGAAAATCTTAAAATGTTAAAACACAGTTTTCCAACAAACTCCAAGCACATCCTAACCCTTTTTAAGTGCGTATCATCAAATAGCCTCAGTGCCTGTGATCAGAAGGTCGCGGGTTAGAATAGATGTCTTAGCCTACTCCTGGGCACCAGATAAATGTGCTCACCCTGTACTTGGACCTCAAGTTTCACTCTTAACTGTATGTGTGTGTGTGTGTGTGGCGGGGTGCATCTCAAAGTAGAGCATGATGAGAAATATTCAAACATAAATAAAGCGTCAATGCATCAGCTAGAATAGGATCCCTGACAGCTGCACTCTGCGTGCTGCTTTGTTATTGGCTATAGGTCCCACCGTAATGCCCAGGAGTTCCTTTACCTGGGGGCCTGCAGGACGGTCCCCGGAATGCGGTCCTGTGCAGGTGGCACTTGGCACATTGCCGTCATTCACTATTCATTTACACTATTGTTACCCCAAACTGTTGTGTGCCAGCAAGTGACACTTGTTTGATACTTTGTTAAGTGCTTTGGGGCTTATTGTAAAATGTGTTTTATTACACACACACACAACAAAATAGTTTAATTCAATTGAGTTCTATTTCTGAAACCACCAAAATTCAAATCACATGGGAAAAATGAAACATCTTTTTCTGTCAGTCATCGGTGACTGAATGCCATTACAACACAACATGTCACCTGTCAAAGTGTTCAAAGCTAATGTCTGTGGGAAGCAGCGATTCAAACTAAATTATTTAAACTTTGTAGCGAAAGAAAAGATCCCACATTTTATTCTTGAAGATCGCAACTCAGTTTTCTACCATTTGTGACA
Organism: Petrocephalus sullivani; assembly: GCA_026780845.1. Taxonomy (NCBI): domain Eukaryota; kingdom Metazoa; phylum Chordata; class Actinopteri; order Osteoglossiformes; family Mormyridae; genus Petrocephalus; species Petrocephalus sullivani. The sequence goes on along the minus strand of JAODKM010000001.1, from coordinate 4,020,811 downwards.
AATAAGAACAGCTACATCATTTTTTAATACAAATAAACCGACTGTTTTTGGAAATTTGTTAAACATCATTTTGTCAGCAGCAAAAAGAACAAATATCATTTGGCAAAGCTGTACAAAAGATGAAAGATCAGCTTTCTTGTTGAAATATACATCATTAGAACTACAGGTAATGACTATTTCCAGGTCTGGGGTTCCTGATGCAGCATGGCTGTCATTGTGACATCATTGAGCAAGATCTGATTCCATTTGTTCAGAAGCGGGAGGGGGGGTGGCCTCCCCACTTTCCCCTAAGCCAATCAAACGGGGACTCTTGACTGCTCCCACCTCAGAGAGGGAGGCAGGCAATCAGCATGCTTCCATTTTCATCCCCGCTCACAAGGGCGATCAAAGCCCGCCAGTGCCCAATGAAAGGGACGCTCTCTTTATGCTCTAGCTGGGTAGCTGTCCCGGGGGCTGTAACACTTCAGACATGCTCATAAACACTGCGAAATCCCAACCACACGCCCTGCCATCTCGGGAGAAGCTTGTGAGACCTCGTCATCTAAAACTCGGCAAGAAAATAATCCAGCAGCACATGCCGTAGCTGGGGAAAATGGGGGCATTAATTCTGTGGGAGTGGCAGGGGCGGAAAGAGAGCCGGGCGCCCCCCCTCCATACCGCCACAAACATTACAGAACCCCCCCTTGCCAGAGACACGACGATCTGAGGGAGATTTGTTTGCAAAACAACTTAACTGTTGTGGACCTGAGCATACAGCCCCGGGGGGGCCTGGGCACGTGATGAGAATCAAGCTACAGGCCTTGGGAAAACCTGTTTACTTATCAAGCAAACAAGAACACTCACACACACATACAAACACAAGCACACAAGGCCTCGCAACATGGACACCGCGGTAATGTCAGTGACATGCAAACGCCTGAAAGATGCATAAAAATGTCTTTAAAGCTTACCAAAAATCATATGCCTCCGTGAATGCAGAAAAACAACTTGCTTCCCTTTGGAATTTTGAATTGGACAGGAAGGAATTGCAGAAACTCTACGGAGATTTATTTTATTTGCTAACAGGACGTGGTTGACTCAGGAACTGGCTTTACTTGCTGTATCTTTAAAGGACCTGAAGTTTTCTTGGCAGAAAGCGACGAGCTGCGAGTTCAGCCAAAATAGACAATAAAGAACTATGGAGAATCATGCCAAAATGCAGGGGCAATTCAGTCCAGGGGCTCATTTTTCCAAAATGATTCACACTGGAAAGAAAAGCATTTCTCTGTCCTGAAATGAACTGCACACGCTCTTCTGTCAGATCCTGCGAGGCGAAGGGGGGGGGGTGGGGGGCTGGGGGGAAGGACAACAAAAACACCAAGGGGGTGTCGCCGACGAGGACTCGGAGCATCCCCCGCAGGCCCGGGGTGCTGGCACGGCCATGCCGCTCAGCCACTTTGCGCGTAAAGCAGCAGCGAGCAGCCATTTACAGTTAGAGAGCCCTGCTTCTGCAAACTCCCCAAAAAACAATCACGTGACCAGCTTGTTCCATGGCATCTGTGCTCCACAACACTGGCCTGCAGCAGCCAGTCTCTCTCCACCACAGCTGGGGCTGCCTCGCTAATGGCTGGGGGGGTGGATGGGGGGGGCAGCCATGTCTCTTTTTTTTTCCCCTTCTTCTTTCTGTGCCTCAACCCACAGTGCAAAATTTCCAGCAGAGGAGAGTAGGATGCCAGTGGTTTTTTAAAAAAGAGGCCATTGTACAGTGATCCACCCCGCGCTGACACCTGCGATTCAGCAGCGGAGACTGGAGGCTTATTCGGGGGGGGGGGATTCGGAAGGTTTCACAGGGCCGTGCCTCTTAAGAACCAAATCGGCCACAGGTTCAAATAAAAATAATCTGCCTTATTCTTAGGATCTGTTTTCTGCTGTACATTGAAATATTAAACGTAAAAATTATTACTGTCTAACAATGAGGCACGATTTATAATTCTGGCTATCAAAATGGTACTCAGGATCACGTTGCTAAATAATCTTTTTTTTTTAATTAATGCATTGAACTACCATAAAAAAGTCAGGCTTATAAATATAATGTTACCTCATTACCTTGTTCAAACCATAGCTGAAAAAATAAATCAGACATGCACAAACTTCTCCCCGATAACGAGTATTAACGGCGTGTAATACTCATTTTCCCTGAAACGCCCAAAACCAAACCAGCTTACGGATATTACAGTTTGCACCTGGTGCCAACGTGCATCCAGATGTTTCCGGAAGAGCCCGACCCGGAAGCAGGTTGGGTTGAATGGCAGGGTTCGCCCTGTCGCCGGGACCCTGCTGCTACCCAGCTGGAACTGGAGCTCGATAAACAGGCCTCACCTGCTGTCCAGTTTTAGAAACCGGGCCAAGAGTAAGAGACTAACTGATGCATTGTGGGAGATTTCGCTTGTCTCATCTATTTTACGATCAGTTGTTCTAAGGAGGGGTGCGAGGATCAGGTGTAGCTAATGGATAAACATCACATGTGGCTTACTGATGCACAGTTCATGTGTGCCATATCAGCTTTCCATGCCTGACCGCCAGGCGTGACGCCACCATGGGTGTGGGGTTTGACAGAGGCTGAGCCCTGCGCCAACACCTTTCAGCTTCAAGGTGGTGGGGTTAGACCTCGGCTGACCTGCAGAGCTTTACCGGCTACCAGACAGGGTAGCTCTCTTATACCCATTTCAGTGACATGGCGATGAACGCCTTTCTGCAGACTCACCAGCTGCCACTGGACAGCGTTTTGAACACATACACGCCACACACTGCCAGCCAGGCGTACCGGATCACCCTGGAGAAAAAACACGGCCCTTGCTTGTTGGCCAGGCCTCCATTCGCAGTGTCCAATCATTAGAAAACGCTTACGAGCAAAGCTGCAGCCCCGAGCTGCAGAAATGCAGTGGCTAACGGAGAATTAACTAATGTTTTTGTTTCAGCTAATACGCTCAGATCAAAATAATAAGCACAGTGCCAAAGGGAACCTGTAAAATACACGAGTTCACACCTGCTTGCCGATTCATTACTTTAAAAACTCAGTAATAAATAAACAAAACTAATCCTTCAATATTTTTAAATAAATCACTAACATTACATTTTGCCATCTCTGTAGTTGCAGAAGTAGTGCTTTTCAGTTCCACTGTCTTGGAAAAAACAAGGCGGGGCTCCATTCTAGAAAAAAATATCAATAATTCCAACCTCAAGAGTTACCGTGCCCCAACTTCCAACCCAATTAACCTAATTCGGTAAAAAAAAAAAAAAGAAAAAAGAAAAATAATTCACATTTTTGTATTTCACCAGTTCAAAATTCACCACCTGACAGTAGGTGATTTATAAGATAAATAAAAAAAAAATAAAAATTAAAGCAAGGAAGCCATAGCGCTCACTGTCAACATAAACATGACAGATCAAGAACAAGATTGCATTTAAATACCAAACGCATAACCGCAAGCGGAGCGTTATGACTTTGCTCAGATACTAACCAAATATTCAGTTAGAAATGATATCACAACAGTGGCAAATCAACTAAATTGAAGCACGTTTTAGGTGTGTTCACAGTAAATAAGAAAAGTAAAATTTCTCCTACGGCATAAGGTTGGGTGGGGGTCCTTTTAATGAAGGCTATGTCCCCAAAATACAGGCTTGCGGCTTTCTGGATGCAAAGCCTTGCAACAGCGACATACAGCACAATTATTCTCCGATTAGCAGAGTCAAGCAGCAAAGAAGGGCCCAAGGCTGGCGTATAGTAAAAACAACAGGACGAAAAATACCCCCACAGGTACAACGCCTAAAAATTCATTCTGTTCTCTGCTATATTTACAAATCATTTCAATTGTCCATGAATTATTTGGAAAGCCATTTACCTCATTACACACCTAAATGAGAAAACTCTAATTCTATTCTGCTAAAAATTTCAGTTGATTTAAGTTTATATATAATTATACGTTATATACAAAAAACGTGTACTTGTTCTTTAAAACACTAAATATACCAACTCAAAAATCATCATTACACATGGTATATAAAAATGTCATTAAAATAACTAAATACAAAGATAGTACTGAGGAAAAAATAAAATCTGCATTTAAATGTTGCTATTGCCTGACATGCAGCACTTTCACAACTTTGGAAGTTATCCCAAAAACTTCAAAACTAGGATTATAACTTTGAGCAGCAATTATGATATTTTCATTTAGTTATAATGCAAGCCTGGTGTTTATCTCCTACCACCCCTTCCGACTTCCAATTTTTCTGATTATTTTCCTTGTCTGAATGCAATGCCACGTTTCTCTAACAGACAGAATACGTTTTTGTTACAGCTCACCTATCTGGAAGCGAAGTGATCAGACCAAACCCCATTTTGACGGTGAAGGTCCAGGTGAATTCTGTCACTCTAGATTTCTGAAACACACAAGAAAGTAAAACATATAAATAAAATGTTTCCTTAATTTATCTTCAATTATCAGTCATAATAAAATAAAATCTATAAATAAACAACATATGTGGACATATATAAACTATACACAAGAGAAATATGATGCAAAAATATATCCTCTTAAAAATATCTTTACACTGAATAAATCCAATTGGTTTAAATTAAAAGCAAATTAAATAGCAAAAAGTTAAATAATTCATGTTTATGTAAAATGTTTTCTAAAATTCTGAATAAAAATAATACTTAATAATGTGTAGCTTTATGAATGAAACATTATTTTAAGTTTGGGAAACTTAAATAGTTATTATACTTAGTACTGATTTATACACAAGCTATTTCCTAATCAATTTCTTATACAACGCAACTTACGCAGAAACGCGCACTTAGTTTCACAGAAGGCTGGTTTACAGGAATAAGACTTTCGTTAAATTTTTATTTTTGTCAAATGCTCCATAAAGTATTTTAATACATTAAGGTCACGCAACACTATTTTATCTGACATTACCTAGAATAAAATGGTCCATTATTTTGAATGTGGCAGTCATTGTTTGGAGCAGAAGCTAAATCAACTGGGAGAGTTAAATTTTATAAATGTATAATATTAATACTTTAAAAAACAAGCATTAAAATTTGGAGTTTCGGTTGAACAGGAAGCCGACTGATAATTAGCATTATTATGCCATTATTATTTGCTATAACTTCAAACTTTAAAAGTAATTATTATATGAGCATTATGTACAAATACATTAAAATATTAACATGGCAAACCGTCACATCATAAGAGTTTGCTCCAGTTCTGCGCGTTTACAGATTTCAAAGGGAAGTAGGCTACATTTATACATTAAGTCAAAACATGTTGCAATCTGTTGAAAAGGAACCCGCAAATATCGGCAAACAAACACATTTCAACACAATGATGGATTATAACACTGTATAAATAAATTTATAACAATAGTATCTGATAGCGTCTGATCCTCCAGTTTGCCGATGATTATAAAGTAAAAACTTACGTTAGAAAGCTGCAGCACAGACATCTCGGTGTATTTTAATAAAGCAGCCTACTTTCTCTTCGGGGGCTTAAACACGAGGAGAGGAGAAAAAACCACCACGGCTCCGAATCCAAAATATCGGGCTTTTCTCGGCCGAAACTTACATCCTTACATCCTGATCTCTAAACCAGGCAGAAATGTCATTTCTTCACAGCCCCCCGCCCCGGTTCATTCTGTCCGCCAGGAAAGAGCCCGGAACGGCGGGCAGGCTCGGCGGCTCGCACGGTCCGCGGACCGGACCGTCCCCGGCGAGCAAACAGAGCTGGCCCCGAAAAGGCCTTTATTATACATTTCTAATTCCCGCACGGAGCTGCCCGGCGGCCGCATCAGCGCTCCCCGCCTTTCGGCTCCACATTACACGGGTTCACCTAAGGTGAAGCGTGATTCACACCGACGCAGACCGACAGGAGGCTCCCCGCACGATCCCAGCTCCCTTCTGAAAAATTAAACACCAGCAAGCCCCTCCATCACCGGGCAACAACTTCACCGCGTTATTACCCCACTTTTAACAATTTAATCTACACTTTATACCGCGTTCGTACGATACATGTATCCACTCTTAGCTTCGGTTCTGCCTGTTGTATTCGGAAACATTATATCGCTATATTTAATAGACGCAGTTTCGCAAAAGGAAAAAAAAAACCCAGTTTATGTTCGTACTTTTTCCAGTGCTGTCAATAATCTGAAAAAAGTCACGAAAGAAAATAAAGACGTCGTACAGTGGAGTGCGAATATGGCCATTGCAGACTATGTTTTTTTTTGTATTTTCTTTTTGTGTGTTGACGAGGGGAGCCATTGCATGACCCCCCCCCCCCTCTTTTTAAAGAAAAACTTCACACCAAAGGTCGATCACCCGAAAGACAGGGGATGCAGAAAAGCCGCTTTACGTTTGATCTGATCGGTACCTGCGGCCGCGGACTGCACGATGCGGGGTTAGCGGTGTCCGTCGGGTCTCCTCCATTCGCTTATTATCGGTACCAGAAGTAAGGTTAATAATGCAAAATGCGGTATTTGCTAATAACCGATGCATGCAAAGCCACTGTGGCCGCACGCACTAAAGGGATGGGTGTGTATTATATATGCGGCAGGTGACGGGGGAGCGCGGCCCCTGCACCTGTCGCTTACCTGCCCGGCCGCTTTGACAGCCCGGCCATCGCGCACCACGTGGCCGCCGCGCCGGGGATCCTTTTCCCGCTGATCAGCTAAATGCCCGCAGCGCCTCGGCTGATTTCACGTCTGGCCCTGCCCTGCATCTCGTGTCGCTTTTTAAAATACTTATAAGAATCAGTTATTTTCCTGCCAAACAGAAATGCTGTTACGATCAAATGCGTCCTTGTGCCGTATAGTTATTGTAGCAAACTATTTTAAAAGCGTCTATAAATTAAAATAAAACGGTTTTTTTTTTGCCCCAATATTAATAAAATCCAACCCAAGATAAAAATATTCCCCATGCTATACGTAACTGTATGTAACTTGATTGCATTTCTTTCTAATTATAAAACATATATACTCATTTAATATTTGGTCATTTGTGAGTGTACTTCTTATCAAACAATAAACAATGTACAGTGTAGTCTATAGCACATACCGCAGCTTTTTATTAATTATGCTTTCTATAATACATCATCTTTGACGATTGAACAAACCAGGGGGCGATTAGCCGTCTTAGATTGTTTTGCAGAGAAATCGTGTCATTTTCAATTTGAAGCGGTTAAATACTGCGATGTTATTTGTATTGTGTTTTATAGATACGAACTGAATTGAGTCACTGACTTAATTGGGTAAGTAATACAATTCTGATCTTATTATAATATTTTAGTAGGACATTGTTGGTATTTTATTATGTTATGTTGCACTTTTGACGAAATTTTTCAATTTATACTTCATAAGTCATAGCTTAAATTATTAGCTGCATGGTCAGGGTAAACGGCATAGTGGTTTGATTGAATCAGGCCATTGTGCTGCTAAGTGGGTTTTACACTACGTGATGTATAATTTATTCCTTTTTAACTTATTTAGAGAGATTTCAGTTCTTTCGTGCTGAAGACCATATGTGAAGCCCTGAGGGAGATACTGTTCCCTTAGGAGATTTTTGATGTACTAAATGTGGTCCTCGCTAGCATAAAAATGTCTTCCCTGAATTTATTAGGAGTCAGCCTCAAACGGATTACTACAATAATTTACAGCACCAATTTAAAAAGCAGATAGGCGTACATTTGGATAGACATGGGTCTTCCTCATCCAATGCAAGCTCATACACGAGGCGTGGTGGCATTGATCACAGACTTACAAATGTGAATATTTTGAACGAGACAGGGAGAGCGAGAGGATTCTCTGGGGTTTTAAAAGGCTGTGTCCCTGATTTAGAAAACCCTTTGTCATTTTTAATACACTGAACTGCTGCTGAAAGAACTTCAGTGTCAGCAATCAACATTTTTTGACCTGCCATTCAGTCGTGTATCTTTGGAATTCCAGTGGATTGATTACACGTTCAGTTTCTGAATGATATCTAAACTTTAATTTATTAAACTTTACAAAGCACAGTCATCCTGCTCCTTAAATCTTCAGTTAATAGTTGTTCCGGAAATTAAATGGTTTAGTCTTCAGATATGAAAGAGTAGGTGGTCACAAAATTTAATTTAAGAAGAAATAATTAAATGATCCTGAATATATTTCTGACATGTTTTTATGTGTGAACAGAAGCTTGTTTTTGCCAAAGGTCTTGGGCCAACGATGAGGTTCTGATTCTGGTGCTGTCACGGCGCAGCCCTTGTGGTCACAGGGTGCAATGACCAGGGTTAGAATAGCAGGCCTTGTCATCGACAGTAGCTAGCCACCTTCTGATAACATAGTACAAATGCATCAGATAAGACAAAATGTTCATAGTATATTAAAGTTAGATAAAGCTATCGATGTGAGCAGGTAGTGTGTTTAAATAATATTACTGTGACGTTACAGTGGAGCATTAGTGGGGAGTATATATCCTCCTTTTCCACAAATAACAAAGGCTAAGGAGATTAATGGGCAGACAGGTCGTGGGTCGGAGCGCTCCCTCTGAGTGATTGTGCCAGCACCAGCAAGGTCAGGACCATGGGTTGGAAACCCTGAAACTATAGGCCAGACCTCTGAGGTTAACCGTGGCTTTGCCATGGAAAAACACAAGGACTTAAACATGCCATAGACCATTCTCCGAACTCAAGGTCAGGAATCAACGGTCAGTCTAAAGTTCTGAAAAAATTATAATAAGGTACACCTATATAAATGGTGTATATCCATACAAATGGATGTACTGCCAGTTTTATAGACTAAATCCAAAAAAAGGACAACAAAGGAAAGATATAATGAATACATCAAGAACATAACAAATGTAAACAGAATTATTTAGCTTGAAAAGTGATCTAACCTTCTTAACCTACTTTTTGTGTGGGGGTCAGCAAACCTATTGACATTCCTGACACAAAGTGACCCCGTTGCTGCGGCCATTAGAGGATACAAGACGGGGTTAAAAAGGTCAGCCACGCCGGCCTGCTCCCAAGCTGCCTTAGGGGCAAAAGCTCCAGAGAATGCAGAATCTGCAGAGTGCTGATTCCAGCACACTAACCCAAGTCTAGTTTGGAAACATAGCTTCATTGGTTCCTCCCACCCAACAGCACTCCGTGTGGCTGATGTCCTCTCTGGGCCTCCGTAGTCACACCACGCTATCAGGGAACACGAGATAAGAGGATCAGCCCAGCTCCCGTCACGGACATTTCCGCGGCAAAGACGCCTGGACGTCGCAAAGCCGCAGATTGCAGTCGCCTTACAAGCGCGGTCTTACATCTATATCCCGACAACAGACACAATAATTAAGGCCCGTAAACCTGAGGTCATATTTCCCTCGGATTGCATCATGCCGACTTTCCCGTCTCCTGCTCCTCTAAACCTAACCTGCACCAGAGCCGAAATTAATGAGAATATCTACAATTTCGCAGAGGAAGAAAGCACTCTGGGTCCAGGAGGTGAAATAAAAACGTCAAACTCGATTTACACCCTCGTTCTTCCACTCAAGGGGCCGAATTCTCACTGAAAGCGTAAAGAATGAGGAAGGAGAAGTTAGGCAGGGGCTTTTCAAAAAAGAAAAGATATTGGAGGTAATGATTCCGTCGCCGTGACAACCCCTGAGCTTTCACAGACACCGTTTCCCGTGGCCAAGGCGATACCGTCCGGGCGACATCTCAATCCTGGCGAATGATGGGCCTCAAAAAGGGGGAAAAAAAACAAAACAAAACAAAACAACAATCTCCATTAGACCCGCCCGCCGGTGTTAGCTGCTGCGAAAGATTTGGCTTCGCATGTGACCTGTCGCTCTCGCGTCCCGTGTCCGACACAATGGGCCCTTTATTCCTGCTAATCAAGAAGCCAGACAAAACAGCGCACGCACACAAAAAGCTTAACGCGGTCCCGTGCGCGCTGTGAATTTAGAGTCGCTTCCCCCCCCCCCCCCTAATTTATTCGGAGGTTATTGAAAGGCCGGCCTGACGGCGGGAAAAGCGGGCCGAGAGGTCTGCGAGTCAGTGTCGCGAGATGCTCAACCCCCCCGTCCCCATTCCAGACAGTGAGGGACCTCCATTTCGCACAAGGCCATGCTAATTTGTAATTAGACAGCCCCCCCCCCCACAGACAGTGGAAACGCCTGTTTAGACAAAGCTGCCATTCTCTAAAAAGGGGGACGCCTCTCTTCTCAGGCCAGAGGGCCTTTCAGAGGGAATTCTGAGGTTTCCAGGAGATGGCAGTAGAAGGGAGGCAGGGCTCAAAAGCCTCAGTGACAGACATTCCCCCCTCCGCCTCCCAAACCCAGCAGCTGGCATCTACTGCAGCGCCCGGGCAACATGCGACGATGGCAACGCGTCGAGCATTGGACAGCCAATCGGCACACGGGACCCGCTCTCAATCTGACCAATCACGATCCATGAGCAAAAAAAAAAAAACCCTCTTCTGTAAGCAGCTGATATGTAAGAAATATCGGGCTTAATACTCTCCCATTATGTTTCTTGCTCACCTGTGGAAAGTTTGTCGTCATTTCATGGATTTGGGAAAATCCCGCCAACTGAGGAATCTTGTCGGGAGGAGTCCCTCCTGAAGGAGTCTAGCGTGTTGTCCGAGGGGCAGACGGACAGACGAGAGGCGTAACTCTGGATCTGTGACTGGCGGAGGCTTAATAAACACCACAGTGACAATGACACACAAACAAAGCGCCAAGGCCCAGAGCCCAAACAAAATCTCATTGTGTCTGTTTTCCAAATCCCCCTGAAGCCCCTTTCCAGACTCACTCTGCCCTCTCTACGCCCGAGTCCTTACCCACCCCCTGTCCCTACTTCATGTCAGTGTCAGTCCTGTGTCAGTAATTAAACAGCAAAGCTTCTCAGTGTCTCCAGCATGGTGGGGGGGGGGTGTGTGTGTGTGTGTGTAATGAAGCCCCATTACTGGGCCGCAGCGGTAGCTGATGAGAGATTATCCCCTGGTATACTTAGCTCGATTCCCAGCCTGGCACCAGCAGCCGGGTCCCTGCCTTTCCCACAGCTAGCATGGCCTGTCTCTCCCAGCACAGATGACGACCTCGCCTGGCTCACTGGCCCATCCCGGGACCCCGGTTAACCAAGTGTTCGACCCACAAGAAAGGGCTAGTGGCTGATTCTCATTAACCGCCAACCTTCATCAACACAGACACAAGAAAAATATTGTAACATATCCATATCCCACTTTCAAAACAATTACAGTGAATGTTCTCGCAAGTGCCATTCGAGTAACCGACCCTTTGGGTCTACTGGCACAGTTCAAAAAGTATGTAAAAAATTCACAAAGTTACACCAAACTACAGTCACACTAAATAAGTGACATCTTGTGTTGCAGTGTGTTAAAATAACAATACAACAATCATTATTGCTTGTCTGTGTATAAAATGATTAAAGTAAATGTATGAAATGGGTTGTAATTTAGTGCTTTTCAAGTGTAACATTTAACTATATGGAAAATTTGACTATGCGGTAGTGTACTATGGTCCTGACTTTGCCCGATAGGAGGGCTTTTACTGTGCTCCCTCTATAACTTAGGTGCAGAAAATGTCAAATAAATAAAAAAAATGTAAACCTAAACTGTTGTAACCCCAGAGCTTCTATTTAAAAATCTTAATTTTGTCTTAATTAAAAATAAAAACTTTCAATGACTAATGTTGTTTCTTCGAGTTCCTGATGACCAGAGCTCAGTTAATAACAAAACAATATGTGTACTATGCGAAAGTCAACAGGCCTTACAACAGGTCTAGAATGTGTCAGGACATCCCCAGGAACAGGAAGTGACCTCGTCGACCATTACCATGACCTCGGCAGTCTGCCCAGAGCAGTGAGGCAACAGATGTATGAATGCAGGTGGGGTCACAGGTGCCAGAGGGCGTGAGGGAAAGCAGTGGTGGTGTGTGTGTGTATGTGTGTGTGTGTGGGGGGGGTTGAGACATTTAAAACTGAGCAGGAGGGGTTCTTCAGGGTAAGAGTGTAAGGTGAGTGACATATATATATTCAAGCTGGATACTTCACAGGAGCAATAAAATACCTGCAAAGAGATTCAACAGCTATACCCTGTTGAGCTAATAAGCTTCATTGTATTTCAAGCTCCATGTTTCAAGCTGTTCAAATGTTCCTATTGATCCACACACATATCACTATAAGGAGCTAACACTGATTTCTACTGCTAATGGCAAAACATAACACAAGGTCATCTGAAGGTCATCTGTAGGTCATTTCAGGAAAAGTGGCAATGGTCTGTGGATCTCACTCTTACAGTTACTGCACTGCAAGCTCTCCATCCTGCCTGTTTGTTCTCCCTTCCATAAACAGCAATTTGCCCTGGTAGATGACCGGGCAGGTCCTGAAATTCTTCCCTTTGACTCCACGTCCAACAATTGAAAAGGACAAGCCACGGCAAGTAAATCAAAAACATCTTGTTTGGCTGAGAACAAATCCCACCAAATTGTGAGTTTTCTACAGTAACAGACTTGAGCCATGCTTCGGAACACTCCAAATCTGTCTAGGCTACCAGGAAAGTTGCGCTCTCCCTTGACCCGCATTCTAAGCATGTGGCTAAATCCCTAACCCAAAATAGCGATACGTACACTCACCTAAAGGATTATTAGGAACACCTGTTCAATTTCTCATTAATGCAATTATCTAGTCAACCAATCACATGGCAGTTGCTTCAATGCATTTAGGGGTGTGGT
>JAODKM010000001.1:3983050-4007960 GCA_026780845.1 Petrocephalus sullivani | reverse complement strand
AGGCAGTTCTGAAGGTGAAAGGGGGTCAAACACCGTATTAGTATGGTGTTCCTAATAATCCTTTAGGTGAGTGTATATGTCCTACACAACCCATAAGGGGGTGTCCTCACCTTCACATATTCCAGCAGCCCCCAAATTAGCGGCACAGTCTAAACTCCCACGTCTCGCCTCCCCTGGAAACTTCCAGGCGCCCTTGGACACCTCGCAGCACCTCCATGACGCCCCCAAACCTGGCTACCCCCCAACCCCATTGCGCCGATGGGTGGCGTTGTGTGACAGCCGACGTGTGAAAGAGCGAGTCGTTTCAAAAAGGGCGATCAGGCGTTCGATGGCACTGTAGGCAGTCAGCGCCAGGGCCAGCCCGTGTCCACCTCAGCTGCCTCATTGGTGCCACCTGAAACCACAGAGACCTGCTGGCATAAGAGCCATGGGAGCCCAGGCTCATTCAGAGGGACGTGGCACATGGATGGGGCCCGCTGATGCTGTCATCAGCACAACGTGCCAGAGATGATGAACAAGACTCTCTCTCTCTGTCTCTATAAATGGAATAGCATTAAATTCTTCTCATATGTCTCATATTTGTGCCGGGTGAGCTCAGACAGACATGGAACCATCTTCTGTTTTTTTTTTATTTCCTCCTATAAATCCGTGTCTATGTTCGACCTGCAATTTTCCCAAGGCCAGCTTCCTTCCTTCTCCTCGTAGCTTCCTCGGGATGGACACAAACACGTTCCCCTGTTACCAATGTCGGCCCATAACGATGTCAGCCACGCAAGTGTCTTCGGGCTCCTCCAAACAACAGGGGCCAGACCCTCCCGATTTGGAGTCTAAGCTCTGACAACAGCCATCCAACATAAACCCGTAACGACGGTGGGGCTCGTCTTCCTGAATAATCCACACGTGAGAACCAGGCCATGGATTTACGACACGGCCAGACGTGGCGCGCCCGCCATCCCGAAGAGCAGCGTGAGCAGGAAGCAAGCTTCCACAAGCCCCCACCCTGCCCCCCACGAATGAAGCTTTGCTCTACGCCTGAGGATAAATCTCCAGGGAGTCAGCGTCACAGGGTCGTCTGAGGAGGGGAACATTTCAGCCGCACGCCGAAAGCTCGCTTGCTTATCCGTGTTTCACAGACCCAGATTTACGCCTCACATTCAACTGGGTCAAAACCTTCAACATGAGATGTTTGGCTTTATAAACACGTTTCGGTGGGCAACTGGCTTCATTTAAACAATTAGCATCAGGCAGTTTCAACCTCTGAGTGCTTACTTTTGGATCTTTTTATTTGTTTTGTCGGGTATATTTGCAGTGATGATGCATATCGATAACATTGCTGTAAACATGCCAGAGTTAGCCAAAAGGCTAGTTTCATATGTACTCCCTCGATCCTTCGTTGTTAAAATAAAAAAAAACATTAGGAGAAAATATGAAATCTTACAATACTGTAAAAGCAAAGAAACACGAATATATTTGGTACAACTGAAAAACATCATCCTGGCTAGGCAGCTAATCTCCTAATTTTTTTTTTCAGGCTAGGAGAGCTGTGCTTGCTTGGCCCGCGCTGCTGTGCTTTTGTGTTCAGCCCGGTGTTGTATCTCGCCCATATAAATATATAAATGGATGCAGATAACCTCAATAGCCCTTATCCATAAACAGCAGGATTCCTGTACAGTATCCGTTTCGTACCGGGCATCTGTCTGCTGGGGTGAGGTGAGGACAGACTCTGAGGGACTTCCCCCCCCCGCGGTGCCGCCCCTGCACGTCACGCCCTCCACTGTGGTCACGAGGGTGCAGGGTCGCCCCTCCTCCTCACGGACAACCCGATCTGCCCCATGACGTCACGCATGCGGCGTGCACGCCCCGCCTGGTCCTGGGATCTGGGATGAGGGAGTCCGGGTGTCGTACAGTGATCCCAGAACCTCGTCCCGAGATGACCCCGAGCACACACATGCATGCGCACACGCACACACACACACACACACACACACACACGCACACTCCCTGACCGCAGAGGCAACCTGCCGAGATACAGACACCAGCTGATGGCGCATCTGCCCGCAGTCTGTGCAGGGGCTCGAGGGAACAAGGGGGCGCCACTGAGCCGAGGGTGTTATGGCACGTCGATTGTAATCGAAGGATCCGGTGTGGTCCTCGAAAGAACCGAGGGGAGGCAGTTCTATGTAATCCCCATAACCTGAATCACCTTGGCTTGTATTAATAGGCCGGTATAAATAGGTAACTAGGTAAAGCATAAATCACACCGGCCACTGGGCCCTGTTGTAAAAATGAATCACGAGAGTAAAAACCCACATAAATTTACCAAGCAGCAGGGGGCCCAGTTCCCCCCAAGGACCACACACGGGGTGCAATCCATACATGGCCAGGCCGGGTGTAAATGCAGGAATCCGCAGGGGACACTGATATACCTCATCTTTCCCAGCATGTGGGAACACGATACATCTGGATGGGGGGGGTTAAGCCAGCCATCCCGGACAGAGCAGATCTGAACTTAACCCCCAACCCATGTGATTAAAAGCTAACCCAATCCTCAAGGTCAGGGGCTGGCATGATGAGGTCAGCCAGTCACATAGGGGGCGGGGTTTAGGATGACAATGAGAATGTGTCACAATGTGTGTTTCAAACTGAGATTTGTTTTAAAAAAATGTCCGTTAGCCGAAGTGCCCCCCCCACCCCTATCCAGAAACAAACATGTCCATGCAGGGAATGATCTGAGTGGCTTTTAAATGATTCCTTCCTC
Organism: Petrocephalus sullivani; assembly: GCA_026780845.1. Taxonomy (NCBI): domain Eukaryota; kingdom Metazoa; phylum Chordata; class Actinopteri; order Osteoglossiformes; family Mormyridae; genus Petrocephalus; species Petrocephalus sullivani. Next base: position 4,005,202 of record JAODKM010000001.1, on the reverse strand, counting down.
CAAGATCGGCCTGAAATGGCCCATGGACTCTCGCCCATGAGGTGGGCACTTCCTGTCAGCTGATCACCCTCCACCAGGAAGTAAGGCGATCGTCCCTGTCGTCCCCCACCCTTTACTGACTACTTGACAGACGGTCACAGTGGGGGGGGGGATGCTTGGGAGTCACTGATGAAGGACAGAAGGCAAATGTATCCCAGAACCCCCATGTCTTTCTGTAATTTAATGCAACCCAGAAAACCAGATATATCACACAATGGGTGTTTGGGACAAATTAGTTATATTGCTCAACTCTGTCCATATTTTTTGATCTTCGGCAGACTGTGACGCCTGGTCAACATGCGAATATGGGATTGCGAATCCCCTATCCTGAAAAAAGCACAGTTCTCATCATTTAACAAGTAAATGATTAAAGGATGTGTTTTATGAACCCTAAGGAGATCATGCAATAACGAAAGGAGCCCCCCCTCCCCCCCAAAGTGATACACCACCCTTTAGCAACAAGAAGTGCAAATTAGCGTATTGATGATGTGCGTATGTGTGCTGCTGCGTCAGATCCCAGGCCGTCGGCCGGCTGGTAGCTCCCAGTCGGCTCCGCCCACTCTACGAGGTGTGGGGCTCCGCCTTCCAAAGCTCCTATTGTGGGACTCAGCCGGAGGGGCAAGGGTTCGAGTTCCCCTGAAGGCAAGTTGGGCTCAGTTTCTCCACTCAGATTCAAAGCCCCATAATGTTATGAACAGTCAACAAATTCCCCAACAGTGTCAAATACAGCAGAAAACCTCACAGTCTGTTCTGCTTACACCCCATCAAAAGTGGGCTTAAGATACACTTCTGAGGTCTGATTAAAACAGTGAAGACATTTTCATATATTGTTTATATATTGAAGTTATATATTTAAATATTTTATGCTCTTAATTTCCTTTACCGTACCAGTGTTCATTCAAGAAAATCATGTAAGAAAAATATCTCTATATAAGTGTATAGTTAACTATATAACATTTGTGCTATAGAGTGAACAACAATGCCAGTGCCAGCTGCAAAAACCAGCACTTAAAATCAGCTCAGCCTTCTTTTTAGCTGCATTTCGGAAACCAAAAAGATGGCTAAGATGGCAGAAAATAGGCAGCTTTCCGCACTCGGTATCGATAACGGCGATAGTCACTCATGGGAAGGCAGGAACAATTAATATGGCGGAACGTCGACAGGACACTTCAGAGCACAGCTAAGAGTCTCTCGGCATTGCTGGGCTTAAAGGCAGAGCCTTCATATTTGTCGCTGGTCATTCTTAGGGTGTAGAGCCCCCTTGTGGCACTTAGGCAGAATGCAATGACCTTGAAGCTTGTAAGATGTTATGAATCTTGTTATAAACAATAACCCTCTTTTGACGAATACCTCGCGTGTTGAGGGAATGTATCCTCAGAGCAGGACCACAGCCCTGCACAGCCGCAGAATGTATTAAGTACAGTACCGAAAGTTCAACAGGGGTAATAAATTAAAAAACTTGAGCCTAATTTATATTTGCGACCTGTTAGGACTGTTCCCAACACTAGCTCCATGCGCACCAGCCCGGGGAAACGCCCAGACCGCCCCCCCTTTTTGGGAAGTTACCCAGCCATCTATTCCGGATGATTCTTGAGAACGACCAACTGCGCTGCATTCTCACCGGCGCCCTCTAGTGGCGGCATCCTTTGGTGTCACAGAGAAGTATGTTTCTTGCTGTTACACTTCCTCTGTCTCCATCTACTGGCATACATGAGGATTTACATCCATCCACTCTGTCTCACTCAGAGGTCTCCGACTATTTTTCCCAGAGGGCAACATTCCCCATGGTAATATCGGCCGAGCCAGTAAGGGGAATCAATCGCACGACAATTGCATTTCAGAGTCGGCCAGCATGGCAATTTCTTGTTTTTAATACTCGTTTCCAAAGTGTTTTTTTTTCTATTCATAAATATCCACATGGAGAAAGGAGTTTCCAGAGCCTGTCACAGGAAACACAGGGCAAACGGCAGTGGTCTGCATATCAGTCCTTTGCAAAGCACAGACACAAAAAAATAAAATAAACACTCACCAATGAAACAGGACTGTGTGCTTTCCTGGAGGTGTCCAGAGGGCTTTGGAGTTTGAGTGCATCCCAAAGAGAGGCCTGGGGCCGGTTTCAAAGCCACAGGGTGACAGTATCCTACAAACCACACCTCTGCTTAAACACAGTATCAAACAAAAGCCAATAAGGAGTATAAAAAACGTATGAACACCTTCTGTTCTCACAATGTTACACTACATTGTAGTTCAAATGCACTGTGGTAAATGAAATAAAAATGCAAGAGCATTACTGTAAACACACGCCAGTTCCATTAAGCTTGCAGAAGTGATGTACGGTAATGTACTTTTATTCAATTCAATTCAATTCAGTTTATTTTTATATAGCGCCCTTCACAACAGGGTTGTCCCAGGGTACTTTTACCATGCTTACATTTTATTTCTAACAACAAGCAGTACTAAGGAGGACACCACTGAGTGGGTCTTTCTGGGTCCCCTCTTCACCATCCACCTACCCACCCACCCGCCTTCTGTACCCACTTGTCCTGTTCAGGGCCGTGGGGGCTCGCAGCCTATCTCAGAAGTGCTGGGCTATAAATGCACTCCCCCCATCCCCAGGCAGTTTCCTAGCAGATCATGTATGTTTCCTCCGCCCCTCCTGCAGGGCTGCCTGTCATTGTTATGGTTTTGGATAAGTTAGCACCAATGATAGCAAAAAAAATAAAAAATCTCATGCACTCAGAGTAATGTTGTGGGGGTTTCTGTCAGCCCAGAACAATTTAACGTGGGTCAGCCTGGTGGCAGATGAAAAATCATATTGCTGTGGCTTTTATATAACGCCCCCTGGATTTCCTGACCACTTAAATACAAGCTCAGGGAGCACAAAGCCTCTGTGTGTTCCAATTACCATCCGCAGACATCTCGCACTCTCATCCTTGGCTCCGCCCTTAACTGATGTTGACATTTTGAGGGCCGTCATCCAATCATGTAAGGGCACATCAATCCCGCTGTACAAAGTTTTAAACTCACAGCCATGCCTGGAAGGTACCTTCCATGAACCCATTGAGCCCCAGAAAACCGAACTGCCTTGAAGTCGCGGGCTCGCATTAGATCATGTTACAGCCCATAATGTCACTGTCCTCTCCACGGCCTGTCGACGGCTGAGGTAATGTCTTCCTTGGCTCCGAGTTGCCGTCACGCTGGCCACAACAGTAGGGATGGCAGACAGACCGGCGCATACAGGGAAGGGCAACGAAGGGCTCCCATTGGCCGAGCTGCACGGGAAGCCAGCAAGAAGCCTCTCGGTCATGGCCTGGAGATCCCCCCCATCTGCACTGTTGCTCAGTCTGAGTGCACCACCACCACCTCCAGTTTCCAGGATCCTCAACATCCTGTCCCTGCCGTCCCTGATATTTATGGCATTCCCCCCCAGCCTGTCCCCTCCGTAGTACCTCCGCCCCCATGCAGCCAGGTGGACTGGGAAGCCAGGAGGTCAGTGGTCTCGTCCAACACGCTCATGTGACAGCGTTGATGGTTTCCACAGCTTTCTTTCCAAAGGAGCAGAAGCTGAAGCTGAACTTTCCTCAGCTCACGAGCATTTCTGGGGACGACCGTTCCATGGAGTAATTGGACGGACGAAGACAGACGATATTGATACTTACTAGGCTATTGACCAATTACACCAGCCACGTAATACATCTTAGTGCAGCAAATGAACCTCTGAATATGCTTCCAGGTTTTAGTCTATTTTCAGATCCTGGTGTGTTAACATAAGTACTGCTAGATCGAAGCTTGGGAGCTTGAAGCCCAGCCTGCCATACCAAGCATTTCTGCGTGCAGGAGGATATGCAAAGTGAATCTACAGAATGCTCCTGGCAAACCTGAGGTCTGGAATCGTCCATCCATGTCTAAAATGTTTAGAGTAATGGGGGGCCTGGATCCTACTCCATACCGCGTAGAACACAAAGCTGGGCTCCACGCTGGAAAGGATGCCAATCGCAAGGCACACACACATGCACACACTCTCTCTACCAGCGATCTGAAGACACGTCTTAGCCTGAAAATGAAAAAAACTGAAGTATCCAGGGGACATCAGAAGGGGGAAAACCCCACACACAAGCAAACCCCCCGCACACCCTGGAGCGACTACGAGGGCTGCATCACAGCAGCCATCTACAGGCAGCTGGCCGACCATCACGCAACGGGGGAGACATGTGGCCAGGGATTCACATCAAATGAACAATGTATTTATGCAGCAGACACTTTAAGCAAAGGCAACATATAACAGAAAGCAGGGCCAGAGACTGCCTGGAGAAAATGGGGGGTAAGGACCTGGCTGAAGGACCCAAAGGTGAACTCACTCAGCCAATCAAGGGATTTGAACCAGCAACCTTCTGATCATAGACACAGCTCCTACCCTGCTGGGCCACACAGCGAGAGCAAAGGCCCCACACTGAATAGCAGATATTTTAATGCTGTAAGACCATTAGCACCTGCTGCATGGGCTCAGCGCCTCACACTGGAGGGACATCGCTCCTTTCCCAGGTTGTATGACTTTAGTTTTGATGTCCATCAGCCACGTAAGGTCAAGAGATAATTCACAGTTAATATGTTCACATCTAGTGTCATATGCAGTGTGTTCTCTTGCAAAGTTTTAAATCTTTAACTAGCTACAAGAACCTACATATGAATACATATCCATCCACTGTGTCATTCATTTGAGGGATAACTGCACATGCATTACGAAGGAGAGGAGAAATAGCTTCCTTCTGTCTGAATTATTGTTATGGATGAAGGGCACAGGTAATGCTTGAGTGACTGTGTGTGTGTGTGTGCCCTGCGATGGGCTGGTGCCCCCTCCTGGGCTGGTCCCAGCCTTCGGCCTGTAGCCTCTGAGAGAAGCTGCAGACTCCCCCGTGACCCTGAATAGGATAAACAGTTTCAGAAAATGGATAGATGGATGGATGGATGGATGGCACAGTGCTCTTTATATCAGCCTCCAGATGTAAAGTGACTATAAACACAAGCAGACATCTGTTTAATTTCAAAATGATGCTCAAAAATCATAAATTGCAGAGTAGCTGTGTACCATATTGTCTACATTTTTAGATTTTTATTATTTTTTAACAAGCACTCCATTTGACCTGCAACCTAGCTTAGGATAAGCAGTGGGAGAGATGCACATGATTGGGTGGATGGATGGACGGATGGACGGACGGATGGCCAGATGGATGGATATTCTATTCGTACTGAAACCCTTCACAGCTAAGCTGCTGGAAAATGTATAGATAGACGTCCTATTCATGCAGCTAACAAAAAGCAAATAATAAGAATGAAGTGCAATCGCTCACTACCAGGAATGAGTACCTTCTGTCTCTCTGCTCCCATAGCTAATACACCTTATGGGTTTCATTTAAAAAAATCATATAAATTCTCAAACTAGTGTCGTTCAGGTTAATTGCTCCATTTCATATCATATTCCTTGGGGAGGGATTACAAACACATTCCATCTCTCTATCAGAGCACATTACAGCAGAGAGAGAGGAAGAAACAGCAGAAAGACCATCTTAACTTAATCCATCAAATACAGGAATGTCAGTCCACAGCAGACACCACCCATATGTCTTAGCTTCAATCTGCACAGCATTAGGAAAAATGTGTAGTTTTTATAAATACAAGGTTTCATAAAAAATGTTACCACAACACTGAACTTTATTCAGTCTGTGGTAATTAACGCCATACAAATACAAAAACACTTACCTGCCCAGCCCATTAGTCTAAAAAATAAAACAAGTACACTTTATATGTTGCTTATATATGTTTATATGACTGCTCTGAAAATATAGGCGGAAACAACTCTACATGGCAAACAGAATTATTAACACATTCAACACAGCCTGCAGTTGCAGTAATTCCTTTACTAGATCCAGCCTGAGCAAGATAACTGGGTACAATACAGATGGAAGGAGGGATGGATAGATGGATGGATAGATGGATTTACGAGATCTAGCCCACAACTCTGATCAAGCTAAGCACTTTGAATACTTATGGCTTACTAGATCTCCTAAGCACTTACGAGTTCTTACTCAGACACCTCCTGCTTCCCAGGCTCCCAGCTGCACAGCAAGTGGCCCCGGGCCCCCAACTTCTGTCCTACACAGCAAGCGGCCCCGGGCCCCCGTCCTCTGTCCTGCACAACTAGCGGCCCCGGGCCCCGGGCCCCCGTCCTCTGTGCTGCACAGCAAGTGGCCCCGGACCCCCGTCCTCTGTGCTGCACAGCAAGTGGCCCCGGACCCCCGTCCTCTGTGCTGCACAGCTAGCGGCCCCGGGCCCCCGTCCTCTGTCCTGCACAGCAGTTTCCAGATAGACTCTTTTTGTGTTTTTACATCTAGGCTGTTTCCATCCAAGAGCTCTTAATCAGAAGCCCCCCGACTTGGACAACACAGACAAACTGGCTGCAGTCCCAGGGAGGTGGCATGCATCCTGCACCTAAAATAGCAACTCCACCAACTAGGAATGGAAGCTTTCAAATCAAAGTAGTACAGCTGCCTTAGCATCACATTAATCTGTCCTCCATGCAAAGTGAGGCACCTTCGGAACATTGCTTTCCATTGGCTGGGGACACCTCTAATCGGCCAATCGGATGCGGCCTGGCACATGCTCACAAGCTGCTTGCTGGCTAGGCCAAAAATGAAAGCCCACATGTTTAAGGGGAAGCAGCCATTTGGCCCCTCGTGGGGCAGATCATTATTTGACTGGCCGCACACACGGGGGCAACTCAGCCGTCCCTGGCCAAGCATCGACAAGGTCTCACCCGAATGCCGGGCCCAGATTTGCAGATCCTTGCCTCGCCCTAGTTGGCCACGTCTGAGAAAAAATCTTTTGGTGGCTGAGCAGGAGGATGTACTAAATGGTGAAAAAAAAAAAAGAAGAGATAGAAGAAGAGGTGACTGCATTTTCCAGGCCGGGCTGGACACCTCACAGCCAGACCCCGGGATGCTGATGTGGCAGGACAGGGCCTCATAAGCACGGTCTGGCTGCCCGTCGCACCCCATTCCCCTGCTCTGTGGCAGCTGGCTGAACCAGCTCCCAAACAAACACAGAGATTCCCGGTGCATTTTCTTATTGAGCTGTTATTTGAAAGTAGTTAATATTTAAAAAGTCACCGAGACGGATCTTCTGGCCTTGGCCGAGAAAAGTCACATTACTTATTTTTTTTTATGAGCTTCACAGCTTCAACAAAATAGGAAAAATTTAAGACACTGAAACAATACTGCAGCATTATTAACAGCTCAGCTTAATCGGGTACCTAGATTTCAGATTAATGGTATAGCCCTAATACAATAGCAGGACAGATTGGAATACAACGTCAGTAGGCCAGTCTGCAATGACAGATATCCTACCACCAAAAGCTATATATTTATAGCTTGTTGTGAGACAGAAGCAATTAAGAGTATTTAGTTTCATTCAAACCAATTGAGGCTCTTAGGCTGAATAAAAACCCAATATTACCAAGACTACACCTGCAGCTACAGATTACTATGCTATGATCGCTTACGGTTTCATGCTCAATCTGATCCTGAATAGTCCCTGAAAGTTTTTCAAATAATTCCCAAACGAAAAAAGTTCCCCACTTTGAGGGAGCGGCAAGGATCAACATCATTTCACTGCCTGGTCTAGTGGCTGTTGACTTATTAAATATCTCCTGACCCAGGAGAAACTCAAACAAAAACCTTTGGGGTGGGACCTCGCTCTCCTGTAAAAATCAATCCCTCTCCTGCGACGTAAACCAAGCTTCCTCTGATTCATACATATACGGGACTACAATCTATTGAATTTGGTATCTCCTCCATTCAGTAAATTCATATTTGCCTGCTACTCCATCAGATGGTCACACAAATCTCAGGCTATAGGGTACATGATAATGGGCTGTGTGGTTTCTCTCAAATACTGACCTGTTTCTGATATAACTGACAGCAAAGAAGGGCACAAATACATCAAAAAGTATTTTACAAATTACAAATACTTGCTCACGACATGTAACAAAATGCATTTTCTCACACCAGTATTTTGTATTTAATAAAAATTTTATAATTTATAATTTATAATTGGTAATGGTACATGATAAACACTTGTACCATTACAGCCGTGGAAATGTGCAATATTTACTAAATATACAGCTTTCTCTAACTTTAGACAGAATATTAATTTTGTGATTTACACGTGTTATAGTGTTAATTGTAAAATGAAAATGGACTTTTGTAACATCAGAAACGTAATGTGAGCTCAGCAGGCTGCATCTGGGTTTGGTGAGATCCAGGAGGCGGAACCGCGATATAAATGTTCATGATCTCAGTCTTGGAATCAGACCCATTACACCCCTAATTTATACCCAGTGTTTCCCGCAGGCTGGCAGGGGTGCTGATGAGTGCGTGTGCATTTGCAAGGAGGTGCACCAAAGCGTTCTTAGATTAATTACAACAATGCTTGAATTATCCACTTTATTTTACAGTAGGATGCCGAACATGCACAAACTCGAAAAATTAACTTTTTAAAATATATGGTGAAAAAAAACCTAACTGACGGCTGTGATGCACATAACGTGCCATGTCAAGCTGACCAGCTGGTCCTCCCTGTTACAGAGGCTCAGCAGCTATAAGAACACCTACGTTTAGCAGATAGAAATGAACAAAAGTAGATATCCTAATTTATCGCTAATTTAGGCTTCTATATATGATAGACCTAGGGTGACCAGATAATACATGTCATCCTGTATACTTTGAGCTAGAACAGGGTTTGTAAACTACCATTTCAATCAAAAGTACCCGAATTTCACTTAAGAACCAATCAAGGAAATAAACCAGTCAAAGCACAAGAAGAACTGAACTATTCAGCTAGGCACAGGAGCCTTTCAGGTTTAAAGTAGTTTATAAAACCTGAAGTATCTCAAACTGTCTGGGATGACATGGATCATCGGGTCACCCTAGAAAAACTACAGAATGCCACTGCCTGAGTGTGCCTGCGGAATATTAACTAGAAAGCCACTAGCAGGCTGTTGTGAAGTTCATTCACAAGGTCTAGAGCACAGCACAGCTGTTTGCTAAATGCTCTTTTTCTGTCCAATAATGACATTCCATGACCAATATCTGATACTATATCTTACCTCATACTTTACCTTGCACCTAGCACCAAAGCAGCTAAGTTCACAACGAGCAAACTGGGCCCAAGAGGATGTGTCACGTGATCTAGCCAAAGATGGTGATAGGCTGTATTTAAAAGTCAGTAAGCCAGGGGATGAATGTTCTTAAAATGACAGAAAAAAATAACATTTTATGTGTCATAACCCTTGTGTTTCTGTCCACGTCCCCAGTCCCCGGATGGGCCATGCCATAGGCAGAGGTACAGGAGGAGGAACGTCCAAGTCTCCGTATCCTGGATAGGAAGGCGGGGGCATGCCTGGATTGGCCTGCCACGTCCCAGGTCTGGCCCCATTCCTTGCTCTCGCCCTCCAGGTCCTACGGTCCCTGCGGCGCCCCCTGGCCCTGCTGTCCCTGCGGCACCCACCAGTCCTGGAGGCCCTGTGACCACTACGATGCCGCCGGTCCATGATACCGCCAGGCCCTTGGGGCCCTCTACACCTGGAGCTACGGTCCCCGAGGCCCTCTACACCAAGGAGCTGGCTCCCGAATCAGACGCCTAGTGTCCCGAGACCCCAGGGGCCCTTCTCCAAGCCCGCATCCCCACTTCTGCCTCCGGTCATGCCTTGTCGCCCTGTCTCACCTCTGATTCCCCCTATTTCGTCCGTCATCCCAAGCCCCCCGTCTCAGTGTGCCCTGGCATATTTATCCTTCATCATGTCGTCCCTGTGTCTGCTCCATTACCATGTCCGTCTCTCCTGTGGTCTCTGTCCCTACCTGCCCTTCCGCTCCCCCTAGTCAGTCTTGTCTTGGTCATGTTTCACCGGCTTCGGCCTGCCTTTGTCGCCGGTTCTCCCGTTGTTTATGGTGGTGTCTTGCTTTTCGTTCCTTGGTTCCGGTCCTGTTTAGTTGTCATGTTCTAGGTCATGTGGTGTCTTCCATTTTGTTTCCCCAGGTCTTCTGTCCCGAGAACCTGTTTGTGTGCTGTTTGGCCCAGTCATGTTTGTCCCATTCAGACCCTTGTGTTTCTGTCCTCTGAGACCCCCCCTCGATTGGTCCTGCGGGGGGGGGTACTGTCATAGCCAGCCCGCTCCACCTGTGTGCTCCTTGCCTTCCCTGGGGTGTGGCCCTAAAGTAACCATGCCTATGTCCTGTCAGTTCTGCCCTTTGTTCCTGCCCCTCGTAACCTACCCCCAGCTGCCTCATGTTCTCCTTCATTACCTCTGTATTTAAGCATCACTCAGTCCTGTATTCCTGGTCGAGTCATTGTTGCTTGTCCCGCTTTCCAGTCCTGTGTTGTTCCTGAATAAACATCCCCTACAAGGGGTTCCTTGCATTTAGCTGCATCGTGGGTCGTTCCTCATCCACCCCAGTGTAACATTATGAAGTTTTTTAAATGCAAAAATACAATCTATTTTATTACAAATTACATCTGTTTTTACATCCAAGAAATTACAAAATACTTAAAAGTATTTAAATACATATTTGAAATACATTTAATTAAAATACTGCCCATTTGATTGGGAGTCGAGGTTCTTCTACTAGCACTGGTACACACTGCGTTTTCATTCTCCGAATAACTGGCATTTTGTACGTTCTGAATTGCGCTGTTAAACAAACTTGCTTCCAAGAAGCAGCCTTGAAAAGTAGAGAGTATTGAATAAAGTAAAACCTCATCAAAGCAACTGACTAGGATGCGCAGTTAATTACAGAGATATTTTAACACACACTTATAAATAGCTGTCTCATACAATACACGGATGATCATACGATCACGATATTCTTATAATGAAGTGAAGCCGATTAATCATCATTGTTGACGCACCACAGCACGCAACAACAAAATGTGTCCTCTGCATTTAACCCATGTGACATCATGGCACAGCAAAGGGCAGCTACGTGAGCGCCCGGGGAGCAGTGCGTGGGGACGGGCGGGTCGGGGACTCGAACCAGCAATCTTTCGACAGCGCAGTTGTGTCCCTAACCACCACCTGCCTGTCCCATATAATTACAAGATTACCATATTTATTGTACATCGTTTTTGTTCTTTTGCGAGGGAGATGGTTTCCTCACAGCTCTAGTGTGAAATAAAGTTCAAAGGCCAAAAAATGTTTAATTGTTCGCAGCATTTTATTATTATATACATATTTTTTTAATCTGCGCGTATTTCAATTGTATGACCTAATCGCCACTAGGGGGCGTCCTACGCCTCGGGAAACATCAAAGCGGCTCGGAGGCAGACGGACATGCAAGCTTTATCCTTTAGTTTCTTTTCCAGTCTGTCACGCAGCTCGGTGAAATTTCACGGCTCTGCTTAATGTTACGGTACCTCGTCTGAAATCCTAAACAAACCTCACTAGACTGGGGAGTCGGGCATACAAGCACATGCCGACAGATATATGAATGTTTGGGAGGATTGACATACATAATTAAACTTAATAACTATATAATAACGTGATTTATTATATTGACATTTCTTGATGATTTAAACAGCCGCATACTAAAAGTAAGATCACAACCCAATTGAATAGTGTCCATTGGGCACTTGCTCATGATCAAAATGGGTTGCAATTCTGAAAAAAAAAAACAGATAGCCTTTACTACTGTGAAAGTAAAACATTGGAAACACCTGCCTATAAATAACGAGAATTAAAATGGCCAAAAGTGTGGATAGTGCGACTTGGTTGGGGCGCCGACACTAGTTTTTCTTTGTTTTCTGTTTATTAAAAAGTTACTGACCACAGACGAATGGCCACCCTGGGAAAGCCAGTCTCCGCTCGGCCAGCCCAGAGAAAAGGAGGCGTGGAGAGTGCTTGTGTTACCTGTATCTGGACGCATGCAGGTAGCCTGCTTGGTAAGAATGTAAAATGTCGTCAAAAGAGTGGGACAGATAAAAGAGGCGTAATATACAGGCGCACTTCGATCGTAAAGGATCAGATTGCACAAAAGCCGGAGTTACCTGAAGGCACAAGAGAGCGGGTACAAAAAAAAGCACATCCCTTCGCCTTGGATTGAAAGAAAGGATGAAAGAACCAGGGACGGTTTTCTAAAACTCATATTTCATCGCTCGACCCTGTTCATAACCTTTAGCTTTCAAAGTGCGGCCGCAGATGGGATCGTGACTTGGCTTTGAACCCGATCCCCCCTGACAGATCATGGATCGGGGAGGACGAGATGCCTGGCGGAGCCGGAGCGATCGCCGCATCTCCGCGCGCTGATCGGGGTGCAAACACGTGCGCGACTGGACCCCTAAATGGCTCGCATACGCGATTCCTGACACCATGCACCAAGACCACCGACAGTGGATCCTCTACATGTTCATGAGTTTCGGTGTAATCTACTTAAGACTCGGGTGAGTGTTCAGCTATTTACAGCCCACGACCCCGGTCACTCCAGGGCGAAAAGGAAACATTAATTACAAACTTGGGAAGCGCCGCGGCACCGTCGGCATTAGTCTGCCTTTCGGGCTCCTTTGTTTAATGCCGCTGACATGACCTCTCTGACCCCTGACTATCCGATACATTCTCTGGCGATATCCATCAATTTGCCGAGCTCAACTGAACCCGATACCCGTTTGTGTCTGCGGCGATGAAAGACTTAAAGGAGCCTTTGCCGACGTGTTTTTGTGATCGGGTTCTGTTAAAGTAGACCAACGGTAGAAAAAAGAACTTCTCACTGACGATTTAAGTGCCGGATAGTATTTGCCAACCCCAATAACAGAAGCATTATAATTTTACCTGCTGTCTCTTCCTGGTTCCACCTTACCTTCATGCCACCCCCCCCCCCCCAACCCCCCAGCCCTGCTAACAGGAGCTGACAAAGCCGCATTTCCACATTCCTAGGCTGTCCTGCCACGCTAAAGTCCGCTTTATTCCCGCAGAAGAGACTGTTCGTTACATTACCGACTGTTCGTTACATTACCGACTGTTCGTTACATTAGCAACTGTTTGTTACATTAGCGCACAACTCAGCCCGTGCCTTGAATATTTAAAGTTTTGCGTTTTTCTAGACTTCTGTACTTTTCCTGCCTTTTCCCAAATCAGCGCATTTTTTGCTAATAAAATTACTTAGGCATATTACTATAAATATAATGTAATTACATTTTGTTTAAATCTGCATTGATCGATGATATTAAACCCACTAAACCTTGGATATTTGTTTGTACTGAAGGTAATTTATACCGGTGGAAGACGTCGGCGAGTGGGTAGTTATTCGATCGTAACCCACTCTTCGAATCAGTTTTCGCACCTACATTCACACGCGCTTCATTACAGAAGCAATCGCTCGGGATTCCCGCTTGGCCACTATATACTAGGCGCCGGGAGACTGACTTTCACATTCACCATGAATGAATTATCTTTACTCTCCACGTGGAACTAGAAGACTTTATCAAAAGGAAATAATTCTTCATTTGGTCCTTCCCCTTTATTCGTCTATCATTTTAACACGTTTTCTGCATTTTAACAACACCATAATTTGGTAATGAGTTATTCTGCGATCCAAAAATAAAACAGTCCACAGATCAAATGCATTGTTAGATAATGGAACGAGAAGAGACGCCAGTGTCAGACGAAGCTGCGAGTGAAAGGCAGGATGCATAGGGGCTGGAATGCGCGCGTTTGTTTACTTCTGCCTTTGATTATATGAATGAAACGATGGATGCCGTGACGGGGAGAAGATCTATTGTCCCCGCTGTGTTACACAAGTGGGCGGATTGCTGCGTCTCTCTGCCCAATGGCAGCCCCGTCTCTCATGAGAGCAGAGAAAGGCACATTTCTGCCATCTAAATCCCCTTAAACCACCATCATTCCGACCGGGGAACCGCACTCCGTAAGAGCCCACGCCGCTGAGAGATGACAGCCGCGATATCCACGGCCGCGGCGCACTTTCGGCCCTGGGAAGTCGGAGCTGCTCGGAACTAGTGACCAGCGCAGCCTCCGCAGAGCATTCGCAGCAGATCGCCTTTTCTTTTATGCGAGGGGAATAAGGAGTCGCCTCTGTACACCCGAGCGACCGTCTACTGACCGCAAACATGATCGTCTTTTCATCACGCAGCGTGCTGCTCTCCGTTTACTATCCGCAGATCTTCCTCATTCTCACCAGCGGCAGCTATCTGTAAGTCTGCACCTTATAACTTTCTTACTTGCTTGAATCCAGCTGCTACTTACTGACGAGGTGGTTGATAACTTGTGATGTCTTGCTGATTTTTCCGGGGACATCACAGTGTAAGCACAGTCGAGTCGGGAGGTCATTTTAACACGGGTTTAATTCACTGATTATCTAGATTCGTATATTTACCCAGCAAGCTCAAATAATTTGAAACGTATCAAATCTGTGGCCATTATACCCTTATACCAGCGGAACTGTCCTTGTCTAAAAACAGGTGGTCACCCAAATTCGTATCGGAGACTTGCGCTTAAGTTGATGCGTAATCACTTTTACTGCAAAATCTTTCAAGCCAGATGTGTTTCATGACGTCAATTTATTATACTCATATATACTAATATTCTTATACATAATATGTTTAAATACCATTATATAAAAAAAAAGTTCATCCATTCATCTGTCTTAAAACCGCTAATTCTATACAGTCAGGGTCGCTTGACTGAACAGTCCCTCTGGAATTTCTAATTATTTACAAATAATACTTTGAAAACATATGTACCATTTTTAAGTTACAATGCACGAAAAAGTCAGTGCTTTGAATCTCTGCAAAGTCTAATATTTTCGCCAGAGCTACTGCGTTAAAGCGCCCTGTGCAGAAACAGCTGGATAATGGCTCGTCTGACCACGCAGCGGCAGAGATGTTCAGGGCAAAGCGTCTAAAATCACATCCCGGCAGGATTCTTACTTGCTGCATTTGCAGTTCCGTCGCGGCCGGCCGGAATGCCGCGAAGTAGCTGGGGCTGAGTTTCATGTCTGATTTATGCACCGCATCACCTTGAATTCAGATGCGCCAGCTCAAATTGCGCACTTAGTCACATTAGAAAACGACGGCAGTAAAACAAAGTAAATTGCCCGGCCAGCCTAATAGACGTTTTCCCAGTTAACCAGTGCTTATAACATGCAATAAGCCATGCCGTCTTGTGGATACCAGCACTAAAGGCACATTTTCTCCTTTAAAATACTTAGAAAGCCATTATTCAAAAAAATCCTTGTTACATCCCAAACTCTGTACTAAAAATAGATGCGGTTTATGGTCGCAGTTCAAAAACGGAAAGGGCTATATTGAACCATGGTCTATGCATTAAAAACTACATACCATTGTTTGTTTTTATTATTTAAGCCCACTTTATTCGGTTTACGGAATAATTGATACGTGTAGGAGATGGCGCAGTCTCAGCCGTGCGGGAATGCGCTCCCAGCCCTAACCGCGCAGTCTACATGCATGTGCTCGGGGTGGGGGGCGTTTAGTGTGATTAAGGGGCACCCTTATCATTTATCAGCGCCATTATCACGGTCACACTGAAATCTGCATTTCTGCGTGTTAGCGGTGAGCTTTGGGACAAGCGTGATCGGTACTGCTACAAGTTCTAAAGGAGCCGGAATCGTTGTGCGATAACGCCCGTTTCAAAGCCTTTACGGCTTTATCTATAAACACCTACATAACTGTACGTCCAGTATAGTTGCACCACCGACTTTGCAAAAGGATTTGGTAAAATAACAGTAGCCCTAATGTATAGGTGCATTAGCGCGTACCAGATTCCCAGCGGATGCAGGTGCAACAGGCCGCAATTAACAAACGCACGGCTTCTCTGGCAGGTTAATGTAGCTATTTTGCTGTAAATATTGCGAAAATACTTTTAAATGCATTTTAAAGAACGAGGGTGCCGCGTAGTATTCACCCGAGCGGCTTTTTTGCAGCTTCAATTAATAGTCAGCAGTCATTGATGTGTGACAAATGCAATGATCCCTCTGCGATCTCAGGATTCGGGAGAAGTCCGGCCAAAGGTCCCGCATCCATGGGAACGTCCATTTCACACATTGCATTTAAAAGGAAGAAAGCGGACTTACTTTGAGTCGCTTGTCGCTCGGTGGGGCTCATGTCAGCGGCCCCGGTGCGTCGAGGTGCGCTTAGCGGGCGGTGAGCGTCTGTCCCCGGACACAGACAGCGGACACGGTGCCTTTTCTCACTTACGCGTCATGGATCGGGACAAAACGCTATTTCGTGTAAACAATAACACAGACATTTTTGTCGTCATGATTTAAAATAGCTAGCTTCAATATGGTTCGTGTTTAAACATTTACATTTTAAAAAGATATGAAAGCATATTGGTTAATCAGGGAGATACCCCGATGTCCCACTATTGTACCTCGTAAAATGACAGTAGCAAGCCTTGCTAAATAAGACCACTTGTGTAATTTGACCTGTTTGTGTAACGCCATGCACAAACTTATCTGATTTCAAAAGTCCTTCTGCAGGTTGCCTCCCTGTTAAGGGCCCATGATGGTAACCTCTATAGGACTTGCTGTATCACCTCATATAATGAATAGGCCACAATTCCTGATCACCTTTCATCCAAGGATTTCCAAGCCCTGGAGCCTGGAATTTTGCTCCTTAACGGCATTCCTAGGTGTCACTGGGATCCTCTTTGTGGTTATGCTTCACGTGCACAGCTGTGCCGTAAGAAAGGCATCTTCTCCCAAAAAATGACCACCAATGAGCTTTTACATATTAACTTTGATCGTCCTGATTGTAGTCCCTAATCGACATTTTCTAGGGATAAAGAGAAGAAAGTCAAACTGTACAAACACCACCTTTGTACATGAAGTACACCTATAGCAGAAAGAGGTGAACGATTGCAACTCGTCATTTTGATTGGGAAAGGTCTCTCTCTTGTGATTACCTGGAATAATGACCACCAGGATCATTCTTACTTTATTCCTGATTGTCAGTGTCCTTTTCAAAAGGGGCCCATAAGAACGAGGCGTCCAACTCGACTGCATCTCCTAGTCAAATATTCCTTACACACTCTTCTCTGGGTCACCAGCATCTGATTTAAATATGCAAAGCATTTAATTAGAGCTAACGGGGGATTGACCTTGTGTGAAACTCTTTGTGAGCATCCACGCTACTTACAAGCTCCCTGTTGAGAATTCATTAATTGGATGCTTATCATTCATTAGCGACCCCGATGCAGAGAAAGCATGCATTTTAGTCCACAGAATAAAATATTATGGCCGCTGGCTCCACCTGCTCTCACGTGTGAGCTGATCCTGAGTGTTATGCTGCATAATTCTACAGCAGCATAGTAAGTGTGTTTTCCGCTAGAGATACACACAATCCATCAAATCTATTGTGTACATTTTCGTTTGCACTGTGGCTCCCAAAAAATGTTAAGACTGCAAAGCTCAGATGTTCTTCTGACAGATTATACGGCTTTAACACAGTTGCCTTCTGACAGGAAATTGACAGAAATTGAATAGAAGTACTTTAGAGACTTTCATAATAAACACATACGTTTCTTGGGCCATTAACACATTTGTTGTGGAGTAGTTTTGCTTTTTTGCCAGTTGACTGACTTATCTATTTCCAAACTAATGGTTTGAAATGTGAAAAATTCTGACATTGAGGCTGGTTTCCATTGTCGACTATTACATGCATGCTACATGTTTCTTGCATGTTTAATGCATTTGCTTTAGTTGGTAATCATAATTTTTAACACCACTGGGTAAATCTCAGAAGTAATATGTAATGTATAAAACATTGCTTTCACTGAAGGTTATAAGCCCTAACATTTTGTGTTTTCTGCAAATAATGGTGTTAATTAGTCATCAGTACACTAGAGAAAGACATTAGGTACATAGATTTCTCTTCCTGTCTTGTATGCTCGCACAATGTGCACAGACACAAGCCATTTCCTTGCTGGATTATAGTGTCTTCACAAGACAGTTTGCACCCAGGTTCCTTGTAACGTCCTGCAGCAGTGCTCAGAATTCCCCAGCCGATGTGTCTTGCCAAGGTCTGGTCACTGTGTCAGAGATAGGGTTAGGGTTCCAATCCCAGCCTTCACAGCAGGGAGGCCCGGATTTCCAGTCTCTTGAATTCTAGTTACAGATTTCTTTGCACTGTTTCTGCAGACGCTTTCTGCAGTGTCTCGATGAGAAAAAATGGGCTTGATTTTATTTATCAGTGTATGTCTGTAAGCTGTGATGCGTCTGCATGGCATTCTGCCCCTTGGCTCAGCCAGGCCTGTAAGCTGTGATGCGTCTGCATGGCATTCTGCCCCTTGGCTCAGCCAGGCCTGTAAGCTGTGATGCGTCTACATGGTATTCTGCCCCTTGGCTCAGCCAGGCCCTACCCTGCTGACGTTCTTGGTTCTCCTGCCCTTCTCTAGGGCCCTGTCCTCAGTGGTGGCCCTGGGTGCCAACATCATCTGCAACAAGATCCCAGGCTTGGCGCCACGGCAGCGGGCCATCTGCCAGAGTCGCCCTGATGCCATCATCGTCATCGGTGAGGGCGCACAGCTGGGCATCAATGAGTGCCAGTACCAGTTCCGGTACGGGCGCTGGAACTGCTCAGCCCTGGGGGAGAAGACCGTCTTCGGGCAGGAGCTCCGAGTAGGTCAGTCTACTTTCCGGGGCAGATCTCCGGCCGACATGATGGGGCTCAAACTGAAAAGCCAGGGAGTCTCATATGGTGACAGGGGGACATGCACACAGCGACAGATGGACGAGGTGTCAGGATGGGCTAACTGTTGCCCACGATGACAGACAAACGTTGTGACAGAAGGACTCAGGGATGGGGGGACATGGTGGTGGTCTTCCACATTGGCGGGCCAGATGGGTATGAACACGCCAACACGGGAAACATCTGCTGGAAAACCCAGCGCTCCTGAGTCGTCCGGAGATTAAAATCAGCTCTCGATATCCGAGCTGTTCATATATATCTGTCGAAACCAGTAACCCCTCTATTTGCACCATGGGAAGATACTCCCAAAAATTTGTTTTTAGGGACTTACTGAAAGCAGCTGGAACCAAACTTTTAACACCACTCTGCTAGTTTTGTGTTGCTGGGGGAATGGACCATTGAAGCGAGAGGGGGACTTTTACAGCATCACTGCTAGTTTTGTGTTGCTGGGGGAATGGACCATTGAAGCGAGAGGGGGACTTTTACAGCATCACTGCTAGTTTTGTGTTGCTGGGGGAATGGACCATTGAAGCGAGAGGGGGACTTTTACAGCATCACTGCAAAACTGCAGTCATGAACAATCACAAAATAATCGCCTATAAATAATTGAATGCAAACCAATAAAACTTCATAATAGAAACCTAAATTAATTGAATATATCTGAGTTTTTCAAACGTAAACAGACAAGTTGAAACGACTCTACCCTTCATCCCTAAAAACATGGCCCTGCACTCATCAGGAAATTTTCTTCAGACTTTACTTTTACATCCTTTGAGAAAAGGTGCAGTAAAAATGATATTGTAGATGAGGGAGTTGCTAATTGCATTGTTACAGAAAGAATGTTTCTGGACAAAAATAGATGCAGACATCTGTTGTTAATCCAAGGATCTCAACCATCACAACTGCTAATATTCACAAAGTGAGGATTTCTTCCTTGGCCCATGGTTTAACACACCAGTCGTAAATAATATTTTGGTCATAAATTGTTCATTGCTGTTACATTGTTTTCAGGCCGGATTTAATTCCATGTCCCTTTATATTCAGCCGGTTTTAACCCCATACTCTGTGGAATCAGAAACTTGCAGAATGGTGAGGTTACTGTTCGTCTGTTTATTGGAGTAATCTGAGATGAAATGCATGAAAGGGCAGCACGGGCATCCTAGAAGGTATAGATCTCCTGGCATCTCCGTCAGCACTGAGTAGCCCCTGCCTACAATGGGAAAAAAAACAGGAAGAGTGATATTACAGCAGAAGTACATTAATGTCTTGAAAGTAGTGATGGACAAAATGACACTTAATGAACCATTTGCTGTATTTTTTGACTCCACTAGATGGTGCTCTCTGTTCATAAACGGACACAAACCATGCCCAAAAGCAAACCAACAGCCAAAACATAGGGTCAAAGAATACGACAAATGGTTCATTAGCTGTTGATTTGTCCTATCACTATTCAAATGGGTTTTTTTGGCAAAAATTAATGAGCTATAGTATACATTCCTGAAACTGTTAACCCCCTTGTGGAAATTCTCCATTAACCTACCCTATCTTGCTCTCCATGAGATACACAGGAATATATCCAGGTGAAAGCAAAATCCAGGGCTCACAGCGCAGGGTCTGTCAGCGTACAGCACCCCTGGTCACGTGACTATTCTGCCGAGACTGGCACTTGAACCAGCAAACATCCAATGACAGGCATAGAGACTTTGCCTGCGAATCACACATCACCCCCTAGTTATGTTGTTATCTGGGTTAATATTTGCATATTTGCTGTACATTTCCATTATATACTGTAACATCCTCTGTGGTGGTTTAATATCGGGATATTTTATTTAATATCACTATCACCATGTTCTCATTGGTAAAATATGTGGCTTTGTCATCCTGTCTGTGCTTATCTGATGTCTATGAAAGTAAGACACAGAAACAGAAATGAGAGAGGATGCATGGGTGTACAGACGCTCTGGAGTTCCAAGGGGGCCCTGCTTTTCAGCCCGTGTCAGGCAAACCTACCTTGAAGCACTCCCGGGAAGTATCTGCCTAAAGAAAGGACTGAAATGTCAAGCTGATCAGAGCCATAATTAATGGGCAAAGCCATGAATTATTAAATGATTTCAACAGGGCTTGTTGCTTTCATTGTGTTTCCCTTTGGGGGAAAATGATTCGGTATAAAGTGCAGTGTGCTAATGCAACAGGTCCACAAACTAACGGACGTGACCTTCGCAGGATCGCAGAGCCCAGTCAATGGAAAGCATTTAAACCTTTTTGTATCCTACAGTCTTAAATACATAGATGGATTTTACAGAAAGGGTGCCGATAGCCGGTTACAACAGCGCCTCCGTACTGGCAGGCCTACTTGACAAAAACGGTGTTTGACGTACGGTTAATGTACAAATGGATCAAAGCGTGTTTGCGGTTACATCCTTCAACAGTTGGCCCATTGTGCACAGGGCAAAGCTTTAAAGCTAAAGGCTGTTTACGCAACTTCAAAGTCCACCCGACAGCCTCCCCCCTGCCCCACCCGGCACATCAAGCCTCAAAATATTATAAATGGCGGTTAAGCTGCCGTGTGGTGCACTGGGGCACAGGTGCAATCCGTCATAGGCCCAGAACAGTGCAGTTGGCCCATTTGGTAACCCTGGACAGGCTAATGGAGAATGCTTTACAATTAATGCTAGTCTCAGACTGACCTAAGATGTGCAATGTCTCCAAGCCCTTGTTACAATGCTGCTGTTTTACTATGGTTACTCATTGTTGGATTTTCTTACTTGTTTGGGTTTAAGGGCGCTGAAATGATTCATCTTTGTAGTCGCTGGAGAGACATTGCGTAAACTTACCAGCTGTTAGCTTTAGCAGTAGGCGGAGGCATGGGAGCCCAGGGTAGCCTCTCCCCATATAAACAGTATCAAACCGCATACACAACCTCATACAGGGTACTGTAGAGGACAGCGGACACGTTCCATGAATAGCTTCACAAAGGAAGAATCCGCATTCTCGTAGCTACTCTTTTGGTGTAGTAAATGATTATCCCAAGCAAAGCTTGCGGCCGGAGAGGCTCTGTGGTCTCCTTGACCTGCATTGACTCTCGCTGGCTTTGCACCTTCTCGTGGTGGCGTCGCATGCCAGACAAAGCGGTGAGTTATGTCTCAGGGGCTGGCTGCTTGTGTACGGCGAGGAGAGGGGCCTCGAGGGAGAGCAGGGAGCCCGCGTAAGCGGTCCAAGGTCTTCATCCCTGCAGGCGAGCCTTTTTCAGAGAAAGGAAAACACACTCCGGTACGGAATGTGGCAGAACCCCACCCCCCACCCCGACCCCCCGCGCCCCCCGCCCACCCCCCCCCCCCCCCCCCCCCC
>JAODKM010000001.1:3969847-3981759 GCA_026780845.1 Petrocephalus sullivani | reverse complement strand
ATGTTGATGGGCAGCATGGTGGTGCAGTGAGATTTACATCCCTTCTGCATGTTGATGGGCAGCATGGTGGTGCAGTGAGATTTACATCCCTTCTGCATGTTGATGGGCAGCATGGTGGTGCAGTGCTTAGCACTGTTCCGTCACACCGATGGCACCGAGTCCCTACAATGGCTCCTTGTGTGTGGAGTTTGCATGTTTTCCCCATGTTGTCGTGGGGGTGAATTGGAGTTGCCAAAATGGCACATAGATGTGACGGTGCCCTGAAATGGTTTGCTTAGCTTCTGGGATAGGCTCTGCCCCCCTGTAACCCTGCATTGAACAAGTAGGGGAACAGAAGATGGATGTATGTGTTGTGGCTTGAGTTTCTAAAATGAAATCATAGCCTGGCCGGTAATGCTTAGCCAGTGCGTCGTTTGTGCTGAATGCTGCTTCCAGTGGGTGCAGGGTGTGGCCTTACATAGGCATTAGCATCAAGTAAAAAGTGCCACCAAGGAGCTTTTTTACCACCTGCTGAGCAGGAAATTATGTCAATGGCAATGGCTACTGTATCGTGTACTTTGTGCCCTTGTTCCACCTCCAGAATTTGTGGCCATTCACGGGTTTTTGTAGGACAGTAAAAGCCTTTCAACAGGTATGGTGCAGCTTTTTCCACTAACCAGCTTTAAACTAGTTGATTATGGTCAGGGGAACATAATTCAGGTAGACAGTGTTTCTTAACAAATGCCTATAAGTACAGCAGACAGGGATAGCATTAGGATAACATGGGGAACATTGCTGTTTTTACTTAAGAGTAGGATACTCTGATTGTATTAGCATATGTTTTTAGATGTTATGAAGGTTTCTAACCAACAGACGTTATCATTGTCTGTTCATCTGGCAGAAGCATGACTTTACATTGAGTAATTTGCTTTTCTTTTGTGGTAAACTAAACAGCTGAAGTCTGCCAGAATGAACATTATACTCTCATGCATCTGACAGTTTAAATATAAAATTGCCAGTCCTACATATATCATATTGTTTCATCCTTTTTTCAGCGTTTTCCCTTAATCTGTGGTGAAAATGTATCAAAATTTAATGCAAAAGTAATAGTTATGTGGGGTCTGAACCTAATTTTAAATTTCTACCCTCAAAATCGCAACAGTATTTCAAATGCTCCGTTTTCTCAAAATAATTAACATGTGGCGTAGTGCAAGCTATCGCAGTTTATTGTATAATCTTTGTCTTGTCAGCCAACTTAAAGGAAATGCATCGTGAAATATTAATCTTATCCAGCTGTGGATCTGTGGGCCCCCCTCCATCACTCACATATCCTTTCCATGTTGACACTAAATCTGAGATTCAAATTGATTGAAAAATGACGTTTCCTGTAGAAGTGAGCTATGGGAAAGGACATTAAAGGTAACAGTTCCAGTGAATTCATTTTATTGACACACACTCGCTAGAACTTAGTAACCACTGCAGTCAGCCTTAGCGGCAGCATGGGACCAGGCAGGCCGATGGCGCTATGCTAACAGGCTAACAGAAAACGGTTTTCAGCACCTTCTTTTGTTTCATTCGGTAGGAAACAAAGCACTTAGCACTTCTTTCCACAGCCTTCCAGTCCTTTGTGGTTTTATCAGTCCTCGGGCCTCCACGGGGAGAGCAGAGTGTGGATTGTAGCCTCTGGCCTTGCTTGTTGTTGAGCTGTGGGCCTCCCAGTCAGACGGTGGAAGGCCCAGCAGGCTGCCTGGACTCAGCTGGAAAGCCATGGATTGGCTATGCTGTTCCGGACCCAGACAGGTAGTCCCTGTTGGGGACCAAGCTTTGTTCGGAGGGTTCCGTAGACAGAACTATCCCCCAGCCCCTGCACGGTGGGACTAGGGTGACCCCTGGCATGACTCTAAAAAGGGGGGCACCCATTAATAGAGGCAGTATGCATCACACACATTCGGAAGCTGGGGATTATTTCATCATCTTGACAACAGCATAAACGTGTACAGGGATTTAACATTTCTTGGCTGACCAGGGGTGGGGTAGGACTATTTGTTGTCAGAGGGGCAGGTTTGGAGGTATGGGGGAGAGAAAAAGGTAAACAAGGGGGTAGAAAGGAGAACAAAGGGGTTAAAAAGGCGGACAAGGGGGAAGATAGGAGGACAAAGGGGGCAGATAGGAGGACAAAGGGGGCAAAAAGGCAGAAAAGGGGGCAGAAAGGAGGACAAGGGGGCAGAAAGGAAGACAAATGGGGCAAAAAGGTGGACAAGGGGGCAGAAAGGAGGACAAAGGGGGCAAAAAGGCAGAAAAGGGGGCAGAAAGGAGAACAAGGGGGCAGAAAGGAAGACAAAAGGGGCAAAAAGAATTATACTTTATTGATCCCCATGGGGAAATTGACTTTTCACCTCCCCCAACCTTGCTCTCCATGAAGGGCAGCCACTTGTGCAGCGCCCAGGGAGCTGGGGATTAAGGGCCTTGCTCAAGGGCTCACAGACGGCCAGAGGCTGGGCTTGAACCAGCAACCTTCCGATTGCAGGCACAGAGCTTAACCTGCTGGTGGACAAGGGGGCATAAAGGAGGACAAAGGGAGCAGAAAGGAGAACAAAGGGGGCAAAAAGGCAGAAAAGGGGGCAGAAAGAAGAACAAAGGGGGCAAAAAGGCAGAAAAGGGGGCAGAAAGGAGGACAAAGTGGGCAAAAAGGTGGACAAAGGGGACAGAAAGGCAGAAAAGGAGGCAGAAAGGAGGACAAATGGGGCAAAAAGGAGAACAAAGGGGGCAGAAAGGAAGACAAAGTGGGCAAAAAGGTGGAAAAAGGGGGCAAAAAGGCAGAAAAGGGGGCAGAAAGGAGAACAAAGGGGGCAGAAAGGAGGACAAAGTGGGCAAAAAGGTGGACAAAGGGGGCAAAAAGGTGGACAAGGGGGCAGAAAGGAGGACAAAGTGGGTGAAAAGGCAGAAAAGAGGGCAGAAAGGAGGACAAAAGTGGGCAAAAAGGCAGAAAAGGGGGCAGAAAGGAGAACAAAGGGAGCGAAAAGGCAGAAAAGGGGGCAGAAAGGAGAACAAAGGGAGCGAAACGGCAGACAAGGGGGCATAAAGGAGGACAAAGGGGGCAAAAAGGCAGACAAATGGGGCAAAAAGGCAGACAAGGGGGCAGAAAGGAGAACAAAGGGGGCAGAAAGGCAGACAAATGGGGCAAAAAGGCAGACAAGGGGGCAGAAAGGAATACAAAGTGGGCAAAAAGGCAGAAAGGGGGGGCAGAAAGGAGGCGAAAAGGGGCAAATAGGCAGAAAAGGGGGCAGAAAGGAAGACAAAGGGGGCAAAAAGGCAGAAAGAGGGGGCAGAAAGGAGGAGAAAGGGGGCAAATAGGCAGAAAAGGGGGCAGAAAGGAGAACAAAGGAGGCAGAAAGGAAGACATAGGAGTTAAAATGGCAGACAAAGGGACAAAGAGGAACGGGGCAAAAAGGCAGACAAGGGCGCAGAAAGGAGGACAAATGGGGCAAAAGGCAGACAATGGGGCAGAAAGGTGGACACCTGACAGCAGTTTGGACAGAGGACTGGAAAACCGGACTGTGCGGATGGAATTCAGATGAGTGGGCACTATAGGAGCGACACATATCGGAAATCCGGGAGCGCTGTCACACGAGGAAGGACACCGATTGGAAAAGATCTGCATCTGTGTCTTCCTCATTGGGCTGGAGAATAAGATGTGAGGGTTACTGAATTGTGAAGTGCTTACAAAAAGACACAGAAGTATTACAAACCAAATGCATTATATACAACTAACGACTATCAACAAAAATACCCAAAATATTTCACTGATGAGTCTTTTTAAGGTATTAGTTTGCATCTGTAGTGGAATACTGCTTTTGGTTTTATTTTTTTGTCATATGTTTTATTGTCATATGTGTACAAAGTATGATGGGATCCTTGCTTGAATGCCTTCTCCACAGACTACAGACAATTAACAGAGCAGTTAATCAATGTTACAATACAATAAATACTAAGTACAAAATACTAACTGCAATAAGATATCTAACAATATTCTCAATATTCAGCAATATATAATACAACATTCAACAAGATGTAGTAACGTGATATGTGACAAAGCAAATATACAAAGCAGTATAAAGTGGCACAGTGGGTAAAATACAGAGAATCCAGCAGAAATTTGACAGGATTAGCAATAAGTAATAAGTGACAGGACAAAGTGATTTGAATAGCACAGAATCCAGCAGGTAGCTGGCCTAGGTAAATACCGTGGACGCAGTCTTTTATCGTTTACAAGCAGTAGCTCGTCAGTTTGCAGCAAGCGCTGGGTTGGCATCGGGCCAGAGGCCTTGACGAATCAGACAAGCACGCGGCTGTCGGCCATGCAGCACCAGCTAAAAGCTCCATTGCCGGTGAACTCAGCTACGCCCGCCGCGCTCCATTGATATTAGTTTTTATGTTGATGCTACATTTTTCTGAAGCTGCGTCTACGCAGCCGAGTGGAAAGGTCTCCGCAGGCTCAGACTCGCCCCACGTTGACACGAGAGTGTCGAGGCTCCGTGCCACCAGTCCATGTGCTCCTGCGGAGATGCTAGGGCACGCCGATCCCTCGTAGGTTCTCACATGTCCCTCTGTGACCGGATTTGGATTTTGTTTGTCTAACAGCATCATCATGTTGGTAAACCTGTCGGTTTGATGCTCGGCATTCATATTTGCGTCAGTTTATCATCACCGTCTTCCTCGCTCCTCTTCCTCACCATCGCTACCCTCCCTCCACCCCACCACAAATCCCCAGGCCTGGCACGCAGTACCACCGTGGCCTCGCACAAAATGCAAGCTCTCCTGTTAGGCAAGAACACAGTTTTGTGTGTGTGTGTTTTTTTTTTTTTCGGCTGAAAACCTCACATCCCACAACTGTCTGTAATTTGTCCCAAGCGTGTGCTCATAGCAACCGTACATAAAACGGAGTGGAAAACAGTAGTAGGTATTACTCAGCCGTGCGCGCGGTATCCTGAGTGCCTTCTCATAGGCTGGCCACTGGCTGTGCCCCCACACAGCACTTTATATAAAATATCGTTCCGTGCAGCCGTATTTTAAGGATACGTAACAATGGTAGTTTGGCTGTAGCGAGCTTTCTGACTGACTGCTATGCTACTGATAATTTTACCACTAGATACTATGTACATATTGATATTTTATCCAGTGTTTTAATTGTCATATGCATAAATTAAAACACTTATTCACTTATTTCTTATATTCGAGAATGACAGATCCAATATTCTTAAATAATGATGCAATTTTTCAGGCATTGGGGGAGCTTAGCAGTTTTGGTATGTTACAGAATGTTTTCTAAATGCTGAGTGCATTTTTGCTGTATTTTGCAGGTCTTATTGTCTCATCCACCGTGTAGTGCAGTCTAACTTCATTGCCACGTGAGTGAATTAATGTTATTAGCTAATGAGCGCGTTACTTTTTTTCAGACTGCACCTCCGTGAACCACCAGCAGGTGTCACTTTTTTCTTCTTCTCCCAAGCTTTCAAGAAAAAAGATATATGTAGAGTTAAAGTATGTTAAAGTTATATTTTCATAAGATTAGCATTAGAAACGCTGCTTTCCATTAGTAGCTTTCAGTGTGGCTTGATGTATAACTGCAGTGTCAACCCTTAAAAAAATAAATGTCTTTTTTTGCACTATTTGATTCATGTCAGTAACTGTCATGCAACTAGCCAAACTTTCAGGGTCATCCAAACACACAGTGGTCTGCTTTTGAAATAATGTAGTGCGAGCTGCGCGTCCCGGCCGGATTTATGCGGGGTGCCTCCCGCCAGTGCCAGGCCGGGGGCCCCCTAAATGACTTCTCCCCCAGCAGTTATATGAAGCGGCTTTCTTTTACGAGTGCTATGCGAGCGCACACAGGCTGGTGGATCGGCCCGCTGGGTTCTCCGAGCGATCTGTGGCCTGGACCGGGTCCCACTGCGCCTGGCCCCCTCACCACCCAGCCTCACCACCCCCCGCCCCCATCGGGAGGGCAGATTAAATCCTCAGATGGACTGCTTTCCATCATGTCTTTGGTCTGCTTAGATGACACTGACGTCTCCGTGGGACGGACGGGGGGGGGGTGATGGGGGACAGTTTAGTAGCCGAGTTCTAAGAGCCATGTCTGGCCCAGATGTTTGAAGAGATTTTGAGTGGGACAGGAACCCCATTCCTAGTGAGCTGTTGTTTCTGGTTCTTCATTCAGGTGATTTTTTAAGGTGGGGGTGCATAAGAGGGGCCATAATTTGTACAGAGGGGTCAACGCTGTTATTAGCCAGTGATATGTTTAGAATTGGTGAGTGGGGGGGTCAATCCAGGGGCCAATCAGCTTTCAAATTGGGCTAGTGCCCCGCCCATGTATAGACCCCTGCCCGCAGTCCACAGTTCTGCTCTGACTGGATGCAGACAGACCAGAAGCTTGGGGCCTGAGTGTCATCCCCAGTGCGGGTGGCTATGTCCGGGGCCAACACCATGCAGTTGATGGAGATGAAGAGGGAGCTTCTGTAACCGGGACCTGCTCAGGTGGACTACAAGTGGGGCGAGTGGCGGCAGTGTCCCGGCGAGGTGTCTCTTGGACACTGTGACAAGCACTTGCCACTAAACTCCGTTAGACATCTGGTTTAATATTCCTCCATTCTTCACTCCAGCCCATTCCAAGTTCATTGAGGTTTTTCTGGTCAGTCCAATTTTCCACTGGCAGCTTGCAAGGATATCCCAGGGTGGTTCCACTGGAATCCAGTCAGGGCTTAGGGCCGGTCTGTTCGAGGTTTTTTTTTTATATCCTCTGTGTTTCGCGAACCACAGGTTTGTGAAGTGAGTAGGAGAACCTTTTTGGTCACTGGGATCCTGCTTCCCATGGCCTGGTGTCTCCGGCAGCTACACCACGGTAGCGACATTCAGTGGTGGAGAGGCGTGATCCTCACTGATTCTGACTGAGGGCATCCTGGGACATCCATCCAGAGCTGGGGGAGTGGCTCGCTAACAGGAAGTGGACTTCCAGTCTGGCAAGGCGCAGGTTGAAAATCCATCAACAAAGTCTGCGGCGGTTTGCGGTATCGAGTCAATGAGTGAATGAGAAACTTGAGCATGTTGCTGTCACATTTGTTCTCCAAATCAGCTTCTCCCTTTGATAAACAAGCAAAGCTACGAGCCTGACCTAAGGATGAGAGCCTGATCTAAGGATGAGAGCATGACCTAAGGATGACTGATTTGACAGAGAAATACTATATATTTTCACCCAGGGACACAGACACTGGTGGGTTATCGGATTCAAACCCCCAGCCTCATAGTTGGATCTCCTATTACAATAATAGGTAGGAGAGACAAAGTCTACCCATAGTGTGGTTCCATCACACCATGCCTACAGAGGCTCTCTCACCTCTAGGGTTACCTCGATAGGGCCAGATGGTGGTGAGTCAGAGCTTGGTAGACGTCAGGGAGAGGATTAGCAGCAGACAGTCATGTGGGGACAAGCCTTGGCAATGGCATCCAGCACTGACCACAACTGGCCAAGGCATCGGTAGGTAGGCAAGGAAAATCCGGCAAGTGTAACCCAAGGCCAGTTCAAATTTAATGTTCGAAACCAAGGCTTTTTTAGCAAGTATCCATCACTGGGTTGTTTTTAGGGGACATTGGTGCTTTGCTGCTTGCTTCAGGGTAGGTCAGAGCAGAAGCAAATTGCCATGGACCCCCCCCCCCCCCCCAAGACCACCGAGTGGGAAACCCAAGCTGGCTCATTGGGTGTTCCAGAAGAATTTCAGCAAGATGTTGCTATCGCAATCAATCCCAAACGTGCCGTTGTGTAACTGCATTTTTGTGTCCCTGGGTTTGTTTCGGAAAATTTAGGAAAAATAGTTTAACATTCTTTCACTATCATAGAGATTCACAGTGTCCTGATTATTGTGCAACAGCCCGATTAATTTCGCATTTTTGTTGGGCTTTAATCATATGCTGCTAATACTAATGTCACGCTAACCCCACACTTGCATCTTGGTTTGAAGAAGCCACTGAGCTGGCAGCAGATGCCGATAGCTCAGAGAGATGGAAAAGTCCATGCAACTCGCTTTTATTTTGAAAAATAATATGATAAAGAAGCCAAAAAAAACACCCACAACAACAACAGATGTGAGCGTGCTTATAACCAACATCTCCTGCAGGCTGACCCCTGATCTGCTTGTCCATGTCAAAGTGGCCCTTGGCATGACACACTAAACACCTCCAGATGCAACCTAATCACCAAACCTAGTTGTGGATCAAATGACTTTGAGACCAATATTTGTGCCGGGCCAGTGGAGGCTGTATTGTGTTCATGTTTGATTCATACCTAAGTGGCCTCATTCGTGCTGGTCAACTTCACTCCGATCATTGACCTGGGAAATTCCAGAACTCGTTGCAGAACCACCACTCTAATGTGGCTGGCTTGAAAGGTGCTTGTGGAAGGAATTCAGCACTTTGGACAGCACCTGAAAGAATGCGTTCCTCTGGTAAACATTCAGGCACAGTTTGGTCACAGGCCTACCTACAAAGAAACGTCGAACTAGAGCTGCTCACTCTGGCTTTATCAATGTTTATAGGGCCCAGGTGGAACATTTGGAGAATGAGAAGATGCGTGTTAAGTCTATTTCTTCCAGAACTACACTGGGTACACCTAAGTCCTCATGTCAGCAGTTTTGAATACCGCCCAGGAATACGGAATTTCTGCTCCACATTGACGTCTCATGAGCAAAACGGGTGGACTGGGGATCATTAGGCATCTAGCCAAAGACCCCGGGATGGATACCATTCTTAGACTGTCTGCACTGATAGTAGGCACTCAGCGAGAAGCCCTGTGACCACACACCTCTAGTTGGCGGGTGGAGTCCCGTCTCTGTGTGGCTGTGCCGTCTGCATGCCCTCCCTGCGTCGCGTGTGTTTTCACTGGGTACTCCGCGTTTCTCTCACAGTCCATAAACATATTAGCGATGTGCAGCACTGAGGCAGACAGGATACACTTCCCGATACTCTGCTAACAAGCTGATATACATGGAGCAAGTAGGAACGCTATAGGAAACGATTCACCATGACACTATACGAAACGATTCACCATGACACTATACGAAACGATTCACCATGACACTATACGAAAGACTACGATGCTGTGCCCTTCACTATGATTTTTATCTCTTTGGTTCTTTTTAAGCAGGCAGCAAATGATTAACTAATAATTGTAGTTTAATGTAACTTTTTGGGGTGTAAAGTGGTCTGTATTGGCATCAAGTTGTTGCAGTTCTCAGTTTCACTGCTTTTCAATGGCTGTTTTCTCCACCACCACACCCAGGCAGCCGGGAGGCGGCATTCACCTACGCCATCACCGCGGCGGGGGCCGCGCACGCCGTCACGGCGGCCTGCAGCCAGGGCAACCTGAGCCACTGTGGCTGTGACCGCGACAAGCAGGGCTACTACAACCAGGAGGAGGGCTGGAAGTGGGGCGGCTGCTCGGCCGACCTCAAGTACGGCGTCGCCTTCTCCCGCTGGTTCGTGGACGCGAGGGAGATAAAAAAAAACGCCCGGAGGCTGATGAACCTGCATAACAACGAGGCTGGGAGGAAGGTAACCTACCAAGGCGCCAGTGCACAACTCGCATCTCATCTGCACACGCTTCTCAGACATGGCCACAACCAGCCAATGGGTTTGTGCTCCCTAGCGCTCGTACGCAGGTTGGTGCCACGACACCACCTGGTCATTACATGTAGGGTGTCATCATATGTCATGTGATTGGTTGGAGGAAGAAGGGGATGCAAATATCCAACCATATGGAAGCTCACCTGTCGTCATCCAGCCAGATGATCGAGAGTCCAGAGCACTGTCCTATACATTATCCAGTGCCTGTCAATCCAAAAAAAACAGTGTAGCCTGGAAATCACTGAAGGTCGACATGTAATTGAGGAATGGAAAGATAAAGATATGGATATAGTTGCTTATTTGAAATATGGGGAAGAGCTAGGACCTGGCTGTTGATGGAAAGATGGAGAAGAGCTAGGACCTGGCTGTTGATGGAGAGAATGGCCAACCCCATCTTGCTCTCCATGCGACAGACAGGCACGTTTACAGGTGAGAGCAAGCTTGAGGGTCACAGTCCATGGTCATCCAGCGTTCCTCGAGCTGGGGGTTAAGGGGTTTGCTCAAGGGCCCACAGACATGTAGCTTTTCTGCCAAGGCCACAGTGATCTTCCAATAACAGAAACAGAGGCTTAGCCCATGGATTCACACACACTGACCAATGGGGAACTGTGTAACAGAGCAGGAAGGCACGATGGAGGAGAATTGTACAGGGAAATGGTGTAAGCCAGATGGGGATAGTCTGGTTTTATTACTATATGTGAGACTCAGACGAGCAGACCTGTGCCGGGGCTGAACTGCCCAGTGTCCAAATTTAGCAACAGGCTGTATTTGTTTACAAAGTTAGGGGTGTCTGCCAGGAATCTGTGGACTTGGATTTAAACATTTCAGAAACAACTGTGCTTTTATATGAATCCCTTTCGATGGTTTTCAGCTATGTATAAAAACATAGACATAAACATACACTGAGCCTCAACTGCCATATGCTGTAGAGGCATGAGCTGAGGGTTGAGAGCAAATGCTCTACCGTCTAGGCCCTAAGGGAAAGATCATTTGTGCTATTAATAAGTTGTAACTAATCTCCTGCGACTTGCATTTTCGTGCACCGCGGACTTGACATGACTGATGTTCATCAAAAACATCCTGATTTTGCTGAGGTTCTGGGTCAACAAGGGAGGGGCTTGCATTTCATTTCTTTAACCAATCTTTGTCATATGACATTGCTGCCTTAATTAAAATCAGTGTTTTCTGTTAAGCAGCAAGGTGCACAGCCTTCTAAAGTTCTTGTTTTATTTGTGTATTTTATATTATGTGTGTTGTGTTTTTATGGGACATATCGTCAATAGATATAACATAGGAACATACTTACATGCATAGGTTGTACGGAGTAATGTAAGGGTGTTTATTTCATGATGATAATAATAATAACTGGGCCTCTGGCACAATAGCTGGAAGTTTGAAAATGAGAAAAAAAGACCAATGTGGTAATTTCATACGATGAAGACTGATAGGTTAATTAAGCCCCTCCCTTGTTGACCCAGGGACACACTGAACTTGGTAAAATCAAGATGTGCTCCATCAGAAAGAGTAGATTTATACTGGCATGTGAAAAATAAAAAGTGCAGCCTATTTCTGTTCAAAGGTTTTACATGTCAGAACATGATAAAAACCATCTGGTCCATATACCATGTTCTGAAATTATTTAAATCTAAACTCAGGTGTAAAACAACACAGATTCCACCATGTCATTATTTAACAAAAATGGAACCAAAATATAGAAACAGTGTATGAAAAACTAAGTATACCTCATGCTTCAATAGCCTTTAGAGCCGCATTTAGCAGCAATTGCTTGAAGTACAGTCGGCCCTCGTTTATCGCAGTTAATCAGTTCCAGACTCTAACGCGATAAGTGAATTCCGTGAAGTAGGATTCTTTATTTATAAATCGAATATTTTCGTAGTTAGAACATAGAAAACCTGTTTACAACCTGTTTTTCTAAATATGGTTTTTAATATTATTAGAGCCCTCTAGACATGAAACAACACCCTTTAGTCACCATTACACTCGTATTACTCAATATATTAGACAAAATAAGAGAAAATAAGACATATTAGACGTCACAAATATCTTATTATTATTATTGTACATTTAATTATACACACACACACACACACACACACAGTTCTTACACAGAACCACTAACCTATAAAAATAAGAAGAAGCAGAAGGCTTAGAAGAAGCAGCACATTTAGGAGCCATCGTGGGGCTTAGATAAAAGTTCTCAGAAATCGCAAACAAAGATGCTTCCGATGCGTAGCGATGTA
>JAODKM010000001.1:3944109-3955002 GCA_026780845.1 Petrocephalus sullivani | reverse complement strand
CAATGGGCAGGGATATTAGCATGACAAGCCTGTCCCATCCTCACCAGAGAAAGGAGAGAGACTAGCCTGGTCACACAATGGGCAGGGATATTAGCATGACAAGCCTGCCCCTTCCTCACCAGAGA
This sequence comes from Petrocephalus sullivani, assembly GCA_026780845.1. Taxonomy (NCBI): domain Eukaryota; kingdom Metazoa; phylum Chordata; class Actinopteri; order Osteoglossiformes; family Mormyridae; genus Petrocephalus; species Petrocephalus sullivani. Next base: position 3,954,877 of record JAODKM010000001.1, on the reverse strand, counting down.
AAGGAGAGAGACTAGCCTGATCACACAATGGGCAGGGATATTAGCATGACAAGCCTGTCCCATCCTCACCAGAGAAAGGAGAGAGACTAGCCTGGTCACACAATGGGCAGGGATATTACGTAGCATGACATGCCTGCCCCATCCTCACCAGAGAAAGGAGAGAAACTAGCCTGATCACACAATGGGCAGGGATATTACGTAGCATGACAAGCCTGTATATAAACTAAAGAAGGAATGGTGCAGCCTTAGCTGGCATTAAAACACCTGTGAAATACACTTCACATTTATACTTGCCAACTGTTGCCATTATCTTAATTATATATTGCTAATAAGTTAATAACTATTATTTCCCCCATTTGAAAGCGTTGTACAGCTGAAGTATTTCTCTCCATTTAAAAATAGCTTTTGTCATTTCTGTTTTAGTCGTACTATATGGTACGATGTTCCAGAATAAACTCCCCACCGCTATTTATCTTGATTTTCATTAGCAGCATCGTATTAAACGTATTCCATATATACATAATTGCATTAAACCTCAGTGGGATGGTTACACCGGCTCCTGGGGAAGCAGTAAAATCCATTTTTAACCCGAGTGTTTTCCTGGTCCAAGATCCACAGTCCTCATCAGCAGTGTGATGGGAACCTGACGGGTCGATGAAGGAGAATTCGAGAGCGGGATCCACGGTCCGAAACCAGCAACGCGGCTGCAGTCACATTTTCCAGTGAGGCCAGGTTGGAGAAACCATACGCGTGGCTGGGCCCTCGCTCCAAGCCTCTGACTGACCGTGACCCATCTGTCCCAGTTATGAATGCGGTCGCGGGCGCCAGACGACCACGCGAAGTCCCCGGTAAGGTGCGGTTCTAGTCACGGGACGACCACAGTATGGCTCTACCAGATGTCGACCCCAGTCCAAATGAATTCTTCATTAAAACGGACAGTGTCTGTAGCTGTTTCAGTGATCATCATGTTATTTTTTTTACTGTTACCGTAACTGTAAATGTAAGCCGCTACGGCCGTGGTCCTGAGCAACGTATGGAAACAGTCATTAAAGGAAATGATGTTATAAATTTTCGACCCGGGTTTTTCCGATAAAAAATGTAAGTTATGGGCCCAGACTTGTTCTTTGTGCAGGTGAATTCCGATCAGGTGGACACAACCCTTTCTGAGGTCTTAGCATTCAGTGCACCTGTGTGACCTTTGACCCCCATGACCCTGGGGTTATAATAGAACTATCCATGAAGGTAATGGTACATGTTTAGAATTTTAACTGCTCACAGTATTTAATATCCATAACATTTAATTGCACTGTAACTGTATCACAAAGGTGCATAAAATGAACAGGTTACCAGGTTGGGAAGGTTCCTTGAACCCTGATTCCTAAAAAATGAATCTCCTGCCCTCTTTTGGTAAACATGAGACATGAGATCTGGCTGAGCGACAGAAAGTAGCACACAAGTGGATGTCGGTTTAAGAAGTGTACGAGTGATGACCGTCGCTATGGAGACCCACTTGTGTTTTCATTTAGAAGCTAGCATACCGGGCGACTGCTCTTTTGCTGATATGTAGGGCAATTAAACTTTTTATGTATGTATGCACTTAAATATTAGAAATATCGTTAATTATAGGGGAAGCAACAGGCATAAATCTCGAAAATTACAGGCCAGATGCAGAACCAAAACAAACCTTGTCATGCAGCTAACCGACATGGATCCCGAGGTTTCTTACTCTGCAGGCCAGCCTCGGTGGAAGGTAAGACCCACGTCAGACCTCCACATGAGCACCTAATCCCCCTGGATCTTATGGTAACGGCTTCCTCCTGGGGAGTTTAACCATTCGTGGAAAACAAGAGAGCGGGCGGACTCGGCTAAGTCGAGCGCCCAGGGGAGTGTCTGATCCAGCCCTGAAGCCATGACTTGGCACAGCCAACTAGAATCAGGAGACGACTGCAACACATCTCGTACTCTCATCTTAAATCCTCGTCAATGTAGACCTAGGGCTCAGCTATAAAGTCATAAATGCTGAGTCTGTAGCTCATCACACAGTGTTAGCCTGATATTCGTGTGCTTTACATGAAAAGTACAATTACGTTGTTTACTAAATGCTTTCATCCAAAAAGCAGCAGGGTCCGGCAGTCCCTGGAAGTTAAGGGCCTTGCACACTGGTGAAATCTCTCAGCCAATCCTGGGATCTGAACCAATGATCTTCTGATCACAGACAAGGCATCCTAACCCGCTAAGCCACAAACCAAATGAAGCAAAGCTGTTGGTAAGACCCCGGGAGGCAAAATGACAGAATGTGTTACCTTCTCCTTCATTACAGTCCCTGTGGGGGCATTTTAGCTCATATATGTGATGTAACCCTATTGTTAAACTTATAAATGAAACACAAACATTTTTTCTGCATGTGTTTTTTATTGTTTCGGGTCCCTTTCAGAGGAAGTCTGTAGACATGGGACTCATTATTATTGAGACTATTTAATGACCTCAGAATGAGACTCAGTGGATCTAGATTCCATTGGGAGTCAGTGAAAATGTATTTGCTGAACAACAAGATGGGGATGGCGCTGGCTGTGGAGTGGCCTTCTTCGATGGTGTTGTGGCATCCAGATTTCATCCCTACGAAGACCTAGCCAGGCAGTGGGAACGCCGACCATGTCATGGTGGGTGGCTGAGGGGAATTAAAGAGATTCAAACAAAAAAAAGGAACATTTCGGCAGCGTGAGATGGGGCCGCGGGGTGAGTGAGGGCGAGGGCCGGGAGGCTGGATCGACGGCTCCCCTAGGCAGGTTCGAATGCTGAAAGGGTTGCAGACAATGGGATCGGGAGCAGTTCTATTCCAGGAGTGTCAGGCTCTTTCATGGGGTTCTGCGGGGCCCCGAAAGGGAGGGGCACCCTCAACCAGTACCGCTCAGATTCTTTTACCGGGATTCTCAGGATTCACTACCATTAAAATGGAGTCAGGCAGTGATTATTCCTATGGGTTGGTGACACCTGTGTCTGAAAGGATGAGAGGAAATCAGCCCGATTGTGAATTCTTCACCTACAGTTAAATTCTGAAGACTTGGTTTGCATTACTAGAGTATAATGAATTAAATTGACGTTGAACAGATACTTTCATCCAAAGTGGTGCAGAGTCAGACAATCCTTGGGGAATTTTGGGATTGATTCGGTCACTCTACCGACTGCAGGATTTGAGCCAGCGACCTTCCGATCACAAACATAGAGTCCTGAAGTCCTGAGCCTCACACCGCACCTGCCGGCTAGATATATTTTCTGAAGGTATTTTCGGAAATCCTTCTTTGGACAGAGTATCGCACGTTCATTCAGCTGCATCCTTTTTTTTTTTTTTTTTTTTTTTTTAAAAGAACAGGTGGTGTGTAACTATCAGTCGCACCACATGATGCCACGTCGTCCGGAATCATCCCTCCGGCCCTTGAGGACTTTGAAGAATGCTGAGGTTCTCTGGGTGGTGAGCGCGTTATTAGGGGTAAATGGAAACCCGGCGCGGCATGTTTGCCCTGAACAGCTGCCAGGACGGCTCTGCGAGCCATAAGCCGCTCAGCATGCGGCTCCAGCTGGCACCTGCACCCGCCACGCCGCCCTGCGGGAGTGCGGCATGCGACGCCCGCCCCGCATAAATATCCGAGAGGGGCGACTCCTGCTCTTCCTGCGATTAAGGACTTAAACGCTTCAGAGCAGGGGGTATTTTTCTTTGGAAATCTGACCTGCTTAAACACCGGTACCTCAAGATGACCAAACCACGGTTTCTCGCTAAAAAGTTATCTTGGCGGGACTTTGACATTTTAATAAAAATTGGGTTTTACAGTTTATTAAAACGTGAGACTTCCACTGGCAGGGTAATTCTGCCCCTAACCGCAGCTGTCAGGTCCAAAGTGGGCTCCTTGATGCTGCTCTGTGTGTTTCCACCACCCTCATGAACCATATGCCCCCCCATCGCATGCCCCTCCTCCCATGTGAGAACAGCTCACACTGGCAGTGATAAGAGCTGCCAGATCCCTGGCCTGATTGGCTGGATGAGCATCAAATCAGTTCAGTCAAACCAAATCACTTTATTCCTCACATGATCTGACATTCGGTAGAGTGCAGGTGAGTGAACAACTTGCGACAGTGACAGCGACTAAAAAGCGTAAGTATCAAAAGTGTACAATATTTAGATTCAGGAATTTTATTTGTCAACTGCATGAATGTATTGGTATACCAGGCGTGAAATTAAATATACAACATAGCAACAGTAAATTGTGTGCTAATTAGAAAGCATGTACAAGTACAATGAACAGTACTTCAGTATTGTTGAATGCAGTGACAGTTACACATTACAAACACGACCAATATAGTGTGGTAACACAATTTTAGAAACACGATCGTGTGCAATAAAAAGCATTCAGGCTCATACCCCTCATCTTCACGGGACCTTTCCTCCCCTCTTCGTGACGTTATGGCAGGGCGTTCAGGGTGCATGGTGGCACTATCCCTTTATTGTTTTTTGTTCGTAAATACGCGTTATCTTGGATAAGCTCCGACACCACAAGAAAATAAACACACGCTTTTGGATGAAGATTCTGGAATGTAGTGCCTATGGCTCACACATCTCCAGTGTACCTTTCCATAGCCCTGCTTTTAGGGTTTCTTGGCATTCCAGCTCACCATATACCTGTGAAATCTACTGAATAATGAAATCTCTAATGCCACCGGACACTGAAAGCCATCATCAGCTTGACTCCTGACACTGAAACACAAATGGTAATGACACCCTCACACGCACCCACAGATCCATCCATCACTTTTTTCATATTTTTCCCAGTGAGTTTAATTTTTCCATTTAGCAGGGAAATGACTCAAAATGCCAAGCGGCACATGTGCAGGGATATATCACCAGCCGGCAAACTGGAACACGACCCCCTACATGTCAGTCCGTTGAATAACACGTTACACGTTACACGTTGCACAGAAAGAACGCCGTTTCTGATGGGGAGAAACAAATCTTGAATTTATTACGGAATGTAGCATTTTTTTTTGTCTTTTTCTGGTTAGGTCCTGGGGGGGGGGGAGGGGGGGCACGGGGAGCAGCCGTGGCTTTTTCTGGCCATTGTTATTTTGGATATGCTTTGTTTTTTATTCTAATTAGACCGGCCGTGACGAGCCGCGCCACGGACACGCGGCCACATGGCGGCAGGACGTCACGCGATGCGGGCGGCCCCTACACCACCTCACCCCCCACATCAGCTCGGTGTTTCGTTGCACAGCTGCACTCACTTTGGGGGGGGGGGGGGGCGTCAGACAGCTAGGCGATCCATGACCCGCTGTCTCATACGCCCCCTATAGGCGAGACTCCAGCGTGTATCGGTTCAGGATCGAGACAATGTGGTAAAGGGTAGAAACTCTTATGAACAATGCAGACCAACATAAATCAGCCCCCTCGTATAGTTTGATCTCCTGATTGAGGGCCGTGGCCAAGCATTGAGAAGTTATCCATGTTTGATTAGACCACCAATGCCACCGTTGCCAAGTCTTACATAATTGCATCGTAAATACAGTGGAAGCCTTTTAAAGCCATAATAACTTATCTGCTAGACACAGGATTCAGTCTGCCTTTGGACCATCATGGCCACTTTCCGCAGAGTCTTCAGGCCTGACCGTGACCCTTCTTGTACCTCACGTTTAGATTTTGCATAATAAATCACTTTTCTGTATTCTAACCCAGCTGTCATGTCTGCTTACATGGGTCGCCAAGGAACGTTTAGTAAAATGTGAGAGTCATGCCTGGGATTAAAATCTTTAAGCACCGCAAGACCTCACCATCTCATGCCACATTGGATGGCAGGCTGCTCCAACAGATACAATCTGAGGAGTGCTATCAACCAGCATCATTGTAAATATACCCGTACCACCGCCACAAGGCCACCTCCGAGGATTGTGGGTATTTTTCTAAATAGGCTGCACCATTATGGTCCCTGCACATGAAAAAATATGTCAACATTGGAAAGAAAACTCCCTGGTCAAAGTAAAAAAGTATGGATAATAATAATGTTTTTTTTTCTTTGGCTAATGTTCATACTAGATATCCGAATACTGGATATTACATTCAAATCTAACCAAATCATTTTACATATCCCTAAACTTAGCATACTTCACAAGAAAGTAAGAGGTTTTGTTTCACTGAGCAAATAGAAGGGTTTTGTTCATGCTTATTATGTAATGTAAACTTTCTTCTCATAAATTTTTCTTTCTTCCGGTCAGTCAAGCGATTTTTGGGTTTAAAATCCCAGAAAAAGTTGGTCCGTTCCCGAAACAGGGTCCGCCGGTCACATGCCATAGCTTTCCATGAACCACTAAACCCCAGATTAATCACTAATTAAATAGTGATACGTGTTTGAGATGCTGAAAAATGCTATATTAATAAAATTTATCATTATTATTATTAATAATAATAAAACAACTAGTTAAAATCTCTCCTTTTCTGGACTCTCAAAAGTCTCAAAAGTTTTTATTACCAAAAAAAAAGTATACTCATACATCTGGGTAAAATGCGAACGATTCTTCCCAAACATCATGGAATCTATACCTCATTCCAGTGACACTAATGAAATCCTTCCTACAGAATGATGGGTTAAACTGGCTATCTGCTGGCAAATATTATTCTTGCTAAGTCTATGACAGTGATTGTCAACCCATTAAGCGACAAGGCGGCCACCTAAGGCCCCATCTTGTGAGGGGGTGCCAACTTGCATTTTGTTTCAGATGAGGGGTAGCTGTAGTGAAGCTTGCTCACTTTAAAGGCTTCGGCCAGTTCTGGTCCACAGGGATCAGTAATGGGACACTTCTCCTGTTAGTGTCCTTAAAGTGAGCAAAAATATTTCGGGGACCAACCTGCTTAACCGGGCAAGAATTCATGTATATTGAACGTCAGACTGGGCCTAGTCTGGTCTTAGCTGTGGCCTTGGGGTCAACACAGGGTGGGGCTATGAAGGGACCTTAAGTGTCTGGGGATGCGTTTCCTGCAGTGAGCGTGACATAGCCGCAGTGCGGTGGCCCAGCGCCAAGCCTGGCTGGTCGAACCACAGCAGGAATGTGCCGTCACCTCCGCCCAGCTTGGAAACTATTATCGCGACAGGGTTTAGCAGGACCACGGCGCAGGGCTAACGTTCAGGCCACCACAGGAAGGCACGACACGCTCTGTGGTTCCCACCTTTTTAACAGCTGTCCCACAGAGTGATGCATTTCCTGGGCACCAACTTGCTGAAAATGCTTTAGCCTCCCTAACCCCCGCCCCCGTCCGGCTCTCTTCAGAAGGAAAAGTCCAATCACACTACGAGACGGCGGTGTATTTTTAGTGTGAATCAGCCCATATGGGAAAGACGTCCTATGTGCTTGTGGATGAGACAGTCTGATGAAAATAAACAGCAACCCTCTTGCTTTACTTTGTCAATGTGATCAGTTGGATCATTCGGTAAACGGGTTTGCCTGAGGCACCAAGGAGATGGTTGCCACAGAATCGCCCGCTGGCGCCTCCCTGGTTGCCGCAGAATCGCCCGCTGGCGCCTCGCCGGTTGTCGCAGAATCACCCGCTGGCTCCTCACCGGTTGCCGCAGAATCGCCCGCTGGCCCCTCGCCGGTTGCCGCAGAATCGCCCGCTGGCTCCTCGCCGGTTGCCGCAGAATCGCCCGCTGGTTCCTCGCCGGTTGCCGCAGAATCGCCCGCTGGTTCCTCGCCGGTTGCCACAGAATCGCCCGCTGGCGCCTCGCTGGTTGCCGCAGAATCGCCCGCTGGCTCCCCGCCGGTTGCCGCAGATTCGCCCGCTGGCTCCTCGCCGGTTGCCGCAGAATCGCCCGCTGGTTCCTCGCAGGTTGTTGCAGAATCGCCCGCTGGTCCCTCGCTGGTTGTCACAGAATCGCCCGCTGGCGCCTCGCTGGTTGCCGCAGAATCGCCCCCTGGCTCCTCGCTGGTTGCCACAGAATCGCCCGCTGCTTCCTCGCCGGTTGCCGCAGAATCGCCCGCTGGTTCCTCGCTGGTTCTCGTAGATTCGCCCGCTGGTTCCTCGCTGGTTGCTGCAGAATCGCCCGCTGGCTCCCCGCTGGTTGCCGCAGAATCGCCCGCTGGCGCCTCGCTGGTTGTCGCAGAATTGCCCGCTGGCTCCCCGCTGGTTGCCGCAGAATTGCCTGCTGGTTCCTCTCTGGTTGTCACAGAATTGCCCGCTAGTCCCTCGCTGGTTGTCACAGAATCGCCCGCTGGCGCCTCGCTGGTTGCCGCAGAATCGCCCCCTGGCTCCTCGCTGGTTCTCGTAGATTCGCCCGCTGGTTCCTCGCCGGTTGCCGCAGAATCGCCCGCTGGTTCCTCGCTGGTTCTCGTAGATTCGCCCGCTGGCGCCTCGCTGGTTGCTGCAGAATCGCCCGCTGGTTCCTCGATGGTTGCCGCAGAATCGCCTGCTGGCACCTCGCCGGTTGTCGCAGAATCACCCGCTGGCTCCTCGCTGGTTGTCACAGAATCGCCCGCTGGCTCCCTGCTGGTTGCCGCAGAATCGCCTGCTGGCTCCCTGCTGGTTGCCGCAGAATCGCCCGCTGGTCCCTCGCTGGGTGCCGCAAAATCGCCCGCTGGCCCCTCGCTGGTTGTCGCAGAAATTCCCGCGGGCTCCTTTCTGGTTGTCGCAGATTTGCCAGCCTGCTCCATGTAGCTCGCTGTAGCCTGTCCTGTCATTTCCAGTCACAGGAGGAATAAGCGAAGGAAGGTAGCAGTGCCCATGGCTGTCGCCCCGCCTGACCACTGCTCTGGAGGGGTTGTTGCAGTGTCTCCAACACATGTCCCAGGAGAGGTTGCAGCCTCGCCTCCAGTGCCAAGCCTAGGAGAGTTTGCTACTGGACCTACAGAGCCTAGCCCGCTCTCTCCCTGAACTTCCAAAGACCTGCCCAGGATGGGCCACACCCACATCTCCTGAGCCCCTGAGATCCAACTCGGTAGAGGGTTCCACTCATCCAGAACCTCCAGAGCCAGAGCCCTTTTCCTCGTCTTCCATGCCTCAATAATCTGTCTTCACCTCTGAGACAACTCCAGAGCTCAATGAAACCTCTGATGCACCCCCGGAGGCCATGGGCCAGGCTCGCAGCCCAGAGAGGGCCACTCCACATGCATTCCAGGCTCCTGGCCCAGAGACGACCACTCTGCCCACACTCCAGGCCTTTGCCCCAGAGAGGGTTTCTATGCTCGGGATCCAGGCTCCAGGCCAAAAAGGGGCCACAATGCACACACCTGGCCCCACGGCAGCCGTACCGCTCGAACCTAACCCAAGTGAGACCTCACCCCTGGTCAGAACACTGTTCAGAGCTGCTCAGTCTGCTTTGCTTCATCTGCCATCCCTGCAGGGAACACCGGTGGTCACTCCATGTCCCATCAGATCCTCCCTCGTCTCTTGCCATTCCGTTGTATCCTGCCTCTTCTCTTGATATCCCGCTGATGCCCGCCTCATTGCCTGTCATCGCCTTGGCACCCTCCTCATCTCCTGCCATCGCCCTGGCGTACATCTCGTCCCCTGTCAGTGCCTTGGCACCCTCCTTGTCGCCTGTTGTTGCCCAGGCAGCCGTCTTGCAGCCTCCTGGCTCATTACCAGCAGTCTTCTCATCCCCTGCCGGCCACTGCCCGACGCCCAACTCCCCAGCCACTGGGATAGCCACCGGCATCAGCTGGAGCCTCAGGGGAGGGGCTGGCCAAGTTTCAGTCTTCCTTGGGAGATACAGGAGCACACCATCCGTGGCAGCTGTTCAGACTCCTGTCTGTCTGAATCACCCTCCCAGACAACTCTTTCATCGGGGACCCACAGTGCCCTGTTGTCCCCTCAGAACCCTCTAGCCCTGCTGTCCCCTAGGCGCCACCCAGCCCAGCTGTCCCCTCTTCATCACTTGGCCCCGCTGTCCTCTTGGCACTACCCAGCCCCGCTGGTCCTGTACCCCACCTGGTTCTGCTGGCCTTCTGAGGCCCTTTAGACCTGTGATCCGGATGGGTCCCACCTCTCCAGTGAACAGGTCCATACGGACCCATGACCCTCATTTTCCGGCCAGCTAGATCTAGATCTGTACTGTAACAATAATCATGTCCTGTGCCTAGCCCCTTGTCCTGAGTCATTATCCATCATGTGTTCCCTAGAATAGTATGTTCCATCTTGTCCTGTCCAGTCGAGAAGCTCTGTCCATTTGGTCATTTGTGGTGTCTATCCCGTGTGCCCTATCAGTTCTGCCATACCCTGTCTTGTCCAGTGTCCTGGCTGTCCCAAGCCCCTGGTATTCTCCCTGCCATTTGGTCCCCTTGGTCCACCTTGTCCACCTAACCCTCCTGTTCCCTCCCTAGCATGACCCTAACAAGCCACGACTGTTACTCATTCGTCTTACCTCTCATTCCTAACCCTCAGGTTAATCACTCCCTGTTGCCTCTTGCTCGCTCCCTCATTAGTCCCGTATATATGTGCTTCCCAGTCCTGTGTTCCCCAGTCCACTGTTTGAAGTCAAAGTTTCCTAATGTTCAGTCCTGCCTTTGATCCCGTTCCTTAAGTCATGACAAGAGGTGTGAATGGGGCATTTATCTAGGGGTAGCTTTTTGCTATCTTTGCCTAACTGAACTTATTTTGTGGACGAAGAACGATAGTACTTATATATATATATATATATATATATATATATGTGTGGGCGAAAATGCCTTGTTGATGTTAGAGGTCAGAGGAGAATGGGCCGACTGATTCAAGCTGATAGAAGAGCAACTTTGACTG
>JAODKM010000001.1:3893344-3904722 GCA_026780845.1 Petrocephalus sullivani | reverse complement strand
TGTTGTTATTTTTAGTTGCTTTAATAGTGTGGACCACTATTTTCTTTTTGATCCTCACAATTTTGGAATCCAGTCGCAGGCCGGATTGAACGGCTCAGCGGGCCGAATTCGGCCCGTGGGCCGCCATTTGATGATCACTGCTCTATAAGGTATATATACACCTTGGGTTTGAATTGCTTACCTTACATGACACAACAATAGCCATTAGGAGAGTTGAATCCAAGGCAAGAACATTAATTAACAAAATTACTACATGACAAGGACCAAGTGAGGTGATAGCCAGTGAGGAAGGAGCCTTACCTTCTGGTTTGATGAAGTTCCTGAAGGTAGGGAGGGCGATCACCGTGTGAGAGATGGACTGAACCGGATCTGACAGGCAGGGTATGTCACTGGGCCTGCAGGACTTCGCACAGCGGACGGGCCTATCAGTGAGGGGGAAACAGGTCTCTAGGCACATCTGCATATATAAAATACAGCAAAATGTTTGCTGATCTACTGAATAATTCTTACCTTGAGAAATCTACAATATTAGGAATTGTACTTTACTGATATGTATTTAATTCCAGGGCTAGTTATATAACAGGCAATTTACATTTTTAGTCACAGACTGAAGCAGTAGCCATCAAGTTGAAGTTAGTGTGTTCATGTGAGTATGTAATGTCAATGTGATATGTTAAGAAATTAAGAAAACATATTGGTAAAGACCTGAATCATCAATAACGTAATCAAATCGAATGTAATATACATGAATAATCTAATAAAATGTTAGTTATAATCGTCAAAACGGTTTGCTATAGATCTAAATATAATAATCTAAATATAGTAATAATAATGTAAAGAAACATATGCTGTGTGTTTTTCTTAAAGTACCATTTTAAGTATCGTTCAGGAACTACCATTTTAAAAGTATCGGTTTGGCACTGGTATCTAATGAAGCCCAAAGGATACCCAACCATAGTAAGGGTATAGAGTAAATACAACATAAACTCCTTTAAGTATCCGCAACACTGTCCAAACACATTTTTGTAGTGCCTAGACCAGCTATGTTTGGAAAGTAGTGAAAAACACAAATAAAAAATGAGAACACGTCTTATAAAGCAACTTTTAAAGTTCCTGTAAGATCCTTAAAAGGATCTCTGGAGCCAGGAAGTCAATAAAATACACAGACAGATAAAATATTTTATACATAATGATTTTTGGGAAGGAATTCATATAAAGCAAGAACCCACAAAGGTTTTAGTGCTAAAGGATTTTCGAAATTCACATTCTAAAGAGAGAAATACTACTGCAGCCTGAATGCGGTCTATTGCCTGCAGAAGAAAATATTTGGATTTGTCAAGCATCCCAGCCTCAAAGCCCATCATGTTGTTGGGAAGATTTACTGGGCCAGTCTTCTTGAGAGCTTCTTAAGTTCCTAATGACATGATTAGGACACGCCCTCATCGCAATGGATTGTTGAAAACAGGCCACATTTCATTTTGTAACTGCCAATGTCTTGGGCACGAGTGGATGCCATCCGACCTGGAGTGTGGGCAGCACTTGAGGACCCCTCAAGGTGACTTTGAAAGTACCCGTTTTCCAGCATCATCATTTGACAGGCAGCTTGATGAATGCTTCAGCACAAGAGCTGTCCCCTCTCGCCTCCCCAAACATTAACGCATTTGTCAGGGCTTGTGTTAAATATGAGCATTCAAGGCCCTCCTTTAAACCTGACCACGAGGCGAGACAAGCTGTTCCAAGTTATCCACTTTTTGTATCCGCCTGTCATCACCTCTTAGTTCAGCTATGCTCACAAGGCCAGAAGCACTCCATAAATCGATCAAACGGTACGATCGGCTGCACCCAAGCTGGGTGATGTTAATGTCAGGCAGACCGTTAGCATACGCCCTAGATGAAGAGGAGAACAGGGAATTATGGGTGGGTTATGAAATATGAGCAATCATTAATAATGCGAGCAGATGGAGGTGGTGGGGGTGGATATCACAACTACACTGGCTTTATATTCCTGCCTGTCTGCTTCCACATGCCTACCAGCTGGAAAATCCCCAGCTCAATGCCGGATTACAGGCCCGATTTAAGTAGAGAGGGGTAACGACCTCCTGATAAATAATCCAGCCACCATATAGTGAGGGAAGCTAATTAGCAATTAGATAGTGAGTCCAAGTTGTGCTTCCACATTGGCCAAAGCCACAAAATGTTCCTTGTGTTTATAATAGCTCTACTTATACTTAAATCTGGAGATTGGGCCGGCGTGAGCCAACTGACTAGAATTTACGAGGAAATAATGACCCCGGTTAAGCGACATTAAAGGCACACGGCAAGTGAGGGGCTAATTGTCACCATGTCCCCTTTATTTCGGGGGTTATTTTCTATGTTCACTGCTTTTTTATTCGAGAGCGACGCACGTGTCCCGTTGGGCTCGACGCAAAGTCGGACCATTTCTTAGCGTAAGAAGAAGCAGACCTTTGGATAGGAATCTTTTGGTTAAGAGGGAGCACTTCTTAAGAATAGCTTCTCGTAGTCCACATGTTGATACCCCCCCAACAAAAACATGGTAGGACATCATTCATTCTCGCCACAGCAATGGCACCCTACCACAAATTGTACAGCCCACCGGCCAGAACCCAGAGCCCCATAACTCAGGATGTCAGGATGTAAAAAACAAAAAAAAAAAAAACAAGAACATGCCTTTATTTTAAGGATGTCACCACCAAGGATGTGTATCCTTATTCTTCTCGAGGCATCTGGACAGCGTGAAGCTGCAGTTATTAGAAGCCGCAGTCCAAGGACTGATTGCCCAGCATTTTTGTCTATTTTTATGGCTTATCCTCAGGGACATTTTTTCGGGCCGCTGTTGAATTGTCGACATACTCCAGTATACCTGAGCTCACAGAAATCATGTAGTCCATCACATTATCTGTGATTTATGAAATTGTGTGAGTACATATGAAAGTTACCAGCGTAGGAGTTCTATCAGCAAAGGCAAACCCGTCAAAATGGATTGTGGAAGCACACGTTTTCCAGAATTACATTCATGACAACCTCGACATGGACCAGCTAAGCTCCATGAATTGGAGACCCTCTGTCAGTCAAGTGCAACTTGTTACTCAAAGCACCTGATCACGGCTGGTGGCAAGAAATTAAGAGGAGGAATCTTCATCCTTGATGACCACATGTATGAGGCCAGATGCGTACACCAAACCTGAGCAAAAGCCACTCACTCTTCCTCACAGCCACAGAGACAGCTAACCTCTCACCAGAGCAAAGGTAGACCTGGTAACTGAAATTACATGTAAGCAATAATAATCAGACATGCTCCTTTTCTGTTCATTTTTATTCTTTTTTCATTTTTACTCTGTTCTTAAAATTCTGTTGAACTGTGAGATTTTGGGTTCTCCCCTCTCAAGTCACAAAATCAAAATAAATTAATTCTCTGTGGAAAACATTAGGCGAGACAACACTTATTCTGTGTTAGTTTTTATCACTAAACTAGTGTTAGTATTCATATTTTCAGGTCAAACAGTACAAAATAAAAACACCAAAGTAAGCTTCCTTAAAATTAGTATGAGCCAATACATGACAAAATCAAATAAAAAATAGCATATAAAAAACTGCATGCACATCGTTCACACATCGTAATTCAGCCTAAGGCCGTTTTTTGCATTCAGTATGTTATTTAGCCCTTTAGCGCCACCTAATGGACATCAGAGTACAACCCACGTAAACTAATGCATGCTAGGCCACCGGCACTTATATCCCCCAGACAGCAGGCACAGCTAACTAGATAACGGGCTACGTGCCGCTCGTTTACACATCAGGCACGGCAAATGGAGTGTTGAGCTGCTCGTTGGTGACAAAGACCGAGATTTTGGCCATGTAGGTGCCAACTGCTCCGTATCGCCGGAGCTTCAATTCAGCAGTGAGTAAAAAATCCCTGGCCTCCATGATTGGCCGCTGCACCGTAATCATGCCGCCCGTGGCCAGCCTCTGCACGCCGAAGAGGCCTTCCTCGTTTCCGCCAACGATGTCTAGCTGGATGTCGTCGTCGGGCACCGAGGTGGAGGGGCCCATGCGGAAGATGTTGGTCGGCACGGCAATGTGGGCGGGGAAAGTCAGGCTGTAGTGGGTTATTCGCAAGGGCAAGGCCAGGCATTGGCCACTGTGATCGCAAGCCAAGCGTTCGCAATGACTGCAAGGGAGAAAAACAAAAACAAAACAAAAGAGAGAGAAAATAAAATGACGGGGACAGGCTTACGGGGGGGACACAGAGCAGGGAGACAATGAGAATGAGAGTGCAGTGCATGCATGCAAAGCAGACGTCTCGGAGACACCCAGCCTCCTACAAACGCACAGTGCGGGAGAGCAACATCTCACCAGTTACTAAGGTGCTCTCACATATCTTTTAAGGTGCACCAAGCATGAATGGGGGGGTGGGGACAGATGCCAAGCCTCTGGCTTACCGCTGTTGCTTAAAGACTACGAATTTATTTTACTCTCTCAGGTATAAGACAGAGCTCCTCAGTTATGTCGAAAAGGAACGATCGTAGGGACTTCTCTTAGATGTCAACCTCCGAGACACGAGAGATACAGCAGCAGTTCCCACCTCACGGGACCGAGCTCCATAACCAGGCTCACGCTACGTTGGTAAGGAACGCATCGACAGGTCCCCCCTCGGGGACGGGGGGACGACCACTGTAAACTAGTGCAGGAGCTCCACTCGGCCACTGGACGGTCCCTCCAGAGAAGCTATGACGACTGTAGAGCGTACATCCCCACTGGCAGAGGCGCGAGGAGCAGAAGGACACGCAGCCTAAAACACACCCGAGTTTTGTGGCCTGATATTCCAGATAATAGTAGTTCACCAGACAAGATGGTAGCCAAGACAAAGACGTCTTACCAGGTACCAAGTTATCTTTCAAACACATGAACTACAAACTCATGTTACACAACGTAAATTACTCCATTAATGACGCTTATGCAGTAATTCAGCAGTACAGAAATTGTGACCGGAACTGAGCATTGAAGTTCTCCTGACTTAAACTGTCTGACGATCCAGCCGGCAGCCATGGTTACGGTCAGGGTCAGGCCCAAGTCTTTTCATCTCCATCATCGGGGGGGTGCCCTAGGTATACTTTGCCAATAATTGTCGATGACGATCACCAGCTTTAAAGAAGACACACTGGCCATCGCAATACCGGCCAACCAAGAAATTCCATGACCTTCCCGAAGGCTGGTCCATGCCTGTTATTTATCATTTATCTATAATTCTCTATGATTTACTCCTACATACCGCACTCCCACTGCCCATTGCCAAAATTGCTTCATTGCTTACTTTGACATTGTGTGTCCATGTTAATGGTTTCTTTTTCTGCATGTCTCCTGTCAATCTATACATTTTACATTTATACATTATTGTGGAAAAGTCTGAGTCAAAGGAAATGTTTTAAGCTACTTATCTGGGTAGTAAGTGTATATTCAGAATGTGAATTAAGAGTAGCACAATAAAAACTAACAAGAAGGATCTCCAAAAAGCTTCTGATATCTTGCTGGACAACTTTATTTCCCAAACCTCTCCTCAGGAGCACCTCAGCCATTCCATGTATTTGTCAAATTTAACTAGCCAACTAGCCAAGCTGACACAGTTTGCCAAACATAATACAGTTTTACTCCAAAGAGATCATTGAAACATTGTCTTCTTTGACTGACTCAGATGGTTGCACAGTAGCGCATATAGCACCGTGGTCCTGGGGAGCATTATTCTGTGTCACCATATGCGGTGTACGGAATGCAGCTGGGGTGGCTTGACATGACCTGACTTGTGCCTCAGGCTTGCCCTGGTCACCTTGACGTGGGGACAACGGTTGGGGACATAAGAGACCACCAGCACTTACACTTCTCCTGCGCGACGGTAGTTGGCTGGACACTCAAAGGACAGGCACCGAAATCCCCCCAGCACATTGAAGCAGCTCTCCAACTCAGAGCAGTTGTGCGTTGCAGTCAGACATTCGTCCACATCTGCACAGGAGAAGGGCAGGCACGTTAGAGAGGCATCCAGCAAGCAATGCAACTAAAAATGTGAATTAGCACTCAAATCCATTGAAATGTTCCTGGCAGCTCAAACACACTCAAACCCTGGTCCAGTGAGTACAAGTCCAGACCAAGACATTGTTTCAACCAACCACTTGAGTACAAAGTGTCACAGAGTACTCAACCAGTTGGTTGAAACAAAACCTGGATTTTGGATTTTATTCAGTTACATAATGAAGCCTTTCAGCTCAGTGTTAAAGCTGCACAGCCACAGAGGGGGCCGTGTGCACTGCCTCCTTACCTAGGCAGCTGCGGCCGCTGGGCCCCAGGGTGTAGCCCACGGGGGGGCAGCTGCATTGGAAACTGCCCGGCACGTTGTGACAGCGGTACGCACAGAGGTGCCCCCCCGTGGGAAGGGCGCACTCGTCGATGTCTGTGAACACAGAAGGGTGACTCGTCACGGAAGACGTCCATGGCACAGGGGCCCTGTGTCCCGAGCCACCGGAAAGTCATGAAGGACTGGGTCCGGTCAGGGCCCCGAGGGCTGCGGGCTCTTTCGAGGCCTTCCTGCTGCTGTGAGCTGCAGGAAGCTGCCAGATCCAAAGCAACAGCAACAGAAAAAGCAGCTGGCAGGATTTATGAAGCCGTATTCATTTCAGGACTCCCAGAGGAAACCTCTCACATTTTAATTTATTTAGCAAACACTTGAAGTGACGTGAGTAAGTGCGGAAGGTTTGGGGTCCAACAGCAGGGTCAGTCAGTGTCCGTGGGGCAGTTGGAGGGAAGAGCCTTTGCTCAAGGGCCCAAATATAGATGTGATTTCTTTGACAGCCATTAAAGTTGAACCCATAACCTTCTGGATACAGGTACATATCCATATCCTGCTGAGGTATACATAACCACTGAGTGCACAGAGCACAGAGACCCACCTTCACATGTGGTCCCATCCACGTCGCTGAGCTGGTAGCCACGGCGACAGTAACACTGGTAGGAACCATAGACGTTGGCACATTCCTGACTGCAGGGGTTATTCTCGCACTCGTTCATGTCTGCTTAGTGGCACAAAGGTTTCATTATTGCTCTTACTTTCTGGCTTGGAACATTTAAATCTACACAAAGGCAAATCTCAGACACCGTCGAATCTCAGAAAAACATTTAATAAGTAGAAGGTCAGAGAGAGGTCGCTCCATGCATTTACAAGTTTTAGGTAGTTAGTAGCTATTTTTGTTGGATGTAACTAGCTTCACCTTCACAGTTCCTGCCATCGCTGGCCAGTTTGAAGCCCATGGTGCAGCTACACTGGTAGGACCCCTGGACGTTCTCGCATTTGTGTGCACAGAGGCGTCCTGGATAATGCCTGCACTCGTTGATATCTGAAACATTTCTGAGCATGAGATGATTGTTGTCTGGCACAATAAACAGACCGGCCAGTACGGGACAAGGGCATAGATTGCCCTAGTAAGCCAGCGGCGGGGGAGGGGATTAGTCATACCTTCACACGTCCGGCTAATGCTGTTGAAGATGTATCCCGCACGGCACTCGCAGCGGAAGGATCCCACCATGTTGATGCAATTATGGCCAGCACAGGCCCCGTCCGTTCCCATGCACTCATCCACGTCTGTGAGGAGAGGGAGGGAGGGAGGGAGAGAGAGAGAGAGAGAGAGAGAGAGAGAGAAAGATAGGCAGGCAGTCAGTCTCCTCCAGATCTCCTCCTGACAGATCACATGACACAACAGCACCATGTAGACACGGATGGGATTCTGAGATGCCTGCTGGTACCTGGGCAGCCCAGGGCCTGCAGGGGAGATGCATACCCACACAGCGTGAGCCGTCCTCGTTGAGATGATAACCCCGTCCACAGCTTGGTGATGTCCTATGGCAGATATAAGATCCCATGGTGTTGATGCACATCTGTCCCGCCAGACACGGGCCACTCTGACTCAGACACTCGTTGATATCTGGGCCGGCGCAAAGGTGGAGGAGATTGGGAGAGTCAAACACTGGAGGACTGCGACCTTCTCCATAGTGAGGCATATCCCATCATGCCACTGAATCATCTCCTGCCTAGTGCCGGTGGAAGCAGGCCTCACCAATGCAGCTCCCCAGGGAATCCTGGATGTAGCCGGGCACACACTGGTGAAGAGGCTGACACCGGAACGAACCCTGTGTGTTCTGGCACACAAAGTCCTGGCCACAGTTGTGGGTCCCGATCTCACATTCGTCAATATCTGTCAAAGGGAAGGTGACCGTGTGCATAGGTCTGCAATGTCATTAAAGGTCTCTCGTTTCTCTGCGAGGTTCTGGCTCCCGCCACTAGGGGGCGTGGCGGCTCACCTTTGCAGAGGTTGCTGTCTGTCAGCTCGTAGCCAGTGCCACAGCTGGCCTCGCGCTGGCACCGGTAGGCGCCGTCCGTGTTGATGCAGCGCTCACCCAGCTGGCAGTGGTGGGCACCCAGCAGGCACTCATTAATGTCTGGGGGGGAGGGCAAATCTCACAAACCACGGCAAACCATGGCACGGGGGGGTCCGGCCAGATCAGGAATACGCATCACTAACAGCACATCACTCTTTATCACGAGGGCGTTTTGCCACCTCTGTGGCTGGACATCTAGTGATAGATACAACACACTGGGAAGGGTGCAGTCAATAAGCCAAGAAGCTAAACTGGGGGTGATAACTAATCATGTTCAGGGTAGGGGGGGCCATCAGGGGGTGGGGGGGTGCAGACTCACCTTCACAACTGCGACCGTCTGGTTTCAGCATGTACCCCTTGAAGCAGCCACAGGTGTTGTTGCCAAGGCAATTCTGAGAGCACTGGATGTCTATCAGGACACACACACACACACACACACACACACACACACACACACACAGGCAGGGCTGTCAGTCACGGCACACAGCACCACTGCAAATCCCCAGAGGGGATGTGAGCAGGCCGAGTAATGATCCCTCATTAGATGCAGTATTCTGGCTGCGCGTCTCTCTGAAAATGCCTCTTTTAAAGCTCCTGCAAATAAACCCCACAGGAAAACCAGCAACGGCAGACTTGTGAGGCTTGCCAAAACCATGACGGGAGGGACTTGCGCCCCCCACTGGGTGAAACTGGCAATGCACGGCAGCCCATATCACTCATACCGTATATAGCGCTATACTGCCAAACTGCCAAGTGTACGGCGATACGGGACCCCCCGCTTTGGGAGAGAGCGCCCCCTACATACCTGTGCACTTGTCACGGAGGAGTCCCTCGTCCAGGTCATTAGGCAGCTTGTTTTCAAGGGCTGTGTGAAAGGGAAAAGCTGTCAGCTGCACTAACCATGGTCAGATATCTGCTGGGTATTAAGCACAAAGTTAATAAACTGCCTGCAGCAAAGGATCAATTACAGCTGATTCCACAGCTGAGATGCACTGGTGTGGTTGGGCCAAATGGGCCATCAGGCCTTACTGTGCATGTAGCTCATCACCACCAGAGGGCAGCGTCACCCCAAATGATCAACTGCTACACTGACATTAATGAAAGGAGCCCCTCCTCAACTAGCCAACGTAACAGTGATTTTACACGTTATTAACGAACGTAACCAAACCCAACTTGTAATCTAATCAGCTGTTGTATGTGCCATGGCGACTCCTACCCAGGGTTCTGTTGCCCATCTCCTCAGCCAGGCCCAGAAGACAGCACTTGCGGGACACTTCGCCACACTGGTAGGCCACGGGCAGGTTCAGGTCACAGCCCAAACCGTCCGCTAGAGCCTCTCGGCCCAGTAGGCAGCACTGACAACACATCTGGCCAGCAGGGACAGGAAAAGTTTGTCCAGAACAAGAAAAGACAAAGTATCATTCAATGTTTTTAATGCAGTTCTCATGCAGTAGCTACCCTGCAGGGATTAGCATATACAATGGGCAGCTTCAGTGTGAGTAACACCTTATATGGGCCATTAATGTTACCCAACACTACACGTGAATGTTAATGTGACACAGGACGGCAGCCTCACCTTCGCGGGTCTGGTCTCGCAGGTGCTTCCTGAGAGGAGCACGTCACAGACCCCCTCCTCCAAGGCCAGCTTAATACCCTCCTCGCAGGACGACCTCTCCAGGACAGCAGCACAGCACTGCTCCTGGGCCGTCCTGTCATTGAGTTGGAGGCAAGAGGGCGTTACACCCACCTTTTCCGCAGCGCTAAGCCCTGCACCCCCCCACTCCACCCCGTGCTGCCACCAGGCCAGTCCGGAGACTGCTCTCCTCACCTTACAGCAAAAAGGCGTTTTCAAACATGAGCAAGAAGCACCTGACTACTAATCAAAATCCTTCTCATTACTGATTTGTAATCACAACTAAGCTCCACCCTCAGGTTGACATGTCACTGATTACAGGCTCCATGTGACCATCAGTGTCCCTCTGATTGCCGACTGGTATCTGTCACACGGCCTCTCAGACTGCAGATACGCAGCAGAGTGTGTGGTGAAAAGAGTCACGCCTGGCTGCACGCGGCAAGAGGCAGTCATCAAATACGCTTTGGTAATCGAATATGTGGCTGATAATAATTTAGGTAAACATCATATGGATGCTTAGCTGTTGTACGGACAGCTAGAAAATCAACCAAAAGAAACATATAAAATGTTCCTCCCTTACAAGAACGTCTGTTGAAGACCCTTTAAACCCATATTAGGCCAACTGCAGCTCCAGAACTGCCCTAGGCTCTCTGCTATTACAGATTATCTGCAGAGCTGACAGCTTCTCTAAGACCTGATGCTGATGTCTCTTCCCATGGGGTATTTTTTACAGCACAACCCCCTCATAAGCAAAGGTCCCGTCCTTCACAGGGCCTTTTAGGGGCGCATACTTGCTTGTGTTATTCTTTTCTTTCTTCGTCTTGTAAGGGGCCTGAAATAGTATCGTTTTCCTGTATTCTCCCCTTTTCTCAGTATGGTTTCACCTCCTAAGTATTTCCTGGATTTAGCAAATGGTTCCCCACACCGCCCCCCAAGATCTCAGGACCCACTAAATAACGTAACATCCCACACATCTACCCTGAAAAACTCACTCTTTAATCAGCTGGCAAAGAGAGGGAAAATACATTTACAAGTAATGGGCAGATTATGTGGCACGGAGCTCATTACTCATTTCTGTCAGGCAGAGAACTAAATTAATGTGACTAAAATCATTCATCAATTCATTAGTCACAGTGACGTCACCATCAGCACTGGAGTCACAGCCACTACAGTCACATCAGCACTGGAGTCACAGCTACTACAGTAACATCAGCACTGGAGTCACAGCCACTACAGTCACATCAGCACTGGAGTCACAGCTACTACAGTCACATCAATAATGAAGTGACAGCTACTACAGTCACAT
>JAODKM010000001.1:3825436-3865466 GCA_026780845.1 Petrocephalus sullivani | reverse complement strand
ACAGACACACACTATCGATTAAACCCGGTGCTACTTAAGCTCGGATTTATTAACAGACGATTAACATGATTTGGTTTTACTTCGCTTAGCTCCCCATTACCGTACCCTGTGATTGCAGCATAGCACTCACTGTTTGCGCTAAGGCCTAATTGTATTATACCTTGCTATTTATATACTTACTATATTATACCTTACTTACGACTGTCAGTACCGATTACACTATGAGTACACTGAGTACACTATGAGTGAAATGATGCAGTCTTTCAGATGGAATCTCTGTCACTAATGAAACTTTGCACCGTAATCTAAACTCCCATAAAATCCCACGCCGTAAAAGTGCCACACTGACATTTTCCTACATCTAGTTTCTACACTTTTATTTACACTTTAACGGAAGCGGCCTGATTTACATGCAGCTTATTTACATAAGCTTTTTCCTCCTGCAGTAGTTTGCCGTTAAACCCAGTCACTGTATTACCTTTTAATTACCTGAATCGTATATTTTTATTATATTTTTGCCCATCTTCTAGGAAGTAACCTGTACATTGTTCATTTACTCCCTCTATGATTTTGACTTAGCTTTTATGTGGCTGCATGTCTAGGTTTTAGATATTCTGAAACACAATACAAATGGAAATATTCAGCACCTGAATCTTGTCCTGTTGAGGATGCGTGTGTTTGGGTGGTGCTTGGCCGTGTCTGACCCCTCCTCATCCCTGTCCCAGGACTGGCAGCCCCCGTTCGCCTGCGACGTGAGAAACTTCCGCTTTACTCCACGCGTCCAGAGACTAAATGAACTGGAGGTAATTTTTTGCACCTCCGCTCCGGAGAGTTCCCTGTGTTTCTTCCTCCTGTTTTATTTTGGGATGCATTGTGCACACGCACTCACACACACACACACACAAAGCCATATACTGTATTTTCAAAACTTTTATTTCTGCCTGGAGCAGTTAATACATGTGCGTGACATCTGTGTATGTCGATAACAAAGGGATTGGCTCATGTGCTCTTACAAGTAGAGCATTTCGGTGAGCTTCAGTTATAACCCTCCCTTCTACTGTAAGTTACTGCATTGGATAAACACCCCCTCTAAGCTCTCAAAATGCTAAGCAGTAAGAAGATGGGTGGATGGATGGTATCTGGGGGGGTGTAACTAGCCTGGTTTCAGACTTCAGTTTGCGGTGAGTTTTTCAGCACAATGGCTGGATAAACGCACTCTTGGTGTGTGCTTGTACTATATTGGTGACATTGAGGGGCAGCTGTTCCCATGTACCCCTGGTAAAACGCAAGGCCCCCTGTCCCTGTGCACCCCCAGGCGCTAACGCGTGTGAGGCTCAACTTCCTCGACCAGATTGCCAAGTTCTGGGAACTGCAAGGCTCCCGAATTCGCTTTCCTCATGTGGAAAGGCGAATCTTGGACCTCTATCAGCTTAGTAAGGTAAGGTCTCCAGAGAGTCTCATCCAGACTCAGTGTGACATTTTGTGGCATGTATGACACAATTTATTTATTTGTATATATTTGGGAACCTGGCTGTAATCAATACTTTAAACTTTCTCTTCTCAAATCTGTTGTATTGTCCTTTATTTTTTTTCTAATTATATTATTTTTCTTTAATTTTATATTCTTTGCTGTTTGTGATGTATGCACCAATATTGCTGAAAAACATGCCTAGTACATGCAGGTGTACCTGGCCATTATAGTTCATTCTGATTCTGAGTTCCATAAGTATCCATTGTTTTCGGAAGAATCGTCGCGCTGGCGCACAGTGACCGTAAAGCTGACGTGGAATATATTGTTGCGTACCGACCTGTTGCAGATAGTGTCTGCGGAGGGTGGCTTTGACACCGTCTGTAAGGAGAAGCGATGGTCTAAGGTGGCCAGCCGGATGGGATTCCCCCCCGGCAAAAACACGGGCTCCCTGCTCCGATCTCACTTTGAGAGGATCCTCTACCCCTACGAGCTCTTTCAGTCCGGTGCCACGCTCACGGTTTGTACCTGTACCCGCCCCTCATCCGACGCAAGATGCATAGTGGCTGCTCTTTGTTTGATCTTGTCCCCTTTTTATAATTTTTTTTCCCCCAAAGCAATTCCTTATTGGTTGAATCCATTGTTCAAATGGGGGGGGGGGATCAGCCTCACCCCCAAACCCCATAAGAGATCAAAGAGAAAAAAAATGTGATTTTTGTGCTAAGTCACATAGTCAGATTGCCCACCAGGGGGACCCCCAAGTCCTATTAGATTAGATTAGATTGAGCTTTATTGTCATTACACATGTATAAATACAAGGTAAGGAAATTGTTTTGCATCTAATCAGAAGTGCAAAGAGCAGCAAGTGGAATAAATAAAAAATCAAAGTGCAATAATGGCAGAATATGTGCCGACAAGGGTAGTGTAGAAGTGGGAATAGTTATGTACAAATAAGGTAAGTATTCAGATGTTCTATAGTGCTATGCAGTGAGCAAATATACAGATTTGCTGATGTATACATATGTACAGATGAACTGTATGTTCTATACTGCTATACAGACAGGCAAATATACAGATGTACTATGGACAAATACAGATGTGCAACAGATATATGTAAATAAAAAGATAGATATATAAAGACAAATATACAGACACAGTGTGTGTGGATGGGAAGGTTCAGCGGGAGACTGAGTTCAGTAGAGCGACTTAATTCAGTGGTTAATGACTTAATCATTGAATCATTTTATAACAAGTAGCTCCTAAAAGCTATCGAGATGATTAGAGTTACAAAAATTCGCCAAAAAAAATAAATGGTGATGCTCTCAGAAACAAGGCTGTTTGTCATTCTGCCATACGGCCTAGTAGTGGTGAGAGCATTTGTATGACCATGTAAGAGCCTCACACAAAGACTGCTTCAGTCCGGCTTCCGTGGGAGTGGCCACACCGTTTTAATGGCTCCCTGCGCCACCTCAGGGGGTCCACAAGCTGTACGAAGAAGGAGTGGATGGAGAGGAAGCGGACGAGGGCACGGAGAAAGACGAGAGGACAGAGGAGGAGGAGGAGGAGGAAGACTCTGATGGCCTGTGTGACACGGTGCAGGGCAAGACACGCCCCCTGCCCGAGAGGCGGTCCCGGCGGCTGAAGTCCGCTGAGGTAATCGCCGAGGGGCGTGGCTACGTATCGGGCTCTGGGATAAGACGAGGAGCTGACATGCGGGTCTTCAGGCTCGCTTTTGTCCATGCCGGGTTTTGTAACCATGTGTTCAATGATCTATTACAACATAGTTTGGTCGCAGTTATTTAGAGTATGTGAATGCACATGTTCAGCTGAATTTGACAGTATATACAGTACTGTGCAGAAGCCTTATCAGTCAAAGCTAATGTTTTTAAAGCTGTTTATCTGGGTAGTAAATATATATTTACTTAGGACAAAAACACAATTTAACATTAGAACATGTGTAAATTTAAGAGTGATATAATACAAGCAGGAATTTATGTTCTCCAAAAAAGTTTTGTTGAAGGCCTGGGGGCATTGGGGGCACTTCAGTTCCCAAACCTCTCCAGGGTGCAACTCAGCCATTCCATGTATTTGTCAAGTTTTGCCTTTTCAGACGCATGTACATTGCAATTTATGACTGAGCGAAAACAGCTATCAAATGTTCTGCAGAATGCTGATTCTGTATGACAGTGTTTCCCCAGTTTTTGGTGGTCCTTCTCACCTTTCCAGGCTTGTGAAATGTAAAAGCTCGATGCTCAGGAAGGTGATATTTTGCCCCAATCTATGCTGTAGTGGGCATCTCGGCAAAAACGCGCCGTGGGAGGATTTGAGAGACACCTTGACTTTTTTTGCCAGATTAATTTCCGCTGCCTGATGGATTGTTAGTTATTTTCCCCTTTCAGACCCCGTGTCTGACTTTCCTGGGCTGGGCTGATGGCTGCCTCTCTGTGTCTTTTTCCTTTTCCCTTCCTTCAGAGAGAAAACAAGGAGCCGAAGGTTCTGCAGATCTTTGGTGGCAGCCCTAAGATGGTGGGGCTGGAGATCGTACCAGCTGGTATGGCTCTTCTCTCGTCCTCCCTCTCACTCTGTTTCTCTCTCGTTTGTTCGCTGTGTTTGTTTGTGACGTAGCCTTAATCAAACTGCTTGAGAGGGCAGGCTGTTCCTGAGGTGTGGAGCAGGTGTTCTTGTTGCACCTTGTCGATTTACCTGTCAAGAACCCATCAGACTCTTGCTTTGTGTGTGAAGATGGCGGCTTCAGAAAGCAGCGCAACCTCAAGGCCCAGGCCTTCGCCATCAAGATGCAGCAGCGAAAAGAGACGCTGGAGGTCAACTTTGTGAGTAACCCTCAGGGCTTGACTCGTTAGGCCTAAACAGACCCGATGAGTAGATTATTCTTCAGTCTTCTGGGGCAGTGTCCGCTTTGGACAGACACACAGCTGCTGGCATGAACTTGTACCCTCTTGTACCAGATCGACCTGTACATGTGCCTGGCTTGTGGCCGTGGTGACGAGGAAGACCGCCTCCTGCTGTGTGATGGCTGCGATGATAGCTACCACACCTTCTGCCTGATCCCACCCCTCCAGGACGTGCCCAAAGGAGACTGGCGCTGCCCCAAGTGTGTGGCAGAGGTACAGTGTCAGCATCCTTTTGGGGGTAGTTAGGGATACTGGGTACTGACTGAGACTAGAATATTTTCCCCGGAGTATGATGGCATTCTCTTTGATGGCCCCAATCGGGCAACAGGTGGATGGCTGAGGTGTCTATCTAACACTTATCAGAGATGCACAATATATCTGTTAACATATTGGTATTGGCCGGTGTTTCTTAAAAATCAAGATTGACACATTGGACCAATGCTGCAATCTTGGCAGTTATTGCCGGCTGATATTTAGACTTTAGTCAATATTCAAATTTAGCAGCACCAAAGCTAAAGACATAACGGCTAAAATTAGGGAGATGTTTGCACTGGACGATCGGCCATTTTCCGTAACAAAGGCCGAGGGATTTTGTCAGCTCAGTTACCACTTAGGAGTCTCAAAGTACTGGCCCACAAGATGACATGCTTTTAGTTCATCATTAAATGTGGCCTGCAGATCGATCTTGTTTTCCACACAATAAAAAATGTCATTCCTGTGATGGCCACCAGGAAACTTGCATCGTCTCCCCTTTCTCCTGGTTGTAGTCATGAGCGTTTGACAGCCCAGAGTACTGACTGAGTGTGTCTTGCCTCCTTTTTGCTCCTAGGAGTGCAGCAAGCCACGGGAGGCGTTTGGGTTCGAGCAGGCGGTGCGGGAGTACACCCTCCAGAGCTTCGGGGAGATGGCCGACCACTTCAAGTCTGACTACTTCAACATGCCCGTCCATGTATGTCGCTGCACTGAGGACATCATGGCTGGTGTTCAGGGTTTGGGGACCCACACTGACCGCTCTGTCTGCCCGTCTCTCTTTCTCTCTCAGATGGTGCCCACTGAGCTGGTGGAGAAGGAGTTCTGGAGGCTGGTGAGCAGCATCGAAGAGGACGTAATTGTGGAGTATGGGGCTGACATCAGCTCCAAGGACGTGGGCAGTGGCTTCCCCATGAGGGACTCCAGGAGGAGGCTCCTGTCAGATGAGGAGGTGATTGTGCTTTGCACAGTTTCTCTGGATCAGTTAGGATTTCAGCCTGGCTTTTTACGTGGGCTTTACCTTTAGATTTTTCTCTGCAGTCTTTTGCTGCAATCCTAAGTTCTGCAGACAATGGGTGGTGAATTATAGTAAGTGCTGGTCCCCACAGGAGTATGCCAACTCGGGCTGGAACCTGAACAACATGCCTGTGCTGGAGCAGTCAGTCCTGGCGCACATCAACGCCGACATCTCCGGCATGAAGGTGCCCTGGCTCTACGTGGGCATGTGTTTCTCCTCCTTCTGCTGGCACATCGAGGACCACTGGAGCTACTCCATCAACTTCCTTCACTGGTGAGCTGAGGGCGTGTTTCCAGCAGAGTCTCTCAGGGGTGAAACTTTTATAGGCTTTGCCCAAGGTGGTCTCATCTTAACTCTGTACGAAGTTCAGGCCAGAGGACATGCAAAATTCCGCCCGCAGTTTGAGACCCGCAGGTTTGGGTCCTTAGATTGTCAGTCTTTGGGAATCAGAAACTTTTCACAGTGCAGTTTTCTGGTTTAATGTTGATGCACAAGCCGCACCAGATGGGCTGTGTGGGTCGGAGCAGTGCCTTTGTTTACTGGAACATGTTTTCAGCTTGAAATTCGGCCAGTTGCTATCAAGCGAGGACATTTGCCGCCAGCAGGACTGACAGCTGAGTAGTTTTGCTGGAGGCTGGTGCCGCCGGTGTGTTT
This sequence comes from Petrocephalus sullivani, assembly GCA_026780845.1. Classification (NCBI taxonomy): domain Eukaryota; kingdom Metazoa; phylum Chordata; class Actinopteri; order Osteoglossiformes; family Mormyridae; genus Petrocephalus; species Petrocephalus sullivani. Next base: position 3,859,165 of record JAODKM010000001.1, on the reverse strand, counting down.
GATGAAGGATCTGCTAGGTTTGGAGTTTTTAGTTTGTCGGCGATTTTCGATTTCCCCCCAGGGGCGAGCCGAAGACGTGGTACGGAGTCCCTGCGCACGCTGCAGAGCAGCTGGAGGCGGTGATGAAGAAGCTGGCCCCTGAGCTCTTCGACTCCCAGCCCGACCTGCTGCATCAGCTGGTCACGATAATGAACCCTAACGTCCTCATGGAGCATGGCGTCCCGGTGCGTCACGTCGCGCTTCCCATCTCTGAGCCCCCCGCTCTCCTTGTTTTCCCACATTTCCGTGACCCGTCTCTGTCTGCCGCCAGGTGTTTCGGACCAATCAGTGCGCAGGGGAGTTTGTGGTGACTTTTCCCAGGGCCTACCACAGTGGCTTCAACCAGGGCTACAACTTTGCAGAGGCTGTCAATTTCTGCACTGCAGATTGGGTATGGCTGCCTTCCGTTGCATGGTTTATACATGCCGTGTGTTCTGACAGCCACTAAGTGATGCCCTTCCTCTCCAGTTGCCCATGGGTCGTCAGTGCGTGGCCCACTACCGCCGACTGCAGCGCTACTGTGTCTTTTCACACGAGGAGCTGCTGTGCAAGATGGCGGCCGACCCCGAAAGCTTGGACGTGGAGCTGGCCGCTGCCGTCTTCCGGGAGATGGGCGACATGTTGGAGGAGGAGCGTCGGCTAAGGGAGGCGGCCCAGCAGATGGTGAGGACAGTTTTTGGGAACGCTTGTTTGTTGTGAGGCTCAATATCAGGCTCCTGCTGGAGGTGTTTCAGTCGTGCTCAGTACACCGCGTTCTGTCCTCCCGTGTCATGACCCCTCTCTCTCTGCAGGGGGTGCTTTCCTCTGAGCAGGAGGTTTTTGAGCTCGTCCCAGATGACGAGCGCCAGTGCTACAAGTGCAAGACCACTTGCTTCCTGTCGGCGCTGACGTGCCCCTGCAGCCCGGAGCGACTTGTGTGCTTGCACCACACCGCTGACCTCTGCGACTGCCCCCTGGCCAGCAAGTGCCTCAGGTTAGTGGTGGGCCGCCTCTCGGAACGCATTCAAAGCCGTCATTTCCTGTAAGCTGAATTTAACAGGATTCTAACGCATGCCTGTCATCTAACCTTTTTAGCATCATCAGGGCGGTGTTGGTTCTACCCTTCTCTACTGTATCCCACTCTTCCATACTTTGCCTTTTACCCTACTCTGCTGTCTGCCCTAATCTGCTATCCACCCTGCTCTGTCTTCTACCCTGCTCTCATCTACACTACCTTACCTTACCCCACCCCACCCTGCCCTTCTCTGATATCCCACTATTTCCTTCTCTATTGTACCCTACGCTGTACCCTACGCTGTACCCTACGCTGCCCTTGTCTACTCAGCCACCTATCCTACTCTGGTGTCTACCTACCACTGTGGTCTACGCTACTCTGCTAAACAACCTTACGTTACCCTGCCCTACCCTGTGATACCCTGCTCTACTCTACCCTAAGATACTCTCTCTCCTATTCTGCCCGCTGCTCTTCTCTCTGCTCTATTCACGGGTGACTCATCCGGCACTTTTCCCCCATGGCTGCTTGAGAAGTCGTCTGAATCCCAGTGGTAGACAGACTCGTTTCTGGTTAAACTTAAAGGAACTCAAAGCAGCATGAGTGAAATCCGCAGTGCTGCATGCAGGATCTGCAGTCCTTCCCAGTCACAGTGTGCTGCATAGTAATGGTCAGCTCTCTTCCGGGCACACCTCACAGATACCGGTACACCCTGGACGAGTTCCCCTCAATGCTGCATGGGGTCAAGTCACGTGCGCAGTCTTACGACACCTGGGCCAGGAGGGTTACCGAAGCCTTGGCCGCTGACCAGAAGAACAAGAAAGGTAGGTGTCCCTGGGTGACTCGTGTGAAGGGGTGACTCTGCTGGGGTCTTTCATGGGTTTTAAATGGTGGTGGAATATGATACTGGACGGAAACCACTGTTGGTGTAGGGTACCTGATTCACAGGCCATTACTCCTTTAATCCCCTTGAAGAGCTGTACACTCATTGTGAAACTGAGCCTCTGTGAACTGCATACTGTTGCCAGGGTCTCCACAGGCTGCCTCTCACCCTCCTGTGTGTCGTTCATTTTTGGTCAGACCTGATAGAGCTAAAGGTGCTCCTGGAGGACGCAGAAGACAGGAAGTATCCAGAGAACAACTTGTTCCGACGCCTCAAGGAGATGGTGAAGGAGGCAGAGATGTGCTCCTCTGTGGCCCAGCTGCTGTTGAGCCGCAAGCAGAAACACAGGTGTGCATAAGGGCTGTCATCTCTGGATTGGCAGTGCCCCCTACAGGCCGGCGTGGGCATTGCCTAATTTCTCTCCCCCGCACCCCCACCAGGCAGCGGCCGGAGAGCGGTCGAGCCCGCAGCAAGCTGACACTGGAGGAGCTGAAGGCCTTTGTGGAGCAGCTCTTTCGGCTGCCTTGCATCATCGTCCAGGCACGTCAGGTTAAGGTGAGCACCACTGACGGAGCCCTCCATAACCCCCCCCACCCCCCAGTGTGTGAGATCACTGAGAGCTCAGTCATCCTGGTGACTAACGGTAATCCCACTAGGTTCTAGATTCTAGATTCAAAACCTTTATTGGCCATGTGCAGCAGATGCGTGGGAATGTTTACTCGCTCAGCCACACACTGGCTTACAAAGGGGCTAAAGACGCTACAAATCGATACAAGGCTTTGCAGGACAATACAGGCAGCGCAAAATATTAGACGGTGCAAAACGGTACTAGTCAGTGCAACGTAGTACAGATATAAACAGTGCAAAAGCTGGACAATATGCTAATAAAGTGGCCGATTCAGTGCAATGACAGCGTTATAAAGTGCAGGTGCCATGAATGTGACTGCCATGGGAAGTGTGGTTGTTAGAAATGCAAAGGGCTTGGGGAAGGTCGCTGTTCTCGAACCTGGTAGACATTTACAGCATTTGGCAGACATCCGTAGCTATAGTGACTTACATAAGTCCTTAAAGACTCCATTTTATGTATACTTTCTGATACTGGTTCAATAAAACCCAGGTTAAGAATACTATCTGTCAATTTGTTGGGAAAATACAGGTCTTTTTTTAAGAGTATAAGTGCTAAAGCAAGTACTTCTGAAAGGGGTAGTCCTTTAGTCGTTGTTTGAAGATGCGTAATAGCTCAGCTGTTCGACATCTAGGGGGACTTCATTCCAACATATAGGTGCCAAAAGCCTAGATGCATGCATTCCTTGCACGTTGAGAGGTGGTGGGACCAGTCGAGCAGTGCTGGAGGATCGGAGAGGGCGTGGTACAGTGTGGGGTGTGATGAGTTCTTTTAGGTAGGAGGGTGCTGGACCATTTTTGACTTTGTAGTGGAGCATGAATCTGATACGGGCAGCCACAGGAAGACGGTGGAGGGCACATAGCAATGGAGTGGTGTGGGAGAACTTGTGAAGGTTGAAAACGAGTCGAGCAGCTGCATTCTGAATCGGCTGTAGAGGACGAATGGCACTCAGAGGCAGACCCACTGGGAGTGAGTTACAGTATTGAAGGCATGTGATGGCACGAGATTGAAATAAGTATCTGAGTGGCTTGTGTGGAAAGAAGTGGATGAATCCTTCTGATACTGAAGAGGTGAAATCGACATGAGCGGGAAAGGTTAGCAGTATGTGAGGAAAAGGACAGGTGGTTGTCCTCGGTAACCCTGAGGTTCGCAGTGTCCGAAGGACAGATCAATGACTTTTAGTTCAGTTTTGCTAGGGGTGAATTTTAGTTGATGAGCTGACATCCAAGATGAGATGTCTGCCGTACATGCAGAGATCCTAGTGGAGACTTTAGTGTCTAAGGGAGGGAAGGAGAGGAGAAGTTGAATGTCGTCTGCATGGCAGTGGTATAAGAGCCCATGTAAGGAGATGACCTCACCAAGAGATCTGGTATAAAGGGAGAATGAGTGAGGACCTAGAACTGAGCCCTAAGGGACGCCAGTGGAGACTCTGTAGGGCAGATGTGGATCCCTTCCACCGCATGCGCCATATAAATCTCCAGGGCTTTAGCTGACGGGTGAAACATTTGTCTGGACGCCAGCTTTTCAGTACTATACAGACAATTACTTTCGCCGACAATTTGGTAAGCAGATTAGTTGAGTGTATAAAATATTAATGATGATATGCATATTGTGATGCCCAAAAGTTAGTGACCTGTATAAATACCGCATGTCCTTAGGTTTAATCAACGTGTCAGACTTTAAACTGCAAAAAAATACACCATACCACCAACATCTTTTTACCTTATCTCCTCTTTCAAAATGTTATGGCTGTTGAACTGTCCCTTTCTTCACTGCATTAAAGTATATATCTCTTCCAGGTCATGCCAAAACGGTAGCATGTAGCTTACTCTGCTCGAATGTCATAAACATAGTACTCCAGAATCTTTCCCAAAAGCCTGATTAATCTTAAACACTGAAAAATAATTGGGTGCTAAACTGAATCGAATGCCTTATAAAAAAACAAGAAACAAAATGAAGCCACTTTATTAAATGTCTATAGTCAAGGTCAAGCACTAGACGAATGTTATTATGAATGGATCTTCCCATCATAAAGCCAGATTGACGATCGCTCTTTCGTTTATGCGAATTGTTTTTTTTTTTAGGATTAATCTGTTAGCATATATACGAGTAATCGTATAGTCATTATTCAACAATTGGTTTAATTTAAATGAATGCACGTGGTGTGCGAGAGAGAGAAACTTACCGTGCGTCACAATACGCATATCATGATTAATATTTTATACACTCAACTAATCTGCTTACCAAATTGTCTGCGAAAGTAATCGTCCACATAGTACCAAAAAGCTGGTGTCCAGACAAATGTTTCACCCTTCATCTAAAGCCCTGTGCATGCACCATATGCCGTATATACTCGAGTGTGAGCCGAGGTACCTGATTTTGCCTAAGAAAATGGGCAAAACTTATTGACTCGAGTATAAGCTTAGGGTGGGAAATGCAGCAGCTGCTTGTAGGTTTCAGTCATCAAAATATATACCAATAAAATGGCATTTAATTGAGACATCAGTGGGGTATATGTTTTTTACAGTACCTAAAAGTATTTATGCCATCTGTGCCTGTATTGGGCTACATACAGACATCTGACATTGGCAGGAGCCTGAGGGCTACTGTTAAACGACAAACTGATGTCTATATGTGGACGGCAGAGCCTCGTACATAGATCCGTCTTTCCGGATCCATGCCAACAGGCAGCCAAGCCTGTCACTTGCTATGGAGAGGTGCGGGGCACCATTTCCTCCCCAATCGTGCACCCACCCCTCTCCATGGCGCAGAATGACAGCGTCTGTACACTGTCATTCTGCCCTTCAGTGTCTGTCAGCGATTAGTCTGGCGGAGACTGCTTCTTACAGACATCACTAACGTCTGTATGAGGCGTTGAGCAATGCTCATCGTATACTGTATATGTGTGTGAAACTTAATTATGGTAATACAGTAATAACAGTATTCACCTGTATTAGCAATGCTGATCACATGTCACATCGGAGAATCGGACAGCAGGGGGGTCACAGAGAGGACACAGCAGGGGTGGGAAATCTTATCCGCAAAGGGCCGGTGTGTATGCCTGTTTTCGCAGCAACTCCCTAATTATATCACTAATTAGAGGACTGATGGGCTGAAGAATTCTCACACCTAGGTTTAAACAGCTGACCTTAGGGTTATCCCGAAAATCTGCATACACACCGGCCCTTTGTGGGTAAGATTGCCCACCCCTGGGACAGAGGGTGCCAGTCTGGAGGAACCCATGGCGCCTGACTCAAGTATAAGCTGAGGCTGACTTTCAGCACATTTTAGGTGCTAAAAAACTCTGCTTATACTCGAGTATATACGGTAATCGCGACGTAATGACGTAAACCCTACTTATAATGAAGAAATATGGCCCCTCCTAAAGGACTTATTTATCCCCACTATCCCCGGTGGCAGGAGCTGCTGGAGAACGTGGAGGACTTCCACGAGCGAGCGCAGGCGGCCCTGGCGGACGAGACGCCCGACTCGGCCAAGCTGCACGCACTGCTGGAGCTCGGCGCCGGGCTGGACGTGCAGCTGCCCGAGCTACCGCACCTGAAGCAGGAGCTGCAGCAGGCGCGCTGGCTGGACGAGGTGCGGCTGGCCCTGGCCGAACCTCAGCGCGTCACCCTGGAGGTCATGAAGCGCCTTATAGATTCGGGCGTGGGCCTGGCACCGCACCACGCCGTGGAGAAGGCCATGGCTGAGCTGCAGGAGATCCTGACCGTGTCGGAGCGCTGGGAGGACAAGGCGCGCACCTGCCTGCAGGCCAGGTGAGACGCGTGTGCGCACCACACACACACACACACACACCATGTATACCTATCTTTATGGGGACACACTATTCATTCCTATGGGCATAACTATGACACCCTTAACCCCCCACCCAGCCCTAACCTTATCCATAAGTAACCAGATAAAATGAGACCTTTTTTTGGCATTTTTATTTTTTTGATCGCAGACACCGATTTTTTATAAATTTGAGGTTATCCTTACGGGAACTATAAAAATGTCCCCACGAGGTAGAAAATAACTGGTTTTTATCACACTGTGGGGACATTGGGTCCCCACAATGTAATATAAATATGTCCACACACACAGATTACATATCTGTATTTTTGTGAGGACTCTCCATTCATTTCTATGAGGACGAAGCGGTAATCATAGCAATGACAACCTTACCTGCCACCCCTGCCTAACCTGAACCATAAGTAGCCAAACAAAATACAAGACTTTAGGTTTTTGATTGTAGTGACAGATTTTTATAAATGTGATTTTTCACCATTCAAAAATGGTCCCCACAAGGGCAAAATAACATTTGCTCCTCACAGTCTAATACATACATCAAAGACACACACACACAGACACATGCGTCACCACCTCCTGACCCTGTCTGTGACTGCAGGCCACGGCACAGCATGGGCACCCTGGAGGGCATCGTGATGGAGGCCCGGAACATCCCTGCCTACCTGCCCAACGTCCTGGCCCTCAGGGACGCGCTGCAGAAAGCCAAGGAGTGGACGGCCAAGGTGGAGGCCATCCAGGTAATGGCATCGACTCCAGTGCTTTCCCCGCACGCCTTGCATAAGCTCAGGTTACGGCCAGCTGTTCACATAGTTGCGGTTTCGCAGTTATAACACTTTATTGTCCCAGTGGGAAATTTGCCTTGGACATCAGTGTCTGCAGGATAAAACCACAACTGCCACACTGCCCCCTAAAGGCAAAACACAGTAACTACGCTGACACTGAAACCCAGAAGTTTTTTGACTGTCCACCCATATGAGGGTAGGTAAACAAGGTAAAAAGACATTGGTGGCATGGTGCTATTCTCATTTTATAGTTCGAAACGTTTATTAAACATAAGGATACGCCAAATTTATACAGCCAGCATCTGGGCAGGTGTTTACGGCCGTCATCTAAAGCGCTGGTGATTTATAGCGCATGCGCCATATAATTGCACTGTGATATCCTGCAGCCCTAGTGCTAGGGGTCCTTAATGGATGGGGAGGGGGACAAAGGAATGTTTAAAATGGTTATGCCTACCTGTAGGGATCCAACTGGATGCTTTACCATAGGAGCGACAGAAGGTCTGCTTAGGTGTTGTTGTTTACCGTGAGACTGTCCTTTGTCTATTTAAAAGCAGTAACGGCTTGGGGCAGGTGAGCGTGAGCAGCATGCAGTTTCCTCCGTGGTGAGCACGAGGTCTCACGAGCACGTTCCCATCACCATGTTATCCCGCTGCAGAACGGCAGTAACTATGCCTACCTGGAGCAGTTGGAGGGCCTGCTGGCTCGCGGACGCTCCATCCCCGTGCGCCTGGACGCGCTGGCGCAGGTGGAGTCGCAGGTCGCCGCCGCCCGTGCCTGGAGGGAGAGAACTGCACGGACATTTCTCAAGAAGAATTCCACCTACACCCTCCTGCAGGTACGGTGCAGAGGGCGGGCAGATGATCTCAGCGGGCCATCGCCCTCTGTAATAAGTTATTTGGAATTCAGTAATGAAATCTGCACCGTTTCACAGAATTTGTTGGTCAGTGGTCAAGGATCTTCTCTCCAGCAGTTTTCAGTTTCTTTCTTGGATGGTTCGATGACATAATAGAAAAATATGAGGTTACATTACATTACACTATATTTATTTGTCAGAAGGTTTTGTTCACAATGACATAGTTGAGAAGGTAGGATTCGTGGTGTTGCTGGGGGTTAGGGGGAATCACCCCTCCAATCCTAGTATTTGAACCAGCAACTGGTCACAAGCATCGCGTCCTAACCTGCTGTGCCACACACCGGCCACCAGAACAGGTACTTTGGTGTCCCGTGAGTGACAGGGTGACCTCTCCTGCAGGTGTTGAGCCCCCGTGTGGATATTGGGGTTTACGGAAACAGCAGAAGCAAGCGGAAGAGGGCCAAGGAGCTGCTGGAGAAGGAGAGGGGGCTGGAGATGGAAGGCTTGAGCGACCTGGAGGATGGCCTGGATGAGGTCCGTGATCCGGCCACAGTGGTGAGTGGGAAAACCCCAATGAAAAAAACTTTCTATAGACAACCTCCACGAGTCCCCACTCCTGTCGTCCCATCCACATCTCTCTCAGCCTTCATCCTTAGGCAGAGAATGCTCTGCGCTGTTTTTCCATTACTGTTATTCACAGTGAAAATGACACCCCCACAGAGAGCACAGCTGATGGTGCCGCCCCCACACCAACAGGAATCTTTCTTCTGCGTATTCTTGGCTCAACTGATGTATAGATGTCTCCGCTCCACTATTGCCCGAGTGCCGTGTGTAGTTGTTTGTGTTCATGTGAAACTTGCTGCGCCCCCTACAGGTGGCCGCCTTCAAGACAAAGGAGCAGAAGGAGCTGGAAGCCATCCACTCACTGCGGGCAGCCAACCTGGCCAAGATGGCCATGGCGGACCGTATCGAGGAGGTCAAGTTCTGCCTGTGCCGCAAGACGGCCAGCGGCTTCATGCTGCAGTGTGAACTGTGCAAGGACTGGTTCCACGGGGCTTGTGTGCCGCTGCCCAAGGCGGGCACCCAGAAGAAAGGCCTAGCCTGGCAGAGCAAGGAGGCCAAGTTCCTGTGCCCTTTGTGCCAACGCTCTCGGCGGCCCCGTCTGGAGACCATTCTGTCGCTTCTGGTGTCACTGCAGAAGCTCCCAGTGAGGCTCCCCGAAGGCGAGGCCTTGCAGTGCCTGACGGAGCGGGCCATGAGCTGGCAGGACCGTGCCCGCCAGGCTCTGGCCACCGACGAGCTGTCTTCTGCCCTGGCCAAGCTGTCGGTGCTCAGCCAGCGGATGGTGGAACAGGCAGCACGGGAGAAGACCGAAAAGATCATCAACGCAGAGCTGCAGAAGGCCGCGGCCAACCCTGACCTGCAGGTGTGGCCCCGGCCTGCAGGGGGCGCTGTGGCATTCTAACGCTTTAACATGTTTTTGAGTGTGTATGTGTCTGCTCTCTGTCCAGGGTCACATCCAGACCTTCCAACAGGCTGGCTTCAGCAGGTCCACCTCACCACGCCAGTCCATGGACTACGATGACGAGGAGACTGACTCTGATGAGGACATTCGAGAGACGTACGGCTACGACATGAAGGTAATATTTTTGGGCATAGAGAACCTCTTGCCCCTCTCTCTTTAGACATGTTTGTTTTCATTTGACATTACATTCAACTATTATCTTAATCTCTCTACTGCTGGGCTAAATGTATTCTTGAACTTTTTGCACAGAAAACATTTTATGGTTTTTGAACGCTAGGGGGTGTGCTACTCCCTAGTCTACCTCATCAACCAACAGGATGTGGTTAATATGGGAAAATTCCTTTTCTTTCTGCCTCAGGACTCGGGTGGGATGAAGCCCTACTTGTTCTGTGATGAGGAGATCCCTGTCAAGTCAGAGGAGGTTGTCAGCCACATGTGGCCAGCCACACCCTCCTTCTGTGCTGAGCATGCCTACTCCTCTGCATCCAAGTCCTGCACACAGAGTAAGTTCTCCTCTGCAGAGGTCGCCTCAACTGTTTATATTGCAATGCAGTTTGTTATACTGACTGATCATAACACCAAGTATGTTACATTACAGCCTTTATTAAGAAGCTAAGGTCAAAACGGCAAACAAGATGTGCATGGTCTGTCAGTATCTCAGTGTAAAAGCAAGGTGTTGGATGGGTGGCAGTGATGTACCTGTGATCAAACTCTAACAACTCAGTTGCATGGAGCAAGGAGAAAGTGCAAAACTAAAGAGCCAACCCCAGCACTGCAGTCTCCAAGACCAGTAAAAAGCATCCTCCCCTAGTGTATGCAATCCAGCACAACCAGCCAATGGGAAAGCTACCTGAAAGAGAACACATGAATTGGCAAACAATGCCCAACCATGCTCCTACAAGGCTGGACCATAACAAGGTCAAAGGAGTACCTGAGGTCACAGGCAATGAGCCTAATATGCGTCTGACAATTCACCCCCCCAGACTCGGCCACGCCCCGCAAACAGCCTAGGAAGACACCCCTGGTTCCGCGCAGCCTGGAGCCCCCGGTGCTGGAGCTGTCCCCCTCAGCCAAGGTCCAGCTGGAGGAGCTGATGATGGTCGGTGACCTGCTGGAGGTCTCTCTGGATGAGACCCAGCACATCTGGAGGATCCTGCAGGCTACGCACCCGCCCTCGGAGGAGCGCTTCCTGCAGGTCATGGAGGTAAGCGTGTTCCCTGTAAGAACCCTGCTGAGGTTTCAGTGTATTGGTTTGGCAAGTGTGACTATCAGCTTTATGCATGATTATTAGTGCTGAGAACTTCTGTACATTCCTCTTATCACCCGTCTGGTGCAGTGATCATTTGTGCTTGTGTACCCCTCCCTGTATTGTCTGATGAAACCCAAAACACGTTTGCCTCTGGGAACATCTTATTCTCAGTTGGATACCAGTGATAGTCAACATGGTCATTTCCGTCATTCCTGCCGATATGGAAGTCCCACTCTCCGCTTCTTCATCCCTCCCTGCAGCCCGAGGAGAATGTTCTGGAAAAGCCGGTGAAGCTAAAGCCCCGGGACCCAGAGAAGAAGCGCAAACGGAAGCTGGAGAAGGCGGAGCAGCTGCTGCTGGCGGGCGGCGAAGGCCGACCCAAGTCCAAGGACCTAAAGAAGGTTGAGGGCAAGCCCAAGAAGAAGAAGCTGAAGCTGGGCCCCGACAAGTCCAAGGAGCTCAAGCAGCTGGCCAAGCGACTGGCCAAGGAGGAGAAGGAGAGAAAGCGCAAGGAGAAGGCAGCCGTCAAGGCCGAGGCGGCCAAGGAGAGCCTGGAGAAGAAGCGGGAGAAGAAGGTGCTGGACATCCCGTCCAAGTACGACTGGTCCGGCGCCGAGGACTCCAACGACGAGAACGCCGTATGCGCAGCCAAGAACTGCCAGCGGCCATGCAAGGACAAGGTGAGGGGTCTAGCGGGCCTTGCTGTTTAATGCGCTCAGCTTCTCCTGGACTGAGCTTCTAACCAGTAACCAGAATGATGTCCGAGGAGGTCTAAGCATCAAAAGGGCCTTAGATGTATACATAGCAAATAACCTTCAGCTGTCCGGTACTAAGCATGTCTGTGCGGCGATACCCCCACTAATCAAGGCCAGCTGGGCCGCAGTCATGCCTGTTGGATCTGAGAGAGATTCTTGAGGAAAAGCCATGATTTATAACAACAGAACTCTGTCAGCTTCTGATCTTCTATTCACAGTTGCAAATGTTTTGAGGGAAACCATAAAAACAAAAAATGAAACAAAGCTTTGCTGTTCTCACCTGATCAAAATTTTAATGCAGTATAGTTATACTTGCTGATATTAAGGTAAAGAGGTTTCATATACCTGTGCATCTTTTATTGCTGGACAGTATAGACTTAGTGATTTTAAGTGGTATGAAATTAGCTATTGAGGTAACAGCTACTGTTAATCTCGCGCATATTTTAAGCGGAGATGCAGGCGGCAGCCCGGATACTGAGAGCTTCTGTTTTCAAGTGGCCATTTTCGCTCCTTGCTTTCGCGTTGGCTGAAGCCCAAACCGCCGTTGAAGTAGATCAATAATGCTGTCCTGTAATCATGAAGAAGACCTATGGCCTATATTCCAGAGCAGTAACCCCGGGCTTTGCAAGTACATTTTTAAATCCGCGCAGTATTAATGCTATGTAAACATGCAAATTTTAAAGTCGCTGTGCAAATTTGCCATGTTTCCTGACCCGATTCAGAAACTCGCCAAGGTATTATGGCATCATAAGTGAAGTAACAGATCTTTGTCAAAGACCTGTGAAATGTTTCTATCACTCTTACTAGGAAGTTCCATAGCGGTCCCCAGCTAACGGTTATGCTGCATATATGCCTTGGGTATTCTGCAGGTGATTGTGTTCCTCCTGTTCCTTCGTCACATGGCTCCTTGTGTTCTTCCCGACATCCTTGAACAGGTGGACTGGGTGCAGTGTGATGGCGGCTGCGACGAGTGGTTCCACCAGGTCTGCGTGGGTGTGTCATGTGAGATGGCGGAGAACGAGGACTACATCTGCTCAGCCTGCTCCCGCAAGGCAGCTATGGGTGGGGCTGTGAAGGTGGGGCCAGACGGTGCTGGGCAGGCTCCGCCCCCATGTTCCTTGCAGGCCCTCCCGCCCACCATCCAGCTACATCTGCAGGAGAACAGCTAACGCAGAGATGCCAGGGAGCCTGACCAACCTGAGAGTGACCTCCATTGACTGCCCAGTACTCCTTTTTTGTAATTATAAAACAGTCTGACCCGATGGACGAGAATGTTGGACTCTCATCTATTTGAACGCACATCTAAATGAGTCGATCCATCTACACGCCAGGGAACACGCAGGTCTCCAGGTGTGGTTGCAGATCATTATAGAAGAACAGTCACCTTGCTTTCATTTTCACCCTTCTAGCAGAGGTGAGGGGAGTTAAACTCTACAACCCCAAGAGGATGACGCATCACATTAACGTATGAAGGACGTGAGCTGCGCTGAGATCTTCGTCTGTAAACTGGAGACACTTGCCCCAGCCAGCTGAGGCGCTGGCTTCTGGCCACACTTTTTACCCACAGTCACAATCCTGCCCCACGGTATGGATCAGTGCGTAGGACTAGGAGAGTGGTTGTATGTAGTGAACATATTTATATTGTAAATAGGTTTTGAGCATTGAAATACCTGGATGTGGCTTTTTTTTGTTTATCACCTTTAATAAACTCTTCCTAGTCAAAGGTGTGGGGTGCCAGTATCTTCAAATATCCAGTATATTTTATGAGGAGCAGTAATCCATTTATTTTGAACTAGTCCTGCAACGCCTGACATCTTTTAGTGATCCTGCTTGGTGTTGGCCAAGGAATGAATCATCTCGTTTAGTGAGGTGGCCCTGTTACGGCAGCCGACAGCATGGTGGAACGGGAGGCTGCCTGGCGGGTGAAGATGGTCACTGAGCAGCCCTCCTATGTATGTCGAGTGATGGAGAGAAGACCCTGATCTCAGAAGTCTGGGCAATACCAGCTAATGGAATGTTTTGGGTGGACCGAGTGGTAGAAAGAGCATGCTCTGCTATATAAGGGGGGGGGGGGGGCTTTGCTGAACTCCCAGCAGGAGGGATGATGCTGATGGGCGAAAGCCAGGTCAGTGTTGGGGATGGGAGCTCCTTCAAGGAGCTTGTTGTCTAGAGGCTTGCATCAATGAGAAAACTACGTAAATGGTTTTCAGTTCGGAATTCATGGCATCCATTGTTTAATATTTGGGCTTCTGTCCCCCAGTACTCTGTCCCCCAGTACTTCGTCCCAGTGGGCTATGCCTCTGTGCCTGTGATCAGAAGGTTATCAGTTTGAATCCCAGCCTCTGCCAAACAGCACATGTCCAAGGCCCTGAACCACCTGCCCCAGGGGTGTGCTGGCTGACCCTGTGCTGTGACCCACAAGCTTGCTTTTACCCATATCTGTGTGTATCATGAAGACCACACAGGAATTAAATATCATTATTCTAAGATGACTCTGAAATTAACTGGATGTTTAGTTATACGTATGAATATCAGGCATCAGTCCCACTGCTAGTTTGCCATCATTGTCCTTAAGTGATTGTCGCAGGAATCCCTGTGCAGGCTGGGTCTGAAGACCCAAGCAGGGCCAGCCCAACCCAGTCTGGGACTTGGTTGTCAATTGTCATCTGCCTTCCCCTTCTGACAGGCTGATCAGATAGACGAGCCCCCTGGTGCCCGCTGGGCCATTAACAGCCTCTTAATTCGCTAAAGTCTTGGGCCAAGCCTGGCATGGGCCCACGGAATCTTTCATGAGGATATGGGGCGTACCTCGAAGATGAGCGGAGTGTCCCATTACCCAACAGGGTGCGGGACGTCAGCAGGCCAGAACCAGGAGAAAATTAGGAGTTCCATTTTTCAACCAGGGTGCAGAACACAGGCACTTTCATGTAACTGTGCAAGGAATAAATGTTTCTTGGTGGCACTGCCGATACAGGCACTCAGTGCATCAGTCTGTATTTCATTCATACCAAAGAGCAAAAACAACAGCAATTACTCTGAAGAATAAAATCCATTTCCCAATTTTTCACTATTCCTGTATTTTGGAGGCAAAGTCAATAAAGAATTACCAGTTCAATAACAATAAATGGATCACTTAAAAATAATTTCATATTGGACTATGGTTGAAAGTCCTAGCATTTTAGTGAAGCTGTACTTTGGCATCCATTGGAATGTATGAGGGTCTTAAATCTCCAGCTATCATAAAACCAGTTTTAATGGAGTGTTTTGTAGAAAATCACTTTTGTTTTGTTTTACTCTTTTTTTTCCCCCTCCGGAAATGGGGAATCATTCACTCAATATATTGCTGGGTATCAGAAATGTGTGTGGAGTCTACAAGCAACCACTAACTAGGATCAGTAATTTAGCCAGATTATCTCAAACCTGTTTACAATTACATATAAAAATAACTTTATTGAGGCTGGGTGGGCCAACCTTGTGATTGGATGAGGAATGTACTACTCTGAAGTCATATTGATTAGAATTTTGGAGGTTGTTCTGAGACGGATAGAGAGACGGCTGATTGTAGACGATGCATGACAGAAAAGACAGAAGTGACTTACTTATGTAAGTCGCTCTGGCTAAGGGCATCTGCCAAATGCTGTAAATGTAATGTAAATGATACCGGTTGGCAGTTGCTGATGTCTGAGGGATGTAGAGTAGGTTTATTCAAGACTGTTCTTAACCACTGTTTAAACAGGATAGTATGCTGTTATTAAAGAGGGTGCATGTTTGCCAGAAGTACTGAAATAGCATGGTTAACAATTCTACAGCAGAATATTTCTCAGACAAGACAAAGCTGTTTTTCTGTAGAGAACGTGTTGCAAACGATCAGTCTCAATTGTTTCCAGGTGACTGAGCGTTCACTAAGCCTGTATGTTCTACATTGTGTGATTTACTATATTACTTTATAGTATTGCGCAATACCATGTGCCTGTGAACCCATGAAATTGGCAGAAATCAGAAAGAAATGTACAGCTAAAAGCAAACCAGTTTCATTAGTATTGGGGTGAAGACCAGAGAATGTTTGAGAAATGTTTCTAGAGTGAAAAAAGACATCCTGCTGTGGCAAAGGCCAGACAACTGCAACAACCCGCAGGGCCCCTGGGCTGCTTGGCTCTACCTGCATGCCTGTAGCCACCACGACCCAGAGATTTTAATGGTGGGAGACAGGTCTGTTTCTTATGATGGAGGGGGGCCGGCTTTAACCAGCGACCTGCATGAGCCCCGCATACAGCTTCCCAGCAGGTCGGGATGGGAACGGCGAGGGGGCAGGTTTCCTACAAACCACAGAATGGGATAATTATTCCCGAGTCTCTGCTGTGGAGGAATTCGGGAGCAATTAAAATGCTCCTGAACCAATGGGAGGGAAGTATCTGTCAGCAGATCATTTGGGCTGATGTCGAGTGAGGAGTAAAGTGGACGTGCCCAGGCGAGCAACAATAAAAGCTAATAAGAAACAGAGAGCAGCTTGTGAGTGATTTTAACCAAGCGAATATCCATCCAAACAAGGTCTGCAAAGCCCCTGCAGACACCTTTTTGCATAATAAGTTATACTACTTGGATAAACAACATTTATGTTGGATATCTACCATAAATATTACAAGCCAGATTTCTGATTAGGTAATTGTGTAATTGGGTAATTGTGTAATTGGTGAAGGCAACGGAAGCAAGCAGGAAAAATAGTTGTTGACCCCTCTGACCCTGGTTACCATCTTATCCAAAAACTCCCATCTGGCAAATGCTACCAGCTACTTAGAACAAAAGCTACTCAGCACCTAAACAGCTTTTTCCTAGAGCTGTGAAATTATTGAACCAGCCGTCATAATCAGACTCTTGCTGCTAATACAATGTGTTTGTTGTTTTTCATTTTCTTGCACAATATGTGCAACCATCTGCACAGAACAGCGCTTACCCAGTCGGCACTTGCGTTGTACAATATCTTGTTACCTCCTTGTGCTCTGTATTGCGTTTATTATAACTTATTATAACAATATGTATATTAATGTCTGCAATATGTATGAGCGCAAAAATGAATTAACCTGGCTGTTAGCAGGTAATGTGATGTTAAACAACAGTCAATCTATCTTGCGTGTCAGAAGTTTACGTCGCTGGTGTTTTGAGCTCTGGGAAAAGAGAACAGACCATCCTGCTCTCTATTTATTCAGGTTCAAACTGTTTATGCTGATGGGCAGGTGGCATGGGGCAGGGCTAGACATTGTCAATCAATCACAGAGCAGAGATAAGCCCACACTCAGACACCAAATCACTGACTGCGGAGACGACACTCAAGCCAACTGCAGGTCCTTAGTCTGAGTACCTGGTAAAACCCAAGCATACCCTACAAACAGATCAGTGGTGATGCTTTAATCGTAACCCTGGAGGTGAGAGAGCAGTGCTGACTATCAGTTTGGTATTACAGCCAGTCCAGTTGTATCAGTCACCTAGTTCAATATGTTACACATTAAATTCAATCACTTTTTAACCATAATTTTCAACATAAAAGGTCTCCATGCTGCTTTTTACATGAATCAGGCATACATTTATCATGTGAAAGTTATAGTTATCATGAAACGAAGTCTAAAGTGTAAATAAATACACTTAATAAATACAGTTTCATTTTAAATGAGAGTCTGCAAAAGTCTGAGGTGCAACTTTAGGCCCATTTCTCTGAAAGCTGGACGGAAGGAGCCCCCTGAAGTGACACGTGAATCTAAGCCATGGCTCTGTCCTGCCAGGCTCGTCAGGGCAACCCCGGGACTCTGTGTCACCAACAGCCAGCCCTTGCAATCAATGGAACATTCTGTGCCATAGGAAAGTGAAGGTGGGTCGAGGTTTGCTTTGGAGGAGGGGGATTATTTGGACATTCTATGCCCCCCCCCCCCCAACCCACCCAACTCACACGGAGGGAGGGTCCTGCTTGAATATGTGTTCAAAGCTTGCGCAACCGTAGCTTTGAGACGAGACGGCAAAAACCTCCGGTGTGTTCTGCCCCAGTGGAGAAGACAGCCTCCGAGAGACAGATGTGTGTGTGTTTGTGTGTGTGTGCATACGTCTATTTCTGAATGGAGGAGTGCGGTGGGGGCTAGTTGGCGGAATGTGGGATATTGGAGCCCACTGGAGGCTGAACCTCACAGATCAACTCCCCTCCCCTGAACACGTGTTAAATAGTCAAACATGCACATTTGCTGATCAATACCGGGACACCGTTCAGTCTTGGAAGTGAGCAGATTCCTCAGGCACCATGAGAGGTAAGTGGTGTCTTGTAGAGCTTTCTCATCTTACCAGAACTTCCCTGGGTCTTGGAGAGCTGTGCTCTGAAGTGCTCAGGCTTAGCATTTTGTGTAAGTCCAATGGAGGCTGTATTTTTATCCAGGACTATAAAAGGACTTGAACGACCTGACAACCAGATTCAGAGGAAGCATTAGACACATTAGACAGCAGATGGATTAACAGCCAGCTAGCATGTAAATTGACTGTCTTGTTTAATAATTGCCTAGGATGCAGTTTTCTTTTGGCAATATCCTCTTTTAAAAGCGCCTTGTATTTGCCAGTGTCTTATTTCTTTGCTCGGGTCTTTTGTGGCTAAAGATTCCACCGTGCCAGTACTTTTCCACGTGCTCCCTAATGGTCGTTTTACCCACGGGTGTTTAACCTGCCGCCTGCTCAGCTCAGCGGCCTGAGATTACATCAAGCTTATGGAGTACAGACCAATACTTGGTGGCAACTGGTATGCATTAACCGTCTTTGCAAACCAAATCCATCAATGCCCGTTGCACCAGCAAATCTTAAATCCTGTCAAAACCTTGAACTTCCACTCTACAGCTGGCTTCTCATTAAATGCGTGCTGCTAAATATTTGACAGAAGTAAAACTTTGAAATGCTTAATTTTGTGAATGTTGTTCAGGCTAGGCATGAAAACTATGCTGACTGCACACTATTAGGATTTCTTATTTGCTTTTTGATGACGAAAACAGGACAGTCACCTGAAAAGCCGTCTTTGAAATTTCACTGAAAGGTCAGTGTGCTCAGGGTCTGAACTGTGGCATGAAGCCAGTTTTGCTGCATGGCATTCGCAAAAAGCTGACTCTGTTCCACTCTAAAGCATTACATTTTTTAGAGAACTTTCAGGACTTTTAATCATCAGCTATGTCACTCAAAATTATGGTTACATGTGCATCACGCCAAATATCGTGAAGATCAGCCAGGGCTGTTTAGATCATTGCCTTCTGTCAGTCTTTAATCATGTATTTTATCTATAAATTAATCTCAGTCATTTGTAGGGTTGTCACACCCCTATAGAGTGGCTATCATGATCCTAAGATGCTACTGCATGAACGGGGGAGGCATGTTCAGAAGACTTGATATGCTGAAGACATGCATCCATTTGGATGTCTGGACAGAAAGTGGAGCTTCACTGCCGGTCTCCTATCATATAGTCAGAGATGGACAGTGATGCATTCTTGGGCGTCTAGCACCATATAATTTCCCCGACAGCATTAAACAGAGTGGGGTAATTCAGATCTAGACCAGGATTTTGTTTCCACGACCAACTGAGTACTCTGTGACTGTGACTCTTTATGCTCAACTGGCTGGTTGAAACAAAATCTTGGTCTGGACCTTTACCCCCTGAACCTGAATTACCTCTGGCTTTACACCACAGATTTGCAGATTAACCTTCCATAAACATGGAACTGACTTCATCCTCAGTGCAGTGAGGATCTGTATTAAAACCCACAACGAGCTAACAATAAATCTGTCACCTCTTCATGTCAGTGCAGAACTCTGGGCTAATGCAGCTCCTTGTTTACCTTTTAAGGCCCCTGAACCTTAAAACATTTTTGCTTAGGTGCTCTGAGGTTTTTGGAGTTTCATTTATCATAAGTTCATCCGACCGCTGCATGTGGATTCATGTTGTGTAACTTCTCCTGGTTCCTCTGCTAAGTGTCAAGGTCTTAGACAGGGTCTTGAAGCAGGTAGTTGTGCCTCTTCTCAGCCTTGGCTGCCTGTGGGGAGGCAGGATGGAGGGGGCAGGCTATTCTGCCTGGTAACACTTCAACAATGTTCAAAGGCTTTTAATGCCAACCACATGGGTCGCAAAACAGCTCTTCTTAAGATGGACCATAGTAGCTGTTATCTTGTAGCATTATAGTATAATGTTATCTTTAAAATTTATAGGCGCTATGGGGGGCATGATTTGTTCATTTCTACAAAATAAGTATGTAACCAAGCGTCAATGCTAAGAAACAGCTTCTAGAGATTGCTTCTCAAAAATTGAGGATATTCATGTGCCATCTCCAGGAGACATGGAGATTATCCCCAAATCCGAAACCTCCAATGGACATGGTCGTGCCCTGGCCCCCCAGGCAGAGAATAAAATGAAGGAGAGAGGCCAGTGGAGCAACAAGCTGGAGTTCGTCCTCTCTGTGGCCGGCGAGATCATTGGGCTGGGCAACGTGTGGCGGTTCCCCTATCTGTGCTACAAGAACGGTGGGGGTGAGTGGATCTCATGAAACGTTATACGCTGGGGCTGCTCCAGATATCCTAGGCTCGCCATGGCTGTGTGATACGCCTACTGGCTGGCAGGAGAACGCAGTCCTACTGAGCACGCTCCTGAACAGCAGTAGTTAAAAATGCAGGCTTATTTCATAAATGTCTGCCATTAATGTTCGGCGTATTATTACTTGGTTTTGGGGTATGCCTTCCAAGGTACAGTTTGTTATTCTACTTTCTGAAAAGAACAATCACATTTTTATCCCACCCCACTGATGGACATTAATTGCTCCAGAGCTTGTTAAACTAAATATAAACAGTTGTGGAATTTTTTTATGGACATTAATTATTAGACTGTGAAGAGAGTTATTCCAGATATGGAATGTGTCTGACATAGGAGTGGTGTCCAGACTTACACAACCAGAGCTAATAAACTGTCCAATTTTTTAGTATATTTGCTTTTATTTTTAGGTTGGATGGTTTGATGTTGCCTTTATGTGTGATATAACAAAACCCGTAAAGGGAGCAACAACCAGTTGAGCCATAAAATAAATGGAGAAGTCAACCAAAGCCTAAATATTTGGCCCAGGGCATCGATTCTCTTATCAGCCCCCTATGTACATGGTCACTCCCATGTGCCCTGTCAGTCTTGCTGTACTCTGTCCTGTCTGGTGTCCCGACAGTCCGCGGATCCTTGCATCCCCATCTTCTCCCTGGCGTGGCCCTAATAAGCCACAGATGTCCCTTTGTATTACCTCTAGTTCCTAACTCTCTTGTTAATCACTCCCAGCTGCCTCTTGTTAGCTCCCTTGTTTGTTCTGTATAAATGTACCCCCCAAGTCCAATCATTCACATCCTCCTGTCAGCTCATCTCCGATCAAGCCCCCCCCCCCGATCCCTTGCAATCTTGTTTACTTCCAGTTCCAGTCCTTTTCACAATTGAAGAGGAAATTTCCAAAACTCACTCTGTCCATTTTTTGGAAATTTAAATAATGATTTGTTTGTTATTTGCACAAGTATAAGATATACTTTTTTTGACATTTCCCATTATACTCTCCTTTGAGACACATATACAATGAGAGTAAAGCCTGGAGTCTCATTGCAGGGTCTGGCCATTTACCCGGCACCTCTGAAACAATTCAGGGTTAGGGGCCTAGCAACCCTGTGTCCATTCATCTTTCACTACTTTTCCAGCACAGGGTTGGGGGGAGGGGAGAGGCCTGGAACCAATGCCAGGCTGTAGGGACATGGCGGGGGTATTCCCTGGGTGAGCTTCCAGACCACTAGAGGGCACACATATGCACACCCACAAGTGGCCACCTAGGAACATGAATTCATCTAATTGCAGGTGTTTGGATGGAATCTGATATACCCAAGAAATGCCAAGCAATATGGAGGGAACATACAATCAGCACACAGACACAGTAGGGATGGAGATACCAACCAACATTGCTAGCCACTGTGTCACTGTGCCACCTGGATCGTATGAATGGAGGAAACGGTAAATTATGCAGTTATGTCTGTTTGAAAAGCAGTGGAGTGGATATGCTATGCATCAATGTCCTACTCGAGTTGGTGGTATTTTGGCTGTTCTCTCAAGGCTGTGGGAGACCTGGAGGGGTCAGAGGTGACAGACACAGCTGTTGCTTTACCGTGACCCTCAAGTGGTCAGCCACAGCTGTCCTTAAAAGAATGCAGATGTTGTGGGTTTGAGAAATCTGATCGTCCTTCAAACATCCCCAAACCCACCAACTTGCTGAGTCAACAACTTGGGATAACTTCCCCATTGAAAATAGCTGGGTACATTTCCAGTAACCCTGTCTTTACTAATCTGGTCAATGCTGTCAAATGTCACTCCACGTTATGACATCTTCTCCACTGACTTGTCTGAGGACATATGGTGATGACAGATCTTTGTACTCTCTTGCAACAGGTGCGTTCTTCATTCCCTACCTCATCTTCCTCTTTTCCTGTGGGATTCCGGTATTCTTCCTGGAGACTTCACTTGGCCAGTTCACCAGTGAAGGAGGAATCACTTGCTGGAGGAAGATCTGCCCACTCTTTGAAGGTAATCCCCACAGCTACCTTTAGCCATTGTCTTCAGTTATAATATGTTACTTGAGAAGACAGGGGCTGGGTGTAGACTTCCGTTTCTTCCTGATAGTCTACAAAATGTAAGAATGCAATATGGTCAGTTCCACTTAGCATATTTATTTGTGATGGACACAGCTGATTGTTCAGTTCCAGCACAGTATTCCGCAGGACCTTCTTCACCCTGTGGTATCTGGAAGGGGATTGAGATTTGTGTTCATACTGTTCTTTAGAATATCACTATAATATACCTAGAAGGTCATTATGATCCATACTACAATAGCTAATATGTCAGGTAAACTATTGTGTAGTTTGAATAGAACTATTAGCTCATATTATACGCATTAAGTCACAGTGCTGTTTTTCTTTTGATTTCAGTCCAGCTTTTTCTCCAAATTATTTCTTTAGGTATCGGCTATGCTACTCAGGTTATTGTAGCCCTTCTGAATTTCTATTACATCATTGTCCTGGCCTGGGGAATTTTCTACCTGTCCTACTCCTTCACCTGGAATTTGCCTTGGTCCTCGTGCAATAACACCTGGAACACAGGTGAGTTAAAGACATCAAGGAGTCAGCGGAACAATACTTTTGTCCATATAGTGTATTGGGACACCTGGCCATTACACATACAGGAGATTTTATGACATCTTATTGTAAATCCATAGTCAATATGGAGTTGGTCCCTCCTTTGCAGCTATAACAGCTGCCACTCTTCTGGGAAGGCTTTCCATAAGATTTTTGAGTGTGTCTGTGGGACTCTTACACACTATGCACCTCAACAATCAGCGGCCGCACTTTGTGGCTGAGTTTCTGTTGTTCCTAAATGCTGCTAGTTTGCTGCATGGTTAGGTGCTTGATTGTATACACCTGTGGCAATGGGTCTGCATGAAACACCTTCATACAGTTTATATCCAAGCACAACAGTGACAATGGATTTTTTGAATGAGGAATATAGACCACGGGACTAATCTGTTTGGTGTTGTTCAGAATCCTGCAGGGAGTTCCAGCGGAGAAATGAATCATTCAACTACAGCCTCCCTCTCAATGCCACCTCTCCTGTCATTGAATTCTGGGAGTAAGTGCTTAAAAGCGCCAAACTACCTTTAAGTTTTACTTTTAAGTTATTTGTCTGTGATGCTTGGGAGGTACTGGTAAAAGGATGTTAATCGAATCAGTGTTGTTAATCACTGATGCTACGAAATTAAGATTTGTTATGAAATTAAGAGTTGTTAATTCCAAAGAATGCAGGTTTTGAGATTCAAGTCGAATAAGTGCGATTCAGACTTGCTGTTGGTATATATGGTATATATTAGTATATATTAGTATATATTGGTATATATTTTGTAATAATTCTTTACTATGCTTCCAAATGTCATCTTTTGTGCTGGTCATTAAAGTAATTTAATGGGTTGAAGATGTTTGTTGCATCAGATTAGCAATGTGAGTAGGACAGATGAATCTGGATGGATGAGGCAAATTGAAACTTTATCTTAAGGGAGTCTGGTGGTCTCTACCCTACATCTGTATTGGCCTTCACAGGAGAAGGGTCTTGAGGATCTCTTCGGGGATTGACCACATTGGGGTGCTGCACTGGGACCTGGTGCTGTGCCTGCTTGTCGCTTGGCTCATGTGCTACTTTTGCATCTGGAAGGGAGTCAAGTCCACTGGAAAGGTGGGCAATGGCTGACAGCTGGAGATGGCATGGCAGACTCAGTGTGAAAGACCTTCATGCAGTCAACTGTGTACCATATAAAGGGGGATAGAAAGTCATAATGTACTATAGCACCCATCCGTCCTAGAGCTTTGCTAGAGGAGTCACGTGCAATTCAGGGAATGTGACGACTTCTGCACGTTATCCTCCAGGTGGTGTACTTCACAGCCACTTTCCCTTATGTGATGCTGATGATCCTGTTAATCCGAGGAGTCACTCTTCCAGGGGCATCCAGGGGAATCCAGTTCTACCTGTACCCTGACCTGGGACGGCTGGCTGATCCTCAGGTGAGGCACACAAGTCATTTGCACACACCGAGCTTTTTCACATGATAATTATCCAGTCATCAGGAATGGTCTGTTCCCCTTGATGCCTCTTCAGACCTCTGTTTGACGACCAGGGTTACATTGCAGCAGTGAACACTGTCAACAGCATAGTAAATGGAGTTTTCCTTCAATGCTCATCCAAAGAAACTTCCATTTCAAAATGTGTTGACAAAACGTCTTACTCTGCGATAGCAGAACTATGTCTTGAGACCTGGGCAGGAAAATATTTGGCCATATTGTGCTTCAACCATGCTATGCTATTGTGGTAAAGTTTAGCGAACTGATGTGTTTTTCCCATCATGCCCCCCATCAGAGGAGTCAGAGGGTGTTGTACAAAATGTGTACTTGGCCGTACTTGTGTTCTTATGTACTCGTTTTAGTCATCTTCCATTGCCGAAGACCAGTTCCACTGCTCAAGAACAGAAATAAAGAGGGTGGTAAAAATCCCTGGGATGTTGTTCTTGCCACACCACAAATATTAAGGATGCACTGGTTACATCCTTTGACAAACAAGACTAATCCCGTGATTCATTGTGCCTCAAGTTCGCTCTTGGGGGGTGAGTTAGTAAGACCACAGTTATGATCTTCACGTTCTTCTTCTTGAGAAACACCCAGAACCAGACGTTTCTGTCCGAGAACCAATCAAAGCCGCCCCACAGGAGTTGTCCCTGTCCTCTTGGGTATGACGTTCTCTAGACACAGATGTTGTGTCCTAGAACTGTCTTCCCAGCTGGAAGGGGTGAACTCAGCTGTGCCTCATGAAAGGGGCTCCTCAGGGAAAGGAAGAACCCTGCTGTGTCCGAAACCTCCCTCTCACAGGGCCTGACTCCCCTCCTGTCTGTCCCCCCATGTTTATTTGCAGTGATTCACCCCATCCTGTGCAGATTGTTTATGACTCTGACAGGGCGATCCCCAACACTCTGTTGTCGTTATGCACAATCTCTGTCCAAACCAGCCTCTTCTTCCTTAGTTATCACTTACTTGTCTTGTCAATACTTGATTCTTCCTTTATAATTTCTCTTTCATTTTTTTGTCAATTAACAGTTTGTTTTTTCAAATGTGAAAGTCATGAATTATGTTAGACTATTGATATCTATCACTTTTGATGTAGACAATCTTAGGTTTATAATGCAATAATATAGATCTGCTGTAAGATCTCTTCAGTGGGTGTGAGAGTCTGAAGGCGTGAGTGTTGGAAGCCCTGCAGATGTTCTGGTTCACACGCTCCCCTCCTCTGCCGAATAGTTTGGCTTCAGTGGACCTGTATAAATAGAGTTTAACCTTGATGATGTTTATATAGAGAAAAGGTCATTTTTCATGGATCTAATATGCTATAAAATAAGTGTCAGTGCAATCACCTGACACATTCTGTGTTTCGCTGAGGATATTCTAGTGTGATTTTTACATGTTGGTAAATGTTAGGACTGCTGTTTGCTGATGCCCATGATTAATGGCAGGCCTCCGTGTAGAGGGGGTGGTTTTACTTACGGTTAAATGTATGCACTAGGAGTGCAGGGGCTTGGCTTGGTGAGGTAAAGCAGTAAGAAATAATTTCCCATTAACCGTCAGCGTCACTCTGCACCCTTTAGACATGGAGGAGAGTAGAGTGAGAAATGTATAAAAAGTGTTTATTTAAGAAATAAAATTAATTGGTGTGTGGCTCTGCTCACGCTCCCCGCTGTTGTTGCCAGATACGTTTCTGACATCAATGTACTGCACAAAAATGGTGAAGGTTGCAGGAACAAGTCCTTCTGTTTACCTGTGGGCTTTATGGAACTGTCTGCACTAGACACTGTGTCTGTCATCTGCACGAAGTCCCAGGTGCAGGGCAAGTAAACTGCAGTAATGTGAATGAATCAGGGCCACGCATTTGCTGCACAGTGCTGCCACCAGGTGGTTTTAATATACAGAACTTTTAATGTTATAATGCTGTACATCAGTGTTTCCCATTATGGTTATCGGGGTTCCTACTGGGAGTGGGAGGGAGCAAAAACGTGGACCGTCTGGGGGTCCCCGAGTACCGGATTGGGAAACACTGCTGTACATAGATCAGCTGGATTCCCTTGTATACTGTGGCATGTGCGACTGCTGGATTAATCTCCTCATTCATTCCTGCACTACAGACATCCTGTGAAGTAACCAATAAGCATCACACCTGAGGCACCGCCCAGCTGAGCCCTGACCGCACTGACTCCTGACTTTGTTGACCCCCTTATTCTCTCTCCCCAAGGTGTGGATGGATGCTGGCACGCAGATCTTCTTCTCCTACGCCATTTGTTTGGGCTGCCTCACAGCCCTGGGAAGTTACAACAAGTATAACAACAACTGTTACAGGTGCGAGTGCTGACCCCCGCAGGCGGCTCTCATCGGGTCGGCCAGCTTCTCACCTCCCCAAACCTGCTTTGATTCACGCCCCCCTCCCTGCCGCCCTGTTCCAGAGACTGCCTGGCCCTGTGCTTCCTAAACAGTGGGACGAGTTTCGTAGCCGGCTTTGCTATCTTCTCCATCCTGGGCTTCATGTCGTATGAGCAGAACGTGCCCATTTCGGAGGTGGCAGAGTCTGGTGCGTGGTCCCCTTAAAAGCTGGCCAGGGGACACCCTGTGGCTTAGATGTCTAGATTTGATGTATTTGTATGTTTTATAGTTTGCATATTTTACATTAGTAACAACTTTAATTCATTTTCTTGCTGTCACTTTTATATTTTTTCAACTGTGGTATATTTTATATGCTATCTATTGTACTATTGTTTTTCTATTTTTCTTTTTCCGTTTTGCAACATTGGGAGTGAATAAAATAAGAATTTCATCAGCTACACCAGTGTTTCCCAACCCGGGCCTCGGGGACCCACAGACATTTTTGCTCCCTGCCAGACAGCCCAGATTTGTGCTCCCTGCCTGCACCTGCTAAAAACATGGACTGTCTGCAGGTCCTCAAGGCCCGGAATGGGAAACTTTGGTCTGCACGTGACAAATTGCTCAAATTTTGAGTCTAGAGCATGGGGGCGTATTACCCATAGTCCTTTGCACAGATAGTCCCGCATGCAGACTGTGATGAGCCCCTGTGCCCCCTCAGGCCCAGGCCTGGCCTTCATCGCGTACCCGCGCGCCGTCTCCATGATGCCCTTCTCTCCTCTCTGGGCGTGCTTCTTCTTCATCATGATCGTGCTGTTGGGGCTCGACAGCCAGGTAAAGCTCGGCCCATGGCAGTGGCAGGCACGGCCCTTTCCCACGGTACTCCCTCTTCACGCCTCCATGTGGATTCTGAGTCACAGATCACACGTTTCTGTCAGCTTCCTGCTGTTAGTTTCACCCTGGTGCAGATTTACAAACTGTTGATATGCTCAGAGCATCAGGGGCCCCACAAAAGTATAGCATAGCCCAGACCAATCCAAATTTGTAAGGGCCCCTGAGTGGAGTCGTGCAGTTTTCCCTGCCTTTGTGGTGCCCCTGCTGGTGATTATGTGCCATTACAGCTGCAGAGAGGATTACCCTGTCTCCATATGGGATGGACTGGCGGACATGGCCACTTTCTCGCAGTTTCCTTTGTGAATTACTAGCTTCAGCCGAGAGAGACGTTGTTAAGCCTCACCTCTTCTCTCTGGCCCAGTTCGTGTGTGTGGAGAGCCTGGTGACGGCCATGGTGGACATGTTCCCATCGGTCTTCCGTCGCTCCTACCGGCGGGAACTCTTCATCCTCGCCGTCACTGTGGTGTCCTTCCTGATGGGCCTCATCATGCTGACTGAGGTAAGCTATGGTCAGCCCCCCCTGGCTGGATGCTTCTCGCAGACTTCCAGATCTTTCACACATATCTCTTTTTATACCGAGATAACCACACATAAACAAAGAGTGAGTGTGGTCTACAATTCAGGCCTGATAGGATAATTGCCGTCCTCTCCTAGTGCGGTGATTCAGGGACTCAGGGATGCAGAAGTCATGAGGTCGATCGATAAGCCGCACAACTCAAGAAATATACTGAACGGAACGTAAAGCAGACAGTTTAGAGTGCAAAAGCTGTTTACTGTCTGTGTTTACTTATGGCTACCTCCCTGCTGTTTATTGCCTGCATTTTTCTCCATCACGCTGCTGTGACCCATGTCCACTGTTTGTGCCCTTAGTTGTAGTTACCACCCTACAGTACTGTGACTCATTTTTAAAGTCTTCTTCAGTTTTCTTCAGCTCTGTGTTTGACACATTTTCTCATTCAGCTATAGTTACCCATCCACTGTGACTCATTTTTAGGTGCCCGTTTTCGTGCCTCTCTGCTCACTTTAGTGCACCTTTTGGTCAGTTTCCTTCACCTCTTTGCTGTGACTCATTCTAGTGCCTGTTCTTCGGTTTCCTTCACCACTCTCCTGTGACTCCTTTTTCTGCACGCATTCTTCAGTTTCCTTCACCTCTTTGCAGTGACTCATTCTAATGCCTGTTCTTCAGTTTCCTTCACCTCTTTGCAGTGACTCATTCTAATGCTTGTTCTTCAGTTTCCTTCACCTCTGTGCTGTGACTCATTCTAATGCCTGTTCTTCAGTTTCCTTCACCTCTTTGCTGTGACTCCTTTTTCTGCCTGTGTTCTTCAGTTTTCTTTACCTCTCTGCTATGCCTCGTGCTTAGCTCCCCCGACAGACAATCGCGGCTGCTGCTGGCAATGCCCCTCACTTGCCTTGGTGGCCTCTGTGCTTCTCTCTCCAGGGTGGCATGTACATCTTCCAGCTCTTTGATTACTACGCCGCCAGTGGGATGTGTCTCCTCTTTGTGGCCATCTTTGAAACTGTCTGCATCGCCTGGATCTATGGTGGGTGCTGGGCTGAAGATGTAAACCTGCAGGGAGAGGCAGACTTCACACTGGAACTTGTTTCACATGCATACAGCACTAGAGTGACACTCATATGTCTGGGAATCTTCAGAGAAACTCATGTGCATTAATAACCAGTTAATACATCACGTCATGGTAATACATATATAGAGCTGTATAGTAAATCTCATTTTCAAGGTAAACACAAACACTGTTTTTTTTTTGTTTTTTTTTTAATAAATGTGCTGGGTGACTCAGTGGGCATTCACCTCTATGGCTGCAGATTATATCGCTGTATGTTTGTGTGTTTCCTCTGCGGCTGACATGTAGCTAAGGTAGACAGACGCTGTGTGTGCCCTGTGACTGGCAGGAATCCTGTGTTGTGTGTGTGCATATTGACGGGCAGACATCCTGTATGATGGTATTGTGTCAACCTCATTTCACCGCAGGTGCTGATCGTTTCTATGACAACATCGAAGACATGATTGGCTACCGGCCCGGCCCTTTCATGAAGTACTGCTGGCTGTTTTTCTCCCCAGCAACATGTTTTGTGGGTGATTTACCTCACCTTTCATTTTACTCAGTGCCCCACCATACCTCTTTCTGTCAAAATGATAGAATTCTGAAATTACCTGCTACGCATTGATGAGGTTCTAGGAGTCACTCTCTCCCATTGCATTTTTTTATATGTATTTTGTTATGGACGGCACAGTTGTTTGCACTGTTGCCTCACACCTCTGATACCAGGTTTTGAGTCTCCCCATGGCTCCATGTGTTTGCGGTTTGCATGCTCTCCCCGTTTCGCCATGGGGCTCCTCTGGTTCCCCCCCCCCCACAGTCCAAAAACATTGCAATCTGCCCATATGCTCCGGACTCCCCATGACCCTCAAATAGTTACAGAAAATGGATGTATATTTTTTACTAAGTTAAATCAATCAAAATGCTAAGTCTCTAAAGGCACAAGCCTTTCACACTTAAATAACCTATAAGAGGTCCCAGGGAAAATATTTTGCAGCTAATTGAAGTTGAGTGTATAAATAAATTCACATACAGGTCTCTTTAGTTTGGCAATTTCAATTTTAAGTTGTATCTAATGAAGTTGGAGAGGTGACCTGTTATCCAGAGCTTGACTTCGATTAGGAAATATAGAACTCATGTTTTGCTAAAATCGGGCCTGTGAAATCTGAGGACTAGAAATGACAACCAAATGAAAATGATCTTGTTTTTTGCCCACCAAGGGAACATTCGCATTCTCCCTCATCAAGTACACGCCTCTGAAGTACAACAACGAGTATGTGTATCCCTGGTGGGGCTACGCCCTGGGCTGGCTGCTCGCCCTCTCCTCCATGGTCTGCATCCCGCTCTGGGTGGTTTTCAAGCTCTGTACCACCAAGGGCTCACTGAGAGAGGTGAGCATCCCCAGGGGACTTAAGCATCGCCAATGTATTTGCTCTTCTCTGGACAGGCTTGGCTTCTTAACAGCCTTTGCTGAGGTTTTGTTCCCCATCACAAGTTGATCTTAATTAAATACACAGATCTATAGACTTTTCCACTTGTGTAGTATTTATTTGTCCTTCTTTCTTCTTTACTGTTTCCCTCTTTCATGCACTATTCTGTATAAGTTGTGTAGTAATAGATTTCCACACACTCTTGTCAAGTATCTTGGAATGACTGTGTTATGAAAGATGCTATATAACATTTGAAGAGTACTTTTGAATAGAAACAGGTCAAATTCTTGCTGCTTGAGAACGTGTTCGGTGCTACTTGTGAACAAGTAGAGAGATGGAGTGCAGCGATAGATGACCTGAACCCTGCAATCCCCCA
The DNA here is from genome assembly GCA_026780845.1 of Petrocephalus sullivani. Taxonomy (NCBI): domain Eukaryota; kingdom Metazoa; phylum Chordata; class Actinopteri; order Osteoglossiformes; family Mormyridae; genus Petrocephalus; species Petrocephalus sullivani. Next base: position 3,828,382 of record JAODKM010000001.1, on the reverse strand, counting down.
ACCTAAACCCTATAGAGCGGGTTTTGGATGAGCTGGATTGAATAGTAAGAGCCGGGTAGCCATAAACTCCTCCAGGACTGTTGAAGGACCATTCCAGGTGGCCACATCTGGAATCTGGCTGAAAGAATGCCAAGAGTCTGTAATGCTGCCATCCAAGTAAAGGGGGCTAATTTTAAGTCAACAATTACTGAAAGTTTTGAGATGTTGAACACTCTTCATGGTTATTTCAGTATTATATATATATATTACTTCTTTGCCTTGAGGCCTTTTACTATAAGGTGAATAACATCGCTAAAGCAGACTTATGACTGGTACTGTATCTTACCCTGAGGTGCAACACTTCTGTCTCCTCTCTCTCTTCACCTGTCCTGCCAGCGTGTTTCCCACCTCACCCAACCCTCCAACGACTTGCCGAAAAGCAAGAGGGAGCAGGAGAAACTGCAGGCCATCTTCGCTCCTGACGGAGACGGCGTCCAACTGCAGCTGGAGTCCAGCAAGGCTCACTACATTTGCCTGCAGGAAAAGGAGTCAAACTTCTGAGCCTCTGAGGCCCCGCATCTCTCGATACCTCAAACACAACAGTAAAATAAGCATCAGAGCTGATACTGGCCCAGAATGCATTGCGCCAGGACAAAAGCTTTAGGGCTCCCGTTAGAATATCTGCCAGTACTGTAGTGAGGCAGGCATCCATCCCGACGACACCCTCCGCCTTTCCTGGTACTCAAACATACCCGCTCCATCCTCAATGCTGTTTTTGGGGCTGCCATCATTGTGACATCCATGCTGCTGTTTAGCAGGTGCCAGCTTAGGTGCTCAGACTGGACTTCATCCATCTGGCAGAAAAGGGGACCAGAAGCCACAAAAATAGACACTGTTGTATTTTTCCATAGCGGAGAGAGCTGACAATCTGGTGAAAGTGTTTTTTTCCAATATTATCTGAAGAAGTATAAGACATTTTATTCATATTCTGCATCCAGAAAGAAGAAATGATATTGAATATTTTAGCTATGTTGTATGTTTGACTGGGCATGTCACAAATCCAGCATTTTTATTGGAATCACTAAGATTGCACAGGTGGCACTAAAATGGGTTGTCTGTTACAGTCTGCACCCCTGCAAAAAGCTGAAAGGAATTCATTATAATTCATAACGATGTGTTGAAGTGTCTCATCTGCTTTTTATAGGCTGTGATGACTCACTTATGTTTTATTTATATAAATAGCAAGTTTTAATTTTCATTGAAGATTTCATTCAGAAGAACGGTTAAAAAAAAACTTTAATTAACTTCCAATTCCCAAGTTTTAAACAGGGTCTTAGCTTGAGATTTTGTTGAAGCCAAATTTTATGGCAATAATATTGTCTAATATTAATATTTGATAACCGTATTTATGCTGTGACAACTGAAATATGTGCAAGCAATGCACAGTCGAGTGAGTCTTTGGTACACTATAGTTTTTATCTGGGTCTTCATTTCAAATGTTTCTTTTCTAAATGCTGTTTGTGATGATGCAACATGATAAATATGAAAGAATAATATTCTGTACTTTGGAAGACTGTAAAAAATGTATGTTTCATATGAATGAAACTGGTTGTATTTCTGTAAGTAGTTTGTGTTATTCAAATCAGAGAGTTGCTTAAGTCATAAATAAAAATATTTTAAGAACTAGTGGAATTTAAAAAAACAATGTAGGCTGTACTATGAAGTTTACTAGTCATATTAATTGTATGTTTCGGAACTTCTTATATTTTGTTATTTTCTCCAAAGACAGAATGTTTTTTAAGGAAGTAACATGCTTTAAGCTTTACTGTTAATAAAGTATAACAATAACTGTAATGTAAGGCATAAATGTAGGGAAATTGTGACATGCAGACCTTGTCTTTAAAGATTAAAAGTAGAAAATTGAGATTCTTTCAATACATTTATGACTGGTATTTGAAAGAAAGTTAAAAATCCCTCATTATTACTATAAGGCATTATCCTATAGAGAATGAATGAAGCATGCTTGATATTGAATGAAAGGTGTCTATTATATCATGAATATTATTAGTTGTGAGAACAAAATAAGTAATATGAAGAAAATTCTGGCATCATAATCAGTACGGCTTTACCATATTTATTTGTTTCAAAACTCATTGGAAGCATCTATGGAGAATTTCAAAATTCAAAATTCTGGAATTAACATTACAATGTGTAAACAACATTTCTGAGACACTCTGAGCGCATTAGTTTTGCATACATGTACAATTTTTGAAATTACTGTTATAATAGCATGAAGTCGGTTCTAATGCATAATTACTGTAACTATATAAAAATCAAACGTAAATGCATTTTGCCTATGACTCGTACGACTAACCGTAGTGTATTTTTCCGAAATGTTCAGAGATCCCATTAGCACTGAAATTCATATTTACATTCTGGGTACTCCTTTTAGTAAAAGTAAGTATATTTAAAAAAGGAGTGTGCTGATTTTCACCTAATATATTCGCTTTTTAATGGCTCCATAATGCATTCACACACCACATTGCACAGGAGAAGGAGAATCGCGTCCGGTTAAGTTTCGCACTGAACTTCGCCGCCGCTCATCTAATTGGCCGAGAGCGCGTGCCCGTGCCGTGACGTCGGCGCCGTGACGCTCCTCTTTCCCAGCATGCACCGGGGCCATGTTAAAGGAAGATGGCGGAGGGAGGAGCGGCCGATCTAGAAACACAACGCGGAGAGGTCGCCGGATTGCTAAAAACGCAGCTGCGGAAAGGAGATACGTGGTGAGAGACGACTGCCCGGCGTTTCGGGGTGGCGAGGGTCGCACCGGTCGAGCCTGTCCGAGCTGTCAAGCGCCGTGACGGCGGAACAGGGGCGGACAGGCCGCGGCTCTCAGACAGCTGCATTCCGTTAATTTGCCCAGGCAGAGCCGCGACCCGCCCGGTCTGGCACGGCACGGCACGGCAC
>JAODKM010000001.1:3801053-3811994 GCA_026780845.1 Petrocephalus sullivani | reverse complement strand
CCATGCGTTACTTCCGGTGTGTAGCCGCCATGCGTTACTTCCGGTGTGTAGCCGCCATGCGTTACTTCCGGTGTGTAGCCGCCATGCGTTACTTCCGGTGTGTAGCCGCCATGCGTTACTTCCGGTGTGTAACTGCGATACGTCGCCTCGCCGCGGTTTGCAGAAGAGCTCTTCTGCCTCGGCTGTTCTCTGCCGGCTGCTGTAGTGCTCTACAGTGAGACTCTCTCCTGACCTCAATTACCACACCTGTATTGTACGTCTCTGCATGCTAAACTACTGGTTGTCTTTTCTTGTTACTTGTATCTATTTATATTGTCCCTAATGGCCTAGTCGTATTTTTCTGCTCTAAAGCTTGTAGTTTCCAACAGGATCTATACAGTTTCCACCTATTTGTCTCTATCTGTGTCTGTCTGCCAGTATCTGTCAATCTCTCTCTGTCTCTATCTAAACACAAATAAAGGGTTTGGCTTCCTTGTGCATTTCTCCTCCAGTGCAGGGACAGTTTTCTCTTCTGCCCTCACTCTTAGTCGCTTCCATCATCCCATTCACCTTTGCCTTTTCAATCGCTGATGCAATTTCACCACATCCCACATGGGGGTGCTCTTCAAACTGCTCCTCTTCTGCCCCGTTAGTGCTTGAGCAACATCCCCCCGCTGACCGACTACTTCCTGAAGGACAAGTACCAGGAGGAGCTGAACATGGAGAACCCTTTGGGCATGAGGGGGGAGATTGCCAAGGTGTATGCCGAATTAATCAAGCAAGTTTGGTCAGGGAAATACAGCTATGTGACGCCAAGACCTTTCAAGGTGAGTTCTCGCAGGGTAACACTCCTTTGTGTCCGGTGATGCTCTTTGAAGACATGGTGCAGATTCCTCGCTGTCTCTCTACACCTTCAGACGCAGGTGGGCCGCTTTGCCCCCCAGTTCTCTGGCTACCAGCAGCAGGATTCCCATGAGCTTTTGGCCTTTCTGCTGGATGGGCTGCACGAGGACTTGAACAGGATCAGGAAGAAGCCCTACATCCCCCTGAAGGACGCCGACGGCAGGGCGGATGAGGTAAGGGCCACTCGTGTGGAGCACTAGGCAGGCTTCAAGGGGTGGTTGGTACCTCTTTGGAAGGTGGTGCCCTAAGTGGCCACGTATTGCCTGATAGTACCAGCTGTTGGTTTGGGCCTCTTCCCACACCCAAAGTGTGGTGTGTCAGAGCTCTGCTAACAAAGGGATGCTTTCTCTTCTGGGCCAGGTCGTCGCACTGGAGGCCTGGGAGAACCACATAAAGAGGAACGACTCCATCATTGTGGACATATTCCATGGCCTCTTCAAGTCCACACTCGTCTGCCCTGTGTGCTCAAAAGTCTCTGTGACCTTCGACCCCTTCTGCTACCTGACGCTACCATTGCCCATGAAGAAAGAACGCACACTGGAGGTCTACCTGGTGCGGCTGGACCCCCTCGCCAAACCCACACAGGTGCGGGATCACCAGAATGAAATTTAACCCTTGAGTCACAGAAAGAAGAGACTGCAATCTGACCAGTCTAGACCTGACTTTGTCTTTCAGTACAAGCTCACAGTGCCCAAGGTGGGCTGCATCTCCGACCTCTGCAACTCTCTCTCCCTGCTGTCTGGTCTGCCTGCTGACAAGGTAACTGCTATAGACTCTGTCCTCCAATGAGAGCTCTCAGTATCTACCTGGCTTATGCCCCGCCCCCTTCGTGATGCAGATGATCGTGACGGACATATACAACCATCGCTTCCACCGGATATTTGCCTCCAACGAGAACCTGAGCAGCATCATGGAACGGGATGACATTTACGTGTGAGTACTGTGACTGGGATCAGGTTACCTTCCTGGCAGCGCCGTACAGCGGTGTTAAGTAGCACGTTCACCTTCCTCTCTGCCCGCAGCTTCGAGGTTGCTGTCAGTCGGATGGAGGACACGGAGCACGTGGTCATCCCGGTCCTCCTGCGAGAGAAGTACAAGCAGTCAGGCTATAACCACACCAGCACCCCGCTGTTTGGCCAGCCCTTCCTCATCACTGTGCCTCGCAGTATCACCGAGGAGAAGCTCTACAACATGCTGATGCTTCGGATGTGGTATGGAGCCACCCGCTGTACCACTGACCTGCTGTAGACGGCACCATATTTACAGTTCAGTGGCATTTCTCTGCAGATGGGGGGCGCTGTATCTGTTGTACAATACCATTAACCTGCAGATAGGGGGCTCCATGCATCTGGTGATGGTCTATATATCTATATCCTGAGGGCAAATGGCTCAAAGAGCAGTGTTGTCTATCTGCTGATAGGGTCCCCCACTATCACTGTGTAATAGCATTTATCTGCAGATAGTGGGCACCATGTCTACTGTGCAGTACCATTAACCTGCAGATAGGGGGCTCCATGCTTACTGTGCAGGGCTGTATATGCACCCTAAGGGAAATAGGCTGAAGCAGCAGTGTTTACCTGCTGATAGTCCCCTCCAACACTGTGCAGTAGCATTTATCTGCAGATAGGGGGCACCATACCTACTATGCAGTGTGGTTTATTTGTTTTAGAATATGTAAGAAATCACTTCTGCTTGCTGAGAACTTATTGTTTTAATGATGGTAGTCTGGCTGAAATAATTCTCACACCGTGTCCTCCTAGCCGGTATGTTCGTTCCACCCCCTTTCAAGAGGAGTCTGAAGAGACGTGCAGCTCCAAGGAGCACAGGCTCAACGGCAACATCTCCAACGGGCTCCTGGAGGAGGGCTCTCCTAGTAAGTCTCATTCACAGAGGTGCTTTCCTGCCAAAGCTCCATCTGCTCTGCAAACTGAACAATTATAATCTGACAGTCTTGTAATTCATGTGTGTGATTTATGGGGGAATTAAAACTCTAACTTTTTCCTGTGCAGGGCAGGGGGGTTGTTTTGACTAGACATTTTAATTTTCTGAGTGCATTTTGATACAAGTCCAAAAGAATTGAAGAAGAAATGAAATGTACTTGCATTAGCTCGGCCAACACAAACCATACTGTAGTACTGTCCATGGAACAAGGCTGGGAGGTTTGATAAGAGGTTTTATATTCTTTACTAATCTTACAGCAAGATTTCTCTGCCCCTGAATATTGATCCCATACAGCTATGGACTCCTGTCTTGATGCACTAGATAAGCATTTTTGGTTTAATAAAGACAAAGTACGTACTCCTGTGGAACCATACTGTATTACAGCAAAGACTGTAATTAGTATAATGCAACTTCATGAAGGACATAATTAACAGTCGGCGGGTGTGTTTGCAGGTGAGATGGAGACGGACGAACAGGACGACGAGTCCAGTCAGGACCAGGAGCTGCCATCAGAAAATGACAACAGCCAATCAGAGGAGTCTGTGGGAGGGGACAATGATCTTGAAAATGGGATTGGTCCTGAGCAGATGACAAAAGGCCACCAGTCAGAGGGACAGCGAAAGCGGCTTTTCACATTCCAGTTTAACAACATGGGCAAGATGGACTTCAGCTATATCAAGGAGGAGCCCCGACAGATCCGGTTTGACGAGGGAAACCTGAGGCTCAGCGGTAAGCATGGGCACGCGCGTAAGGTTCAGGAAGGGGAAATTCTGCAAACGGCACTCCTGAGGTTTTTGTTTCTGCGTTGGCGTTTCGCAACAGATAGATCCTACCTTTCCTTGGACTGGGAGCCTGAGCTGAAGAAGAAATTTTTTGACGAGAGTGCGGCAGAGGTACGAGACCCCGGGACTGTATTCTGTGGCGACCTTGGCCGGCGCCGAAAGAGTTAGCCGGCTGACTCGGTTTTCTTTGGGCCTACAGGATTTCGAGAAGCACGAAAGCATGGAGTACAAACCTCAAAAGAAAGCCAGCTGCAAGCTGAAGGACTGCATCGAGCTCTTCACCACCAAGGAGAAGCTGGGCGCCGAAGACCCCTGGTATGTGCCTCTTCAGGGAGACTGGACCAAAAGTGGAGCTCCTGGAAGAAATCTCCACCTTCTGTTCCATCCATCTAACTCAATCCTTTTTGGTCAAGTCCTGCAACAGCATTGCCATCTCTAGTGTCTGGGTAAACGTAGCGTCTGAGCCCGCTATGGGTAGGATTATCGCTTGCTGTTAATCAGGTTAGTTTAACCCAGTTATTTAGTTATAATGCTGGTTTTTGATTGGCTGGGCTGACAACATGGGGTTTTCTCCAGTTACTACCTATAAGAGTCCCTCCCCGCAGGAGGTCTGTGTCGTGGGAGTTTCTGCTGTTTTGCATCTCTGTTCACTGTGAGCATGCCTCTCTCCGTGTGTCTGTGTGTGTGTGTGTGTGTGCATGTGTGTCTGTCTTGCCTGTGTCTGTGTGTGTCTGTGTCTTGTGGTTTTCAGGTACTGTCCAAACTGCAAGCAGCACCAACAGGCCACGAAGAAGCTGGATCTCTGGTCCCTGCCCCCGGTCCTGGTGGTGCATCTCAAGCGCTTCTCCTACAGCCGCTACATGCGGGACAAGCTCGACTCGCTGGTGGATTTCCCCCTAAGGTGCGTCCATTGGATGCTGACCTGCTTGGACTGATAATTGGCATTTGCTCAATGTACAGACGGTAGACAAAACAGTGAGGTCGTGTTCAAATATGCATATTTCCCTGCAGTGATCTGGATATGTCAGAGTTCCTTATAAACCCCAACGCTGGCCTGTGCCAATACGACTTGATCGCAGTTTCTAACCACTACGGAGGAATGGGAGGTGGACACTGTAAGACCCTCTCGAAGACCAGTGCTTTCTATCCTTTAGGTTGTGGTGGCAGTTGGTTTGTTTTGATGGCTGATATCTCTCTGCTCAGATACCGCATTTGCAAAGAACAAGGACGACCACAAGTGGTATTACTTCGACGACAGTAGCGTTTCCCCTGCCAGCGAGGATCAGATTGTGGTGAGGGATCCATTTGTTTCACCAGCCGGCCTTATGTAGTGTGTTGGTAGAAGGTGTCCATCGGTCCATAGAGCAAGGTGTCCCAAGCTGTGTGATGTCCACAGACCGGATTACGCTATACAGAAAAAAATGCATGGTAAAACATGTCTAATGGGGATTGGAATGATGTGGTTCCTATCTTGGTGAGCTTGGTTGACCCACCTTAGGCCACATCTTTCATTGGCCCATGATGACAGATCATTGAGTCCTCTGTGAGTAGTCTGCCTATCAAATCTCTGTGCTCTTGTCGATTGACGTCTCTCTGCACCTCCAAGTCCAAGGCAGCCTACGTGCTCTTCTACCAGCGGCGGGACACCATCAGTGGCACCGGCTACTTCATCCTGGACCGCGAGGCCCAGGAAGGCCCCTCATCCCAGGGTGCAGCGGCGGCAGTGCAGAGCGACGAGGACCTGAACGAGAACGACTGTGACGAGCAGGAGCCCAGCTGCGACATGACCATGAGCACCAACTGAGGCAGAGGGCTGGGCACGGAGTCCTCCAGAGCCATAGCGACAGCCAACTGGGCAGAAACGCCCCCCCCCCCTGCAGTTCCGACGACACAGACACAGGGGCGTCTTTCCGGTGGCAGGGAAAGTGGGGAAAATAAACTGTGTACAAGAATCCGACAAAGGAAATTGCTAAGCAATCAGGCCTGTTTAGGCCCAACCCTAGTTAATTTCTTCAGCATTCAGAATGTATAGATCCCTGCCCCCCCCCCCCCATCACACCACTCAAAGCTATTATTATTATGTTCTCAGTGGGATGGGGGGCAATAAGTCCTACTGACAGTATTTGCAACCATACAGAGCTTGCTTTTAAACCCAGAGGATTGTCAGCAACTTGTGCTGTTTTGTGTTAAATTTCTTGACGCGTTTGCATATCATTTTTTTGCCTTGTAAATACTTTAAATGCGCACTGAGTCTAGGTTTTCAAAGATGTGGTGAAGCTGCTGGACTGTTATGTTTGGTATTACCCCATCCCCAGCCAGCTCCCCCCTGCCATCCTCTTTTATAGGTAGAATTGGTGCCACTTTACTGCAGGCCACTCGCAGGCTCTTACACACGGTGGAGTTGCACTGAACTCTGGCAGGCATTATGGGGTAATGCTCCTTCTTTTTTTGATAGCACTAGATCCACCAGTGTTTATTTTTGAAATGCTGCTCTGAGACTTAATTTGATTTTCTGCCAGTGTTTCCCAATCCGGTCCTCGGGGACCCGCAGACAGTCCATGTTTTTGCTCCCTCCCTCCTGGAGTGGAGCTGGAAGGGAGCAGAAATGTGGACTGTCTGCCAGTGAGTTGGGAGGGGGCAGCTAATCTGCCACATAGATGGATATAGATATAAGCCTTATACGTAATACCCCCTGTAAGCTAGCCCTTTTTAACCCTCTATTCGAGAATACCGAGTATGTTACCTGGCTTTTCTCTGGACCTGAGTGTTTTTTTTTTTTTTAAAGGGGGGGCTTCGGGGTTTACCGTTGCCTCCCGCCCACCGGCGCCGCTCAGACACCCAGGTTTTTCCAGATGATGAGCATCCAGCGAGGTGTATGACGCGTCATCGCCCCCTGTCCTGACAGAGATCACCGCAGCCTTACGTCAGTCTCAGACTAACCTTTAGCGTCGTGGGGTTCCCTTCTGCATGACTCTGTGCTGCCCAGGACGGCTCGGTCAGCTCCTGGCCAATCCTTTACGCGCAGATCGGAGGGCCAAGATGTCGTGGGAACGTGCGAGGCCTCGGCCACTGCTGCCGATTTCCTTTCCTCTGTTGTCTGTCCACGGCCCCCTTCTTCCAGTAGTCCTCCCCCACCTCCTCTCCTTGGCTCCTCTCCACGTGATGTCAGCTACGTGAATGCTGAGGGTACAGCGTACGTACCTTGTACCTAGGGCTGGAAGAAGGGGAGTTACCATATTAATCTGAATGAGACATTTAAATTCATTAGACTAGAAATACTGTACATAGGAGTTCACTCTGTGAGTGCACATTTGGTACGTTTATTTATTTATATGTTGGCATTATCGCAGTAAGTATATCTGAGATCCGGGAATTCGGGCGATATGTGGGACACAGCGACGTCCTGCAGCTTGGAGGTGCTGTCAGGGAGCCTTCTGGGTTCGGTGTTTTAAGGAAGCCTTTTAATTTAGGATTTATGTAAAGTTAATATTGACAGCCCGCATGACAGGCGTTTTCAATGTTGGCTGCACTTGAGTTCACTTGGTTTACATTTGAGATGTGCATGTGTATTTATATACAAACTTAAATAAAGCTGAGCAAAGCCTTAATCGTCCTGTGTCTTTTTACCCCAGTTAATTTCTGCTAATTGATAGCCGTACAATCGTGCATTGTAGTTAGAACCGGTCGCACCTAAAATATATTCATCGATGAAATACCAGAAAATTTCCAGCAGATGGCGCCCAAACTTCACTTTTACCCAACAAGCGACCGGCTGATTGTCGACTTGTACAAGTGTTTTGGGTCCAGGGTTTCCTGGTTTTAAGAAATGTTAAGATTAATTTTAAATAAAAGCCTTTCAGGTTTAAAGTACTTTGTAAAATCTGCAGTAGGTCAAAGTGTCTTCGGCGGTGTGGATTACTTGGTCACCCAAGTTCAGCAACCTTGGTTTCTCGCGGTTTGAAAATTGTGTTTAATCTCTTCCGAGATATCTGGCCGTCATACAGTGAAATGGTACGAAATGTTAGTTTTGGACATGTTTTTTGTGTTTTTGTTGATAGTCCGGAGAAGTATCAAAATATTCTGTACTTTGTTGGATCCTGAAAGATTGAAAGCCAGCTGATATTTTTCTATAAAATAAATGTGATATGCATACAATTCAAGTTTTTAAACAGTTTTACGCTCGTTTCATATATATGTGAATTATTATATTAACCATACATAGCAATAATGAATATTAATATTAAAATCGCGATAATGACGGCAGGGGGCGCTGCAGCCGTTACTGTGAGATCCGGTTACTGTTTACGGAAGTAGCAGTGACGTGGCCCTGAGCGCGGGGCATTGTGGGATCGCTGTTTATGGGCACGAACTGGACCAGTAAAACCTGACAACTGGAACCGCCGAATAAGCCGCGGACAACGGACTGGTGGCCGGACGGGGGCGATGATCGGCGGTGCGGGGGCGCGGGGCGGCTGCTGAGCGGGGGTCGGCGCTAGCGGGGCGGAGCGCTGCCTCGATGGGCGCAGGGTGAGCGGCGCCGCGCTCGCTGCTCTCATCCTCCGCTGGGCCGCCGCGACAGCCCGCGTCGCTCCCTGGGACGGCGGTAGCGCGGCCCTCCTGCTACCCGACGCGTCGGCCTTTTTCCTCTCTATCTCGGGGACGCTGGGAAGGCGAGCGGCCGGAAAATGACGACCAGCAGCCCGGAGGCGGTGAAGAAACTGGTGGAGAACATGCAGGCGGACCTGCGGCTGCTGTCCATGGAGTGCAAGAAGAAATTCCCCCCCGTCAAGGAGGTAACGCGACGGCCGTTTCAGCGGGATCCTTGGGTGCCGGCGCCGCTGCGGAGCCCCCCACCGGCGCCCGGGCCCCCTCTTCCGGCCGATCTTTCGGCGCACCGTCGCGGGCTTCGGCGTGCGTTACGGCGGCGACGCCTCTCCGGCCGGCTAGTTAGCCGCCGCGCTTAAGTCACCGTGATCGGGATCCGTCACGAAAATCGCTGTGCATATATACCTTAATATACGGCTAATGTCAGGATACAGTGTCAGCCTGTCGTGTTCTGCACGTAATATACCTAATATTTGCCAAATTATTCTCGATACGTCTCGCTCCCCACATTTTTTCCTATGTGCATACGCATGACAGCGAGTCGCACAAGTTAATCCTCGAAATGGGAAGTTTGACAGCGAATTCGTGTTTTCCCTAATTGCACTTTCATGCCCTGTCGGGGTGTGAGTGATGCAGGTCCTAACAAAGGGCTCTGCTGTCCCTTTGGTACATGCACAGAGCCACGCCAGAGTTCACTCGGGTGGGACTTTTGGACGTCAAGCTGTGCATGTGTTTCTTCTGGATGCTAAAATAACCGCCACATTGTCCGAGTGTTGCAGCTTTTGGTTTCGTTTCTGTCAGACAGTGTGATGCATTGTGAGGACTGTCCATCTCTGGTCTCATCCGCCTGATCACTGTATCCAGAAATTGCCTCAGACCTGCACTGGCAGTCAGCAATCAGAGTTTGGTCGCTTGTGAGTTCTCTTTCCAGATACCTGGAGGCTGAACTTGAAATGGGCAGGACGAGCTTACAGGGACAGCTATTAGGATCAGATGCTTTTCTGGATGCACTTCACTGACAGTTGGACGTGGAAGCTTTACCCTTTGGTGCTTGCTTTCTTTTGTGAAGGCAGGTAGTTCCGCTTGGGGAGGAGTTTTGGAATCATGTGCTCTGGCGCGACCGTGTCATTTCTTTTAAGTTGCAAATCAGGACTCAAACCTATGATCTGTAGCTGGCTGACATGAGAATTTCAACCCGGGACAAGTTTGCACACACATGCACACGCATTTTCATGTTTGTGACCATTTTATCACCTTGTAATTAGCCTGTAGGATTTGCAAACTATCCCAACACTTTTTATGTAGCTAATTTCAGGTTTATATTGGAATAGTATAGTTTTTCTATAAGATTTCATGGGTGAATGTGAGTGTCTGAAGGTGTGAGAGTCAGGCCAGATGTGTGAGAGCTGGCGGCCCTGGATCTGTGTACTGACTAATGCTGCTGAGAACCGTAGATGGAGGTCTAATGGGCTGCTTTGGTGGTTGCCTACCTCCGTGAGGTTAGTTCGCGATCAGGTTTGAACCAGATGCTGGTCTTCTTGAGGCTGCAGTCTACGTGGGCAAGTCGAATATCAATGAAGGAATGCAAAGTTTCCGAGTGGAGGGAGTATCAGTGGTTTCCATTCCAGTGCTTGTTGGGTTTTTTTTTTATTTTTTTTTTTTACAGATTGATTTAAGAAGGAAGCATTAAGTGCAGAATTCAGACAAGTTCCCTCTTGTGTGTGCTGAGACTCCCACACAGCTTAACAGACGTGACAGAACAGAAAACAGTCACTGTGTCGTATGCAAAAATCACATATAATCATTTAAAGATTACTTAAGTTGCAGTCACAGTTGACAAACTTTGAGCAATGTTTTCTTAAACTTTTCGTTAGATATTTCATTTGGGGCTATAACACAAACGGTGCTGATTGGATTTGGCAGGGAAGCCACAGCCCGATTTGAGATAGAGAAGTCACGCTTCCCTGTGGGATGGCTCATACGCCCCTGGTGTTTTTCAGGATGTCGAAGTAACACGGTGAAACTCAGCTGTTCATCCTCCTCACAAAGGCCCCGAGTGTCATTCAGAACAGTGGCTGCATTGACGCTCCCAGCCCTTAGTGCGGCCCAATGGCAGCATGGCTTCTGAAGCACCTCTCCTGTGTCTGCCTGCTAATTGTTACAGTGACACCATCCACTCTGAGCAGAAAAATGAGCAAATAGCTGATTTACAGGCTGCATGGTGACATTCCCGTTTAAGTTAAAACTCCAGTGAGTCACAGTTTCTACGTAGCTTTCAGTTTGGATGCTTGTTCCTTGCTGTGGTTGTGGTATTTTTACTGTTTTGGTTCCACTGATCAGTTAATAGTGATGAATAATTACAGTAATTGTATTTTACTCAGCCAAGAACTTAGCAAGTCCCATTATACCATTTCTGCGGTGTGTGCTTCTCTGTAAATTGATGTTTGGTGTTCACATTTTTTGCTTTGAACATAACATGTTTATATGTACAGTTTTCTAGTATAGGAAAAGCAGACTGTATAAACAAAACACTCCTCTGTCATTTTATCATGCAGTGAGCATATTATAACCCCCACCCTCCTCTGTCAGATTATTATGCAGTGAGCATATTATAGCCCCCACCCTCCTCTGTCATATTATTATGCAGTGAGCACATTATAGCCCCTGCCCTCCTCTGTTGTATTATTATGCAGTGAGCATATTATAGCCCCCACCCTCCTCTGTTGTATTA
>JAODKM010000001.1:3753474-3764721 GCA_026780845.1 Petrocephalus sullivani | reverse complement strand
AAAAAAAAAAAAAAGAGCCCAGACAACAACTTCTAGAACTGTCTAGGGAAAAAGGAATAAAAATTTGGGGGGTTTTCGCCGCCAGGCCCAACGGAAGAAAACGGGGGTAACCGCCCCCCCCCCCCCCCCCCCGAGCCATGCGACCTTGCAGTCCCTGAAGTGTAAAAGTCAAAAGCTCTTCCAAGCACACTGGGAAAAGCATCTGGGTGAGTGTAGGGGTTAGGGTTAGAATGGAAGATTACATATGATGCAAAGGTCACCGTGTCTTTGTAAGGCCTCTCTTCTGGAAGGCAGATGGGATGGATCGCTGTTGGAAGACTCTAATAAACAAATCAGCTAAAGCTGCCTGATCTTCTGCAAGGCCTTTCCCAGTGACTGAAGGTGCAGCTTCTGGATGTTTTGGTGAGTTCTGTTCACATGCTAGCTGAGGGAAAAATGTAGCTTTAATATAATTAGTCAACAGTGTTTATTCCTGGTTAATCTCCACCATATATGACATATTTAAGTATTTTGAGCACTGTAGACACAAATGGTTTGTGTCCTCTAGTGAGTTTTTAAAACAAATTTTAACATTCACAAGACTGTTTTGATGTTTTTTCAATTACCGACCGTTATTTAAAAATAGCACAACTAATTCCAGAATACAGAAACTTAGCTAATGACAGCTTAGTTTAAAACTACATGAAATGTATAAGTGGAAGTGGATGACCTATATGTTGTGTGTACATGAATTGCCCAATGGATATATATTTATGTAAAACATAGTAGCTTCACATATCTGGTCTTTTGGTGTGACATTTGGGAAGATGGTTTTAAGCTTTGGCAGTTTTTTCAGTGTCTGACATGCTGTCAACATTGGAAATAAACATTTCTCTGCTGCTATGCAGAGGTGTCACATACTTAGTAGTGTAAATGCCACCTGCCGCATGAACAAGGTGTTACAAAACAGGATAAAAGACATCGCTCGTCAGCCACACCGGTTAACCTTCCAGGGCCTTAACGTTTGTCCTTTCAGGAAATTACTCATTGTAATTTCAGTCTGGTATCCTCCAGTGATGGTGAACAAGGGTTTCAACACTAGGGTCTATTTCTGAGGAAAGTGGACTCAACTGGAAAGTAGCCCATCGCAGACTCGCAGATCATGACTTTCACAACACATATGAAGCATGTCACCCATCATAAAACTCACAATGACAGATTTTCAAGGAAATGCATTTATATTTTTAAAAGGAAAATTAGATGACACTGAAAATGCTGGATTTTTTCCCAAGTTCTGTTTTCATAGCACTTAAATTATTTTTTCGAAAACAATAAAAATACCCTTCGACTTCATACGCTTCCTTTTGGTTACAAAATTTACATTACACATTGATGCAGGAGAACTTGACACTGATGCCAGCCGAAAAAATCATCTTCAGTATTCAAACATCTTTACAGCTCTTTACAGTTCTTTATTTTCAATACATATAGAACACTTAACGACAAAAAAAATCTATGAAAGGGAGAATAAATTTTTTTTTTAAGGTAAAAATGGCAAAGAGGAAAGTTGGGATGACTTTGTGCGGCAGGAGATCATGGAGATGCTGCTATTTTCTTGATTAATGCCCTCATGCAGCGTACTAAATCACTCACGGAGCATGACGATCACCCCCATCAGAGTGCCAAATGAGCTTTACAAATCTGCAGTGGAGATGGCAGACGCATGACAGTCACAGGGACTTAGTCGCAATTTAAAAGGACTCTCATGTTGTCTGGTGGAGCTAAGGCTTTCGATAGGGTGGGCTGGGGTACCGGTAGTGTGGGTATTGATGGGTGTCACGTGGTAATCCCAGGGCACCCTGGCATTCAGAGCCTCACTTCCATCAGTAACTGAGAGGTCTTTTATAGCAGTGAGCCTAACCATTATCACAGTGTAAGGTTATTGCACCTTAAAAATGACAGGAATTATTCATCTTGCAGCAATCTTGATGAGGATATTCGGAGCGGACACACACATACACATACTGCTTAAAAAAATGAGATGCCCAGAGGTTCCTAAACAGACCACCAAGAAAACTGAAGACATTTGAGCTGTATCAGGAAAAGGGCATACTTCAAAGGATCTTTTTATCTGAACGTGGAGAACAGTGGGAGGGCAATATGGGCATTGAAATCTGGACCGGATGGCTTGCAGTCCTCAACCTTAACAGAGAACTTCTCCGAGAAGTTTCTGCTGAGATTTTGCAATCAAAGAATTACAGTGTCATTGAATTATGTTCAGCAGTTGAAGACGTATAATACACACTAAACACAAAACCAGCATTAAAACAATACAGTGTTATTCATATGCTCATGCATTAATTGTGGTTCTGGATTTTACGATCTGCAAATACATGAAAACGTCTGACTTTCAGACTGAACTATAGATCTATATAGTGCACTATTTAAAATTGCATTATCCACCCCCCCCCATTGCTCAAAATTATTTTTTGCTAAACAGTAGTGACCAAATCTCTTAAGTTATGCTCATGGCTTGAACAGTGTTTTATAAAATCTCTATTTTAAAACTATTTTCATACAATCCTGAGTGTTTTCTTTTATAACTTAACTCTGCTTAAGTCATTTTTTTTTACTTTTTAAACATGAGGTACATTTCAAAATATATTCATCCTTGATCTAATACTTTGGGCTTTTTTAGGTCTGTCTTGCAGTTGGCATTCGACTGGCTATAGGTTTATAAAGATGGCGACACGTGCAGGATTTAGCCTGAGCTTTTCCGTCTGACTAGAAGCAGACAGCAGTAGGGCCAGCTAGTACAACATATTCATGTGGCTCAGTCACCAGCTTAAGAGTGGAGCACCGTACTGTGGAGTTAACGGCTGAGGGAAATGTCCCAAGATTTACTATTAAGGACAGGTATCACCTTAGTTGCACCACCTGCCCTAGTGATGGGAACACCCATGCAAGAAAGTTAACACATTTCTTGAAACATATCAAAAAGGTAATTTAGTGGTCCTTACGTTCCAGCTACCTAAGTCAGATCGATAATGTGCCTTGACACGTTCCATTTTCAGTGAACATTCCAGAAGATATTAAAAATTTCCATGTGTCTGAGGTGCCTGCAGGCTCACTTAAAAGTGACCCACACCTAGAATCAATTTTTACAGCTATATTGATAGTTTCAATCCTAGGCTTTGGCCCAACAACCTATAATTTAATTATTTGGGTTAAGGGAAAAAAAGAATGAATTAAAGAGATGTGAGGTAGATGCAAGGAACTTTAAAGAATTCAGTAATTCAAGATTTACCTACGGTGCCTCTTGTGATTGTTCATTATTTAAAAACTCACATGTTGGAACATGGTTCTGATTACATTATTTGATCATCAGCCCAGAACTCTACCAGGGACCATCCATTACCTCTAAAACATGCCACTTTATTTCACCAACTTCTGTAAGTCCGAAGAACCTCCCATGGGAAAGCGGAAGACAGTACTTGTGGAAAAACCACATCTGAATGTTTAACATCAAAGGTTGACTCCAAACAACCATTTAAGAGTTAAAGTACCAGGTAAAAGTTTGAACACACCTACCCCTAGTAAAGTTTATTTGCATTATTCTCTAAATTTTAGAATAAAGGCATCAAAACAACATACAGTCAGTCCTGCTACAACACAACTAGTGCGAGTAATACCTGTGCAATGCATGGATGTACAAAAAAGTTTGATTATTTTAGATTTTAAAACTGGTTCAACAGATTCACTGAAAAGAACCACTTCAAAAGAACGATTTGTTCATGAAACGGACATCACTATCGTTCACTTGGACAGCTGTTTTGGCATGCAAGTAGTGTTTCTCGCTAAGACCATATCGTGTTTGTAGTGCTTTTCTCTCAGACTGAAAATCCCACAATACCCTGTGGTATTAGACATGGGTACTAATATATCAATCGCATTAGGACTGATTTGTGGTTTGAAATCACGAATTGTTGCAGGACTGACCAAAAGTGTATGAAAAAAAAATATTTGTTAGGCGGGGGGCAAGTCAGTGGGTTGAGACTTAGAAGGTTGCCAGTTCAAACCTCTGGGTGGGCAAAATGATCCCACCATCTAGTCCTTGAGCAAGGTCTTTAACCCCAATTGCTCCAGAGACTGGCTGACCCTACAGTCTCCTTTGTGCCATTGTCATGAAGTGGCCTCCTGGGATGCTTTTCCTTCTGACCTGAACGAGTTCCCACATATGAGCACTCATTGGCTGGTTTTCCTTAACCTCAGGTCAAACTTCTCCAAAACAATCTCTACTGTGTTTGTCAGGTGGCAGATCATATGATGCAACAGTATCTTGCACTCCTTTGTAGGCAGCTTGGTGTGTCCAAACTTTTGACTAGTACTGTATTTTGACACATAATGACAGGCCTGCATTTGAAAAAAACTATTTTCTGAAGGTTGCATCGAGAAGATGGCCAGACTGATCAACTGGACATTTCCAGTCCAATATGTGTTGCATACTATTGGGCGGAAAACATTTTAAAACATGAAAATAATGCACAAACAAGAAGAAGTAGGTGGTGCTGAAATGCTCATTCCCTGTCTGCAGATTGTAATGTGTCCCCTCTCACTTTGTTGCTCCCCAACATTTTGATGAAATTTGACAGACCTGACCTATCAGTACTGAAAAGCAAAGCTGCCAGAGTTCACCAAGAACCATCAAAAAATCCCTGAATTAACACGGCCAAATTTTGCATGTAGGCAACAACGGGAGCCATAGAGCCATGTCTGTTGTCAGAGACGATGCACAAGGAGCCGGCTATCTCTACGCTGGATCATTTCATGCGGCATTTATACTGTTTGTCAGGTACCTTCATTCACCAAACCACACCTTCCTACAAAGTGTTTCCCAAGTGACATATCAACACATTTCAGTGTTATAAAATAAGCAATACAACCGAGTTGGCGAGTATCAAAATATAAAGACTGAAGTACATGCCATTTCAGTTTGTTCAGCTTTCTATGATTCCCAAACCCCATCTCATTCCCCTCACTATTGTCTTAATACATCATAAAGTTACTAACCTTAAGAGTAACCTCCCTTTCAACGTGAGAACAGCTGCAGGAATTCTTCACTAGCTCTGAAGCGAGCTACTGATTAAAATGAGATTTGATTAGCAGTGCCTTTAGAACTTATCCATAGTCTGATTGTAGCATTAAGGAAAGAAAAATCCCACAGCATTGGCCACTGCCAGTCTACTTGTGCGTACAACGGTCACGCAATGAAGACGTCTGGAAATCCTGAGATCTTCCATTTGTAAATGAAGTACATTGATAAACACACTCCGACAACCTGGGCGAGTCTTCAAGCACGTGACCCTATGGATGATGGTGGGAGGTTTGGGTTTTCAGAGTCTACATGATTATCACTTATAGTAGAGCACTGAGAGGTGTGCAAAGGGAGATTCAGGTTGAGGGAAGGGGTGGCATGGGAACCCTTATCCGTGGAGGGTGTTCCCACATCTACTGATGCTGGTTCCCATAAAAGAGGGGGATAATGTATACTGAAATGTCATCTCCAGACCCAAGTCTGTCATTTGAGATCCGCCAGCCCCTGTCCTTCAGCACTCCTCGGGCCCTCATCACTAGGTCTTGGGCAGCCATTGTGTACCTGGGAGAAGGGTGCAAGTGTAATTAATATTTGACATAGAGAACAGGACTAGTCATAAGTTATCTGAAGACAACAAGAAATACATACTGAACATCCATTTTCTGGTGGCTTATCCTGCTCAGGGTCTGAAGCTCCAGACAGGGTATGAAGTTGGGATAAACTCTGGATCGGATTCCAGTCCATCACAAGGCACAAACACAAGGTCTCAAAAGCCAGATACTACAGACACCCTTGGACTAGGTGGCAGAGTGCCTTGTGAAGAATGCTGCCAAAACTGGTGAGCACTGAATTTCAACCCCAGCTCTGGACTTCATAAGTTTTAAATGATCCCTCTGCTGAGCTGCGGTAAAACCTGTGGTTTAAGCTCATGAAATGGATGGATATGACATACAGTTGGAGAGCAGTACTAGTGAAATCCATCACAGAGCTTCAGTAGATAGAACAGCACCCGGCTCTCAAGTTACTGCGAGGTGAACTCTGGTTCAGAACTGTGCCAGGCTGGTCCTGGTAGCTGTCGGGCTTCAAGGAGAATACGTGCCTGTGTTGGTCATCCGGGTCACAGTTGGCCAGGAAGCTGGTGACTGCTTCTGCTACCTCCTCATTGGACAGCACATCCCACAGGCCATCTGTGCCCAACACCAGGACGTCGTCAGCTCCGTGTTCATACTGTGTCAGTGGATATACTTTCACCTGGAAGAGGTGGGATAGATATTTAACTTCTTTGCTCATTGTTTCTTTGCTAAAACTTGTGCATTTCATAATTTAATAGTGTTATCGATCATACTGCCACATGTTCAGTCAATTTTAGAACCGAGTGAAGACTACAGTGGATGTTTGTCAAGTTTTGATTGGTCTCAGCTCTTTATCCTATGGAAAAGCATATTGGGAGGGTGACCTCTTAGGCTAGCAGTCCTACTCATTCCCAGCGTGGGGCAAGTAGTCAGCATTATGGCCAGTCCTCACATCCAATCTGTGGTTCTGCTGCATGGGTCTTAAGTGCTCTGGGTTGGCCAGTTGCACTGCTTCCATGAATACTTGTGGCGAATGGAAACTTCAATTTATACAGCCATCTGTGAAATGAATGGTATCCTCTTTCAAACTGCTGACTTTACTGGATTTTCACTCAATCAGCAGCTATGCTGGTGAACTACTTTGCGCAGTGGATTCCTTGCTATTGCTGCGGAAGACAAGAGGGAGGCTGTGATATGACTTTTGTTCAGGTTTCTTTATAAGCACAGTAGCAGGGCCCTCTTCCTCGTTCCACCCGCTGCATTACACAGCCCAAATACAAATGTCCTCAGACCGCTCCTCCTGCCAGTACTGCCGCGGCTTGACGCGCGGCTTCAGAGAAATTGGAGATTACACCCTCTTGCTGACCTCCTTTCTGCGATGCTGGCAGCGCGGGTTTGTCTATGAATAATGACTCTGGCGCACACCACGGCGCTCTCTAGTTTCTCTTCTGGGGGCCAACGTTTTATGCACGTCACCTTCCCACAAATAACGGCATCGTTTAACAGCGATAGCTGAAGTGCCGCGAAAATGACCCAAATCTCCACAAAGCATATTGAGTGCCCAAATAGCAACATGTGGGTGACTGGTACATCTATCTTTATGTATTTTAATAGGTGGAAATATGGATTTGCATCGAAAATCGGGCAGGAAAACTACCGAGAACACCTGTGCTGAAAAATCATGTAGAAAAGTGTTATCCAAATCCAGCTGGCCCTTTCTTAACCCCTAACCATTGGCACACAGGGTGAACATCAAAAACGATGATGCTCCTGATTCTTCTTGACACAGACATATTCACTTTGGATCGTCACCTTATACGTGCTTCGCACACACACAGCTACTTACATAACCTCTCGAGGCCAGACGGCCCCGTAAGAGGCAGAAAAGTATTCGAAAGAGAGAAGTAAAAGCCAGTGCTTGGCCGTGACTGAACTAAAACTGCGATGAATTAAAGATCAAGAACAGATCTTCAGCAGGCTAGACCCACTCGCAGGAGGAGAGTGAATAGTTAGAGATCAGGGCAACCCTACATTTTTTTGGATTCTCTGGTGTGAAGCAAAAGCTATATCATACTGAGCTCAGCACCCAAAGTGTAGGAACTGCAGCAGAGTCTCCTGGGTGTCTTGAAGAAAGGTCATTCCTTGCCTCCATCCTGTCCCAATTCCTGCAGTCTCTCCACTTTTATTATTCCACTGCATTTATTATTTTTTCCCCCACAGGACATTTTGTAAAGCTTTTACCATGACACTACATGCATAACCTCAGTCTGGGGTATTGCGTGCCTAAGGCAGGGTTATGCAGCATGTTGTGCTTGAAGTAAACAGGTAGTAAGTAACTCAAAGCATTCCATAAACATTGGTGGAAGTCAACTTAGTCACGTAACACAATGTTACTGCCTACTCATGTGCTCAGATTGGAAAGTTCACCCATTATTCAGGCATATGGGCTCGGAAATAGATTTAATGCAGTGGCAGAGTTCCTGTTTCACATTCAAAATCTTAAGCCAGTGATTACAGTTCTCGGTTCTGGTCTCAAGCCGGTCTGATTTCCCCAAGGGTTCAAAGGCTACAAAACCTGCACGCTGTCTACATTTTTCCCCTCATTTTAGAGGTTCTGCTAGAGACTCTGGCAGCACTATGGCCTCAAGGCACTGTTTGAATCGCACTCTTATGGAGTCTAGCTGTAAACGGATGATCGTTTGCTTGAGATCTTCAAGGACCCAGAACAAGCAATTCATTGGTACTTCATCCAATTTTGCCCATTGAACTGAATTGTAAAAGTCAGTCTGTAATTTCAATGCTGCATTATTTGTAAATTGTAAATCTAAATCAAAGTCGTGGATGAGTCATCAATCTGTTGCTTTGCATATGGATGGATAAGTACCATGAGATTAGAGTATATCACGCCCTGATGTTTGGGTGGGTCACTTGTGTATGCAGCACCAGGGCAGGGGGGGGGCAATTGCCCCCACATTTATTGTTGAATGTAAATGCCCTTTTAAGGAAATATGATTTGCAAAATATATTCATTTTTTACTGCTGAACTGCATTGCTTTTATGTTTTAATTTTGCATCACAACTTTGCTCCTTCTGTCGTAAAAGAAAGGATTGGGCAATACACATGGCTAAACCAATGATACATTCAGTGGGCTTAGTGTTGCTAGATTGGGCCAATCTCCGCCCAATCAGATTTGGTTAAAAGCATTATCTAGCAAACTGCTCCAGGAAGAACATAAATATATGAAAAAAAATTCTAGAATTAACATAATACCTTTGATCCACTGTGACCTATCAGTGGGATTCAGTGGGTTTTGGTTGCTGTTGGGGTCTCCAAAAGGGGTTTACTGGGAAAGTCCATACCTCTGGGCAGCAGGAAAGGAAGGGCTTGATGTAGATGTTCGAGTCGTGAACCTTGAGTTCATGGTCTCCAAGGCCTCTGGTGACACCGATGGTGGCCATCACACGGGCCTAGGGAAGAAGCAGTTTAAAAAAGCATGCCTAAAGAAAATGGGAACATCACAAAATACATGTATTTGGTACTCTCTGAAGTCACCACACTGCTGTTTTTGGATCTATACCTTACCAACTCACTTGTTTTTACCTGGCAGCTTTTCAAATAATTGTGCACATGATATGTACATGCCCACGGAGCAGAGGTGGAATATGTTCCAAAAAAAAAAAACATTGTTTAGGCATATGAAGATGCAACAGTAAATACCAGCAGCTTATTATACAGCAGAACAGAGCTGTTGATGTTCTACTGTAATTTTATAGCAGAATACTAATTTCTGGTTGCACTCACTCCCTCATACCCTCTGCTCTTCCACCTCCTAAGCAATGTTGTCCCATTTAAACACTCTGTAAAAATTGTTTAGGTTTGTTTAGCCAACCAGAAAGCAACCAATGGGGTGGGGGGTGCCATTCAGCCCTGGGAATGAGGTTAATTGAAAATATATCAAATAAGAAACAAACGAGGTTTGGGAGCCGCACTAAGCTTGAGGATCAAATGCGTGCATCTGTATGGGGGAGATGGATTCAAAGAGCAGGAGTTCCTGGGGCAAAAATGGGAGGGAGGCATCCTGGGATTAATTGTTCAGTCTGAGGCCTAGCAGCCTCACTGCTGGGCTTTGAAGTGTTACGCCTCCCAGCACGCAGCTCCATCGTCTGCCCTCCCGTCCAGCTCCCCTTCGCTTCACATTCAGGTCCCAGCAGTGTTCCACACCAGCCCAAACCCAAAGGCTCCCATTATTGACGTGAGGTCTGACGTGACCACAAACAGCCTCTTCTTTTCACCTCGTAAGGCCATGTTACAGAATCATTCAGCTGCACTTTTATCCAGGGTAGAGTAATGGCTTTGCGATTGGTACCCCTTGCTAAATGTTTTCACTACAGAATTTCAGCACATTTTTCAATACCTCTCCAAGGCCAGAACCAGAAACCTTTCACATGCTTGCAGCAATTTAGTAAAAGTAAAAGTATTGAAGCAAGGGCCAAATTAGTCTAAACTCAGCGGACGTACGGCAGGGGGTTTTGGAGTCTATACTCCCACTCACTGATTTTGTGTTTCAGCATAGTAACTGCCTGATGCCAATCATTAGGTCTGCCCTGATGTGTGTGTGTTTGCGTGTGTGGATTGAGGGTCTATAACAGGATCCCCTGATTTGCTTTTCAGGTTATTTAACTTCATACTGCAGGCTATAATTCACATTTAACTCCTGTTTGCAAGCAGGCTTTCTTTCCAGTCAGTTGACTGAAACTGTGAAAGATGAGAGCTGATGACAGATGTGCATACAGCAAGAAGCTTGCGGCTCATGCCTGCAATGCCACGGTGACGCGGCTCCTTCACCACCCAGAGCTAGAGGCAGCCCTTTACACTGCAAGGCTCTATAGTGGCCAAGAACTTACTTAACATTTATAAATGTAATAGATGCTCCTGTCAAAAATAGTACCTTACAAGCATACAGCTGTCGAGGAATCTACTACTGGGACGAGAGAGAGTGTGGTACTGCAAATTGAGAGTGGTACTGAAATTTGGAGTGTTGTGTACCATGAGTAGGAGGGTTCGGGTCTTCTTCATTGCTGTTGACCGGGGGCTACTCCCCTGAATACTTTGGGGCTCGATTCCCAAAGAGAACACTGGGTTTGGGCCACAGTGTAGTTGGTGTTTGTGTCCCCTTGCAGGAGGACCAGAGAGGGTGGTCGCCTACAGCGACCAGGAAGGGCGGTCTAAAGTCCCCTCCCGAGAACGAGGGTAATTAAAGTCCCACATTTTGGTAGCATTTTATCATCAGCATTATTATATATAAGGTTTTAAAACTGATTATATTCTCATTTTTTCTGTTCTTATTGTTATGCATATTTTAATTCCTTTCCTGTAAATGCCTTTACATAGCACTCTTTAAACCCTGCGGTTTAAACAGTGCTATAGATGGACAGATCTGGCCACTCCATACTCCCCGAGTCCTCCTCTTGATTCTGACTGAATAGCACTCTCATTAGGTTTGGGGGGTTTGGTGAGGCGGGGGGGGGGGGGGGGGCCCCTTCCCCCATACTTGTAACACCGGTACCTGGGCACTCTCTGGGCGCAAAGGCATATCATCT
>JAODKM010000001.1:3729183-3746003 GCA_026780845.1 Petrocephalus sullivani | reverse complement strand
GAGGGATGTTGGACGGGGAAGGGGGGCGGGAGGAGAGAGAGAGGTAAAAGTTTGCACCGTGTGAGACTCTCAGACAGGCTTCTCATTGCCTCATTACATGACAGAGACCTTGTAACACCGGTGGGCGCCATGTGGTGCCCATCAGAAAGGTCGCTGGCTCAAATCCCGGGGCCAGCAGACTGCAGCCACCGTCGGGCCCCTTAGCTAGGCTCTAAATCACCAGCTGCTCTAGTTACTGTCTCAGCCTGTGCTGTGACCCCCAAGCGTGCTCTCATCCATACATGTTCCTGTGCGTCTCTTGGAGAGCAAGATGCGGCATTAATAAAGTACCACTATTCAATTTTTTCTCTGGCCAGTTATTACACCATTGAGCCTGACACTCACATTCTCATGTAGCAGCATTTGCTAACATGCTGAGGTCACTGTGACAAAGACGGGGAGCGTGTCACCCCTTGCCGCCAGACTGCGAAAGGGACACCCTCGTCACGCGCCTGTGCTGCCGGCTGTCTCACCAGAAACTGCAGCCTCTGCCGCTCCGATTCAGGCGTGAACTCTGTGGACATTGGGATTATCTCACCACCACGGACGATGATGGCCCTGAAACCACGACAGAGAGCGTTTAAGTTCGGGCTTTGAGAAACAGATCTCTGTCCGTTTAGCATGTGTGATCCTGCAAGGCTGTTACAGCTGAATGCCAAAAGTCATGTTAACCGCAGGAGGCTCTGAAATGCCAGGCAGTTCCAGGGTGGGGAAGGCGTTTAAAATGAAGGTGCATGGCTGAACAAAAGAACAACTGGGGAAATGTGTCACACCTAGTGTGGCTACAGCACGGTTAAGGTCAGTGTGCAGACTCGGAAATAAGTTGGATTGAAGCAAAGTGCACCCTGTTATTGTTATATTTATTTGATTGATTCTCTTATTGGGGTCCACCATCTCTTACAGTACCATCAGGAGTGAAGCCCAGTCTTTTGTACCGTAAGGTGAGAGATTCACAAACATCAGAGGTTGGGGACCACCTGCTTTGGGTCATTAAACATGGCTGAGGTAGGTTTAGCTTTCTGAGCCTAGGGAGTGAGTGGTGAGATGTCATGGGCCTGATGAGCCGGCTCATATGTCCATGCAGATCCAGGGTCCTGGCACTGCTGGATTATGGGTGACGGCTTCAGCCGCTAGTCAGGACAGCACTGTTTAATCCGTCAGAAGGCCAGTGGGCCCGATGGTGACAGGAAGTCCTCAGCTGGCATAGGGGGGGATAGAGGTGCCATCATCTTACTGGCTACCCATTACTTAAAATAAACCTCAACTTCAAGTTTGATGCAGGAGACAAAACCAACAAACATTTTATCAAGCTAATTAAACCAGAGTTTCTCAAATCCTCAAGTCCTTGGTCACTCCCAGACAGGCCACATTTTTGCTTCCTCCCAGCTTTAACACCCAGTTCAGGTGTGCTGTGAGCAAAAATTTGGACTGCCTGTGGGTTCCTGAGGCTTGGGCTGATTTAAACACTTCATTATATTATTTAGCAAACAAAAGAATGAAGACAGTCTGGTGTCGTGCCTTGAAGTAATGGACCCATCAGTCAACGTAACTGTTAACTGATTTGTCAGTGAAATACAGGAAGGGTGATGGGTAACGGGTATGTTACCTGCTGTCTCCGGCATTGCCTACGTAGAGCTTGCCCAGCAGAAATATCACAACCAGTGCCGTGCAGCCGCCAGAGATGTTGTAAATGGCCTTCTCCCTCTCAATCTGCGTGTCCTGTGGCCATGTACACACAGACGCTCGTGAATAAACACGTAAACGAGAGCATGCTGCGTGCTGATTTCTGTTATAAGTTCATTGCACTTTTAATGGTCATGGTTATAATTTTCCATCATACTGAAGTCTGGAATAAATTAAAAAGGAAGAGGAAGAAATGATATATTAAATAATACAAAGGCAAAAATGTTATCAGCAGGAAAACAGAAGCACAAGGGGCGACAGAAACTGGGCTAAGAAGTGTGCTAACCAATATCACGTTCTGTGTTTTAATTAAATAGATTAATTATGCTAATTAAACCAAGAAAAGATGAAAAATCCATTACGTTAATTAACGGTATGCATTTTTAATGAATCACTGAATTAATTATTCAGAAAAAATACAATTCAAATTTACTTTTTGTTGGAACCTGAACGTCCAGCAGACCGGTCACGATACGATCTGACACAGTCCGGTAACCGCGGTATGTAACTAGCGAGCACGTCGCGGCTCTCATTTAACGCCGCCACGGGGAATCATCCTGGATGCATATGGACTGGAATTTGGACGACAATCCGGGACTGAGCCGGGAGGGGGAGCGAGGATTAATGTAGCCCGTTCGTAATGGAACTGGCACCGAGGTCCGGGGTCGGGAGCCCGCCCTTCCCCAGATGAGGCGTCCCCGAGAGGCTGCGGGGGCAATTTGTGAGCAACGGCTGGGTGGAGCTTCTGCCGCGCCTTCTGCTCGGCGACTGAATCGACTGACTGATTAGTGGGGGGGCGCAGACTAGCCTACCTCCCCCCGGTCTCTCTAACCTCCCGCCGCCATCGGCGTGGAGGCCAGGCGCGAGGGAAGGGAGACGCGTCTCTGGCGCGGGCGCGGGCTGACGCTGACGTCACCGTCAGGCGCGCGCCGCGGAGCAGCGCAGCTCGTGTCCGTTGCCGCCAAAAGCGGCACCGCTGCGCGGCGCGCGGGGCTTCGGTGTGAAACGCGCTTCAAATATCAAACTCTCTTTTCCGAGTTCAAACTGAATTCTGAGGAGAAACCGCCTCTTCAAATTCTCGGAGAAAAATTCTGTTTTCCTCCCCCTCTGGTGTACCGCGGTGCTGTTGGTGTCACTCCGGGGGCCCCGGCGGGGCTGCAGTCTGTGCTCCGCTCCTGCGTCCCATCCTCCGGCTGTAACCTGCCGCATATCAGCAAAGCCTTTTCACTGTTTAGCTGTTTGCCGAGTCCGTGCGGTCACATGGAGGGTAAGTGCACTTCAGTCACTGTCTGTATACATATTTTCAAAAAATATTCAGTTCTGTCTCAGTTAACCACTTGTCTGATCCGAATGCCGCATGCAACAGTTCAGGGGCGGGGGGGCACAGCAGGATTCAGACCCAAACCATCAATATGCCATACCGCACTCCCACCAAATCAAACCTGGCCAGTGGCTCATTAGTCATTGGCGTTGGCGTCTGGCCAACTCAATTATCGCAGCTGCCATTGTCCTGCATAAAGTACATTTTGAGTAATTTACAGCCAAACAGTGCAGGTGACAAAAGGCGGGAAGATGGATGAATGGCGTTCGCAGCGAACGCTGAGCCTCCGCGCCTGGGCCGCCCTGGCGCGCATCCTCCATGAATTCCGTTTGTCACGACTGCACGGTTCATGAATCATTAAAAACCAGCATGATGCAAAAGAGAATAAGAACATATGCCACTGTTTATAAATATCCCCACCCAGGGTAACCGATTTCTAACATGTCTGTGCAGTATTTCAAGGGATAACATTTTAAAACCCGATATCAAGGGTTTATGTTGAGTCACACTGCCATCTAGTGGCTATTCCGGTTTTTACAGCCCTGATTATTATTACTACATTTTATTTCTGTACCCCTAATCGAAAACGTGTTGTTGAATGTTTAACTAAATAACATAGCCTGATGCAAATTTCAGGACAGACGTTTCCAAGTCGAGTGGTTTTGCAGATAAAAATGGTTATTTTTATGCGTAAATGTCACCGTAATCACCTACAGCAGTTGTTATAATGACCGGATGCACCCAGTAGGATTAAATGACATCATTATGGCCCATTATGGAAAAGGCCAGATCCCAGCTAGATTGGCAAGAGATGGCAATCTAAACATGTGACCAGTTGGAGAATTGATTTATGGCTCTTTGGGTTGTGATTTCCCTGACTTGGTCACCTCCACACTATGGCATTTAGTCCAGATGGTGGGTCGTTAACCCTACAGCCGATCCTGCACTCATTTATTTTAAATAAGGTGGCTATAAACTGTAGATGAGTGAATTATGAAAGCGGATTAGTACATGAAAGGTCACTTGGTAGAGTCAGTAGGCCTTTGCCCGGCTGGTCCGTAGTTTTTCTGGTCTTGGTACAGCAGCGGCACTGAGATCAAAGGCTGCCTGCCGGATGGGTTCTAGGCAAGACTTAGCAGAGCACAGTGGGCTGGAACCGGCACTGTTAACATGCTATGTGTGGGTGTCAGGGGTTGGACTTACCATCTCCTTAAAGGCGTTTTCGATGGCTCCGATCACCAGGCTCTCGTGCTGGACCTTCTTCTCGGTGAAGAAGCGTGCGGGTGGGGTGTTGGGCGAGCCGGGGGCACCGGCAGCCCCTCGGAGTGAGGCCGCGCGTGTGAGGGTGCGGTGGGAGCTTGCTGTGCAGTTGGGGGGCTCCTCACCCTGGCAGGTGGGCGGCGGCTGGGCCGAGTTCCGCAGGACGTCCAACACGTCCTGCAGCTGCTCGGTAATGTGGTGCTGAAGCAGCCGGGACGCCACCACTGCCGCCCCCGAGCCGGCGTGGCCGTCAAACAGCGCCCAGTAGTGGAAAACCAGCCCCTCGGACTCCTGCGTGCACGTACACAAAAACGTGCAAATCAAAGTCAGACCTACTGGACACATGACCACATGAAGTGGTCAGCAATTTAGGAAGGTTCCTGGTTCAAATTCCATGAACGGCAGAGTGATTTCACTGTTGGGCCTTTGAGTAAGACCCTTAATCTCCAGTTACTCCAGGGGCCAGCTGACTTTTCAACTGCATGTTGTTTTGGATAAAAGCATCTGCTTTAAAAAATTTATGTGACGCAAATGATACATGGATGGTAGTTGGACAGAGACCGCCTCACAAATCTCCTCAAAGCCCTAAATGTAGCCTCAGTCAGCTTAGCTGTGACAATATAACACTATGGCTGCGGGTGAATCACCCAGTGTCCTACAGGGAAGCCGAGAAACCCAACATGCTGTTTCCAGTGTTGGCTCAGTCAAACTGTCAATACTGCTCTCAGAGTCAAAGAAACGGGAAGCTGACATCGGCAGTGGCGATCGGAGTCACAGAAGTGTGACTAAAATCGGGCTATAAGCAGGGCTTGACACAAGTGGCATGCAAGTACGCATTTGCCGTATAAACCGTAAGATGCGTGGCAGTTTGTTTTAATAGTGCAGATGCACATAGGTGTATAAGCGCATTGCGCCGTTATGATGAAATTACCGAGCATTATAAGCTTTACTAATTACACTGTAATTTCTTGTCATAGCTGCATAAATAAGTATACATTTGCACTGTTATAACAAGAAACCTCTGCGTGGTACTTTCTTGTTATAACAGTGCAAATACGTACTTATTTACGTAGGTATGACAAGAAATTACAGCTTCCCTGACTGAGGAGCGTAGCCTAGCCTAGCCCCCATAATACGGTACCCTGCAGGCCTCGCTGTCCTGCCCGAAACACATGATTTTGGGGATAAGCAAAACGGTAAACAAGATAAATGAATGTTTGCACAGCAGAGCGGCACAGCAGGCTCTTGGGTTACTGGTCTTCACCCAGCATGAGATCAGCAAACAAAACAGTATCTCGCGATTCGATTAACGGTGCTTCAGTTACCGAAATCCACACGCTGAATGGGGATGGCTCTCTCTGAGAACCATCATGCTTCAGTTACTGCTCACTGTCACCATCTTGGCACATGTTGTGGACTCATTTACATTTTATTTATTTAGCAGACACTTCTAGCCAAAGCGGCATGCGCTTTTTTAATTGAGAAAGCAGTTATGCATATATACTTAAAGCCATATATACTTAAAGTGATATATATCATGATCACATCTTACTAATTTGCTCCCACGATGAATTGAATTAGGGGCATGTTTTAATAATTTGTTCCCTCCTTTGAGTTAAAACATGCCCACTTATTATTAATTAGTTCCCACAATATATTAAAATGAGGCCACAATAAATTTCATTTTTGTTATGTCAGGAGTAGGGCTCCACAGGGTCAGCCAGTCCCTGGAGTAATCGGGAATTTTCTCAAGGGCCCAACAGTGAAAGTACTCTGCAGGCTCTGGGATGTGAACCGTAGACCTCAGGATAAGAGGCGCCACTTAGCCATCCACTTGGGCGTATCTCTCATGTAAGGCGGGGTATCATCCTCACAAACCCCCACCCCAAAAAGACCCATCGTGTCCACAAGACACACAGGCCTGCATTTTTCATAGTATCCAACGTGGCACATTTGGTCGTAAGCAGGCGGAACACACAGACTGGGCAGTGCCTCTCTTTGTTCTTACACCATATGAAACTAATTCACCTCTGGCGAATTCGAGCAAATTGGAGCAAATGTCAGGCTGATCGGCATTCACGCTGATCTCCTGCGAGGCTCACACCTGGAGCGTTTAATCAGCTAAACATCATTCTGAAAGTAAGCTATCCAGTCCCTGCCAAACCACAGGAACAACAGCATCAACAGGTATTATCACATAAAGAGAATTAGTCTCTGAGCCAGCAGAAGCTTCAGAGGGCCCAATCTCAGCGACCAATGGCTCCATCACCTCTTTTTCTACCAATAACCTGGGCAAGGTCAGATTTTACACTCTGTCTGGCACAACACCAACATCTACACCCAGGTCACGGAGTCTCACTGGGATGCAAGGATGCAGGTGCCCTTTAAATGTTATTCCTGATGAAAAGGCATTACTGCTTCCCTGTCGCAGTGGATGCAAGCTGAACAAAGCAGCTAATGCACAGCAGATGACTCAGGAGGTCTGGCTGTGCGTGGGCGACAGAAAGGCCGAACCAATGGCAAGGCGATCTACCGGACATGACTGCTGGTCTGGAACACATCAGCTTGGGGTCAGTCGGAGGTCAGGGGAAGATGCAGAGAATGTGACAGCAGGAGCATGTAATAATCAGAGGGGGCAGGAATGACAGGCGTGCCAGGAAATGGTGCTGCCACTTCCAGAGGCGGAGAACGTAAACAGAGGTGTGAGGGCTATGGGATGCAGAGAAAAGGTACAGAGAAATCAAGGGGGGCTACTTACAGAGTTCTCCTTCAGCCCTAAGCCCTCTCCGTTAGGCAGGGAGGACCTCCTCTTAGAAGTGGGTGTCTTGCTGGGAGTGTTGGACACACCTGGCTTCCTCTTCACCACCACCAGCTCACAGCAGGCCTGGTCCTCATTCAGAGTGCTCTTCCCTGCATTGATGACCCTATTGGAGACAATCAGTGACTCACAGTGGTAACAGTGAGGTAGTGATGGACAAAATGACGCTTCATGGCGACGTTTTGCCCACCACTACTGAGCAGCATAAGACAATATCACAAGGACATGAAGACTGTGGTCTGCAGGTCACCTTGGGCCAATGGTGTCTGCTGAAGGGCTTTATGTAAGGTAAAGGGGGGAAATTTATGTTATGTAAATAAATAGATCTTTTAGACTATAACTGAAGGTCAAATTTGACGTACATCTTCTGTTGTTTTTGAGTTGAGACCACCAATGATCTAAAATCTGGCTTCCTTATCATATGTTACAGTATTGGGACCCAAAGCTTACTTAGTAATCCAAAGTACTTTAAATTTTCTGTAGAAATGGTACTTATGACCTTGAAAAATTGCTCTTCAGTCTCCATGCAGTTTCAGTCCCTGATAAACAAAAATGCATCCATTTCCTACTGTACAAATCTAACAGTAAAAATCGTCAACCAAGTTTGGCTCAGGTGGGGAAGTGATTTTACAACTGATCAGTATAAATTAAGAATGTAATTAAAATTACCATCACTATTGATAAACAGTGCTAGTATTACTTATAATGATTAACTGATTCATACTCTTCTGTGTACATAACCCATAAACAGGGTATTTTGTAATTGACAGGTATAAAAAATACTTCATTTGCCACTTGCATAAGTACAGGTACACTGGAGTGCTTCTTTTTGCATATTCCATCAGACTCTTCATGAAAGAGGAATGCCCAAGGACACAAGGCCTCCCTCCCTAGCAACCAACAGCAACGGGTCAAGTCTGAGACTGATAAAGACCACCTGGTAGGCTGTCAGAGGGAATGACTGCCCACCCAATCATTTCCTAGCAACCTGAATAATTTCAGATCAGTTACAAAGTAAGGAGGAACTTCACCTTGAGCCGCTTTCCGGAAAATAACTTGGGTATAAAAGAAGCCTGGGAAGAGAGTTGGCTGGAAGCTCGTACAAAAGAGTGCTGGTGTGGTCATTGTGTGAGTTTTCCTTTGATACCAATCAAAGATTCATCAGCTGTATTAGAAATCTTTTCCTGCCTTTTTGAATTCTGTAACCACAGAGGTTTGAGATGATTCCAATATAATACAGTTCTGGAGAAAAATGGAACATATCTAGCTTCAAATCTGTAACCAGAATTTCCCAGTACGAAAATTTTCACTTCTGCACTCCCAGACTCTTCCAGGTAACAGTCCTGTAGTCTCAGAAGCGACTGATCTCACTAATATTTCAGAGTTAAAAGGTTTCCAAAAAAATCCCCTCTCCTTATGTGCTCGCCGCTTGATGATAATGCTGAAAGCCGACTGCTAAAATGAACCAGACAAACCCAACCTTCATGCTCCTCGGAGCCAACTGGCTTACACCTCTCGCCACGACCCTCGATGAAATTAAATGAAACCGAGAGCCGCGACCGTCAGTGCCCAGGGCAGCAGCCGTCTCCTCGCGGACCGTCTGTGTGGAATTTGCCATAGGATTTTGGCCAGCTCATGAAACGAGAGCAGTCCTTCCAGCTCCCTTAAGCCGCGGAGCGTCTAATCAGCCCGGCTGCCAAGCAGACACCCAGCAGACCTAGACCTCGAGGGCTTTCCACATGAAGCATAAAGACTGCACCAGAGCCAAGCACAACAATCCCCCCCAGGAAGTGTGGAGCTCAGCCAATAGCAACTTGGGACTTATGGTCAATAATGAATAAGCAAATGGGGTCTTGTTTCCTTCACAGAGTCGTGTTGGATACAAAACAGCCCACTGAGCAGCAGAACAAAGGAAGAACATCTGTCAGAATTTAACTTCCACAGGTCTAAAACTGTAACAAAATTCCAATTCCAAGTTTAGTTTGATGTTATGAGCCTACTGTATTACTATGGTACTTAGTAATGGTAATCACAAGAAAGTCATACACAGCATTAGATAACCTTACTGACTACAGCTAATGGTTCAGCGGGGTGGGGGGTGGGGGCAAAGGAGTTAAGCATCAGTGTCACTGCCCTTCTTCCCACCCCCATCAGCTAAAGGGAGGATTGTCTAACAGCAACACTCATTAGTGTTCATGGGGCGTCCCAGGTACCGTTCTGTACTGTACTACTTGTGCACGATTCACAGGGCAGCAACACACGAGCTGAACACCCCCTTCTAGTTCCTTCTACACCTCAGCAGTGGCATAGGAGAGTTTGATATTGAGGGGGGGGGGCGCTTCATTTACAATGCTTTCAACGTAATGTTCTATTTTCTTGGAAGGACGACTGAGGCCAGATTAAACATTAGGGGGTACCCCCCATCCTCCTCAGTTCCTACGCCCCTACTTGGTTGTTTCTATGACTGATTGGCTGGTCATTTTGTCCACCCGACCATCTAGGTCTGCATGTGACCACACTGGACCCTCACTTCATTAACTGACGAGGCCCGTTTCAATATAAAGTGTACCAATAACATCTGACTGCTCAGTTGTACCTGAGCACAAGACCAAAAGTAAGATTAGACAGGCAGCAGTTGATACATTATGCTGGCCGGCTTGTGTTTCGCTATGAACGGATAGCAAAGCAATCCTGTAACCCAGTAATAAACTGCACCAGTGTTGTTCATAATGTATCAGCTCATTCCACATAGATACAGATTAGCTCCAGTGTTTTAGGAGTCTTTTATAGTTCCTATGTACTGCAGTGTTATCCACCAGTCATTAAGTGTTGTGTTAGTCCTACACTCATTACATAGAGTGCTGCTCCTACATTTAAGTACAGTGTAGGTACTGCATGTGTTAAATGTTTATTAATTAAATATTAGTGGGCAATGGGATTACTAGGTAAAATTGACAAGAAACATCTTGGTGGATCACTAGGTTTTCAATCCAGTTTATTTTTATATAGTGCCTTTCACAACAGTTACCCTAAGGTACTTGTCATGGGTTTGTTGTGATGCATTAAAACATCTTTAAGAAAGAGTAATGCAAAACAGGGAAAATTAAAGAAAAATAAATGAAAGAATGAAAGCCAATTAATGGAGGGGAGGAACCAAAGACTCCCTTTTTAAATATCTTTCAGCAGTGCAACATTGGAGGTGAAATTACTTCTCTGAATGTCAAAGTGCACAGATGTGGGGGTCTGAAATCACCTAGTACTGGGATGGGGCAGGGTGTCAGAATATAAGGGGGAGAATCAAAGAGATGCTCATTATTTTTTAAAAAGGGAGAAGGTCTCCAGACACCTACAATCTCATTCAAACTGGAGAACCTGGCTTTGTGCAAAAAGAACGGCAACACACATGAATATGGCTGTCACCCAGACAGGCAGTCATGTGGTCCCCAAGGTCTGTAAGACACAGTCATGAACTTAATATAAATCTGTTAATTAACTGTCCCCTTTAAAGATAAAAGTACTGTTTTATCCTCAGTATTAGACAGAATACTGGTCTTTTTTGCAGGGCAGAAATGAATTCATCCATGACTGAGGAACACTCGTACAAATTAACAGAATTAAAGCTTAAATTACTTTTGAAACCACAGAGAAGGTAATTCGGCGTGCCGCCGCAATAGGGAGGTGCTACGTGACTTGTGGAAATGTGCAGTACGTGTGGAGAGGGCATCTGCTTGGCATGGCACTGGGCCCACAGAAACCTGGCCTATCGGGGCAGGGGATGCCAGTCCTTAAGCTAGCAACACGTGGTGCAGCACAAGCGGACTCTCTCCACCAACCACTCATGGAGCTGTCTCATCTCCACCAATAAGAATGAGGTTCTTGGACTTGGGCGTGTTCCATAAGCACGCCACATTTATGTACAGGAGCCAAGGACTACCATCATGACATGTCTGATGATTTCTGAAATGGCCAACGGTTAAATGAAGAGTAAATTTCCAAAATTCACTTGGCCTATGGGATATGTTTGAGAAAATTTCATCCGATTACATGAGGACTGAGTGAGTTTTGGTTCCCAATGCTGTAACATATGTTGAAACATATTACTTTAGGTCATTGGTGGTGTCATCTCAAATACAACCAAAGAAATGGACTGAGTTTTAGAAATTTGCTCTTCAGAAATTGGGGGAGATTTTTAGGTTTTCTGATGGCTGAATCACACAGCATTTTAGAGGCTGACTGTAAACCCCAGGTGTTAATCTGCAAAATGTTCTCGACGAATATGAATATTCATTTTATTAAAAATAACATGTTCCTAAATGTTCCTGTCAGTGGGACATCCTTGCAGGTTAGAAACAGGATGGTATTTCAAGGGACGACTGTCATGTACCTCTCCATAACGTCAGTGGGCCCAGCAACTGACATGGAGCATAAGCTGTGGCCAGCTGGAAACGGTTATGGGAGGAGAGGCGATTCCAGGCTTCCCCGGTACGACATGGAGAACGGAGGGAATCAATGAAGGGGTGACAGGAAGTGATACCCGGGAATAGGAAGTGAAGAGGAAGAAAGGCAGAAGGGGGTTGGGAGAGAACTTGGGCTTCTGGCTCAGCAGCTTTTTATGGAGCCAGTTAGAGAGACTATCTATCAGTGAGGGCCAGGTGAGGATCTCTGGAGCACCTCACGGTGAGCAGAGGGCCGCTGCACCAACCTTTCCTAACTACTGCTTTCCCACCACAAGGCCTGTTAACATTACATAAGCACTTCAGCACAGAGGAAGCTGAAAGATGTAGCCATCAGGGTCTGCCACAACGTCCAGCGACCCGTGGGACAGGGACACTTCTCACTTTGAACAGGGACACGGCCAGCAAGTTGGCAGTCGACACAGAGAAGAGGCCGGGGCAGCCAGCTGGCCCCAGTCCTCAGGAGCCCTGGGACGGGGGGGTACAGACACACCATTGCTCTTGTTATTACAAAAGTGCACAGCCTGGAGCTGTGTGGCCTTATGAGTACATCCTTAGACACCCCCAACCCACCCCATCTGCTGTTCTCTATTCTAGATGCACCGAAACTCTCAGTTCCCATTTCTCACTTGGAAGCTACGATAGGAATTTCTTTGTGACAAATGTGTCAATTTTTTTCCTGCTTCTTCTTCTAACCACAGAGAAGATTCTGGTGAGAACCAGGAGCAGCAGAAGGAGGCACATGACACCCAAAAGTTCCCCTTTCCAAAACTGGGTACAGATTTCACATTCAGATGAAGAAAAGTACATTTTCCCTTGTATTAATAACATTGTCTGGTGAGGTTTAAATCCTGTGTCCCGGCTGTTTCACACCACGGGTTCCAGTCCACACCTGAATCCCATGTCTGTAGACCAGAATAAGCTCACTCTTCACAACTGCTTTTTGCCAGAACAAAACTGACTTGCAACGCAATTCGTTTCTCCCTCTCTTCCTCCAGGCAACTTTAAAATTTAACGACGATAAGGATATACAGGAGGACAGCACTAAAAACATTCACGTTTGTGCATCTGTTCACAGCAGGCTAAAACTTGCAGACTTGCGGAAAATTTACAACATCAGTAGAATCACTGAACAGGAGGAAAGGAACGCTTGTTGATAATTAAAACAGGAATCAGTTATGTCAGCTTAAAAAGAGAGAAAGCCTGCCCCAGATGATTCTGTTCCAACACAGTGTACCTAAGAGCAGCGGTGGTGAATGAACACCTTACATCCTTCTGCGTGCAGGACGCTACACTCACTGACGTCATGGCCGCTTGAATTAGCGGTGGGTGACGTCACGAACCACAGACTTAACGCACTTTTCTGGCTCAAGCCGACTAGAGCTTACAGCACTTTCTGTCAAGTCAGAGGCTGT
Organism: Petrocephalus sullivani; assembly: GCA_026780845.1. Lineage (NCBI taxonomy): Eukaryota > Metazoa > Chordata > Actinopteri > Osteoglossiformes > Mormyridae > Petrocephalus > Petrocephalus sullivani. The sequence continues at coordinate 3,733,013 of JAODKM010000001.1, read as the reverse complement.
TTCAAAAATTAAAATACACATTTTTTTTAAATCGACTCATTGTAGTGAGGCACTGTTAATTTGTGCAAGATCAAACGATAACGAATCTCACTATTTATATAAATGCTAGATAAACAAATGGGGATTACGTTGTCTTTATTATCCTGGCAGTGGATGCGTTTGTATTTTTAGATCGACATTTTAATATTTGCTCTTTTAACAGCGTGCACTCCCCCCTAGCAACTGGAATACGTAATGCATATGGCGCATCTGTCATTTTCACAGGCACACACGCAGAATTACATTTCGCGGAATTAAAAATAAAAATACTATGTTGCGATCAAAGACATCACTAACGCGCAGATATTCCGTTAAAAGGTACGAAAAACGCAAGCGCAGTCTTCGGCAAACGCCAATTTTCCACGTTTATTCAGTTGCCCCCCTCCGCTGTTAATTGCATTTTACGCCTCACACCTGGGGCTAATTCCGCACATTTCCACCTGTGAGCCGTTCTGTCTTAGTGCGCCGCAGCGCCTAGCGGCTCGGCTCCGCGCGTATGCGGAGCTCGGTGCATGCTCGCCAGTCCGTCTGGCCATCTCTTATTAGTGTAAGATGGACGCAGCGGCACTTACTCGGCATAACCCGTGGACCATGGCAGGCTCTTCGTCTCCTTCAGTATGAGGATGGGCCGTGCAATGTGATCCGCCGAGCACTCGATCTCGTCCGGTGACAGTCCGAGAAACTCCGGTCTCATGTAGGGAAATCTCAGCGGTAAATCGGAGCCGCCGGGGTGATCACCATTGGAGCTACCAGCCATGATGCCTCCCACGAAATTGGCCACCGCAGATTTCACCCGTGTGAGCATGTTACTGCTGCAGCGTGGATCTGAGCGACGGACTGCCCGGCTCCCCCTGGCCAAATGTCCCCCCAGTGCGGCGGCGTTACGGCGACAGAGCGGCGCACCGGAATCTGGGTTAGAGTGTCATGCAGCGCTGGCCGGTCCCGGCGAACGCGGAAATAAACGCCGATGTGCGCGGTCATGTGACGGACCGGTTTCTGGATTTAATGGTCGCAGAGCTGCTGCTTTGAGCCGCTTATTGTTACCGACAGTGGGTCAGAGGTAGCTTTCGTTTCGTGCTAGCCCTTGAGCTATGTTTACGTCTGATTCCTTACCCTGGTTTATTTATTCACTGCTAGAGGCGTTTCTTCAAGACGTTAAGCAGCATGTTCCTGCAACCTGGTTATTTTTGCATCTGCTTTTTTTCCCCATTGAATCACGTTTAGCTGTAACATCTTGAGTTTTCATTCAGCTGTAATTACGGTTCCCTTCCTACCTTCTCTCATACAGCAGAAGGTATGTGTATGATGTTCAGTCAGGGCTGCAATCTCAGCCACAGAGCTTGCTCATGTTAGGAGCACTTTTGAGTGTTACTTCAGTCTATTTGGTGGGGAACGGTATCCCTAGGAGAAAGTTCCTTGCGCCCCATTGGCCCAGAAAGGTTTCTTTTTAGCCGCGAGCATTTATCTGAGCAGCTTTAACCAATCTTGTAAACACAGCAGGACAGAAATCATATCTACTATACTGCCTCCCAGAGGCATAATGATTCAGGGTTTACCTGACAATCAGGCTTTCTGGAAAATGGGGAACGTTCAATATTGGGACCAATATTTTCTAATATATGATTAGAAATTAGGGTGGTCCAGGACCGCATTTAAAAAAAAAAAAATTTAAACCATGCTAGATTATCATACTGGCATCCCATCTAGGGGCACCCCCTGTGCTATGTACTGCCTGGCATAGGCTCCAGGTACCCCACTGACCCTGGCCACGGTAAATTTAACCATTTTTAGGGGACTTTAAACCCTATTCCAATACCCACATGTGCCCTTCTGCCAAGATTCTGTACACCAGTGTTTCTCAACCCAGTTCTTCAGAACACCCAATAGTCAATGTTTTTGCTCCCCCTCAACATCTTTTACCAGATATTTGGTGGGAGCAAAAATGTGGACTGCCTGGGCATCCCCAATGACAAACATTGATGTAAGCTTTGTGCTTGTTTTGTGGAAAATGCCTCCCCAAAATACAGCTCACAAATGCTTCCCCCCCTTTATTTAATCACGCAGATATTTCTGGTACCCTGTCTCTGCACACTGTTCACAGCTTTGATTGAGTCGTAAGACCCAATGTGTTGTGAGACACCCCAGTGACGTGGCATTTCAGTCGTGGCCTTGTGTCCAAAAGGAGTGTGAACTCCTGTTTCTCGCCTGGGATGAAGTTTCCATCCTGCAAACCCCTGACAGCCTGACAACAGTCTGTCTGTTAGAAATGTCCTCAAACAAGTTTGCAGGGAGGACAGGACTAGAGGGACTTCCAAGGTGAATAACACGCACAATAAAAAGCCTGCAAACTTAAAGGGAATCAAAATTGGTACACTTTCAGCAACACATTACAACTATGGATGTTTCAGAAAATAAAAAAAAACATGCAATTTTAAAAGGTGCTGTACATGTAAACAGTCGCAGACATTTTAACGTTTATTTTGTAACTGACCCAGCACCCTGTGGAGCTGCTCATTGACGGTACTTCTCCTGTCCCCTCTCTCCCCGCTTCCTCCTTCGTCGTCCTGTCCCCATTGCCTGGAAAATCTTGTCCCGTATGTTTGTTCTGCTAGATGATTGTTGCCATGTTAGGGGGAGGATGCATTGTTGCCTTAATAAAATGTTGTTTTACTGGCGCAATAAGATTGAGCATCTGGACAAATCAATGCAATAAAAAGCAGCCATTCCATATGGGTCGTACCTTTATTACAGGAGGGTCCCTGGTTCAAGGAAAACCGGAAGTGCAGAAAAACATCACTGGTGAAGCAGAAGTGGAATGATGCATGAAAATCAAGCATAAAAGTAGAAACAACATAATCCATGCGGATATACTAATGATTAATTGGTTGGAGGGGCAAAGATCCCAAGCAAGCTCCCCTAAGATGGTACCAACGAAGATGGCCCTAGTGGCTTCAAGAGATGAAAACAGAATCTACCCCATGGGGCTTGAAAGAACAGCACAGGCCTGTTTCATATAAGGCATTCGCAACAGCCAGATCTGCTCTGAGGCAGGGAACACAACAAATAAAATGCACCGTGCCAGCTTGTGAGGATTATACATGTGGGTGGGGGGGTTGCCACCCGTTACCGTGGTCACGAGGTTCAGCCGTAGGATTGGCCAAAGAGCCCAGGCAGGGCTGAGCTCACAGATGGACAGCTGCGCTTGCCAAGATTAAGATGCATCAACCTGTATGAGTGTTAGCTATGCTGTTTGAATGCAATGCATCGGATTCCAGCTTTGTGACTGTTTCCAGCATGTGGGACCTTCAGAAATAGCTGAAAAAAATATTTTGCTGCTTAGTTCTGAATCAACTATTATTTTTCAAAGGACAAATGTGATCACAGTTTTTACTATGCATTGTAAATATCATTTTGGCAGAAATTAAATACTGACTTAATTGAACTGTTTAACAAAACTGGACACAACACAGGTTATACGGGGAATTGCAATAACCTTGATACTGGAAATGCGGTAGTTCTGCATTACCTCCCTCTGCTGGAATAAGGTGGAATTTGCCTCTCGAAAGAAAATCTCTGGCGAAGGATGAACACTCAGAACTCGGTTGAGTTAACATGATTTGTGATAAACTTGTCTTAAATATCAAAATACTCATAGTCGTGGAAGCCTTAGATTTTGTTACTTTATGGTTAACATTGCTGTGGAAAAGAAAGTATTATTTGTATCAAGGGCGTAGATTTGCTCTGGACATTGGTGGGGACCTATGACTAAGTGGATTAAATTATTGGTGGGG
>JAODKM010000001.1:3695182-3707626 GCA_026780845.1 Petrocephalus sullivani | reverse complement strand
TGCGTTAATATTTTTAATCAGATTAATCACGATGCTGGATTAATCCGCGTTAACGTGTCAATTTTGACAGCCCTAATTTTGATTGGTTACTTATGGTTAAGGTTAGGGTAGGGGTTAAGGGTGTCATGATATTGTGATTAGGCTTTTTCCCATAGAAATGAAGGTCCCCATTTAGACAGGTACACTGAGGCGTGTGTGTGTGTGTATGAAGTTTGATGGTCCTACATTGTATTTCTACAGTTTTAATCATATTGAGTCACACAGTCCATTTTCATCTGGGTCCGGATCAACTCCATATCCAGACTTTGAGGACAAGATCTCTTCAACCATTTTTCTACCTGTCCCTCCATCCATCCATCCATCCATCCATCCATTTTCTGTAACCACTTCTCCTATCCTGGAGGCTTTGGACACAACGCATGGAACAACCCAGGATGGGGCACCAACTCACCGCAGGACACACTCACACGTGCACACCTATGGGCAGTTTGGCAACTCTGATTGACCTCAGCATGAGATTGGACTGTGGGGGGAAACCAGAGTATCAGCATAAAGAAGTTTATTAGTGTAAAGGTCTTTCAGCTGTGATTATTCAACATATTCAATTAGGAATCATATTTGTACATTTTTAAAGCGAAATGTCAGTCATGAAGTTTTGTTATAGATGACTTCCTGATTTTGAACAAAAGCTTCTTTGTGCATTATTAGGGCAAACCTGTGATGTTCTCTGTCAGCAAATTTGCTGAATCCTTACAAAGGATTATATGGGGCTGACTGTATAAAAATGAATAATAAGAGCTTAAAAGCATGTGCAAGGTCCTCGCATTGTCTGTCTGACAGCAGCCACGGATGAGAACGCGATAAGCTAACTGAGAATGGATGGACACTGCTGCTCCCGCTGCCTCTGCTATACGTACTTTGTCTACATCAGCCCAAGGACATCTGCCCCCCTCACAACAGGAAGGTCAGCAATGGCAATGAATCTTGAATACAGATTCCTGTTTGCATTACCCGTTTAATGCCCCCCCGCTCTGACTGTCCGGTGCTGCATTTGAGCTATGAGCTCTGAAGACCTTTTGTTCATTTGACTTAAAGAAATATGTGGGAATTTAAGTGTGTTTGTTCCTAAATATTCCATATATTCTATTTATATTATAGTGGGAGGATGGGAGAATTGTTTATGCGAGGCTCATTCTTAAGCAAGGCTTGACTGCCTGGGAACTGCTTGAGTGTATGTACACTAGTACAATAATGTGAAACACTTGACTATGAAAAATAGTTATTATATAGTATTATATTAGGGTGCTTAGTGAAAAACAAAAAAATGTACTATAGCCAGTCACCCAGAGCAGTGATTCCACTGGACAGAGCATTTAGCAGGTTAAGTGTTATTGGTCTGCCCAGCCACAAGAGGCTCACACTTCCCTGGGACCATATGGAAGGCTTCCTAGTCTTGCAGTTCACACGCTTTGGTTACCAGTGTGAGTGCCTGTTTCTGATTCTCCCTTTTTGCCAGGTTTGCTGCATTACCTGAGACATGTCGTCTGCCTGCCGCGTTTCTCTTTGCCACACCTTTCTCTGACATATCATCAGACCTCCAGATCCCTGCTGGTGGAGAATCACCCTTGTCCCGCAATCCAGTGCCCTCTTGCTTTACTCTTTGACTGGTTGCAGCCCCATTCTCCCCTTTTCTGATTGCTGATTGATGGCCCTGCACCGTGGTGCTGGGTTTGTGCTTGAGTCTCAACCAATGATAGACGAACATTTGAGACTAGGCAAAGTTATCCAGAGGACTTCCATCTTGCATAACCGCTTATTCTGTACAGGGTCACATATGGGCCTTTTCCACTGCCACAAAGAACTGAGCCGGACCATGAACTGCCGATTTTACATTGTAAATGATTTGAGCCGTAACTGCACTGATCTGAGCCAAAAGCGTGACCAAACCGAGCTGGTTGGGTCACCACCATGTGCTTGGTCGAAATGCACAGTGATACCAGTGTGCTGTGTCAATATGAATGGATTATCTTAAGAAAAAAATTGTATATTCTATGTATTATTCAGTATTAGCAGTTTCACGCACTGCAATGTATTAATGCTTTCCTGATAACTCGTAACTTGAACATTTCCAACCATCTACTTAAAAAAGTACTATAGAACTCCTGAACAAGATGGATTCGTAATGCAAATTTACACAAGTGAATGCTAATTCCATTAGCGTTTGATGCTGATATAACACAGCAATTCTCACAGATGTGCATGTGGACAGTAGGTATGCATCTCTTTGGTTCACTGTTTGTCACGGTTAGGGAAAGGGAAGAGTCATAGGCAAAGGCTTCTGTACGATCCCCGTGTGGGCTTTCATTGCGCACAGAAGAGTGCAGGACGACATGTAACGCTAATGACAGAACTGAGGACACATGCTTGAACGCAGACTGAAATACACAGGACTAAGGACGAGCAACGAGGGACTCCACACGAGGGGGTGATTCCATGATTCCACATGAGGTTAACGAGGGGGCGTGGCGCACAGGAGGATCGACGGGAGGGATCATGATACTGTCACTCTCCAAAGGGCGTGGCGCACAGGAGGATCGACGGGAGGGATCATGATACTGTCACTCTCCAAACCCAGCAACGCCTTTACCATTCCGACCCTCCTGCAGTGGAAAACCAAAGCGAGCTGGAACTGCGCTCTAACTAGTCTCTCTCTGGGCTATGGCCCGGGTACGGGTTGGTTCCTGTACAAGTATGGAGCATCCTGGGTGGGCTGCCAGTCAGTCAGCATATGAATAATTTTTTAGCAAATTTTTTTTTGCATGTATAAGCAGTCCCCTCGCTACTTGGCAGCTCAGTGGCTGGCATGTCCATCTCTTAACTGTCGTTTTTATTTCAGCTTCCTGGTCTCAGAGATTACTTTTGCTTTGAACATGCAGTGACCTCACTGCCCATTTCTAGCCGTGTGAGCTGCACCCTCAAGCGAGGAGATTAGGGGGTATTCAGATGAGGCAAGAAATTACAGAATTGTTTATTATTCTGCTTTCTGTGGCATAAATTGTGCTTTTCCAGGGTCTTCAGAGAAGCTCAGTCCAACGCTACAAGAATTCGAAATCACAAATGAGGACATTGGGCAGGGCGAGATTTATGGGTTTATGACTTATGGGTTTTCTTGAGTTTTTGCCTCAGAAGATTTTTTGGACACCTCGGGGTAACACTTTTGGGGAGGGTGCTACCTGAATTTAACTAATATCTATAATGTGTATGCTCAGCCTGGCTGGCTTATATCCATTGTTGTTTTTCTAAATGTCTATGCTGTTTGCTCATCATGTTCATTGGTCACATTACTTCGAGAGAGAAAATTGCCATTGAAAGAATTTTAAGAATGACTGATGTCACAAGAACATCATGTAAATCTGTCTCATGTGACCAGACAACAAGCATATTTTTCTCACTACTTTGCAGGCTAATATAAAAAAGCAGATGGCAGACGGTGGCAATTTGCGCAAATACTTGCCTAGACTATTAATATACCCTTGTTGTTAAAATGCCAGCTCTTCTGGATTCTTTGATTTGTTTGCATACTGATACTGTATCGCATGTGTATCGTATGCAGGACTGTGAGACCACGTGATAGGATGTTGGGTCTCGTTGAGGGTGAACTCCACTTTTTGCTAATTATATTCACGTTAGTTTGAGTGGGTGATCAGTCAGTGCGGTGCAAGTTAGAAGTGTGTCTGGGTATATATCTGCATCTCCAGTACCATAATTCGTCTTTCCTCTTCACACTCCTGTGATATATTTATCATTGTGGTTGTGACCTTTCATGTAATTAGCTAGGTTTGGTCAAAGTCCCAGTTGAAGGGTGTCAGTCACAATTGCTACTCTGAGATACAGGGAGCTAATGCTGTTTTGATACTTCCATCTGTAAAGCTTGATCTATTGCACAAATAATGAATATTAACTCAAAATTCTTTTGAGTGATGGGTGGTCGTGACATTAAACACCCACTGTGGTAATTATGCAGCCTTAAACCCTTTCAAACAGGCTTTATGGGGAAATATATTACTTTCCACATCCTGCACACAGCTTAGATCAGACCACTATGCTCTGAGAGAACTATTTCAAGTGCACTTTGCTGTAATTCAGTGACACTATTTGTGTGAAGCCCTAACCTGCAGGTCTCAAGCCATTATGGTCTGGGCTTTAATGAATACCAGTAAATCTGCTTTTGTTATAACCCATGGAGGAGGGAGACTGGTGAAGGTGATTTGTTGTGCTGCACATAGTGTGTTGTTGACACCGTGCAGAGAGCAGTACCTTGCCTAGGGTACCTTAGTGGTACCTCACTTGTCAGGGAATCAGACCAGCAACCTTTCAATCACAAGTGCTCTTCCCTTCCCATTAGGCCACGCCTGCCATAGGGAGCATCCTGAGATTCTCTGAGTCTGCAACCAGACACCTAAATCTAAGGATGCTGATTGGTGTTCTGGTTAGATGCACTCTCATGCTGATTGGTGTTCTGGTTAGATGCACTCCCATGCTGATTGGTGTTCTAGTTAGCAGGAACAGTGTTCAGTCCCTGCAGTCAACCACTGGGGTGTTCAGTGTGCCTGTGGTGTGTCAGGTGAACGACAGCCAGACCGGAGCTCAGTCCGAGCCAGAGCTACGTTTTGGACGTTTTGTACCGTTTCCATGACGACTCTTTTGTAGTTAAGCCTGGAGCCCTCGCCAGGGAGAGCAGTACAGTAGCCACCTGGGACGACTAACCTGAGCAGAACTGTGTTCTCCAGAAGAACATATGGAAGTTCTTGTAAGCAGCCAGGTTCTCCAATTTTTTTCCAGTTGTTTTGCAAATGAATAAGAAGAAAACGGCAGGATATTCTCAGATACCCAATTATTATGTTATTTCCATATATCTTTTATCCAGGTATATATGTGGTTCAGGTCATATATAGAATTACTGGACAGGAGGGACAGAACATCACCTCACATTTTTAATAAATGTTAAAAATGCAGGTTTACTCTGGGCTTTCAGAGTGAATTACTGCTATGGGTTAATGCTAAGTTTAACCAGCCACATACAAAAAATTTACAATCAAAACAACTTAAAAAAAAGAAGAAGCACCTGTGCGTGTGAGGAGCTCAGCGTTTTGTGCCTTTCCTAAATGGGGGTTGTGATCAGGACGGTGCCGTGTCATTTGTACACCCTTACCTGCCAGTCCCGGATAAGCAGGCCATCTAGCATGACGCCGGCCCCGGTCGATATGTAAAGAGGAGGGCAGCCGCTGTGTTCCCACACTAATGGTGGCAGCTATTAGATCAGCGAGCTGTACATGAGGCGGACGCCAGTGTTTACCCCCGTCGTTCTCCTCATCGGCCACCTGTCCCGGAAAGCCAGCGGCCTTGATTTCCCTAAGATTTCATGCCAATTAATGATACTGACCAATTAACATTCAAGAACACAGCATAATTTTTAATAAAAATTATAATATTGTAGTACTTTGAGTGTAGGCGCCAGATCCTTATGACCCTGCATAGGAAAAAGCAGGTATATAAACGGTTGGATGGATGGATAGATGGATGGATGGGTAGCTGGATAATGGATACTTTTAATTGTAAATTAATTCAGAGTATTGTCTCATCCATCCATCCATCCATCCATCCATCCATCCATCTTCGTTCTGCCTTTCAGCAGGGGCCAGTTCCCTCGTGGTCCCGCCCCTCTACACACCCCTTAGCATTGAGCAGGTTAGTCAAAACATCTCCTGTATCTGTTTTGCAGTAGCACCGTTACAATTACAAGTGACTTTATTCTGTTCTGCATCTAGATGGTGACCTGAAAAATGTCTTGGTGCTACAATAGTGGCATGTGACCCTGATGGGAGATTAATTGCCATAGCCAATAATCACCAGTCTGTGTCCCCAAATGTTTGTGTTTATGGCACTCAGCTGCCTCTGATTTACATTTATGGCATTTAGCTGACACCATTATCCAGAGTGACTTATATTTCCCCAATTACAGGGATTACAATCTCCCTGGAGCAACTTGGGGTTAAGGGCCTTGTGGGCCTTGCTCAGGCACCCATTGGTGGTGGGTAGGATTTGGATTGGCGACCTCTTGGTTCATAACCCAGACCTCATACCACTAGGCCACCACCATCCCCTTTTTTATACAAACTTCCTCATTGAGGGTGGAGCTTAAAGGTGTAAGTGCAAGTGAGTTAGAGTGAATCAAGTTTTTGGAACATGTAAATGTATTTACTAGATCCCCAAAATAAAAACATGAACAGTGAAAATGATTATATTAGGGTCCCTTTAAATCTGACTGTTGCTCAACTGTAAGGTTTGTGATCACAGATCTTCGCTTTATTACATATTATATTGCAGAAGACCCGGTCATCACAGCTAATACACAAGTGAGCAGTGTTCACACCTGAGTCTTGAAATCCATTACCTTCAGTAGCTGCACAATCCTCAGAGGCAGGATTCAAGCCAGCCTGATATACAACATGTTTTAATTAAAGTTTTCCTTTAACCAGTATTTATGTCAAACGACTTCCAATTTACGTGTGTAAATACTTTATTCTTTTTCTTTTTAAGTAAAAATGAAGGAAAACAATAAGTATAGTGTCAGATGCATTTCAAAGGTATTTTGATTGCTCGTGGGAATTTTACTTACACAAACATCCTGAAAAAAGAGAAAAAAAGAGAAAATGATTGGTTCAGAGGGAGAACCAATTAGATCTCGTGTCTGATGTCAGACTAACCAGTCAGATGTCTTGGCCCCTCCTCCTCTAGTTGCTTGGACCTTCTTGCTCTACAATATGATTGGTTATCTCTCTGAACCAATAATTTTTTGTACTGCCCTCAGAACTCCCACAAGCATTTTGATTGGCTAAGGGGCAGTTGATAATTGCTTTAAAATATGAGCATATCATAACAAACTAGCAGTGTACTGTGTGGGCACACGTCCAATAAGATATTCTGGTTCTATTTTAAGGTAAAATAACCCAACACAGATGGGCCTTCGCCTCACTTCCGGTAATTTCTTGGAAAGTTCATTAGCATCCCAATTAGGCGTTATTGCTGGGAAGTCTGACCAATCTGTACACCGTGGGAATGACTCTCCGCTGTGACCTTGTCGTTGGAATTCAGTCAGTGTGGACCATGTGCAGTATTTTTGGAGCTTCACTGACTCATGGCTTTTGGATGTTCTATGGGATTGGAACTCAGGTTATCAGCATCTGCTGAAAATTACAGATAGGGGTTGAAATTGGAAATTAGGGGAAATTGTGCTTGTACTGCTGGTTTTGTAAAATAGTTCATCCTGATACAAAAAACTAAATTGCCCACCAGCTAATGTGCAGGTGATGCATTTGTACTCCAAACTGCTGCTAATACATATTTACATGTTTGTGTAAATTTGCTGTCATATTTTTGTCAGTATGTATCATATAAGTTTTGTGTTGGCTCTTTTGGTTTGGTTGCTCAGTAGGTAGCAGGGATATGGGTTTGAATCCTGCTTCTGCTCTGTGTGGGTTTGCATAGATTACAATTGGGGACCAAAATGTCCCCAGAGTGTGGGGAAACATCCTTACTTTTAGGGACATTTTTTAAGTCCCCATTTGGATAACCTCAATTTTATAAAAAAACTTGTGACTGCAATCAAAAATGCAAAGATGAATGTATGATCACCATTTAGATAGGCATACAGGTCTGTGTGAGTGTGTGTTGAGTCTGCATGTTCTCTTCGTGTTGTTGGGGTTTCCTCCAGTAATTCAGAGATGTTTGGAGTTTTATTCATGATCAGATAATTCACCCCACGCTGTTGGACCATAATATGCCAAGAACTGGAACACACAAGTATTGTATTTATAACTGGCATCCTGTTCAGGGTGATCCCCTGCCATACTGCGCTGGGTACAAGGTAGGGAAACGCTGTCCTTAATAAACTGTTGGAGGATGGATGGATGAATGGATGGAAATATTAATCATTACATCATTACAAAAAACAACAACAAATATTGAACATGACATTATTTTACTTGTTAACTAGAGAAACTAAACCTTGCTCAAAACACAAGGGGACTGTGATAATATATGTCAGTATTATTAAAAATATTGTTTTTTGATAGCAAAGAAAATTTATTTTCAAAGAAGCCGGGGTGTTTTCAGGGTAATTCAAATGGGAAGTTCTAAGTCTCTCATAACATGTTTTATTAATTTAGTTGTTGTTGGTCTCTGTGGCTGAGGAACCTACACAGTGTATCGGGTTACACTTCATTACAGCCTGCTGACCTCAGCATGCCAGAGCTGGGTGTTAAGATGAATTATTCTGCTACATAATATAAAGCAAATCCATTTTCATTCATTTGTGAGCCATTATTCAGAGAGTAATCAAAATTTCATAAATCAACCGTTTAATAAAATCATGTTTCCCAGAACTTGCCTACTTGGCTTCAAGTCCAGGTCAGTTCAGTTAAATTAATAATCTCAACCATTTATACACTAGAAAACCAAGAATTGTGGCTAAATATCTTGTGTGTACAATGATCCATTTTCTCTACCATGAAATAATAAAACCTTCAGGATCAGAGAATGTTCTGGAGCTTCCCAGGAATCGCTGCTGGCGAATGAGTCAATGCACCCGGGAGTCACCCAGCCTTAGAGACACCAGCAGTGGGCATGCTGAAGCTTACAATGTCCCATTTGTAGGAAAATCTTCCCAGGAAGCCACAGATCACAGTCCTCTGCATACAATCATTTTGTGGTAGTTTCCATGCAGAAAATGCAAATCTCCACAGAGATCACATGGTAACAGGCCATTTCATATAAAAGTCAGTGGTGCTTTTTAATAGATTGTCAAATAGGACAATGGCAAAGACTAGAGGCCGCACTATGCAGTGGAACTTCTGCACTTACCCACAATCCAAAGAGCAATTAATTCCATTATTCTAGTCAACCAAATACTACTTTCCTTAATAGTAGTTCATGTTGTAGTTCTGTCTTGCAAGTTTTAATAGCAGGACAATTAAGTTTGTGTCATTTACCTAGTACCCAGAAGCCTCTAATTTGATCACACTACACATATTGGAGGTAGATATATCTCAGTAGTTTAAATGGAAACTGACCTATAAAGTACCCTGTGTGTGTAACATTGGCAGAGGTCCTGTACTCTGTGGCTCTTTCTCTGTTTGCGAAATTGATGATCACTTGGATTTAGTAATAAATCACTTGGTCCCTACGATCATAGCATCAAAGACTCCAGTTAGATAGTCTCGGCACGATTTGCAGTCTTAGTTCTCTTAAAGCACTTTTTCCTCTCTTTTCCTGGTCTTTGCTTTCCACTTTTGCCGAAGTAGGTCTAACTTACAATGAAATGTCAATAGGATACGATCTACCGGGCTGAGCAGTACTGACAGTTCTGCTTGAGGGATGCTGAGGCTGGTGCAGCATTGGAAATCAAATTTAGCAAACTGCTTAGATAAGACAGGGAGAGATAATGAGGTGGTTTCTGGGATATCCGAGCCTTTGAAGTAGCACACAGCACAGACATAACACAACAAATAAATATGACACAAGCACTGACATATAAATCTGAAGACTCTCATACCTCCATGAAAATGTATTCAATTATCTAAATCATCATTTTTTTCCTCCTGTGTGAAGGCAGGATTATATAATACTTTTTTTTCCCATTATACCAAAAATCACCAAACCTTCCGGGCTCTGTAATTAGATCGGCTCTAATAAAAATATGAAATGGACCCAAATGCATCATATCATAAACATTTACTAATTCTTTGATCAATTAAAAAAAAAATCAATATGGATGTCAGCTGTAGTCTCATGAATAATGAAAAGCAAATGTGGCATTTTTTATAAACCACGTTTGTGTGTTTTTTATACAAAATAAACAGATGTGCGATTCTGGAGCCTGTCAGATGTAAACAAGCCTGATGTCTCCATACGGATAGTCATTTATTATGCCTGTGCCCAGTGAGTGCTGGGATGTTTTTCTGTTGATCTGAGTTTCTGTGATTATTTACCCCATTTTAAATCCATGTTGTGAATTAAAGAAAAAAACATGGCTCATCTAGTGAGCCCTGCATTAGGGCCCAGCTTGCTTCTGATTGAATTGGCATGCTCAATAAATTTGGAAATTCTTTGCAGTGTCTGCCTAGGAGGAGTGTAGGGCTGGACCCACTTCTGATCTGGGTCAGTGAGCATCCACTGGGATGGACCCCACACTGAAATCAGGCCCTGCACTCACTGAACACACAACGGGTCGGCGTCTTAGGCTCATATATGAGCTACATATTCTGGATGCAGAAATTACAGAGCGAAGACACAGATTACAGGGACTGTAGTCTTCTTATGATGGGGGATGGTTGTCAAAATAGCATTGAGGTGTCTGCCAGTACAGTGACCCATTATATCTCTAAAAGCAGTACAGGCAGTCCTCACTGTCATGCCCTGCCTTCCTGCCCCTCCTTTTGGTGTGTTTCAAATAAAACACAGTTTTGTTTGCCCTAACTCCTGCTGCCATGTCCTTAATCCCCTGGTCACCCAGGTTACAAGTGAGATCTGTTCGCTAAATTTGTCTTTAAATTGAATTTGTAGGCAAATCAGAAAAATAATGTAGTACATAATAATAATGAATTTGAGATTTAAGCTGGTTGTCATACCCTCCCGTCCGACCCTCCTGTGTGCCGCGCCCCCTCGCCGCCCTCGTGTGGAATCCCAGCGTTCCCCAGCTGTCTTGCGATGATTGTCATCAGTGCTGTGTATTTTTGTCCGCGTTTAAGTCTGTTTCCCCAGACCTGTCATTGAAGTCTCATGATCCATGTTATTCGTCCATGCAATAAAGCTCCCAAATGGGAGACTTCCACATTTTTGTCTCCGCCTGTTCCCTCGCCTGGATTCGTAGCGTGACACTGGTGACCTTCTGATTACAGCCCCACCATCCTAACCCACTGAGCCACACACTACCCATGTTTTCTTATGAATATTTATCGATTAATCTAATCCAAATTTTCTTACTGAATGAAGACAGCTTATATATGACTTTGTTGTTCTTGGTGAGGATATTCCATATTTTTGAATTATTAAAGTATAGAATGTAAATGCCACTGCTGTCCCTGCTAAAAAATATGTGTGTTTGTAAAGAGCTCTTCTTGTGTTCGTGCTCATTCGCTTTATTTGTTTAGGATGGAAGGTCTAGGGAGACTCTGATAGTGCTTGTATTATTGCTGAAATGTAATCAGAGGGATTTTGGTATATTGGACTCTACATTAAAAACCCATATGCTATTCAGCAAATGCCCAAACAAATATGTGTGTAATGGCCTCAGCTAGCAGAAGCACTCAGCCATGGTTTAAGGAAATTGACTTTGTATGTAAAATTTAATAGACTGTGACTCTGGACCTTAGATAATGACGCAGAAATATTCCAACGTCGTTTTCAAACGTTATATCCAGCCCCTGAGTAAGTATATGAGCAATATGAATATGAACTTCTCATTTGGTAAAGAAAAGCTCACAACGATTTGGAAATGTTGCTTTTAATTTAGACAACGGCAGGATCTGGTGGATTTGACAGAAATTGTTTGTGCTGAGATGATGTCGAGTGACAGGGGGTGGAGCAAGGCAGCATGGGACATCAGCCAAATCAGCGCATGGCATGTGCCTGGCTGCCCCATCAAAGGCCATTCTGCTGTCCATAAAATAGTCTCTGGTGCCAAATGGTTATATAAATATTACATGATGGGTGCTGATCAGAGAAACATTAGATCTTCAGTGGATGTCTGGGGAAACGTTCTTCCCTCATTTGATAAATGACAGGCTTCACAGCCAAGGGGCTGAGTGACTAGATCCTGACTTGAACTGACCAGTTGTGTTGGAGTCTGGACCTTGCTGGTCTCAGACACCAGCTTCCGTTTTTCATCATGTGAGGCGGGGGATACTTGGGAAAGACACTCATCTCGGTCCGGTTCACCGTTGTATTGAATGAAAGAATTCACAAGGGTCAAATAGGGTAAAAAATATTCTTCATCTCACTTTCTGTTTTCTTTGAAATGTTACCCCTTTCACCTGTTTTTCAAAATATTTAGTGAGCCAGTCAGAAAAAGGTTTTGTAAAATTGGAAAGCTATCTTCCGCCGTTGGATTTGGTTACAGTAGACTCCAGCTCTGCAGATTGCATTTTAAAAAATGTATTTTTTGCAGACCTTTTTTTTTCTCCTCCAGTGAAATAACCTAGGGCTGTATGCTCTGAGGTCATCTGCTTTTCAAAAGGTTATTTGGATTTCAAAATAAAAATTGGATTGGTTTGGGGAGAAATTATGTGTTGTAGAATATCCAGATCTTGATATACACTCACCTAAAGGATTATTAGGAACACCATACTAATACGGTGTTTGACCCCCTTTCGCCTTCAGAACTGC
>JAODKM010000001.1:3676419-3694383 GCA_026780845.1 Petrocephalus sullivani | reverse complement strand
CACCGCCATTAACTGATCCAAGATGAGGCTTCTGATCTTGGATGATTTAAGCGACGTACGGAGAATACCCCCCAGGACCACACCTCTAAATGCATTGAAGCAACTGCCATGTGATTGGTTGATTAGATAATTGCATTAATGAGAAACTGAACAGGTGTTCCTAATAATCCTTTAGGTGAGTGTATATAATTATGTATATAATGTGTGTGTGTGTGTGTGTGTGTGAATGAGAAACCTCTCAGGGAATTTATGCTAGGATATCTGTCTTTATTAAGTTTGTAGTGAGGCAGGTGGGTCTCTCTGTCTTCTGCACAGGAGTAAAATGAGAAGCCATGAGACGATCAAAGTCAGGGACCTTCTTAAGACCACCCTAGACACAGAACTCAAAGCAGGACGGTGAAAATACTTCGATTACAAATTTATCAAGATGGTGAGAAGGAACTGATGATTCAGTATGAAAAGCAGCAGAACGTGAGGAGAATGGAGGAAGGATGCTGTAGTGTGGAGAAGGATCAGGGGGCTTCATTTAGGTGAAGGACATTATGCTTGCTAGTCCATTGAAGATGGCCCCTTCATTAATGTGCATGCAGCTCATATGAGTGCCTTGTGAAGTTCTTATGTTGACCCCTTGATTTTGTTTCTTTTACGTCAATGTGACTTGAGGGAAGTCTTGGGTTTTAGATGCAATATTGGCATTTTTGTTAATTGATCTCATTGCAATGAGTCTTTTACAATGCCGCCATTCTCTGGTGGAATTAAACATCGATCAAACATGAATGGACAATTAACTGCAGTGCTGATAAGATTCCTGCTCTGCTATAAACAGCCCAAAGCAACTGCTGTCCATCTGCACGCATGCAGTCCTGGGGGTGAGCATCTCTGCTCGCATGCAGGCCTGGGGGCTGAGTGTCTCCGCAGGTGTGCAGGCCTGGGGGTGAGCGTCTCCACAGGCGTCCAGGCCTGGGGGCTGAGTGTCTCTGCAGGCGTGCAGGCCTGGGGGTGAGTGTCTCTGCACAAGTGCAGGCCTGGGGTTCATCTGCAGGAAAAGTTATTTACCGTCATTGGGGACATTCGGATCCCGACAGCCACCGTTTAAGAGGTCCATTTCTGCTCTTGCTTGTCACGGTCTTGGAGACAATGATTTAATTACTGTCTGAAATGTCAAGACAAACTTCATTAACTTTGTTAATTGGGTTATTGGAAACATACTGCACTTAAGTGTTGTAGTTGGGGGGAGGATTGAAGGTTCTAGTCATCGCCCAGATTCTCAGAACGGTACGTGCTTTCGGGGGGGTAAGGTATCCCCTGTGGGGGGCTATGTGAGCACCTTTGTGCGTGTTTCTGGGCGGTGGAGGAGAAAGCTTGTAACAAAGCCTGTGCAAACCACACAGCAAAAGCTGCCGATCTGAAACATCTGCTGTGTAAATTGTGTGTTTTGTAGCCTATTCATCATTGGCGATTGGAGGAGGCCGGGCGTGAAGGGGGCCATGATATATGAGGATTTCCAGGCCTCCTGAGGTACCAGCTGTCACCATGGGCCCTATGGAATGGGGTTAATTTGTTTGCGTTGCCTCTGGTGTGGTGCTGGGGCGCCAAGGTGACAAGTGCTCCCCCTGCAAACATGCATGTTTGTAGGCCCAGGCACATTTGGAAGAGGGAAATCACAGTGATGAGTAGTGTGGGATTTGGGCACGGGCCAGCCAGGTTGCTGAACCAGCTACAGAGAAAGACCACTGGAGCTTTTATGTTGTTATTATTGTTATGCGTATTTTTGTTTATAGCATTTTTCCATTAGCAGACCACACGCTGCAATGCTAAGAAGCATTAGCCCAAACCATATAACTGCTTATAATGAGAAAAACTGTTCTTTTTTAGTCCTTAATAAGTTTTTTTTGATGATTACATCCATCTAGGGTTACCACCTCAGCCCTGTAAAATTACTGGACACCCAATTGTTGACCAAAAATATTGCAGCACCATTCCAAAGGTTTGTTTAGGTCTATTTGAATGGGAATTTGTCATCCAACATGGCAGTGTGCCCTCCACTATTTTGAATACAATGATAATTGATAATAATGTAATGTAATAATGTAAGCTTTTCCTATTAGTTATGATCCCATACCTTACACCTTCAGTTTTTACGTAAAATAATCCAGCCTGTAATTTCTACTTAAGGCACCCTAATTAATAAACAAACTACAACATTTTTAGTTTGCAATAATATTACTAATGCAGTTTCCACCAATGGCTGTTTTCGAGAGATGCCATTCTGTTCCCCTTCAATACTGAATAATGTAAGACGTTTAATTTTTTTGGCTGGATTTTAATTTCATCGCCAGTCATTGTCCTCCTCATCTGTGCTGCCACCCATTTTCAATGACATTTTGTAACTTCAGTTGTCTTTTACTAACCTTATCTTTGAATGAGGAGGCAATGCCTGATGGCACAAACATCACCTACTCTGCAGTGTAGTTCTTAGATTGGCTAAAGGCACAATATATTCTCTGAGCGTGTTTCATTGCCTAAAAAGACACAGTATAGTGTCTTTCTATTGACCGGCTATAGCTCTGACTGAATATGAGAATGTTACTAGCACACATATACAAAAGGTTCCAATTGCAAGACATTCCGTGTCCTTGCATGAAATTAGTTTTTTCCAGGACAGATGACAAAAACCAGAGTGGTCCCAGAAAATCCTGAGCAAGTGGCAACCCCTATTTCCATCTCTTTTCTGTTTCTGCTTGTCCTATTCAGGGTCACAGGGGGTCTGGAGCCTATCCATGGTTACATGTATCTGTAGCCTTCTATGTCAAACATGCAGGTCCTGTGCCCTGTGGACACCTGGGCTGTTTCTCAATATGCATACCTGACCATGCTTGTGTTCCCATGTACTCGTTTTACATCATCTTTCATTGCCAAAGACCATACATCGATTGCATCTTCACCAAACGAGACTAATCCCATGATTCATTGTGCCCCAAATTTGTTCTTAGGAGGCAAGATAGCAAGACTGGTCTTGCCAAGATGACAAGTACAATCATTGCATTCTTGATATTGAGAAACACTCCTGGTGCCCTTTTTGATTTCCTATTGGTTATAGCACCATGTATATAAATGTGATTGGTTGAGAAATTATACCTTCTGATATTTGAAGAAAATATAACTCTAATATGTATTACATACGTGAATGAATTCTTTGACACTGGAAAGACAGTCTCTGAAGGTCCTTTGTTTGTCATGCATGCCTTTACAAAATGGAAAGTTCATGTGGTCCTTAACAGAAGACACTCCCTGGGTTAATGGAGCATGAATAGCTCACCACCACCCTCGTTCCCCAGAACAGACCTCCAAGAATAACGCTCCATGCCACACATGGACACGTACCATTCCCATTGCTCTGCTGCTCGGAAAACGATGTGGCAAATTCTTGAGCTCATCGGAAATTTTTCCTGAATTACCGTAGGTGCGCAATGTCCTAATAAGGCGTTGCCATGGCGAGGTTTGCAGACCTCCCGTTCAATCACCTTCTGTTTGTTCAGGACTCCGATCTCAGCGGCGCATCGGTTTGTCACCTGCTTGTTTTCCTGCGGTTTATCTGTGTGAAGCTGTATGTTTTCCTGGAGTAATCCAAGCTAGCAGCAGGGCGCTGGGAATCCAACGACGTTAAGGCTGCATGGACATGTCGTTAACCACGAATCCACTCCCTCCTGCTCTTACTCCAGCATGACTACCGTTTTTATGGAGAATAACATAAATCCCAACAGAGCCCGCAAAGAGTACATATTTTTATCTATAGCTCAGCAGGGTATGGGTCTGTGCCCATGTCTAGAAGGTCATGGGTTCAAATCCCACAGCTGGCTGAGTAATCATATCATTGTTGGGCCCTTGAGCAAAGTATGTAGACTCCAATGGCACTGGACACTGGCTAACCCTGTCCTTTGACTCTGGAACTAGCTCTTGTGTGTCATGAATATGTTTTGTCCCCACAATGTGATAAAAACCTGTTATTTTGACATTGTGGGGACCATTTTTTTCAGTCATCTCAATTAAAAAAAAGTCTGTGACTGCAGTAAAAAAAAACTAACAGTGTCAAAAGTCTTGTATTTTGTTTGGTTACTTATGGTTAAGGGCTGCGTATGGGTTAAGGCTGTCCTTAATGGGATTAGGGTTTTTCCCATAGAAATTAATATGAATGGACAAACAAAGATATGGATACAAACACATATGTATATATGTGTGTGTGTGTGTGTGTGTGTGTGTGTGTTTCTCACGAGAGCAAGATTGGATATGCTAAACTACCTAATGAATGAACTACTGATATTCCCAGACAGCCCGATCCATATGTTTGATAAATGATAGCAGAGAAATAAACTAACACTCTCAGCTTTTACATTTACTATGATGGTGATGCCTTCAGCACCTGGCAGAGTCCTACAAGCAGAGTCAGAGGCACCTGCAAGGTGAGGAAGTGCTGCCTCAGTGCCAACAACCCTTAAACTGATTTCCCAACTCCAGTGGAAGCATCATCGTGTCATTCTGGGATCAACGTCATCTTTGGTCTGGAATAATAATAATAACTTTTTTAAATCTGGTGCACTGGGGGCACCAACTGAAAAGCAAGACGTATTGCTCCCGCACGCATTCATATAGTGCATGTGTCCACTGTGGCGATAATATGTTTATAATTGTATTATTAAGCTTGGTTGCACAATTATGGAAAAACTGTAACAAATTAAAGTATAAGTGTTGGCCAATAGGAACCCAATCAAGAAAAATAAACTTAATAGTATAGTATCATCATATTCTGCAGCTGTTATGTTGCCATAATACTTCCTGTAAGTAGCATAGAAGGCTGCTAAAATGCATAGCTGGACAGGCATGAGTTTGCTAAAGCCACTCTACTTTTCTTCTTACTCAGCAGAATGGAAGTGTGAGGGCCCTGGCAGCTGATTGCCATGTCATTTTTAAGCTCTCTCTCAAATGTATCAAAGCATCGCTATTTATGTGTATATCACCGGTCTGCAGGCCGATGCTACACCGCTATTACAACTGAAAGTTAGGGGAGATACAAGCCTGACAGTGGGTTTATGTTAACCTGCTTTCCTTTTAAGTAATGCAGTAATAGTACTAAAAGTACATTGTGTCAGCAGTTTACACGATGAGTAGCTCTAATCTTCCTCTTTGCAAACAGTGTGTGCAGGAGAGTGAGTCACACATGCTCAGTGCTGGTGCAGAAACAAGACCGTTATTTCTCTCCTCTGTTTGAATAATTTTTCCTTGTTTTTTTAAACATGTCATAATTTCACACCAGTAGCAGCCCGTGCTGGTGGCAGATGTTCCTGGGCGGCAGGCAGGGAGAATTAATGATTCCATCGCTGAGAGCAGGCGCCCAGCCCTGATTTACCTGTAATGTCAGAGCTGTCACATCACTGTTTACCCCGTTTTGCCATGGGGGTGTGAATCCCTCCCCCCATTACAATGTGCACAGCACCACCACTGACTAGGCTGGAGCATTCTTCTTGGCTGATTAATATGTTGTTTTTTGTCACGTCTAAAACACACAAGGAGCAATTACATTCAGGCTGTGTCTGAAATTGATTTAATGAAACCACATGTCAGTGATCTATCATCAAATTACTGTACATCTCATGGGTTTTGCTAAAGCTCTCTGCAGTGTTGCCTGTGTATGTTGTGCTTTGGTTCTCTTTCCGTGGTGCTCATTTGTCTTTAAGCTTCTCACACTTGTTAAACTAGCATGACAGCAGTTGGCTTTTTAGATATGCATTACTGTTTGTTTAGTAAACACTTTTATTCGAAACCAGTCCCTGGAGCTAATGGGGGTTACGGGCCGTGCTCAGGGGCCCAATAGTGACAACGCTCTGCCGGCCCTGGGGTCTGAACCAGTGACCTTCTGACCACAGGCACAGCGCCCTAAAAAAACATCTAAAATATTTTAATAGCCAACAAAAGAATGCTCATATAATGATAATGTCATTGAAAAAATGATACTGTTAGTCCCTACAGCTGTTTGCTTTTTGGTCTTTTAAATAATTACATCAGAGACCAAATAGTTGTCCCACAAATACTTTCAATCTTTGTCACTTCAGCTTTTTGGGAATTTATTTGTCCTCCTTGTGTCATATTGAATTGGAGCCAACTGAGCTCAAAGGACCGAACCTTTCAGCGAAGTCGTTTGCCTGTTTGAAACCAAGCTAAACGTAATCAGAAGCACACAGCACAAATTAAAGATAGCTGGAACATGTTTGTGTGGTTTGATGTATCCCCCCCACTCGCCTAATATCCTTTCAAAATGAGGGCGAAATGGGAGATTTTATAGACAATGAAATTGTATAGCTAGTAATTTTCTTTTTAATGTACCACATGCTGATTTCATATCAAGTGTCCTATACTGACAAGTATAAAATGAAATACCAGGATTATGTTAAATTATCTCAAAGTTCTGGGGATGGAGATGAAACGGTGATATGTAACCAAACACAAGTACCACATTTTAACGATTTAAGAGTTAGACTAAAGTTTTTTAGGTTATTTGTGTCTTGGGTCTGGTCTGGTTGTTAAACAAGAAGGAAGACGCCTTACTCTCAGAGCTGCAGGATTAAGAACTTCAAGTTCTAGGGCTACTCGAGTTGCCCTACTCTGCTTAACAGATGTAGAGCGGTCGGCCTGCCCAATCAGAACCTTTTGGAGTATGGTTTGAAAGCCCAAAACTTTGTTTTGAGGTTCATGAAATGGCAGCAGTGTAGCTCAAATGATATGACTGTTGACCTATGGCGATGCATCCAGGGTGCCGCAGGCATGTGAGTGTTAGCAAAGGATGCATTAGTTAATTGATAAACTGACCTTCAGTAGGAAAAGCCAAGTTTTATGACTACATGAGCCAGCCAAAACACAGAGAGGGTCCAACCCTGACTACGCTCCGTGCAAGTGCAGCATTTCCAAGCAGGAATGTGGTTTTTTAGATACTTTATTGTGCTGTAAGGATTCTGGGCACAGTGGGATGTAGAAATCACAGCAATTATGGTTTTTGTGTTGCCAGTGTCAGAGTTTATAGTCATATTCTCATACCTAAACATCTGGAGTTCGATAGAGTACTTGAACGTCGCCCTCACCCTAAAGCGATATCCTCTATGGGTCTAGCAGCAAAAATTTTGGGATCCTTAAAAATCTGAAAATATGGACTAAAACAGAAAGTGCTGTAATGTTAATGCAGGCATCTCCATTTGTACCTAGGGAAACAAAAACAATTCCTTTTCTCCGTGACTGTTAACAGGGTGGATGAAAGCCAAGGCCGCTAATGATTAACAGGCTGCTCTGAATCACGACTGACAGCTGTGAACTGATCTTCCCTCTGCCAGGCCTCCTGCATGTTTACAGCATCTGGCAGGAACCGCCAAGTTTCCGTTTAATGTGGAAGTCGGATATCGGGCAACACTTGGATGATGCTGGATTCTCCTGCAATGGCTGCGCCGAAACCTAGATGAATGCTCATTCCAGATAGGACCTGTGACAATGTGTGCTACAAAATATTTACTTTTCTTATGATTTTTACTAAAAAGTTATACCAGTTTTTTTTTTCCTGGATGGAAGACTTCTTTGTGAAATGAACAGATGTCGAGATGCTTCCAGAACACTGCTTTCCGGTACCAGCCTCGGCTTTTGAATCAATCATAATTTCATTCAAACATTTGACTACCTACAACTGGAGTAATATAAGTATTTACTGCATAAAATTAGGATATTTTGAAATCGAGTTTCAAAAAAGGAAAAACTTGTAAGTCTGCATTAAAAGTGACCTGGCTCGCCCCTGGCTCCTTCTCTGTGAGCTGCGTGTACCTGTGCATACTGGCATCTGCTGTAGGTGTCGCGGTTAATCCAAAGCTAGAGCCAAACAGGAGTCAGGAGTCGCTTAAGTAGAATTCCAAAGTCCATCTTTTATTGAATATAAGGGTCCGTCCAAGGCAGGGCACTCTGCAGAAGTGTGTGCCATGGTCAGTTACACTGAGTTTTATACACTTCACATTGCTATTCACAGGGGCGTCCCAAGCTTCATCTTTTTTGGACCAATTTGTTTATTGCATTTTCCCCTTCAAAGTCCCTGGTAGTTTTCGCCCCTGTGTGTCTTCACCATTATTCTTTGTCTGTATTGGGGTTCAATTACTTCCCCGTCTCTATGTGATAGGGCTGCCAATCGAAGACAAGCTCCCAGAAAGCACAAGCATAGTAAACTGGCTCCCACGATAGTTTTGTATAGTAACAGCTAAGGGCCCAGATATTGGCCAAGGCCATTGCTATGGAGACCCAGGCGAGGGGCCCAGGCCGACCATTAGAAGCCAGGTGTTTCGTAAACGGTAGCAATTTTAGCAGCTTTGGCGTTCAACATAGCAACAGGCATGCCACGCTCAATAATGAGTGTACTCATTTAACCAAAGCTAACAAAACATAGCAGAAGCTTCAAAGCTAATCATAAGATGCAGGTGCTGGCACATACTTATTATGGTTACATCGTGCAGCAGTAATTAATTGGTCTGTTTTCTCCAAAGGTTAGTAGGTCACGCTCTCTATGGGTAACATAAGCTACTTACAGTAATAGAGTTCTGATGATTACATTCTCTAAGTGTTGTACAGTGCTAAATAATATTCCATAAGGGATGGTGTCATTTTCTCCTCCACTGAGCCAAAGTCTCAAAGCTTCCCGCCGCAGCAAATCTGTGACCCCACCGATCAGTACTTCCATCCCAATGTTAATGTAAAGTGAGAGCTGGTTCAGTTTTCCCACTTAAACATTTTATGTGGCTTAGATTTGCTTAAAAATAATACTGTTGTGATGTGTGATATGCTTCAACCCTAGCAAGGTCTTGGAAAAGGTGGAAGAAAAACGTTAGCAGCAGATGAGCAGGACCGAACTGTGAATGACTTGAAAACTCCCAGAAGAAACCTTCTTGGCTAGAAATGATAAATTTCCATGGAGGAGCTAGAATTAGACACAGTTCTTATTATTAAGGACGTAATCCCAATAATTCATAACATATCAGCCTGAAAAAACACAGCCTTATCTGTGTCTTCTCTGTTTTTGATGCTGGGCCTTGTGTTGCAACACCGAGGGGGCTTGGAGGGCGGGGGGGGGGGGGGGGGGGGGGGGGGGGGGGGAGGGGGGGGGGGGCAGAGGCAGCCGGAATAGAGGCTTCTGGCAGAGGAAGTGACATCAGAGGGAAAGGAAATGCACTAACGATGCTCTAAGATTCCTGGTTGATGATTTAATTACAGACGCTGTTAGCAAATTATGACCGTAGGGGTGGGCAGGGAGAGAATGCGAGCGCCATCCACTACTAAGATGATAAGGAATGATTGAGCTAGCATTCGGCCAGGGCGGTGATTGATTTAGCATTTGTTTGGAAGCCGTCAATTGCTTTTGCAACCACCAGTGTAGGAAGTAGAGATCGACTGTGAGTTTTTTTCAGTGGCCAATGCCGAGTTTTCGGGGGGTTGGGGAGGGGGACGAAGGCATGATATTAATTTGTTTTTTAAAGTAGAAAAATAAGAAATGAGTAACAATTGTTTAACTTTAAATATTTAACATTAAAACCATTCAAAAACAACAATAATATAACTCTAAATATTAATTACACCGGAATCCGCCGGTTAACTTCCTCTACAGCCGGAATCATACAGCCGAATCTGAATCGCTCACATGAAGGGAATTTACACCTGGCACAGTGCAAAACATTATTGTTCACACACTGGTCACTGATTAGACTTCCTTTCCAGTGGGATTTGTAACGCCAATTTGTTCAAATTTATTTCGAAGTGCATTCATTCTCATCACAAGCCGCGTATACTTTCTTCTATGAAATACAAACGTTTTGGCTGGCCATTTGCCAATACTGATGTGACCCCGATCGCTTTAGCGTGTGACTCAGAGGGAGCCGAATCCTAAAAAGGAACCGAATATTACAGGTGCACTGCCGTAGGTGCCGATAAAGCAGACCGCAGCAGTGACGGAGCAGGAGCCAGTCATATCGGCGCTGCAGTCTCGATCATTAATCGGCTGGTGCCGACTGCCATAAAGTGCTTAATAGTTGGCCGATTTTTTTTCTGCCCGATCGATCGGTCGACCTCTAGTAGAGCAGCCCCCAACCCCAGATAGATCAGGTAAGAAGGTGTTAGGCAGATGTCAGGTAAGTCCTACTCTCAAGAGATACTGGACACCAGTAAAAGGGACAAAATCCCAGCTGACGACGCGATGTCTGATCTAGTGGAGGTGCAGCAGGTGAAAGCTTTGGACGTAAACACCTGCCTGGGGAAAGAGCTCGAGACATCTTAAAACATATATAGTGATCCAATCCCTTTTTTAATGGGTGTGTCATTAATCTTCGTTTATGAATAATGAGAACCACATTAATAGCATAGTTAAACATCGCGATTATTATTTTAATTATGTTTTGACAAAGATTACAGCAAGCAATTACAGCAAAAGACACTTTCGATTACATGAAGACTCCATTTTTGCTTGGCATAACGTTCAAAAACTGTCAAAGGTAAAATTACAAATAAGATTAATAATATGTACTTTAAAAAGTTGAGTGTTAGTTAGATAATCACTGTCATTTTTCTTCCCAGGTAGAGCCAATCACGGGGGTGTCTCCAGCTCGGTCTCCATCATCATGCTTAATTGCTCTTTGATGGAAAGGGCAGCTGTAGTCAGTCATGCGACAATTAACAGGTGCATGCGCAGTTACGAAAAAGGAAGGGCTTGATTAGTCGGAAAAGGTTAGAGACGGAGCTGCCGTCTTTAATTGTAGCTGCGGTGGGAGTGAGCGCAGTTCTGAAGAGGCTCATGTGAGCAGGTCTGACTGGGCCGGCTGATTAAGGTAAACGTCGACCCCTCCGTCGCATACACTGAAGGGTTCTGAGGTTCTTACTGGCCCTTAGGGGGCACTGTTTTGAATTTCTTTCTTTTTTTATATGAGAGTGATACATGGAGGCACTGAATCTGCTGAATCAGAATGGGTGTACAAATAATCTGTGATATTTGGCATCTTGCCCCAATAAGGCATGCAAAAAGGGCATGTCTCTTCGCCGTGTTTCTCATTAGTCATGGTTAGGAAACTTAATGGCCGGCTGTAGTCCAGGTAGCAGCAGCGTTACCACTGCATGAGTGCCTGCTCTTGTAGAACCTCCCGAAACTTTATTCATCTCTACATACCACAGGGGGTATAATGCCTCATCTGTAGTGTAATAGGTTTTCACACTCGTTCAGGGTCTCCTTCATTGCCCTGCCTCTCGCTTACAGCTCCCGTTTCATTCTCAGATACCCGCACACTCTTGGCGGGTGACTAATGCAGAGAGTCTCTCGCAAAGTGTGTCTCCGCGATGCCCAGGCGGCGACCGCATCAAAGGTCACTGAGTCTCCCAGTCTGGTCTTCTGCGTCCTTCTAGGCAGTTTCATCTGATCAGGATTGATCAGGACAAACATGCACCTTCCGTACATCATTCCCATCCATCCATCCGTCTTCCACCCACTTATCCTTGCCAGCTTCCCAAATTGCCTGAAGCCTCTCCCAGGCAGCACAGGGCACTGGGCTGGACTACACTCTTGATGGACTGCCAGTCCATTCGTTCCTGCATTCTTCAGTGCTGTTTTCCTGCAATTAGTCACTTGGTTTCTTAACTGAAGTTTTCAGCAGATTTCCTAATATGTTGATTTAATTGCTTGTCACTGGTTAAGTATTCATATTTCCAGAAGGCCAAGCTTGACCTGAAAAGGCAGTAGCCTGGCTACATATTTATACCCGATTTCAGGCACTTACAACAGGGATAACTGAAATTATTCAGTTTCTTATTGGTAGCTGGAAAGTGATTTGCGCATATATATATTATATATTATATAATATATACACACACACACACACACATGCACCCTTATTGCAGGTCTTGTTTATTACTGGGTAATAAACCACAGCAGATCCGTGTGGTGGAGCAGGGACTCGCTGGAGACGGGGGGGGTGGTGATGCGCAATGCTGACTTTGAAGTGCAGACGCTGGAACATTCCCTGAGATTAGGCGGCACCCTCAGCCTGTGGATGGCTACGTGCTTTCCATCAGTCTGGGTGCATTTTTTTATTTAAAGTCTTGTATAGAGATCACTACCATCTGGGACCTCGGAAGTTGCCCATCAAATAGAAGATTCACCATTTAGCTAACATTAATCACAGTGTCATAGTCTAGTTGTTTAAATTTTATTTATTTATTTTTTTAGACGCAAGATCAGACATCAGCTGTCCGCTGTCACGCTTCTGGCGGGAGGAAGGACCCATGGTAGCAGCTGTGGGGCCGAAAGCGTGACATCCACAACCTTTTTAGCACCACAGGCCGGCTTCATGCAAGATAATCTTTCCACAAATGGGGGGGGTGACGACATGGGATTCAAGCACATGAAAAAACACAATAAAGTTAATTATATATCATTTAATTATTGCATATGTAATAATTACATTTTATATTATGCACTTTGTTTAAATGTTATTACATTGTAGTGTATACAATATTATACAACTCGCCATAATGCAGAATCAGTGGCAGCCTTCAGCTTGTTTCCCTGCAGCTGGGGGGAAGCCACATACTGCCTAAACAGAACAGATCAAGATATGACCTACACACAGCATCTTGGATATTACTGTGTAAAGGTCCGCTACGGGTACAATTATGATGATATGGAAGTAAATGCACTAATTTAACTTGGTTAATTTACTCCCCATTAAACAATCTGTCCAAATAAATATTCACTCTGATTCATTCTGATCAGTCTTTCATTACTTAATCATTCAGGGGCTAGGAACAGTAATGAAGGCATTAATTACTGTCAATTAAATATTTAATTGACTAACTGAAAAGCAGTAATAATTAAAGTGTGTTCTCTCTTAGCTCTTAATCAAAAATCTAGGAAATGATTATGATTTTGCCCTGTGAAATCTGTGATTTCCCAGCACATGTTGACTGTTTAACAGCTAAGTACGTGAAAAACATGTACAACTGCAAGTTACAGAAGGATCCTAATCTGCCAATCGGCTGACGGATGTATTCCTGCTGTAAGTGTGTCTGGATTGCATTACATGATCACCAGTGTTTGCACTTATCCCAAAATGGTTCTTGTTATCATTTCAGTCTTAAGTGCAGACAGGCTAATTATCTAAATTGTGGAAATGTCTCTTTCCTGAATTAGTTACACGCCTACTCAAGGAGTGGACTACATTTATGGATGTGTGGACTGGGAAGGAACACTGGAGAAATCACGGCCCACCCTGCAAAAGGTCCACGCTTCCTCTGTGTCCCTCTGATTAAATGCCATTATGACCCTCTGTTTCCATTGCCTCTAGACACTAATTTCCCAAAGGATTCTGGGAAATTGTCATGGTGACCCCTACAGTGCAGGAAGCCTGGAAACGCTCAAACTACCTTGGGAACGAACAGTATGTACATGTGACTAACACTGTAGTTAAAATGCCTGAGCTGAAGCATTTCCTGTGAAAAACTGAGCCCCAGGGGTATTAATAAAAACAATTTCAAACCAGTCATTTCACGCTATTCCCTCGTCTTAAGGTAATGTCACATAATTGATATAGGTGATGGATGGATGTGTTTTCTTAGTTATTCCTCATGAAATTTCTGTGTAGATAAGCAGCATAAGGAATAGCCAAGAATTAAATCAGTTGAAGTTGAAAAGCAACTTCAGGATGTTCTGAAGGAGTGCTCTGAACTTTCTCTAAGACCTGTTCTTCTAGATACAGAAGAACGTTTGGTTGGGAATTTGTAAGATGGTTTCTAGTGCGTCAAAGCAGTGTCATAGTTCGCCTGTAGGGAGCTTGTGATTGTCCAAGAAGAGGAAAAAAAAAGGAAAAATTACTGGAAAATAAAATGACTTTGGTGAACTTAAGATTGTTGCTGGTTAATCTTTGGTTACTAATTTCCACTTATTTGCTGTTTCTTCTCTTTCAGTACATTACATGTCCAGTGAATGTTCATTATGTATACTGCAGCATAACATCTCCACGTATGCTTTGATAAATTGCTTAATTGGAAACAGACACTTTTTTGAATATTCTCCTCAGAGATACTCGCCAGCATCAATCTACAGTCCATTAGACAGGGCACATGCCTGAATACCATCCCAGAATGCGGCAAGCTGCTCTCCATAATGTGGCTGATTGCTCAGATGGATGGAAGCCTTGGCTTTGAATCACAGATACAGGCATGAAAACCAGATTCTGCATTTGCGCATTTGGTGTTTATTCAGAATGGAAAATTTTCACGTGAAAGATGAAGAACACAAGACTGCGTGTCACTGTTCCACCTTTGGATGTCCTTTGGATTGTGAAGGACACACACAGCTTGGGGCCAAGCAGCTGTCTCCAGCGGTTGCCTTGTTGCTCTCCAGATGTGAATTGGCTTCATCCCACATTTCTGAAGGCTCCTACTCCTTGTTCTTTCAAGGGCCCCACTTAAAGTCACTTTCGGTCCTCCACCCCTCTCAGATGTTTCAAAAACTAGTCAGAAGATCATTGCTAACTAGCTGGTTAGTAGAACTTGCTTTAGCATCTCCTAAAGATGTTTGTGTCCAAAGCTTGGTGTGCTGATATGTGGTTTGAGTGATTGATAAACACCTCTGCTGCACTCGGGGGAATGCCAGTAAGGGATGGGGGAGTGTTTAAGGGCGAAAAGGGAGGCTGGAATAGGAATTGAGATCACCATTATCAACACGAGCTGCTTGAAGGCCGGGCCTGCAAACTGATGATGGTGGGGGTCACATGACCGGGAAGCAGCCCTCTCATTCGTCCAGATTTTGGCTGCCCTCCCCTTCCTCCTGGACATACCCACATGACATCACTACCAGTAGCAGTCTGTCTGGATATGGAGATGGGGTGAAAGTGATGTGTTCTTGTTAGTCTCTCTCCAGGTAATGTCCAAATGGGTTCATACGAGGTTAAGAGGAGTGGCAGGTGACAGTGGGGGTGGGGCTAATTAAACAGGAAGTGATGCGTGCTAAATCTGCATGGAAACAATTATGATCGTAATGAAAATGCTGACAGTTGAATGGATACTTCGCTTACAGATGCAATGTGACATTATAACAGCCGACCTTTGTCTATCACCATCAGCTGGCACCTAGAATTACTTCAAATGAAGAATTGATATTGAAAGCTTTTGGTGATGTTTAAAATAAGAAGTGAAATATTTCATATTTGGTGCATTTTTACCAACATGCCGTTTCCATTTGCACAGAAGATCGTGTCTCAGAAGCTGAGAAAAGAGGTCGCCCGCCTCCCCTGCTGTCACAGTCTCTCCACATCCAAAACAGAAGCACTTTGTTCAGGTCCTATGCTCCTCCGAAAGTAGTTCATTCCTCCATAGTCCCCCCGGTGGTCTGATGATGTCATGTATCCAGAGATGCAGTCCCAACTTCACTTTGTAAAGCGACATATTAAGCTCCGCATTTCCATTTCTGTTTGTCACGGCAAGTTTTATGGACAATGAGTGCTGTAAAGTTGTTTTCCACCTAAACTTGCTGTCTCTTGTAGCGCGTCAAGCCGATGGATAAAGCTCCATTTACTTAAACTAGGGCTACACCTTAACATACATGCTGCCTATGCCTTGTGTGCTTTTATAGTCTGTATTTCAGGATACTGCCTTCATTTTCAGAGTAATGTGCCAGTGCCTTTCATTTGGTGACGTCTATTTCTAAAACTATAATTGCAGACTTAATTGTAAGAACTGCATCAAGATTGCCCCTGCTTCTGAGATTATGATGATTTATTTGCTTCTTTCATGAGTGGCCTTGTAGGAACATTTTATGTGTGATCAAAAGCAAAGATAATACAATTGAAAACAAATTTTCTTCATTTGGGATTAGTGACACAGAGAAACAAGTAACAGTCTCGGGTGTGATTATGTAGTCGAATGCCAAAGTAATTTGTCTGATATCACGGTTTCCTAGGATACATGTAAAACATTTAAAAGCACAGCTTATCACTTAGGTACGAAAACCGTATGACAGGAACCTGCTTTGATTATCAGAAGCAAGGAGATCAAAGTATATCTGAATTCTCCCTAACAAAAAAAAGTGGCACAGTTTGGTTTGCTAAAAAGTATATTGTGATTGTTTTTCAGGTGCCTGGGAATGTCGTCAAGTTTCATTGCATCCTTCCGATTTGACAGTTTCAGGGAGCTGGGAGTAAATCAGCTCTTGGGATTGACTGGCAAGCATGAATCATAGATAAATGAAATGCTGGGTACAAGCTACGTACCCCTCGTCATTCCCAAAGACCGGTCCAGCAACCGTCGGCAGAGAGTTGACCACCTGATGCTCTCTCCATTTTTTATAGCGACGGTTGCTGTAACAAACACATACGATGTTGTAAATTTCACAGTAACACAATGACGATGATTAAGTGTGAACAGGATCCAGAAAGTAACAATTGAACAAAATCTCCGAATATTTCACATGAACCACAGCTGGTATCTGATAGTTCCGTGCCTCATGGTTTCACCACCAGCTTTGAGGGTGATTTGGCTCGCGGGATCCTCATTGTTGAGGCCCTGTGCGGCTGGACCGGGCGGAGGGGATGCCTGTGGCTATGCCTGGCTTCGGCAGGTAGGTGGCCTTTTCCGCAGTGCGTGCTCCCCAACCTGACCTGACTTTTTTTTTGTTAATATTGATATTTTTTTGGTCTTCATGCATGCAGGTCTGAGGGCTCTTGAAGAAGTGTCTACATCTGCCCGTTTGGAATGACTAAGGCCGCTTACTGTCTGTCTCTTCACCTGCATCTGGGTGTCTGCTGTTTCCAACGCTCTGCAGAAGGACAGCTGGCACTCGTGTGTAAACAGGATGCACAGGGTCGTTTGTGTACCGTCGAGGAGCATCACGAAAAACTTGGTTTGTTTGCAAGCTTTAAAAATGTTTTTCACTCATAACCCATATGAAATATATATTTTTTTTCTGTATAATAGCAGAACTAGTGACCCTTAAGATTAGAACCATTTCTATGTATTATCTGCATTGCCTATACTGGTACAACAACTCGTACCACAAAACTGCTTTCAGACTGATATATTTATAGGGTGTTTTCAATACAAATTCATATCCATCTTACAGGCACAGCAGGCAGCACGGTGTATATTATTGCACTTATTAAAATGTCAAATTAAGCCAGGTGATGCATAGTATTATAGAATATTGAAGTAGTGTTGGATTAACCTTTTTCATTGTCTTTTAAGTTCACCAGCTCCGGATATACATGTCTGCAATATATCTAATAATCTTCAGGATAAATGCAGAAATTTTCCACTTCATCTGTCAGTTAGTTTAACAGTACAGCTGTCTTGTTAGCAAAATTAAATATTTCCATGCATGAATCAGAAAAGCTATGTTGAACAAAAACAGTTTTAGAGATTGAGTAGAAATCCACAAAATCTGAACTCAAACTGAGTGCTCGAGTAGAGAGAAGTGATCGTGAGACAAAGACCATATTGAACAATCACACTCCTCTGCTCGTCATTCACACGGCTCTGCACTGTGCCCTGCAGACAGTGTGGTAAATTGCCCCGGAGACGTGTGTCATGGCACGGTTTGTGAGGTCATAAATGCAGACTCTGAATGAGGCGCTGAGATTATCAGCGGACGGCTGGCGGCAGGATATCATTTTCACAATTGAACTGCATTACTCTTACAGGGAGTCCTCGGGTTATGAGGTTCAGCTTACGCCGATAGTTTCGACTTATACCAAAATTCAAATTCGGGTTACATTATTGTCGCATGAATGGAACTGTGTTGTAAAATGTGGACTCCCTGTATTTGTAAATTTTGATGTAAATAATAGGCAAGGCAAGGCAGGTTTATTTATATAGCACATTTCATACACAAAGGTAATTCAAAGTGCTTTACATAAACAT
>JAODKM010000001.1:3636521-3651669 GCA_026780845.1 Petrocephalus sullivani | reverse complement strand
CTACCTGCACTGCACACAGCCTAACTGCACTGCCAACAGCCTGACTGCACTGCACACAGCCTAACTGTATGTGACTCAACCTACCTGCACTGCACACAGCCTAACTGCACTGCCAACAGCCTGACTGCACTGCACACAGCCTAACTGTATGTGACTCGGTAGAACTTAGCATGTTTGCAGTTAAAGAATAGCACGGGATAAATACATTTTCATTCCCACTTCCATAACGGCATGAAGTAACGGCTATCTTGTACACCTAACTGATATCGATGTAGTGATATCAGTTGTCGCCGACCTGGCTGATTTCTGGTCGTTGCCAGTGTCTCCTGCTTCATCTTGTTCTTGTGTACTGCTGTCTTAGAAACTTTCAGCCTGGAGGCAGCCTGCTGCACAGTGTAGCTTCTGCAGGCAGAACCAGGATTAAAGCAGGATTTAAAAATGATTTT
Source organism: Petrocephalus sullivani (assembly GCA_026780845.1). NCBI lineage: Eukaryota > Metazoa > Chordata > Actinopteri > Osteoglossiformes > Mormyridae > Petrocephalus > Petrocephalus sullivani. The sequence continues at coordinate 3,651,223 of JAODKM010000001.1, read as the reverse complement.
TGAAAAAAATGTGGTCTCAATTTTTTTTCAGAGCTATATATACAATACACACTCTGTAATTAAATATGTGTGTATGTGTATCTAGGTATATTTTCTTTTTACACTCCTGGGCAAAACGGTCCTAATAACAAATCACTGGTCAGAAAATTTGCAACAAAACAAACGGCCTCCATGTGCTCCTCACTGCTCCTCGCTGCACCTCCATGTGCTTCTCACTGCTCCTCGCTGCACCTCCATGTGCTCCTCACTGCTCCTTGCTGCAGTGAATTAAGGGGTAAAAGATGGAAATGGGGAATTTCACTTATATCATTTTCTTGCACATGTCTGGGTGTTACATATTGTGCTAAATATCTTCTGTTTGCTTTTTCGAGCATTAAAAGCACACATTCAGTTCTTTGGGAAAATCTCTAATCCCAATCAGGACACTTTTAACCCCCACCCAGCCCTAACATTAACCTTAATAACCAAACAAAATACAAAACTTTTTACTTTTCTGGTTGCATTCACAGCTTTTTACAACATGAAGTCTGATAGAAAAGAATAAACGCCTATCCAGCTCTAACCTTAACCATAAGTTACCAAACAAAACACAAGATTTGGTATTTTTTATTGCAGTCATTTATAATTTTCATGAAATTGAAATTGAAAAATGGGTCCCCACAACATCACAATAACAGGTTTTTATCACATTGTGGGGCATTTGGTACATTAACATGACCTGCATGCACACACAGACACACACACACACACACACACACACACATACACAAACACATCACTCTGTTTGTATGGAGGACATGCAGGAGACCATGAGAATGTCCCTCTAGTGCTGCCTTGCCTGTCTTCCCGTGTAAGCATTCTACAGCCCATTCTAACTTGCTCGTCTTCATATGTGGACATGTATGGCCCATCCTGTCCTGCCTAACACCCTATGGGGTCATTCTATCCATATCCTTAGACTGGGACTGTCTCCAATGGAGAACATCACATGAGATCACAACCTGTCTTAGACTGCACCTCTCCTGCCCCAGGTATCTGCCCTAGGCCTGTGGGTCTGACCCCGTCTAGTCCTGTGTCTTGGCGAATGCCCTACACTCTGGCCTGCATGACAGCTCTGTGCCGCTGACCTCCTGATGCGGCGTGACAGCTCCTTGCCTTCTCCTCCCTTACCCGGGCAAGCAGGCCGCCTTGGCTGACAGTGTGCTCACGCTGTTCCCACGGTACATCCTGAATTTCATGTTCTCTGGCTCTCACGTAGCAAAGTCCTTGGTTAGAATATGTGGCCCTTGAAAATGGCTGCCGTGAATGTTTAGCCTTTGTTTAAAAGGTTAGGTAACTGCGTGACACCACCTTTGACAAACACTGCTGCAGCTTTTAAGTGTGTGAGCAGGGTTTTGTGATGTTATTCACGTAGTGATGCAGTTTGATCGCTCTCCATCACTGTCCTGAACATGGACGTGATTTATAGAGCTCTGATGGCAGGACCCTTCATAGGAAAAGTCTTTACAAAATTAAGAAATGTAATTGGGTGGTGTGGTACCTCAGTGGGTAGCACTGTTACTTCATACCTCTGTGGTTGGAGGTTTGAATCCCACTTGTGTTTGTAGAGTTTACCCATTAGCCTAATCCGTGTCTCTGATTAGAACAGGGGTGTCAAACTCCAGTCCTGGAGGGCCAGAGCCCTGCACATTTTTGGAGTTACCCACATTTAACACACCTGATTCAGCTCCTCACAGCGCCTTGTGCTTATTACCACTCAGCTCTTCAGCTCCATCGTTTGTGGTGGAACAGGGAAAGAACTAAACTACACTGGACACCGCCCTCCAGGACTGGAGTTTGACACCCCTGGATTAGAAGATGGGTGGATGTGTGGACATTACTGAATGACCTATGTTCCTTTGTCTGGTTGGGTTGGAAGGGACATTTGTGACTGACCTTGAATGTGCTTGTAGGAAAGATCTAGTCTACTTTTGTCTTGGAACTGGAGGATGAGGTTACAGAATGATTTGTAGCCAACTTGGTCATTGAAGCCTAGGACTTAGGGGTTAGTAGTCAAGTAGACCACCTGTGGTCCATGGGTATCTGTAGTGTTTCAATGGGACTTTTGGACACCATATTGTCAGGAACAAAGTGGCTGCAATTAAACACTGAGGCTTTGTCCTGTAATGTCTTCTCTATAGACCCATACTACCAGATGGTTGAATAGATCCACAGAAGGACAGCTGTGGGGTTTTTCTGCAGCTCAGATGTTTTAAATCAAGATGAAAGTCCTCAAACTTCAAACCAGGTCTCTGCCAGGATCATGCCTGAGGGCCTGGCCATTCTGTCACAAACTCCCGTACAACTCTGTGTTGGGTCCCCATGTTTCTGTTGGTTTCCTGGAGCATACAGGTGCTCCTGTTCCTCCTCCCCCGGTTTTAAGTAGATCACAGGGGGCTTTGATGTGGGCTCCTCTCACCCCCTGCACGCAGATGTTTACCCACGTGAATGACCTCGCAGGCCTTGGAATGTCCTCTGTAATCACAGAGGGTCACATGACACAGCGTGCACACCCCCCGATCAGGGAGCTGGAGGTACAAGACGAGCTGAAACTTCTGACAAGATGATAATTACACAGAGCATGTGCATCGGGGGGCCGGAACAGAGTGGAAGACAAGTTGTGTAAATCAGACGATAACTGAACGTTGAAGAAAAGCCCACTGTGGAATCCAAATGCAATGTCTGTTATGTGACACATCTTCTTGGGGAGTTTTAATCATGGTTGAGTTTCAGGCAAGCCCTTTTAACAAAACAAAACAAAATGTGATACTATAGACCTGTCCGTGCACCTTTGATCAGTGACGGACACCAGCTCACATGAAACCATCTGACCTTCTCTGAGTGTGACCTGGAAAACTTGTGTTTTTTTGTGTTTTATCCCAGGGGTTTTCTTATTTATTTATTTTTTAAACAGTCTCTTGTCCTGGAGTTGTTTCTGGGCTGTGACAAGTGGAAGTCATTCCACCAAATGCTTTGTCAAATCACAAGTTTGGGTACGACTTTAAATTTCCTAGTATTAATCTTAAGCATCAACATAGTTAAAATAGGTTAAACTTACTTAAATGATGATGTTTGGAGGGTGACCGTTTTAAGATCCTCTGTGGAGCTCCAGTACACAGCACGTGTTGACGTGTTGTCCGCATGTCCTACCTTTGAATAAATGCGGATGATAAGATCGTTTCATTTGGGATAGACTGATGTGCTGTCTCAAGCACCACCTTAACAAGTTGTCGGCATAGATGATAATTTTTGTTTCCCTGGCTGACTTGATTAATGACACAAGTATTTCATAGACAAGCTCACAGATACAATACAATTTGCTTGCCCCTGGTCATAAATATCAGATCCCTATAGATACAGGGTTGGACCACATTCCTGATATTGACGAGGGCAGGGAGACCATGGCGAGGTGCTTTTATGTTTTCTTGCTCCAGTCATATATTTTCACACAAAAATGCAATCCTCCTTGTGCAAAGCGCCGGCGGGCAGCTGATGAGCCGCCCGCTACGTCCTTGCCGTCACTCACCGCTGTCTGCTCCCTCGTTAGAGGTGGAATCTCATCGTCTCCCATATAGCAGCTTCCCTCATTATTTTCCTGCCTACTGCACCCATTCCGTGAAAAATTGGTCCCTCCAGAATGTGAGATTTCACTAAAAGCCTCTGTTTATCAAGATCAGGGGAGCACTTATTGCTGATGGATTAAATCAGTATTTTGGCGATTTTGGAAATGCTCTGACCAGCCCGGAACAATTGGAGAGGAACCCGGTCCAGATTTTCATCTTCATCTAATATTACTAGAATGACATTTTATAGCTTTAAGCATTTAACATTTTATGAACATTTTATAGCTTTAAACTGAAAAAACACTTCCTGTTAGCTATATCGTTTTCTCCTTTGCTTTTTTTGGGAGAACATAGATTGTGTGTACACACTGATGCACCCAAAGCTTCTTTCAGCGAGTCTATCTTTGTCAAGGAAATTGTCACTATGTGTCATTTGAGCTGGACGAGATGCTAATGAACCATTGTTCATGTGTCTTTGTACGGTCAGCTTATGGTAATCCATGGGGGCACAAGGGCTTCCCCCAATAACAGCCCTGAGGCGTATATGGCTCCTTTATGGTTCTGAATGAGCGGCTATGATGGCTGGTTGGGAATCGTGTTTCAGTGGCTTCAAGCCCCTCACCGCCCGCCATTACTACAGGGGTGCACTGCGTCGGGTCCAGCCCCTCACCGCCCGGCATTACTACAGGGGGGCACTGCGTCGGGTCCAGCCCCTCACCGCCCGGCATTACTACAGGGGGGCACTATATATATATATAGGTGTTAGCATTTTTTTAGTACGTAATAAGTGTCCATAATTAAGGATGACATTTAAGAATGTTTTGATTAAAATAGAAGTATCCTGGTCATTCTTCTCTTTTGAAGGCTTTCAAGCCCCAGCTCCGTGTGCAGTTGGTTCTTCCTGTGGTTCTCCGGGGGTGTTAGAATCTCCCTTTGTGTGGCTAAATGTCAGGCCCTGTTCCCTGTACAGCCAAAGCGCTGCATTATACATGCCAGAGCTTCCCACGAGACGGGCCGGGGTCGCATTGCCATTCAGCCAGCGCCTGCCTTCTGTACGGGATGCAAATGTTGATGAGGGACGTGCAGCGTGACAAGTGTGTGTGTGTATGTGGGGGGGTCACAGGATGGAGGGAATTCGGAGGAGTACCAGGAATCGGTGGCATCTTGCTTTTCCTGTGCAAAATGTTCCCACTTGCCTGAAGGTTGAGGTCCCTATCTGGCATTTTTTGAGTCTGATTATTTCTGTTCCCCTAGTTGCCCTGTTGGCTGGATGGTGCAGCCCGTCTGTATGTATTGGATTTACAGTTAAAACACTATGAATGTGGGGTTTCCCTTGTAATAACTGGTGTAAAGCTCTGCATTTCTGCCTTTGCTCCTGTGGCTGTAGAGGTTACCTTCCCGAACAGTGCGACTTTCTTTAGATGGGACGAGTATGATCGTAGGATTAAAATAAAAATGTACGTTTCCGCCTCGTGTGTTTCAAAATGTTATTTATTTTGTACTTTGATGTTTTTGTTGTGTAGCTGAGCGGGTTGTGCATTTGTGCCCATGCTTGTAAGGTTGTGGGTTTGAATCCCATTGCCGGCGGAGTCACCGCTAGCCCTTGAGCAAGGCCCTTAACCCCACTAGCTCCAGGGATACCAGCTGGCCCTACTCGCTGCATCCTCTCTGCGTCCTGGTTGGGTTTGACTCTGAACTGCAGGGTTTCGGTTTATAGCGTACAGTCAACGCGTCAGTAGTCGGGAGATGGTAATGGGCCCTTTTTCCTGCCCCCCCACAGAGATCCGCGCCCAGCTGGTGGAGCAGCAGAAATGCCTGGAGCAGCAGACGGAGATGCGGGTGCAGCTCCTCCAGGACCTGCAGGACTTCTTCCGGAAGAAGGCAGAGATCGAGGTGGAATACTCCCGAAACCTGGAGAAGCTGGCCGAGCGCTTCATGGCCAAGACGCGCAGCACCAAGGACCACCAGCAGTACAAGTGAGTGCATGGGGAACTTTTTGGAGAATTTCATTCAATGGTTTAAAGTCTCGTTGGTCTAAGGCTGCGAGCCGGACCATCTTGGTAACAGGGCCCACTTCCTGCACCCCAAGAGCTGAGCTGACTTTAATAGCATGTGACTCCTCCCTCCCTCCTAAGTCCATGTTTAAAAATATATTTTTTCCAGCTATGAATAAATGATTATGAATTATTGAGACTCAGTATCCCGCAGAAGCTCCTGCAGAAGGAGTGGGTACTTTCTCTGCTGGCTTTGTTTTAAATTTAAGGCTACAATTTCAGCTTTGGGTAATGTCCCTCCCCCACATTGCTGTGGATGACTATCTGCTTTAGGGTTGCCATTCCCAGCATGCTCCACTCCTCTGAGGTTTGAGGGCACAGATCAAACGATGCGTTTTGTGGCACTTTCCATATGGAGGGCAGAAGCACAAGGGGCTGCTTTTAGGGCTCATCGTTTATGTCTATAGCAGCACTTTTTAAATATGGATAGGGTAGCAGATTCATCATGTGAGGGTCAGGGGAGCCGTCATGCAAACTCCTACACCTCCTGCGTGTGCGTGCCCGTGTGTGCGTGCCCGTGTGTGCGTGCCCGTGTGTGCGTGCCCGTGTGTGAGTGCCCGTGTGTGAGTGCCCGTGTGTGCGTGCCCGTGTGTGCGTGCCCGTGTGTGAGTGCCCGTGTGTGCGTGCCCGTGTGTGAGTGCCTGTGTGTGCGTGCCCGTGTGTTGGCCCTCGGTGAGGAACGCGCCCCCCCGGGGCCGGTAGGCTCGGCCCCTAGGCTTCGCCGGGTCGGGTCTCAGTAGGTGCAGGCCACCTCTGGAAAACACATTTACGTTTTATTTGCACTGTGGGGGGAGAAAAGTGTGTCTAGAATGAAAGGGGGACATATGTTTTCCTCAGCCTGCATATAGATGGGGGGAGGAAGGAGAAACACATGGTTTTAGCAGATGTACCCTCAGACAGTGTGGGGTCTTAATCCTCCCTGCTTTTCTTTGCAAAATAATAAAAAATAAGACTGCAGTGCTCAGAGAGGGCAAGCAGATTATTTAAAAAGCTTCTTCCATAGAGCTAAATATGAAAAGTAAACACCCCCTGTCCACGCTGGTGGAACCGAGTGGTCTCTGTTGGTCGGCTAAGGGCGCTTATTTTGGGGTGTATTTAAATAGAGGTTTGTATGGGCTAAAGGGCGGAGGTTGGGGAAGCCTGCAGGCTCGCACACCGCTCCCGCCCCCCCCCCCAGCCATTACCGCTAAACCCGCGGACGGAGCTGGTGCTGTGTGAGCCATGCGCATTTAAATCGCAGCCTAATTAGCTGTCATCCCTGTGCAGCCGGGCTGCTGCTGACCAGGGTTTTTTTTTTTTGGTCTAAATGTTGTAATTTCACCCTGGGGGGGTGGGGGGGTCAGCGGGATTCTAAAGCGCTGGACGACGATGGCGTGGGGGCCTCATGGAGGCCTGAATCCAGGATTTCATTTTTTTTTTATTCTCTTTGTGATGTACAAGTGAGTCCCTGAAGAATGTGCTCTTCTGGAGCATTCTGTCAGCTGCAGGAGATCTTACCCCCCCACCTCCCGGGACGCAGAAAGGAGAAAAACTCAGTTTATCTAAGAAAAAGCAACAAGATAAAACTGCTTTTTACGGCCTGACTGGTATATCGCTGTGTGGCCTAGCAATCGATCTGCAGCGAGACGCAACTCCGTCCTGCCTTCTCAAGGTGCGGGCTGGGACAGAACCAGAACCCGCTGGAGAAGGAAGCTCCTCCCTGCCATGCCAAAGCCCGGCCATGCAGAGATTTGCCTTGTACATGGGTGCCTCCCAAGCCTCTGCTAGGCTCCCACGCCGTTCCAAACGTTTGGTCTGTTCCACCACACCAAGCACTAGTCTTCAGGCTCATAATTAGCAAGTGAGCTGTACTAAATATGGGTTCGTGTGGGGACTATTGATATGCTATGAAGAAGACCCAGAACCGGAATACAGAGGTTTTCCTTGCTTTCATGTTAGTTCTTCACTGTCCTGGTTAATGCAGAAGATCATCCCAGGCTAGATGTCCAAAGATCCCTGTGTAACATCTGCATTACAGACAGACGCAGAGCAAGTTGAGGAAAGAGGTTCTGCTTATTTCTATAACATCGGGAAATAGAGCCACTTGCTGTGTCCCAATAAAAACTTTTGCTTAGTTCTTTCTGCAGATTTAGTATATTATTCTGTGAGACTGCAGATATCCCTTCTCACACCACAGAAATGTGCTGCTAATCACAGCAGGACAGATGTCCTTTTAAGAGTCCCCGTCCCCCCCCACGCACTTTTCCAAGCACAAAACACTCAGGATAAGTGGCAGAAAGTCACAGACCTCATTTTTTGTGTCCCACCCACACGACTGCCTGGTGTTCTTGGTGGTAGACAGATTTGAGGCACACAGCAGGACAGAAAATTTGGGGGCCTTTTGTTTCCTGAGTGGACACGTTCATGGCTTTTTTACCCCCATAATGCACTGCTGCAGCGTTCCTATGAGCCTTGACACAGCGGCCACATCCTGCTTCCAGGAATGGCGTTTTATAGCCTGCCTGGGAATGTCGTTGACTGCGCAGGCGGCATGACTGCGCAGGCAGCAGCGAGATGGCATGAGTCGTGATCTGTACACCAACACATTCAATACTGTGATTTCTCCTTTATTCATATTTCCCCCAGGTTAGGCCCCTTTCCAGCCAGATCACGGTTTGTAACACATTGTAATATGGACTGAGTGGCATTTTGACGTCAGTAACACCAATAAGCGAAGTGTTATATTAAATGGTTAGCTATTGGGATTACTTCAGTATGCAAATCCACCAGACGGTAAAATGAATGATTCCTCAGACCTGCTAAATCATTACACATCAGTTTCTGAAAGAATAGATTGTTTTTCTTTCTTTAAGACAAATAGAGAACTGATACAGGGAGAGGGAGCGAAAATATGGCCTGTCTGGGAGGCAGCATGGACTGGATTGAGAAACGCTGATTTAGACATATGACATATGGATGGAGGGTGATGGCCAAATAGGCCAAATAGTCCTGCCGCTGAAGGTGACCCTCTGCCTTATTTGCTAAGGGACCCATAAAGGGACGCTAGACATGCTCTGCAGCCGAGACGATCCTGCAGGGTAGTGTGGCAGCCACTAGCATGCCAATCTCCTTTACGGCCCTTAGGTTTACAGACTGAGAGTGATGTTAGCCAGATGTAAACGCCGGCTGATGCCTTTATTAGTCAGGACAGAAAAGCTTTGTTAGACGTAGCCGTGGCAGGAGTCATATAAGTCTGCATTCGGTTCCCAAACATCCACCCACCACCTCGGCGCTGATGCAGGACCCAGGTACTTTCAGGGACTTCTAAAGGAGTGTGTCGGGCTTTTCGTCGGAGAGAGTTTTACTTCTTGGAGCCAGCATACTGCGGGGGGCACTGTTTCACGTTTGAATCCTCCTGAATAATGTACTGGGAGTCCCAGCTTGTCCTGTGAGGCCCAGTGACTCCAAGCTGTATCCCCGTCCTGGGTTACGGAGGACCGTCCTCTGTGCCTGTTTTTCCTGCTTGCAGCCCCGGGGCTTGTGTGAGCGTTTCGAGACTCCCTCCCCCTCTGCCCTGATTACAGGGTTTTGCTGTGAGGCTGTCCGCAGTACTCAGTGCTTCTAATTTCACAGCGCATTCCTCTTCATCTGTGAAAGGACTCTCTAATTAGAGACGCGATCTCATATTTCCTGGTTTACGAGTAATCCGGCCTCTCAGGGTTCTGATTCTGGAGAATCAGATCAGAGGCACAAGCCCAGCTTACTGTCTGATCCAAGGCCCCGTTTCAGCTCTGGATGCTGAGCCAGTGTACTGTGACCAGGAAGGGGTCCTGGTCACAGTAGTGTCAGTAGGCTTAAGGACCCCAGGCCGTCTATAAAATTTGCCTGATTCTTCCATTATTTGATTGTGAAAATTTAACCCATCATTTTCCTTGAATATCATTACATTCTGGTCGATGGGAGACAACAGATTGCTTTTAAAACAACTGTAGACACTATGTGATGATGTGCAATAGTAGTTTGTTGTCCTAGAGGTGTGAGGCGACAGTCCAAACCAAAGGACCACTCCTGCAGTTTGTTGTAATTCTCTCACTTTTTTATTTTTAAATTTATTCACCAGTTAAAAACAAGCAGCAGCAAGTGTTTTTCATTTGCTTCAGTCATATATTATTTCAATTCCTGTGTTTCCAGCCTCCATGACAGTTGAAAATAAGGGCACTTCGTCATGCCAGGATGTTTTGCTCCGTCGGTCTATCTCGTCACCCACCCCTCTGCCTGCCGTGCTTCAGGGACGGGGCCACACAGCTGGGGGGCGGGCCTTACAGAGGGGTTCCTCACCCAGTCCTTCCTGGCTGGCCTTGATGTGCCCAGAGCAGGGCCTCCATGCAGTTTGGCCCTTCTGACAGAAATGCTCTTTACCGAACAGCCAGAGGACATATTCGGCAGCGTCCAATAGTGAAGGAACAGGATACATTGTGGCTTATTTTACATTTAATTTAGCAGATGCTTCATATAACTCTGCCGACCCTGGGATTTGAACCTGGGACCTTCTGATCACACGCACAAGCTGCTAAGAGCCATAGAGGAAAGAACAGTTATTTTGATGTTGTGGGGTTTTTCCCATAGGAATGAATGGACAATCCCCACAAAGATATGAAAGCAAGTGTGCGTGCGTGTGTGTGTGTGCGTGCGTGTGTGTGCACGTTTCCCACCCCCTTTCTTATTCTTTAATCTACACATCTTTTTCTTGAGCCCAGCTTAAGTTCTTTTTTTTAACTTGTCTCACAGGTATCGCCATTGTCCTCTAGAGGCAGTAGTCCAGCCCACGGATAGCGCTCATTGGCCGAGCTGGCAGTAGTCCAGCCCACGGATAGCGCTCATTGGCCGAGGTGGCGGTAGTCCAGCCCACGGATAGCGCTCATTGGCCGAGGTGGCTGTGGGCCAGCCCACTGATAGCGTTCATTGGACGAGCCGGCTGTGTGCTAGCCCACTGATAGCGCTCATTGGCTGAGCTGGCTGTGTGCCAGCCCACTGATAGCGCTCATTGGTCGAGCTGGCGGTAGTCCAGCCCACGGATAGCGCTCATTGGCTGAGATGGCTGTGTGCCAGCCCACTGATAGCGCTCTTTGGTCGAGCTGGCGGTAGTCCAGCCCACGGATAGCGCTCATTGGCTGAGGTGGCGGTAGTCCAGTCCACGGATAGCGCTCATTGGCCGAGGTGGCTGTGAGCCAGCCCACTGATAGCGCTCACTGGCCAAGCTGGCTGTGTGCCAGCCCACTGATAGCGCTCATTGGCCGAGCTGTCTGTGGGCCAGCCCACGGATAGCGCTCATTGGCCGAGCTGGCGGTAGGCCAGCCCACGGATCCAGCAGCCCAGTGCAGCCGAATGCGCTTAACCTCGCAGTGACTTGCGAGGTTAAGCGCGAGATTGACGTGCCAGCCCACTGATAGTGCTCATTGGTCGAGCTGGCGGTAGTCCAACCCACGGATAGCGCTCTTTGGTCGAGCTGGCGGTATTCCAGCCCACGGATAGCGCTCATTGGCCGAGGTGGCGGTAGTCCAGCCCACAGATCCAGCAGCCCAGTGCAGCCGAATGCGCTTAACCTCGCAGTGACTTGCTTGTGCCGGTGTTCAGGCCGTTTGGGCGTGCCGTCCTCTGCCCTTCTACTCAACCCTGAGTCACAAGTGCTAGGAATTTCAAGTCAGGAAGTGTCAGTAAGCCCAAGGTGTTTGTTAGGGAGATCCTGACTGTTGAACCCAGATCCTGTAATTACTGACACCAATTCCTAATCCCCTTAAGCCGCTGTAACGCGTCTCCCTTCATTCATACTGCTTCTGTAGTTACCCTCCCCTCGAACCTGTCTGCGTGTTCAGTCACATCCAGCGGCCAGGGTGCTGCTCGCAATGGAAACGCCACTCCGGCAAGTCTGAGCTCCCCCTTGGTGCTACCTTTTTTTTTTTTAATTTCCGCTTGAAGACGTTCCGCCTGACCACTGCCTGCCCCGTTTAGGTCCTGGCATGGACCGCTGCATCCCTTGGGGGGCAGGAGGGGGGGGGAGGGGCAGACACTTCGTCAAAAGCTGTATGTTTTATGGGGGCCGTCTGAGGGCCCCTGGAATGTTTATGCTGTGTTCCTGGGAACACCGGGGGCTTTGTTGTATGCCGGCAGTGCGGTTCCTCGAGATTCAGGAGCGATTTTTAAGCAGTGCTGAGATGTGTCGGGGCTAGCCCACCCTCCACCCCCCTCCCCCCACTGCTGTAAATCGACGGAGGGGTTAGCCTGGGCGTGATTCACATCTTAAGAAAACAACTTTGTGACAAATGCGCTCCCTAAACCTGCACCTACTGCCAGGCGGTCTGCGTCCATGGCTCCCGGCTCTCCGGATCCTGCCAGGCGGTCTGCGTCCATGGCTCCCGGCTCTCCGGATCCTGCCAGGCGCTCTGCGTCCATGGCTCCCGGCTCTCCGGATCCTGCCAGGCGCTCTGCGTCCATGGCTCCCGGCTCTCCGGATCCTGCCAGGGAGCGTTTATTTCTTATTTTATGAAATGCGTGCAATCGTGCTGAAGTACCCTGCCATTCTTCGTAATGGTACAGCCTGGACCATAACAGGCCGTGTGCCCGGTTCACATGAATGTCACTGGGCTGGGACCTGGAATTTGTTCTCATGAAACACCCTCTGCTTAGCTTTGCTGTGGTTCTTTTTGGTCTCGTCTCACTTCCAGGAAGGACCAAAACCTTCTGTCACCGGTGAACTGCTGGTACCTGCTACTGAACCAGGTGAGGAGGGAGAGCAGGGACCACGCCACCCTCGGCGACCTCTATCTCAACAACGTCATCACGCGCGTCATGCAGGTCAGCGACGACTCCAGCCGACTCCTGAAGAAGGTGAGAGCTGCTCCCCGCCGGAATAATGAGTGTACACAGAATGTCAGGGCAGAAGGCGCCAGGAGCCGGGGTGCCCACTCGTCCGGCTTTCGTATGTGTCACTCCTAGAGTGCCCGTCCGCTCCACTCCATCCGCACAGTCCGGTTTTCCAGTCCTCTGTCTGGGCTGCTGTTGGGTGTCTACCTTCCAGCCCCCTGGTCCACCTTTTCCCCTCCCCCGTTACCCATCCCTTCATCAATAACTAGTCCCACTCACCCCCACCCATCAAATGTGTAATCCCCGTACACAGATGCCCACAAGGGCTACGCTTGCAATTATTAATTTCTTTTTGTTACTGAGATAACAACGAGGTAATCCTCGGCTTCCATAGTTTGTGCGTGATGTATATCCTCCCACCAAAAGCAATGAGTGGGTGTCCTCCTTTTCAGAGTCATGCCAGTGGTCACCGTGCTAGGAGCTGATTAATACCTAAGCTGTCCTAGGCTATCTACATCAGGGCCTCCAGATTAAAGGGGCTTGTGGCTCTGTGGGCTAGGACACCATGCCTCTGATCAGAGGGTTGTCGGTTCAAATCCAGTCGGCAGAGTGATGTCACTATTGGGCCCCGGAGCAAGGCCCTTAGCCCCCGTCTGCTTCAGGGACTGTCTGACCCTCCTTTCAGTTGTGCATTTGTTATGGATAAAAGCATCTGTTAAATAAGTAAGATAAATTAATCCACCCTTAAGGGTGTGCAAGGAATCAATTTGAATCAAATATGATGAATCTAAGGGTTTTTCAGTGGGGTTTTAAAAGTGACGTTTGGTTGTCAGATACGGTTGACTATAACCTGCCTGCTCTTTCATTGCGACTCCTGGTCACATTGGGGGTAGCTTCCGGGCGCAGTAGGCGGAGCCTGTGTCATATGTCTGGCGTATGCCTAAAAAGATGCCAAACCACCACCGCAGATGCTGCTCACAGGCTTCTGTCTGTTCTGTCCCCTCTCTACAAAGAAAAGGTTTCTGCCACTAGGGTCCCCTGGAAAATCTGTAGACCATCTCTTCAATGCTGATGTTTTTTTTTAGTGGGAAACCTTGTATGATTATGCAGAAAATGTCTGAAGGTGGTGTCAAGATGTCAAGACTTTTTTGGGTCAGGATCTGTTTTTATTAGTTTCTCTTAGTCACTTTTTACTGCTGTAGTTGAGGTAGAATGCCTGCTGACTTGTAAGGAATATTAAATAATTAGAGAAAAGGCGTGGAGCTGATTGTTTTGCTGGGTTAGGGTTAGGGTTGTTGTAATTCTGCGGAGAGTTTAGTTGGAGCAGGGGTGTGGGATTTGGAGATGAGAACCACAGAAGCTGTTTTGCTGATGTCATCGGCTGAGTCTCACTGAGATCCCGGTGATGCTGGAACAGCATGTCCCTCAGGCCCGTACCATTGGGGGGTGTTGGTGGGGTCTTTGCGATGCGTGAATTCATTTGATGTTGCAGATCATTTTAATTTCCACACTTGCTCATGTTCACTCCGTGAGTATGAGGGGCTGAATCGTTTACCTGTCTCTGGATGTTTTAAGGACTAGATGTTTGATATGCGTGCCTTTTGTATGCACTAAAGGGGCATAGGTAAGGTTACCACCTAATCCATGTCAGAAGAACACTTTGAGCTACTTCAGGTTTTATAAACATACTTTAAACCTGAAAGGCTCCTGTGCTTGGCTGATTAGTTCAGTTCTTCTTGTGCTTTGACTGGTTTGTTTCACATTAACACTCATGACACATGCATGATTATAGGAGGCTGACCAATCAGCATGCAGCAAGAATTCGGCGCTTAAGTGAAATCCAGGTCCTTTTGATTGAAATGGTAGTTTACAAACCCTGTCCTAGCTCAACATGGATTAGGTGGTAATCGGAGGCACAGTGAGAGTGGCGGGACATGGCCCTGTTTCCAACAGTAAGATGCATTCGGACCGGTTCCAGCATGGCTTGGCCTTCAAATTAGCGCATTGCTGTGTCTTTGGTCTTAAAGGAGTCTTCGCACCAATTGTGTTTGTTCTGGAGGACTCTAGAAACGACCGCCCCCCCCCGCACCCCCACACACACACACACACCAACACCCACACACATACACACACACAAATATACAAACACACACACACATACACACCCACACAAATATACATACACACACACACACACACACACACA
>JAODKM010000001.1:3614375-3636421 GCA_026780845.1 Petrocephalus sullivani | reverse complement strand
CAAGGTAGAAAATAACTGTTTTTTATCACACTGTGGGGACATTGGGTCCCCACAACATAATATAAATATGTCCACACGCACACCCACATTCTGTGGGTCATTTTTGTAGCTGCCATACTGCATTGTCCTTTCCCATAACGTGAAGCACATATAAGAGGGACCAGTCTGCGTTTCCACCCAGAACATCGTGACTCTGACTTTGTCAGGCACAACTTGCTGCCTCGTTTCTTGTCCTCTGTTTCAGAGCGGAGAGCAAATTTGACCTTTGACTCGGGAGCTCGTACACGCCTTTCATTGGAAAGGTACCTTGTCATTTCATTAGTTCTTTGGTGTGGTTTCTTTTGTCTTCCTTTAATTTATGAGGCATCACTCTTAAATTGCCTGTCTGCCCCAATAAAATGTTAAGTTTAGTATCTCGTCAGATTCTTTTCCAACATGCTGTATGTATTCAGGGTACTGTCATCCTGATACATTTCCTGCTTCAACTACAGCTAAGCTCCTTTACTCCAGGGGCCTGCATCACAAAGCTGGATTTCTGAAGCTGAATAGCATGTTAGACTTAAGGTAGCCTGGGCTAAATGTAAGTGAATGAGGATAAAGTTCATTTGAACTGGATTACTTAAGTCTGACAAGTTATCCGGCTAAGCAAGAAATCCAGTTTCGTGACACTGGCTCTTGCTTGTTTTTTTTGTTTTGTAAGGTTTGTCTGCCCACTGTTGGTATGTGCCATACTACTACTACTACTACTACTACTACTTTTTAATAAAGTTTTATTCCTGGAAGGCCCTGTTTAAAAGGTCTGTTCTAATCACCACGTGAGGCCTGGGCACCTTTCTGTGTTCAGACCCCCTTGTTCTTGTGGCTCTCTGCTTGTTCTGGTTTCCTGGGCAGTCAGGTGTGTCTAACGATCTCGCTAGTTCCCCTCCTTGACGTCCTAACATGTGCCCAAACCGCGTGAGAATTAGCAGGAGATTTTAAATGAATGCCAAGAGTGGCTCCTCAGCAAGCCGCAGCCAGCAATCGGGAGAGGCGATGGAGCCAGCAGGGGGGCCTGTAAATTGGGCCGCTTGCTGACCATCCCATCCAAAAAACCCCACTGTCACTAAAGCGGTGCTTCTCTGGCTAAAGAAATGAGGGCCCTAGGTTGCGATTCTGTGTGAGGAGGAGTGTCACTGTCCTCCAGTGTAGATTACACATGTATTTTGTGCTTGTTACAGCACCTACCTCAGGCGCCCTGCTGTTTACCAGAAATTTCCCACCCGGGGCTGTTTAATTGAGCTCTGTGTCACTGCTGCGTCCTCACAGATCACATAACCTTCAGATGAGTGACAGAGGGGGGAGCCCAAGGGGGGTTGGGGGGGGTAGTGTTTAGGCACAGATTGAGTGTGTGGAATGTGCTATCCTGTCCTGTGCCACAGTACCAGTGTCCTTAGATGGCCCGGTCCAGCAAGATCGTTACAGACTGCTGCCTGTGATTTTGGCTTGAGAAAAACACTCTGTAATCTCCAAATGCACTGCACTCTTTTCATAGGAATGAGTTTTAATTCAAATAAGGTTAATTGCTGTTTAGGAAATGAACCAAAGATGACAAAACAATGCTATTTAATTGATTCATGTCCTCTCTGCCACTTTGAACTAATACCTGCTAAGAATCCAGGCACGTTGTTTTAGCCAGACAGGCAGGAGGAGTAATAGCTACAGATGAAAGAGCACGGTCTCAGTGTCCCATGTGTCCCTGAGCGCCTGGTCATTCTCCCATAATGCCTTGTTTTGTGTTGATACAAAGCTTACAAAGATACAAAGTACTGGCTGTAATCATCATTTCTCCTGCTCTTTGTAACAGACCAGGCATGACTGAGTCTGAGGCTTCTATGAATCACCCTGTCATGAAGCAGGAAAACGGAATCTATGGCATTGAGACCAATCACGGCAGGTTCGGTCACAGCCAGGTGGTTCATTATACGTCCCTTGAAGTACTTATCAAGTGACCTCGCAGTCCATTGTGTCAGCGTTGAGTTTGACGGTCATTGTCAACCAAACGTCTCGCAATCTTCCCCAAGGGCATGTGTTTCCAGAAGTGTTTCACGCTCACTTGTGGTCTTAGCGTACTTTTCCGCTGCTATTTTACTCGTGTGTGGCTACACCTGGGCAGGTGTGTCATCTGGAGTCCTGTAATGCAGGATACCGATCACCCGAAACTTGCTGCTACCTTTGGACGCTGCACCTGTGCTCCGAAGGTCATCGGCAGCAGGTCCCATGGTCAGCCGAGTGACTTCACTTTGAGCCCTTCAGCAAGCAGCTTAACCCTGAGTCACTCCCTGAGTTGATTCTCCCTGGGGCGCACTCCTGACACCATTCCTTGTGTCTGCGGTATGGAGATTCTTCTACTGGATGTTGACCCCCCCCCCTTCTGTGCTCCTCTAAGACTCATCCACCCCATTGTAGAGAGTTCCGTCAGACCCCCAGGTGGTCTTCCTCCTCCATCCCTGCCGACATGCTTGCTGTCTGTCCCTCATGGTCCCACTTCCGTTGGTCTGGAGGATACGTGGGTGAACATTAAAGTGAATGGGTATCTTTAACTCAGAAAATGAGTCATAAAACGGAGACAAATGGAATTTTTTTACCTTGGGGGTCGTTCTGAATTTCTGCTATAATCGTTTCAGTATAAACTATCAATCAGATTTTGCACTGTAAATGCTAAAAACTTCAGCGAGACACACGTGTGTAGTTTAATTCCTGTTTGCCAAGGACTGGGAAGTGTGTCTATTTTCATGACCATAAATTCAGCTTTCAAATTTATTTATGGCGTTAAGCGTTGAGATCAAAGCTGACGAATTCCCTCTCCTCCCTGTTGGGTGGGGGGGTGGGGGCAGAGTGGGATTCTTTTTCTCTTTTTTCCTGGAGTCTTGTTACTGCCAGCTGCAGGGCAGTGCCCTTAGAATGAGATTAATGCTCATGTAATCATCTAAGTGTACGTGGTTTTGGGCCAGTACCTAAAGGAGTAGATGGGTGTGATTGCTGATGGTTGCAGCATGTTGGGGGGGGGGGTGCACCACAGCCCAAATTCTGTAATCTGACCCCATGTAGACTCAGCGTTCCACAGAAACAAACACACTTAATTCCACGGCCTGCATCCTCCCAGTTGCGAGTGAAGCCTTGCATTCTGCTTTTGGCAGTCAGTGGGGCGATATGCTGATGACATCACCATTTCCCATTTTCAGACCAAAGAGATCACCTATCAGCTCCAGGAAGACTTGATGAAGGTCCTGAATGAGCTTTATACTGTAAGTATCCCTCTGTCTGTTCACCCCTTAGTCACGTGTAATCACTTCCTGATGAACATTACATCAACACTCACATTCTGTGGTCTTGTTTCAGTACTTGTCTTGGTGGCAGGCACTAATCGATTTTACAGGAAATGAAAGAAAATGCTGAACACGTTCTCAGGAGGTTGCTTTAAGGGAGGCATAGTTGATGTTTTCTTAGGTATGAAGACTTCAGTGTCTACCTTGGGAATATTTTGACACTTGAAGCTTCTGAAAAACACACATCCATTGTGGCTGTTGCCAGTCTACTGGAGCCTCAAGAGGTATTTTTTTAAACTCTGGGGTCACTTTTGAGAATAACCTTTAAAATTCACTGCCTTTCTTGAAATCCTTGATGCAGCAATGGCCTTGGAGAGGTTCTGTGTGTAAAACTGTGATTGGTAGTAAATTCAGCAGGCTTACCTGGTAATGTCAGCTAGATTACAGCACCACAGAAAAACATAGAGCCTTATGTGGGCCCAGCTGCAGGCCAAGATGAGAGATTTAAGATCTCTGGGTTTCTGTCTCTCTAGAAGCAAGACATTGCTATAAGGGCACTGAGGGACATTTTACGTAGAGCTCTATGTTGATTATTCTGCTCTGGACAGACTAGTTGTTTTTACAGAAAAGTATCTGACCAGCTTCGTGTATCAGAGTAACTGAGTTAATGGATCGTAACAGGTGATCTCCAAACCATGGCATTATGAAGGAATAACTGTGTGCCTCGAGGAGGTACAAAGTAGCTGTCGGAGATTCGGACATGACCTCTGAAACTAGAAAGAAGAGCATGTCACCTTGTTCCCGTGCTGTCAGGCAAGATCATATCTTCAGTACCACTCCTGCCAGGTGGGAACCATGGTAACAATAATGCTCAGGTTTTCTGCTGGGTGATGCGTTTTTCCGAGGTCGATTTACAGCAGTTCGCAAGATGGACAGATGGAAGGCGGCATTTTTAACGTGGCACTCCTGCGAGAGAGTCCACGGCATCCCGATATAGCCTGCGGCCGAAATGCTCGCCGGGGTTGCGTCAGAAAGCCGCCACTCCCCTACGGGCTTCCGTCAGCCCGCAAAATAACAGGTCTGCTCCGCTACTAAATCCGTCCCGCTAAAAGCGGGGGGGAGGTAAACACGCGGCCCGTTCCAAACCAGTAAGTGCAGAGTGTGGTGTGAGGTCGCTTGTCTGCTGGAGCCACGTGGCACGTGGTGTGACTCCTATTAAGAGGACAAAACAAAGAGACGGCCTACTGCAGCTCGATTACACCAGAGTCAAGCAGAGTCTAAGGGACATTCTCCGTCCTCCACTGTGTGCTGTGTAGCTCTACAGCCCAGTCAGGCTGTTTCCAGTGGAGACCCTTTGCATTTAATTTCCATTGAGTTCCATTACTTCCAGCTCCGCTGATCACTAGAGCCCGGCTGTCGTGACAAGGGGCTGTTTGTCAGCACTTTCACCACAGCCATTGGCTCTTTCTGCTAGCATGCAGCTTATGACTCCTAAATCCTGCTCCTGAGATCATGAGATGTGGCACAGGAAGGCTGAGTGGATGAAGGAATGCCCTGGGCCTTCTCAGCATGCCTTTTAAAGACCGTTTGTGGGGCGCTGTTCCTTTGCCACTCCTCCTTGACATAAAGACCCTCCCGCAGGTGGCACTGAGCCCCCACAAGCCACGGATTTTCACTCCAGCTGATAACCAAATGGCTTCGCTTTCGTTGTCTGCTGTGTGCAGAGCATTTTATAGCACGGTGCCCAGAAAGTGGCATGAGCCCTGCTCCTCGGGTGTCTGTCATCTGCCTGCTCTGGTCTCTCTAGAAGCTGTGTAATGTCCCAGCATGACGAGGGGGTCCGGTTGCGTTCAGAAGATCCCTCAGGAGCCACAGTTGACACTTGGCCCTCCTTGCCTCTCCTGTCAGAGACTCGGGCGGTTTTGTTTTTCATTCCACCACTGCCTGCAACCCGGGCTCTAGTTTCTAGGGGAGATGATGAGATGTTTGTGGTCCCTTTGTAGTCCGCCATTTGCGGTGGTCATTCCTAACTTAGCTATGGGTGCTTCAGAGATGGTAGTCCAAGATTCAATTTTGCCGAATGTCGTGAAATATCGCAGACGGCCACAAACTGCTGCAAATCATGGGAATCCCTCTGCGGTGGCATGCTGCAGTCCTGCTGCCTCCTGCCTCCTGCTCTTTTGACCTGTGGCCTCTTTCCTGGGCTCAGGTGATGAAGACGTACCATATGTACCACACGGAGAGCATGAGCGCCGAGTGCAAGCTCAAGGAAGCCGAGAAGCAGGAGGAGCGGCAGGTGGGCCGTGCCGGGGACCCCGTCTTCAGCATGCGCATGGAGGACAGGAACCAGAGACGCAGCTCCACCAAAAAGATAGAGAAGATGAAAGAGAAGGTATGGAGGTCGAAGGCTGGCTGCCAGATACTCTCTGAATACCATGTGCAGCCTCGCGTCAACAGCACCGGAACTTTCCATGCTGTTTTCATTGTTATTCTTCCTGTCAGCCGTAGCATCTCGTTTTTTTATGCTGACGTTGGACGCTTTCTGTATCTTGTGTGTGTGGGTATTCATGCACAAACACAGATGACAGGTATGGGGTCTGCAGTATGTGGTCTTAAATAGCTTTGGTTTCTGAAGTGTTCCCTTGATGATTCATGTAGCAGTCATGGCTGTGTAGTTTTTACGAAGCGTTCCTGGAAGCAGAGAGTTGGTGATGAGACGCCCAGCATGGCTTACTGTCCGTGAGTCCGTCTGTGGGGGGGACATGACTGGAGAAGAGGAAGTAGACTCGTGGAGGTTGATCTCCCCCCCCCTTCCTTTCCAGACTGAGTAGAGTTTGCTGGGATGGTGTTTATTCTGTCTGGCTGACTTCCCTGTCGGAGATGATCTAAGCTTCCCTATTGTGTGTCCAGCAGATGTCAATCTTGCAGTCCACAGCTTCTGGCATGAACCAGGAGGATGCTATCTCATCAGTAAAATGCTTTCTGGAGTTTTAACATTGTTGTCTCCTTCTGGCTCTCCCCCAATCTGCAGCGACAAGCCAAATACTCGGAGAACAAGCTGAAATTGATCAAAGCACGCAACGAATATCTGCTGACTCTGGAAGCCACAAATTCTTCCGTGTTCAAGTATTACATTCACGACCTGTCCGACTTGATCGACGTGAGTACTTTGGGGTGGGGCAGGGGTGCTCACCTCGTGTGTAACACGAAATACGTGAAACTGTCCAAATGAGCAGCTGGTTGCGGGTGTTGGGGGGCCACGTGAAAGCAGACCCCCGCCCCCTTGGAGGTTCAGTCTCGTCGGGCGCTCCTTCCTCTGGAGTTGATCAGATACCCGACTCTGGTTCTGCTATGTTTATCTTCTGTGAAGGCTGCATGCTTCCAGTTGAAGTTCTATCCTGAAAGACCCCTCGTCCCTTAAGGGACAGACAGCTGCAGACAGACCACAGGTGAAGAGTTTAACTTGTTTCAAGGGGTTGTCTGGGAAGATGAATGCATCTCACAGGGAGCTGTTCCAAGCCCCTTACTTTATGGTGTCTAAGCTCTGGTAAGGAGGTCTATGGTTGTTGGGTCACCTCAGGTGAGCAACCAAACATTATGTGTGATGCCTGCTTGCGTGAGGTCTTGTCTCAGGCTTGCTGGCCTGTACACAGTCTGCTCATGGACCTTGATGCTGGGGGGCCGTGTTCCAGATCGATAGATATACATGAGTATACATTCGGATTACCAGAGTAAGACAGCCGCCCAAGGCTGGTGAACACAGACACTTACTGTAACGATGGAAGCCCATGTAGTGCCGGTGCCGCCCTGAGATGCTGCCCCCTGCGAAGGTGGCACCCTAGGCAGCCGCCTGTGTTGACTGGCACTGAACGCGTAACATGAAGGGGGAATGCTTGTGCGTCAGTCATTTTGTGTAATACACTTATTTATTATGGCTGTATTAAAGCAATTTCGGTAGCTTTTGATACTTTTCTGTAAAGTTTCGGTAACTTGTCACCTGATTCCCACTGGCTAACAGCAGATGGCATCGCCTTCCCCCTTTATGATTTGCCGTCGCCGTTATTTTTTGCATGATGCTACGTTTCAGCCAGATATACGCGGCATATAGGAGCGCCCCGCCCCCCAGATATACGCGGCATATAGGAGCGCCCCGCCCCGGGAACCTGCGAAAGCGAGTCCCATTACGCTCTCTGCTCCTCCATGTCTGCCACGTGCTGTCTGCACAGAACCCCTTTAAGAGCCGGCCAGAAATGATGTGTTTACACACTGCTCTCCCTGGGATATTATTTTTCAGTTAGGAAGCAAAGGTGTAGTTTCCCAGAATTGCCCATGAAAGCTGAGAGCCTGCAGCGTCTTAACTAGGTTTCACGAGCTGCCATTCCTGACATCGTTTGGTAGAGTGGAAGTCTGACCCGCTGGCTCACCCTCTTTCCGCACCCTCAGCAGACCCTTTCCGGGATGCCGCTGTCTGCTACTCTGATGGCTCCATAGCGCTCCAACCGTGGCTCAGTAAAATCTACCAAAAAAACACATTGAACTAGGTACCAAACTAAAGCTTGAAAAACAAAGATTTGCAGGAGATTTGTAGCAAAGTCCAACAATCAATGACAGAGCCCTCCTACCACATAGCCATGTATCAGAAACCATTAAAGATAATTAATTGCGTCATTATTTGGAATCAAAATAGAACATTCTGACGTCAAATCTAACCAGTTTCACACCTGTTGGTACCTACATTAAAGGGTTACGAGCAGTCTCTGTGAAGCCCGAGTGCAGCGGTTTTTTTTGAGTTTATTTCTCCCTCGGGGACAAATAGTTTTTTGAACTGAATTTAATTGACCATTGCAGCCTTCTGTTTGTGCAGTGCTGCGACCTGGGATACCACGCCAGCCTGAACCGCGCTCTCCGCACCTACCTCTCAGCGGAATACAACCTGGAGACGTCGCGGCACGAGGGCCTCGACATCATCGAGAACGCCGTGGACAGCCTGGACCCCCGCAGCGACCGGCAGCGGCTCATGGAGATGTACCCCACCTCTTTCTGCCCCCCTGCCAAATTTGAATTCCAGCCCCACATGGGGGACGAGGTCAGTAATGATCTTTTTTTGGTGGTTTCTGTGATAGTGCATACAATTTAAAATGAGATTTCTGGGAACACGCTAGCAAATTTTTCGTTTGTTTTTACTTGCACACAACCTCCTGTCCGGTGACGCACTCCTCTTCCTGTCAGATGTGTCAGATCACGGTGCAGCCTCAGGTTCACGCCGAGCTTCTGCTGAGGTTTCAGCAGCTGCAGTCACGCCTCGCCATGCTCAAGATCGAAAGCGAAGAGGTGGGTCCCGACCCTCCACAACTGACTACATTCTCGGTTATTCCTCCAATTTGATGGAACAGACATTTTCAGCAAACCCTGCAATGGAAAAAGGTCAATGGTGGTCAAAGGTCAATGGTGGTCAAAGGTCAATTGATTACAATCATTCTCATGGCATTTTTTTGTCTTTTAAAAATAAAATGAAAACCATTCTCTTTTTTTTCCAGCAGATGCCTAGTAGGCATACACACATGTAGCACATTCCTTTATGGCCATATCTGCACCTTTCTCAGGCCAAGGACCTCATTTTTCAGGAACAGCGCCCACTTGCCTCCTGGAACATGACTGCTCTTATCACAAATCCACCTCCTCTGAGCTTCACTCTAAATAAATCTGCCTACAAGTGGCTTCAATTAACGCTGGATTCTGTATCTGTTTGAAAAGTAGGGCCTGATAGTTACAGACTTGTGGGTAAGGAGAGATGAATCTGCAAGCTGAACATTTCACCTCTGCAGAAAACTGCCCTGTGCGAAACATAGAATGATGTTACTTAGAGAGCTGTCACCCAGCTACTGTTGCAAAATTTATTTTAAAAATGAAGTAAGAGTTGACATCTCTAACCTCAGCAGGCTTAGCACCTGATTTTTAGATTAATTTTCCAGACTTTTGTAACAGATTTTGCTTCGCTGAGTACTGTAATACTTTTTAATGGTGGCTTTTGTCTACTACGGAATACAGCCGGGGGAGAAGTCATCTGGGTGATGGAGATTCTCTACTTAGCTCTCCGACTCGCTGAACAGTCTCTCAGGCCCCCTGGAGAGCAGGGACCGAACAGGACATTCCTGTCGCCCCCTCAGTTTGGCTGTTTTCCTTGGCAATTTTTGTGACAGCTGTTGATGCCCGTCATAACGCACTGCATCCTTGTCAGCTTTCTCTCCCAAGCATTAAACCTTTCAGCGAACTTCGGCTTGCTCACTCGAAGGCCTTTTTCATAAAATAAAGATGAGGCGGAGTCTCACCTTTCATTTCCTTTAGGGAAGAGCCCTTGCATCATTTCTCTCACCCTCTTTCTTACCTCAGTCTGCTCCCCCGTGTTCGTTGATTCAGGCCTTGTCTCGAGTCTTTTGATGAAATGAAACATGCTCTGTCTACGCATCTCCATACTGCTGCCGGGCCTGGATCGTAGCTTCAGATAACGGGTGTGGAAATCGCAGCCATTCACATGGGTCGCTTTGAAGTGCCTGTGAATTTCCTGGCCGTTACCCGTTCCGTGCCGTGTTGTGTTAGAGCCAGAATAAGGTTCCCTTATGCAGAATTGGCTGGGCTTTCATTTTATCTCCCTGATGCTTCTCTCCGAAGTGATTTGCAAGTTGACGCTACGAAATGGAGCGTTAAGCAACAAAGACATCAAAGACGTCAACGCAAGCGTGTTATCAGTAAGCGCAGAAAATCTCGGTACATGTATGGGATCCAAAACGATTACTGCATAATATCGGAGGGAGGTTAGATTGTGCTCACTTATCACGATACAGCCAACACCGAAAGCTAAAAATAGACCTCCATGTCAATGCAGATGACAGCTGGAGCCAAGGGAAGAAGCTTATGGGTGCAGCAGGAGTTTTTGATGATTACTGTGCAGACCAGAGCTGATTCTATTCTGCAAACTCAGTCTTGAGTCTGAGGAGAAGCTTGTGCTTTCCCTTGACGGTCATGGTCAAAGAATGATGGGATTCAATTTTCCGACCTTTCAGACCTAGACCCGTCACGTAACCTGATGTAAGGGAACACAATAACCTAGAAAGTGTGGGAGTTGGATGGGATCTTGCACATATGCCATTCCCTTGGCAGTGTTGTATGCCAGTACCAAGGCCTTGAACTTGAGATGAACCCCACCTGTTAGCCAGTAACAGGAGACCAAGTGGGGAAGGGTTTAGGGAAGTTGAACCCAGCAGCATTCTGTTATCTGTGTTACTTAATCCCTCCTTTTCTTGTTATTCTTGTAGCCTTCAAACCCCCACTGCCCCTCCCCTGCATTTGGTTTTTTGTTGATATCTTGTTGGCTTGTCAAAGGCCTGTATCCTGGCCTTCTTCAGAGGGAGGCTCATTCCAGGAGCCGCATGGTTAACCATGATGGGGGGAGGAGAGGTCTTCAACCGCCAGGAAGGCCCGAGTCCTGTTGTCATTATCAATAGAAGCACAGCTGTTTCCTGGACGCTCCGCGACACCAAGGGCATTGAAATGCTGACGGATATTCTGCCACCTTCGATGGCCTCCGTGTCCCGCTTTTTAAGGGATGTTCGATCATGGCCCCTGATCCCAGCTCCGGCAGCAGGAATTACAGGATATGTTTACTTGTTTCTTACCTCTTTGAGTGATAGACACAGTTTTTTCCGTCTTTGTTCGGTTTCTTGGTAGAATAACAATTGGAGCCTACATGGGGTTGTTTGGTTGAATCTTTTAAGGGACTTTTTACAGGTTTCTACAGCTGGATATTTTCAGCTTCATTTTCACACGTATTTGTGGAATAGAAGGGGGGGGTTCTTATAGTGATGAACTGACCTTCAAGTTATGTCTGTGTCTCAGAACGCTACACTGCCTGCCACCAGCATGCTCTTTATTCGGTAAGCTCTGAAGGTGTGGATTGCACTGTAATTTCCTGAGCCAAACATCAGTGTGTGTCCATCTGCTCTATGCCGCGATGCTGCCATGGATACAGCGTATAGGAGGACCTCTCTGCTCTACGGCCTTAGCGGCAAAACTTGAAGTGACTGTCATTGATTTGCCAGTACCTTCTACACACTTTTGGAAAGCTGCTGTTTTAAGAGAGCCCTCTAAGCTTACTCGACAAGATGATTACGTCCGGCAAGTCGGTTTTTAAGGGGAATTTGGAGTGATCTGTGTTGCAGACCACACTTAGTCAAGCAATGCAGTCCTTCCAGTTTTCTAAAGATAATTTGCTTAAGCAAATTATGTCAGGTCAGCTTTCAGAAGAGTGCAGGTCTGGTCAGGGTCCAGACATTCAGTTTCCTGATGGCTCTAACCGATAGGCAGATAGATAGTGTGGGGGGGTCTGGCAGAAACCACACAGCTTTGAATCATTAAGACAGGGTGGAATTTAAGGGAGCCGAGTCAGGTTGGTGATGCTGCAATATGGATAAGAGTGTCCTGAAACTCGTGTAAGACACAAAAAGTGTTAAACTCAGGGATTAAGTTGATATGAGGTACCTTTGGGGCTGAGGTCAAAGAGATTCTGACCAAACAGTACTTTGAACTATAGTGAGGATGTCTCCAGGTGGCTGGTTAAGCCTTTTGGGAACAAGAGACAATTGATCTGTGATCTGGTCCAGAGAGCCTGAATTTGGGTGGCTGGGCAGCCATCCGTGGTAATTCCACGGGGGAACATCCTGTTGGTGAATCCCTGGTAGAATTGCCTTGCACGTCTCCCTATTCCTCCTGATGTTACTTGTATTTCTTTAGCTCTAGGTAATTAGTTGCCTAAGGTAAAAATGGGATAGATTCAGTAGATAGCTGATATACCTTTTTAACATAGCCACCTCATGACTGTCAGTATTGCGCAGTACTAGATCTATCACATGTATAGTTCAGGGCAGTGTTCTGCTGAGAAAACTATGCCGAAAATGTGGAGACTGCAGAGTCAACGACCATTTTGGAGATAATTACTGTTTATGCTCCATAATGCTGGCTTTCGAAGTCACGTCCTCTTTACTGCTTCGTGGATTTGAGAGGATGATTACCCTCTCAGCAAGTTTCCCCCGGTGTTTGCACGAGCCTGTCGGTCACTTCCTACCCGCCTCGCTCTGTCACGGGATAATTGTGCTGTGGTGCATCTGAAGGAAGGCAGTGAAGCAGCTGTGGTATGTGAAGGCCACACAAGGACTCATCAGGACCAGCGCCAGATGATCTCCGCATCCTCCAGGCCTGGGAATATTGTCTATGTGCTCGGCTGGAATGTTTGCACCTGTCCAGCCTCCCTGTGGTTTGGCTGGGGGAGCCTTTCCCGCAGGTGGGCAAAGTAATGCACCTGTTTACATTTGACTCCTGTCACCAATCTGCCTTTTTCAAATGCCTAGCAGTGATCACTGTTAAAAAGGACTACTTTCCCTGGGTAGGTTAACAAGTGGGTTTTCTTAGATGTCGCAAGATGTGGTTCTTCACTAGCCTTAATCCCCCATAATTCCGCTGAAGACTGCCGTAACACGAGGCTTGAGACTACATGAGCTCCTCTGATTGATTGTGCGAGACTGCATCCGTGCCATTTTCTGCACAGGTGCACTGACCACATTAAACCACAAGCAGCTTTTCTGCTCCACCGGGTCCTGCCCGAGGCTAGCGTAACGTAGAACGGGAGGCCGTGGCATCTTGTGCAGATTGGCATGCTTCCACTCTTGGCCCCCTGACCCTTGGGGTGCAGTGACTGTAATCACAGGATTCTGATAGTGATTAGAATTAGTTACTGCTTCTGTGCTGTGTCTTTCATTGTTTTTGGGGTGGTGGGCTGTCACAGGATTATTTTTGCAGGAGAGCAGACAGTATTCTGTCAACTGAGCATGACTCTGCTTCCTGTGTCCTTATCGCTCATCCCAGTTTCCCGATTTAGACAAGAAAGCAAGTCATGAAAGGTTTAGGTTTCGATGTATTTGCATATCAGGTCTGAATATGCTTGTGATGAAGCCTGGCCTTTAAACCTGGTTACATTTGGTTGGTCCAGGCTAGCATGGGTCAACATGTTGTGTTGATTTGCCCAGGGGTTGAACAACACAGAATCGGGGGGGATGTGTAGAGGATTTATGCTAATGCCGATGACCTCCTGTTCCAGATCAAGAAGACCTCAGAAGCTACACTGACCACTATACAGGACATGGTGACCATCGAGGACTACGATGTGTCTGACAGCTTCCACCACAGCTGCTCCACGGAGTCCGTGAAGTCCGCTGTCTCAGAGACTTACCTCAGCAAACCCAGCATCGCCAAGAGGAGGGCCAACCAGCAGGAGACTGAGCAATTCTACTTCATGGTGAGAGCCCCCTGATGGAGTGTGGGCTGTATTACAGTAGATTGTCTGACATGCATATCTGTAGAAATCTAAGTATTGAAGTTTCCCTTTAATTTGAAAGGAGAAGAATATTCCATATGTTAACCAAAACAGCATGAATCACAAATTGCGATATTATTAGAGTCAAACCTCCCTTATCCGGACCTCCAATATACGGGCACCTCCCTCTTCGGGGCAGCTCCAGGCATGCGCATGTGCAAATTAATTGTACACAACCAGCAGCTGTTGTTTCGAGCCCCAGTCTAGGGTTGGGGCGTAACAGAGTGAAAGGGAAAGGGGACGTGGAATAAGGGAGGGATAGGGTGCGATGGAGTAGGGAACACACGTGGAAAAAGGGGTATTTTTTATATTTTTCTGTTTTTATTGACACGCCACGGACAACGAACAAATAAACCCGGTGCAAAAGGACTCAGGAGGGACTATAGCGAAAACAATAAACAAAACTCGGCTTCTGAATGCCACCCAAAGCTAACTTACCTCAGTGCAGAGAGAACAAACACAACAAATTCTACACCTTACTCCCTATCCAAACAACAGCATACAACATAAGCTGGCAAAACAAAACTGCAGTCACTCCCTATGCACCTGACACACACAGAGCACACACACAGAGATCAGAGCGTCAAAGTCCGATGGGCACGGAGACGGTAACCAGACACCGGGCGAGAGTTCGGAACCAAATGGCGAAAGTACAGACGGGCAAAGCGAAAATCAGAAATCCAATAAACCAAACAAATCATACACCGTAATATCCATCAAAGAAAAGCAAAGCAACAACTATAATCAATAAGTCAGCAGAGCTCCTGAGACATCTTGCGGTCGGCTTTTCACTTCAAACAATAAATAAAGGAATAACACGGGATGATTCGCCGGCTCAGACTGAAATAACACCCTATTATAAGCCTTGCACCTCATAAATATTGTGTAGTCTGTATGTGTACACATGTACGTTGTACTGTCCTGTTCATGTTCTAAGTTACGGGCATTTCTTCCTTACGGGCACCCCTTGGTCCCATTCTGCCCGCATAAGGGAGGTATGACTGTACATGGTTTGGCCTGAGTACCAACTTGCAGAATGTGGAGAACACCTCATTGGGAGTTCGCCCCTGCTCTGCTGAGGCATAACGAAGGTGCCAAAATGGGTCCCTTATTAGCACAGGGGGGCAGTTAATGAGCCGTCTGCCCGGGGCAAGCTAACCAGCCTCAAAAATTGTTCCCCGATGTACCACAGAAATTCCGGGAGTATCTGGAGAGTAGCAATCTTATCACCAAGCTTCAAGCCAAGCATGACCTGCTGAAGAGGACACTGGGAGAAGGTGAGGACAGGAATGGGTTCCCAGCGTAGTCACGGTGATGGTCTCAGGTTTATACCAATGCTTCTAAGGGGCCCTACTGCTTACTTAGCATTCAGCACATAGTCCTCACCATAGTCACAAACACCTGACCTGAATTTGACAGACCCTCTCATTGTGAAACATTAATTGTGTAGCATTGTTTTACATGAATTGTTTGATAAAAATGCATCAAAATTAGAATCTGTATTTTTGCAGTTTGCTGCAACCATGAACAACAACAATAACACTTTACTTGATGAGGCACAAACATTTAGTACTAACTTCATTACTATAGTACAAATCATGAACAAATATAGTTACTACTTGAGAGAACAGCTGCCTCATGATTCATTAATGATGAACAAACATGAGCTCAGTATGTCACATGTTATTCATTGCTCGTTCCTTCAGTGGTTCCTTAGTAGTTCACAGAGGTTTACAGAATTAACAGATATAGTAACAAATATAGCAGCTGCTTGAGATGAAACATTTGGGTCACAAATCATTAATGATGTATTAACATGAGTTCAGTATGTAACTAAGAGCTTGTAATCAAAGCATTAGCCACAGAGCTAAGACGTTTCCTTGAGATGTCCGTCACACTGGGCTGGCATTTGGTGCATGTGAAGATAGTGGGGGGCAGCCGCACCTCGGCTTCCTCGAGGGCTCTGCGAGTGGGGGGCAGCCGCACCTCGGCTTCCTCGAGGGCTCTGCGAGTGAGTGTTGGGTGGCTGTGTGGCCACGTACACACCCAGTGTACTGCCCAGCTCGGCACAGTGGTGCCTTTTTGTCTGTACACAGAGGAACACAGGGTTACTCTGAGCTGTACCAGTTTCTGGCTCGCCTTGTCGTCGGTGTATGACCACATGCATGTGAAGGTATATCACTGCCTATCTCTGTGTGCGGGACGGCGTCTCCTCAGTAACCAGATGGCGAGATGCATGCTTTACCAAGCGTGTGCCTGAACTCTGCACCCCCAGCAGTCTCCCAGTCCCTCATCTTGTTCCCCTGTTGTCTTCCCAGGTCACCGTGCAGAGTACATGACCACAAGGTAGGCCATCAGCCGTTCTCAGTTTGTCTCTTTCTGAAGCCCTGTATTCTTCTGTATTTAAGACTCACTCAGTAATGTTCTTTTTCAGTGTGCAGCTATTGCTTATTATCATGAATCATGCATGAGTACACACCTCAACATAAAATATAGAACAGTTCATTCCTACACAAAGATCATCTCATTGCTGAAAGTGGTGAGGTTCATAGAACATTTTTGGGAAAGGATGCTTTAAAGATGTCCTCAGATTGGTACTGCTCTGGGAAAATCAATTATGTCGTCCTGCTAAAATGTGAAGTGGGTGTTCAGGATTTCCTACACTTTGATCTTCCAGGTCCACAGGATGTTTGTATGAAGCTTGGGAGAAGGCATTTGTTTTGGGAATCCTGGGATGTCTAAAATGATCCATGGTTCACCAATAAAATTAGAAGAACAAATAGGACTTCATGATGAGCATGTAGACAGCAATCC
Source organism: Petrocephalus sullivani (assembly GCA_026780845.1). Classification (NCBI taxonomy): domain Eukaryota; kingdom Metazoa; phylum Chordata; class Actinopteri; order Osteoglossiformes; family Mormyridae; genus Petrocephalus; species Petrocephalus sullivani. Next base: position 3,619,879 of record JAODKM010000001.1, on the reverse strand, counting down.
GCTCCTCTGTAGTGTTTGACATGGAGGTTTTGTGAATGATGATTCATCGTCATGTTTTCATTGCCGTGAGAATCTGCCTCTTGCTGCGGGTGGCCTTGCCATGACCTTGTATGTGTGACAGAGTTTGAATGCCTCAGATTTGCCAGCCGGCTTTATCACTGCAGGAAATGAGCACAGAGGATCACGCTGGTATGCTCGTTTGGATGCATCAGCTTCGCTTAGCTCTGGTGTGGTGGATGCTGTCAACATTGTTGACAATGAGTTTTTCTGGAAAGCTCAAGGAAAATTTATTATGAATCATCTCTTCTGTCCTGTGGGCCCCCCAGCCTGCCCCCAGTATCCTTAAGGCCTCTAGTTTAGGCCAATCGCCATGTTTTGGTGTTAAGCTGTTTGATGGTGATCTGGGGATGTTAGTTGAGGTACTGAGCCAAGATGGCTGTGGGTCCACCTCCTCGTTATGACCAGCCCATCTAGCTTTAACGAGGTTCAATCATTAAGTCTTCCTTTGTGTCTATGCTGGCGAACTTCAGCTCAGTGTAGTGCTGCGGCAGTAGACCAGTGGAGTGTGATTAGCTGACTACCAAAGGGGGTTGGTGTTTTGGGCCATCACTAGGAGAGACGGATCAGACCTCTGGCTTCAGCATTTCCCCCAGTCCCTCAGTCAGCCAGATCGCAGCGGGTAACAGCGGTAGCCTCTGATCCTCAGATCAAGGAACCCCCCTGCTGCTCCTGCGTCGGTGACCCAGCTTTCTTCTCCCGCCTGAATGAGCGCCCCCCCCCCACTTAGAGCAGGCAAAGGTGGCAGTGTGTGCACTGAACTGGGTGTCTTGAGAAGTGGAGTATTTGATGTTAGTTTCACTTGTTTATCCTGCCTCTGCCTCTCCTCCCCACACCATGATCGTAGCCGTGGACGACGGAACTCTCACACCCGACATCAGGTACTGTACGGGGGCTCGCACTTCCTGCCTACACCTTCCTGCTTCCTGCTGACTGCCCTGCCCTTAACCCCAGGCTTCCCCCAGCCTCTGTGCATGTCATCGTGTATAATGGCATAAACCGGGACGTGTAAGGTTTACAGATTGAACTCTCTGAGATTCAAGTCTCTTCCAATGGAGTGTAGTGATTAACAGCAACAAGCCCCCCACTTAAATTGGCAGTGTTTCCTCCCAGTTACCGTTAACATTGCTGTTTTGAAAAGCAACATATAGGCCAGTAATCTGAACATCAGCCCGTGACGTACATCCCCTGAGCTCTGATGAGAGGACATTCTGTGACTAATGGAGTAATTTCATATTCCAATACATTGAAGTTGGCCGTATTCTTCAAACGACATCCAGACAAAATGAAACTGAACACTTTAGCGAGGATGATCTGTCACACAATTTAGCACCTCCTGGTTCATTCCATCATGCCAGAACCCTAGAGGGTGCAGAATGTTTTCAAATGTGGACAGGGGATGCGTTCAGAACCAATGAAAAAGCTTGCCATGGGTGCCCTATACAGATGGCGTGCCGAAACCAGAATTACAGCTCATACAACTTTTGCATAAAATGTCAATTCAGTCGATTTTTTTTTTTTAAGTATATGGCCACAGTAAGATCTAATCTTAAGATTAACCAAATAGAATGGCTTGATTTCACCTCTGCCGTAATTTTTTTTGTTAATATGATATTATACTACAATGTGCTGAGGAAATAATTATGACCATAATTCTTTTAAAAACGGATGCTTTCTGTAAACCTTCCACTCACTAATCTCTTTAGTCACGTTCTAATCCTACTTATGAACTGGTTGCTAAATGTACATATTCATGCATTAGACTGTAGGTGCATCTTATAGGCGCTTTCACACTGAAGCTCCAGAACCTGGTCCCTGTGTTCATGTCCCTGGGCTGTCTCCACCTGGTAGCTCCCAGCCAATGTCCCAGGTCGCTGTCTCGCCACACAACAGGACCTGGGACCTTTATGCTAAATAAGCATGGGAGACTCGAAAAGTTTGGAGGTTAAACTTGATTTCAATAGAAACCACACCAGCACACCAAAACAATAGAGGATAAATACGTAATTTTCTTAGTCATTGGGGGGATCGGTAGAGATTAAGGTGGGACCTGGCCTTTTGTTTATACGTATATGACCCACACCATGTTTAAGACCATTGTTAATTCTGGCCAGCAGATCTTTCGTTTTCCACCGAATAAAAAGCGAGGTAACATTACCCCTCTAATCAGCAATGGCAAGTTTCGCCACTGGTACCGGCGATATCAGACCGAAGTATATTGGTTAGCGATCAAATTTTCCAATGCAGGAATATGAAGGCGCAAGCAGAAAGATATTCATTGATGCATTAAATGTAACTGGGGTACAAAAATAATTCTTCAATCTTTCCAGTTTTGACCGATCAGCAAGTTTATTGTAACCACCTCCCCAGTAGTTTGTGTCTGAATGAAAAGTGTCTGGTTTGGAGTAGGTACTAAAAAATGGTTCGGTGACTGCTTCCGAGGAACTACTATCAGGCCGAGTTCCTGCGGTGTGAACATGACAAAAGGCCCTGGTTCTGGAAAAAGCTTCTGGTTCTGAGAGTGTGAAAGCACCTCATGACATGATATTTAAAAATTCTGCTCAAGAGTGTACCTGTGTGGAATGTTTGTTGTTCTCTCTTTTCAAGGACTCTGGACAAGCTATCCCTCGTGTGGTTGAAAGCTGTATTCGATACATCAATCTCTATGGTGAGTTCTCGCATGTTCGGTCACCGTACCAGCCGGCTTACGTCAACAGGCTGACGCTGCCTGATGACACCTACTGTCAGCCTGCGAACGCCGTCCCCTTGACTGGAGCCCAGCTTGCAATGCCGACGCGCTGAGCCTGGTCCGGCTCTTAGCACAGCCATGTTGAATTCTATTCCTCTTAGTTACACTCAGATTCCACATTGTTTACTTTGCGTTTCTGCATCAGAAATTTGTCTTGTGATTCAGCTTCACAGCAATAACTCCAAGGAGGAGAAAGCAAAAGCCTTTGTGCAAAGAAAATTAGTAAACAACTAGGGCTGTCAAAATTAACACGTTAACGCGGATTAATCCATCATCGCGTTAGCGCGTTAATTTTGACAGCCCTATAAACAACTAAAATTAGAATGAATTATGACTAGAACTTTACTTTAACTTGTTTTACATAAATTTTACTTAATTACTTAACTTAATTACTTTACTTAACTTGACTTCTATCGAGGCACTAGAATTCCATTCTGGACTAAATTAACACTGACCTGTCCCTCCTTACTTATACATGCTTATTCAGGGTAGAGGACACTGGGGCAGACAGCCGGCGCTCTTACTTACTGTCACTTTATTAACCTCCGTGGTGAAATTCTCTGAGGCACTTTAACACTTCATATTAAAGCTCCTGGTCTCCACCATGCCTTTGGTCAAGTTGTGTTTTTCAGAACGCTTCAAGGACAAAAGCAGGCGGTGTGTGGCCCAGGGGGGAGGCCTTTGTGCCTGTGATGGCGAAGAGACCTCTGCAGAATAGTCACATATCCGTGGGCCTCTAACCCCCCCCAGCACCAGGGACACTGCATGCTGGCTGACCCTGTACTGTGACCCTCGAGCTAGAGAGCAAGATGGGGCAGGTGCAATTACCCCATCAGGATTAATGGTGTCACTACTCCATTATCACATTGCCTGCCATGTCTGCTTGTCTTCCCTCTAGGTCTCCAGCATCAAGGAATATTCCGTGTATCAGGCTCTCAGGTGGAAGTGAATGATATAAAGAACTCCTTCGAGAGAGGTGAGCGGTTCTAGTCACGCTCAGAGAGGGGGGTGGGTGAGGGGGCTGGGAGGGTCATGGAATCCCATTAAAGAATAAGTGCCTGCTTCTGTTTGCAGCTTAATGTTCATAAAATCTAATTAGTGATGCTCATGAGAAGCCTTGGAAATTTGAGGATTCGAAAGAAATATGAAAGTTTTATTTTAAATCTGTGTGCTCTCTGAGTTAATTATAATTAATTATAGTTAATTATAAAACAAGTAATGTAATTAAATGTAGGAAGGCTATGTTTATTCATTTATTTCTCTTACCATGGGAGCAGTTTGTGAGGCTTTTGTGGGTTACAACATTGTGCCTGTGCTCAGAAGGTTGCCGGTTCAAATCCCGAGTCGGCAGAGTGATTTCACTTGTAGGCCCTGACCCTGCTTTCTGAAAAATGTATGTTGCATTGATAAAAGCTCTTGCTAAATGAATAAAATGTTAAGTATATGCATATATACATATGTATGTGTGCGTAACTGAGCAGACAGTAATGCTTCAGTTCTTCTCAGAATGCCCATTCCTCTGTTTCTGCTCTGTCAGTGACTGTTAAAGGTGACGCTGAAGCTTGGTCACAGCGTCGGCCCTCTCCCACAGGTAAATCCCCTTGCTTTCTCCCTCAGGTAACGACCCTCTGGCTGACGAGGAGAACAACCACGACATGAACTCCGTGGCCGGCGTCCTCAAGCTGTACTTCCGAGGTCTGGAGAATCCGCTCTTCCCCAAGGAGCGATTTAACGAACTCATCGCCTCCGTCAGTGAGTGGGCCTGTGTTAAACGTCTCTCTGTGGCTTCCCAGCGAAGGAGCGGAGGGTAACCGGAATGGCCGTCTGCCATCATCTGGTCGGTGTCTTTAAGGCCAAGCATCCTTATGTTTGCCGCTCTCTCTGCGTCTCGCCCCAAGCTTTTAAACAGCCCAGCGTTTGTCTTGCTGCACACAAAGGCGCTCATACGGGCTCCTTGATGGACCCTGTAATTGTGCGGCAGAAATGCGACGAGGTGTCGGCAACAGCGCATAATCCCGCAATTGACACGAGTGGGAACAGTGGCTGTATGAGGCTGCTTTGTCCGGGCGCCCGGCCCAGCTCATTCTGTATTCCCAGCAGGCCGAGTATTGACCTTTTCTTGCGTACCGTGGGTGGCTTGGAGCAGGCTTTGAGAAGAATGCCAAACAGTGATTCGTGTTACATACGGCAGCAGGCCCGAGTCGGCCGGGCCTTTGAGGGCGCCGCCGACACCATCTGGGATTTAACAGGCACTCTGGTTCTCTGGGAGCTCTGGACCAGCACTTCTGGATCCACAGTGGGTTGGTACTTCCTTAGAACCATTTTTTGGTTGTCTCTCACTGAGTTTTATAAGCGTCTCCACTAAGTGCACCTCGGTTTGAAAAGGCCGAGATTGGCAGAGTAGAAACTCGGCAAGGTGGTCACTTAAGGTAAACGTCTTCAGAGCTGCTCCCCGGGAGGCACCTGGACCTGGTGTCTATATTTGGGTCTCTCCCAGCTTGTGGAAAGCGCTCTTTAAGATCTGAGTTTTATGGAGGTGAAGCTCTAGACCTGCAGACCTGTCTCTCAGGAAAGAGGAGCTGTAAAAGTGAGTCCCGGCTTCGGGAGACTGAGGTGATCCGCGGAGTGTGACTTGTGTAAATGGGCTCTCTGGGGAGGTTGGGGGTGAGAGCTGGTATTGGGGGTGGGGGGGGGGGCG
>JAODKM010000001.1:3596844-3611348 GCA_026780845.1 Petrocephalus sullivani | reverse complement strand
ATACACACACACACACACACACACACACCCGTACAGGTAATTTTAGCTGGGGTCCGAGCACAGGCTCCGCCGTATCTCTAGCGCCCCTGAAGCATTTTGGGGAGTTAAGGGCTTTACTCAAGGGCCCAGTGGACATGTGACCTATGATGGCCGTGATTAGCCAGTACTCAAGGCCCTTTGGAACTCCCCACTGTGGTATAATTTTCTGGAATACTCCACACTCTGGATTGGGACAGAATGAGTGTCCTGTCACTTGATACCATCATATTACATCAGCGTTCTGCTACTGTGCTCTGTCTGGCCCCATGGTGGCGCTGCCCGCAGGCCTTTGTCTGGAATCGTTACCCGGGGCTTTCGCCATGCATACATCTGGAGGAGAGGTCTCTCGGAATGTAGTATGCGCAACTCACTGGCTCCCTTTATAGTCAACGATGACATATCTTCGGTTAATTTGGCAACGTGTGACGAGCGTAAGCTGGCTTGTGCAGACCTGTGAATCATAACTGTCACCATGTCATCGTTACAGCAGACCTTCATCTCTCCGTAAAGTCATCAGCACAGTAATCGCAGAGCTGCATCTGCAAGTCCTCGTCTTCCAAATCGCAAGTGCCGTTTTTCTGTGCCATGCCTGCTTGACTCTTTATCACCGTGGCACCCTGCTGGAGCACTCCGACACCCCCGAAATGAGACGCGTTGCTGCCTGTCGCTGCTCTCCTCTCTCCCCGAAGGCGAGGCAGCCGGCAGGCCGATGGGAGCTTGTTAAACCCTCCCTTTTGTGGTAGTTCCCTGTCTCTTCCAGATTGTGAAGCTCTAATGGGGGCTGGAAGGGGCAGATGCAGACTAATGTGCCCCCGAAATCACCCCAAAGCTTTGCCAGCTCACCGCCACACAGATACAGAACGGTCTTGCACAACCGCGTGCTGTTAATTCCTGACTTCACACTGAGGCTTCTCATGCAAGAACGGCTTAAGTTAAAAGTCTGGGGGCTTCACTACATGTATTGACGGATAATCCATGCAGAGATGGCACGAAAAGGGCACCGCGGGGAAGTTTTAACAAATGAGTGTGATTAACGAACCTGGCAGGTTCCGTGGCCACATGACGCGGCTCCCTGAGACCTGTCAAACTGTCACGGTCCCCCACCTGTAGTTATGGTCCATGATGAGCACCAAGGATGGTTCCGTCCTGTGTTGGCTCAATAAGGAGGTCACCGTCCCCTGTGGCTTAGGGGACAAGAATCAATGTCAGAAATGAGGTTATTTTGAGGTCAATGATTGTCTTTATATGAAGGTCTGTCAGATCATAATTCCAGCTTTGTCAAGCGTTTCAGTGCCGTATCGTGGTGCTCATCAGGGTCGCTTTGCTGTGCTGCCACAGTCTGACGGCGCGGGCTGCTCTGGGGGATGTAATCCGGACTGTAGAGTTTCCTTATTATTGGTTTGATGATAAGTATAAGTGGGCTAACTTATAGTCGTTCTGTTCTCACCGTATAGAAGTGAGTATCCTACCGATGCTAACTCTCAAAAAGCAAAGCAGCTGACACCAGAAAAACTGCACTGTGGGGGGATGAAGGTTGCGGGTCAAACTGTGGGCTTTCCAGCACTGATGGCCCCATCTCTGCCCTCAGCGACAGCCCATTCAGTGAGCACGGCACCCTGGAGGAGGTGGACCAAGACGGGGGAACTGAAGCACACACCAGTGAGGATGGTAGGTGGCCGTGGTATCGCTGCATCCCGTGTCCCTCGCTGGAGCCTCTGGCTTGCTGAACGGGTTTCTTGTCCTCCGGTTAACATTTCTATGAGGCTGCCAGCCGTCACTGGCAACTGCTTAAAGACTCACCATGCCCTTGCACAGATGGGGGGGGGGGACTTTGTGTCTCTGCGACAACAGGAGCTGGAATGTTACTCTGCCTGCCCCTTTTCTCTCCTCCCTTTCAGTGGGGAGAAAGAGCTGGGAACACGGCCATGGGTTCGAGGGATACTTCTTACGTTTGTCGCTTGTCTTGTGGTGTTACAGGCACAGCAGTACCGGTACGAAAAGGCCCTTTGGCCCAAAACTCCATGTTTGGACCCTTCCTCTGTAGACTAGTAGCAGTCAGTCTGACCGCATCTTATTTAACAAACCCAAGGTTTCTGATTTCGACTGACTTCCACAGTACAGTTCACTATTGCCCTGCCGTTTTGTGAACTTTTAAAGTACTGTAATGTGAAAAGACCTGGTATTTTTTTGACACTCTGATTTTATGCGTCACTTTTTTTTATGGCACCGCTGAAGGGCAGCACTGCCGAGTCCGTGGTGCGTGCGCCGAATCGCAAAGGGCCACATCTCTCGCTCTCCAGCACGCTCTCCTCCAAGGTGACTGGGGGATGCTTGGCAGACGCTGGAGACGCAAGCTTCCCTCTTAACCTGGGAGTTGATTATATACATGTGGGAGTGGTGGGGGGGCGGGCTAGGGTTTGGAGAGGTGTCACATTCATCACCACCATCAGGCACTGCAATTCATCTTGAGGAGAGGGGTGTGAACATCCCCCTTTGGGACACCTCTGACATATCTCCTTACAGAAGGACATTTGGCACTCAGATACCACATCGCCACAAGTGCCGAGAGAGCCCCCCCCACCCCCATCTGAGAAGGCAAATGGGCTCCTCCCGGCTCTGCGAGACAGGGGCACATTTCCATAGTGACAGAAGCCAAAGAATTCCAGAATTCTGCTGCCCCCTTAAATCTGCGAATCAGATCAGATGCAAACAGTCTTTTGCTCACCGTTTTTTAGTTATTGAAGTGCATAAATTGACTGTTTGCATCACCTTATGCAGCACGTATCATCTGAATATTGCATTGCATTTCCTGGTGTTCTCTTATTGTGGTTGCTGGTCTTTGCCGATGGGATTGCCCCCTCCCCCCTTGTGAGGGGCTTGTTTTTCCTGTGGACTATGCGACTGTGCCAGGGTATTGTCCTCAGCAAACAGGAAGCCGAGCCCAAGACCTGTCCAGGGCTCTGCATCCACGACATGTGACTGCGTCTGGCTTGTTCGTGCCTGAGAGTCCCATTGCAGGAGACCGCGCTGCTATACCTCTGAACTGAAACTCCATTCGGGATGCTCCATTCTCACACGTGTTTTCATCCAGTGATGTCAAGTCAAGGGTAGAAACATCCCATTTTGCTACAAGAAAGGCAATCTTTGTGTTCATTTGTTCATTATTTCTCTTTGTGGGTTCCAAAACCATTCGAACAGTCATGTGATCCCGATTGTGTTATGCAACAGAAAAACTGATTGTTACATTTGGCTATTAATTAATTTTTTATTATTTTTAAATTGGACCAGACTAATTGATTAACTGGTGTCTTGTCTTTGCCCCGACTCTTGGCGGTCTCATGGAACAGGGTGTCCAGAAGGAAGAGAGAATCCTTGCTGTCAGTTAACTTTCATCTTTGTTGTTAGTGGGCAGAAGGATCAGAGGTCGAATGGCTGCTGCATTGATTTTACAGTATAATGCAATTTCACAGGAAGGACTGGTGCATGGCCACTTGGGACTGGCACCTTCCCTTCTCTGATTGGGCCATAAATCTGACCTCAGCCCCGCCCCCCAAAGACCTCGGTCTTGGCTGTGTGTGCTCATTACATGTGGCAGGGAGCTGGGATTTTGTTGCTGGGCCATTTGGGGCAAGTGTGGGTGGATGCTTTGGAGTGAGCCAGACTAGAGGCTCTCCACCCTGAAGCCACTCACCTCATCGCTCACCTCATACTGTCTAGATCTCTGTGTCATCCTTCCTAGGCTTTGTCACACGTTTCAGATCATCAAACTAATTTTAATATTAGATAAAGATAACCAGAGTAAATACAAAATGCACTTTTTATCAAGTGAGAAAAGCTATCCAAACCTACCTGGGCCTATGGGAAAAAGTAATTGCCTAATAAATAATAAATCTAATACCTGGTTGTGCCACACTTGGCAGCAAGAACTGCAATCAAGCAATTACGATAACCGGCAGTGGGTCTTGCACAGTGCTGTGCAGGGATCTTTGCATATTTGTTTAAATTCTGCCACTTTGGAAGGTTTTCGGGCATGAACGGCCTGTTTAAGGTCATGCCAAAGCATCTCAATTGGATTTAAGTCCCGACTTTGCCTAGGCCACTCCAAAACCTTAATTTTGTTGTTTGAGCCAATCAGAGGTGGACTTGCTGGTTTGTTTTGGATTGTTGTCCTGCTGTGGGCTTGAACTTCACGGCACGAGCTGATGACTGGACATTCTCCTTCATGGTTTTCTGGTAGAGAGCAGAATTGATGGTTCCATTAATTTCAGCCAGTTGTCCAGATCCTGACCCAGCAAAGTAGCCCCAGACCATCACACTACCACCACCATGCTTGACTGTTGGTATGATGTTCATTCTATGAAATGCTGTGTTAATTGTACACCAGATGTAATGGGACACAAACCTCAAGATGCTTTTGCTAAATGTGAGACGAGCCTTCGTGTTCTTCTTGGTCAGCAGCAGTTTTCGCCTTGGAACTCTCCCATGGATGCCATTTTTGCCCACTCTCTTTCTTATTGTTGAGTCATGAACAAACACCTTAACTGAGGCAAATCTGGTTTGCAGTTCTTTAGATGTTATTCTGAGGTCTTTTGTGACCTCCTGGATGAGAGGTCAGTGCTCTTGGAGTGATTTTAGTAGGCTGACCCCTCCAGGGAAGGTTCACGTGCTACTGTTCCAAGTTTTCTCCATTTGTGGATAATGGCTCTCACTGTGGTTTGCTGGGGTCCCAAAGCCTTATAAATGGCTTTGTAACCCTTTCCAGACTGATAGATTACTTTGTCAATGACTTTGTTTCTCATATCTTCTTGAGTTTCTTTAGATTGTGGCATGATGCGTTGCTCTTTGAGATCCTTTAGCCTACTTCACTTTGTCAGACAGGTTCTGTTTCAGTGATTTCTGGATTGACCAGGTCTGGCAGCTCTGGGTGTGGCTGGTGAAGTTGAACTCGGCTTTACAATAAATGTGGTTGATCACAGTTAATTCATGATTTACTTTTTTACAATAACTTTTTCACATAGGGCCAGGTTGGTTTGGATAGCTTTTTCTGTTAATAAATTAAATCATCATTTAAAAACTGCATTTTGTATTTACTCTGGTTGTTTGTCTAACATTAAAATTTGTTTGATCACCGGGAACATGTAAGTGTACGAAATATGCATAAGAATAAAATATCAGGAAGGGTGCAAATTCTTTTTCACAGCACTGTACCTCTTGTCTGTTTGACGGGGGAGCAGCTGCTTTTTAGAGGGTGGGGGGTGGGGGGCAGTCACATGCTTTCATCAGTGCTTGGATAAGATGGCAGGAAAAACCACCGGTGCATGGTCATGTGGACATCCAGTGTTCAGGTTCCTCCTGGACCACCATCTCGTTCAGCATGTGCATGGTCATGTGGACGTCCAGGTTCCTCTTGGACCTCCATCTCATTCAGCAGGTAGAAGGAATAAGATGGCACCCCAACTTGGGGCAGTCTCTTCCCCCTCATCTGTAAAAGTGGTTGCCCACATTCCTCCCTTCCTGCAGAAGGAGAACCCATCGAAGCCATCGCCAAGTTTGATTACGTGGGCCGCTCGAGCCGTGAGCTCTCCTTCAAGAAGGGCGCCTCGCTGCTGCTGTACCAGCGCGCCTCTGACGACTGGTGGGAGGGCCGGCACAACGGCGTGGATGGCCTGGTGCCGCACCAGTACATCGTGGTGCAGGACATGTGAGTACGCCAACCCTGGGAAGGAGGCAGCGTCCTGATGATCAGGCTGGACCCCTGAGGGGGGTTTAAAGGATGATCCATCTAACATTTTCATCCGGATCTTTAAGAGAATCATTCATGCATGAGGCTCAGTAGGTTAGGATGTTCTTCGCTGGTTCGAATCCCAGGTTCAGCAGAGTTATTCTGTGATTGAGCCTCTGGGCAAGGCCATCCAGGGACAGGGTCTGACCCTCCTTTCTCAAATATCCGTCACTTTGAATAAACTGTATTTCTGCTAAATAAATAAAATGTAAATGTTTGAATCTAGCTCTTTGTATTGAGAGCCATCCAAGTGAATATCTCATTCTAAGACGTTCTGTCCACCAAGACGTGGAGAAAAAATGGTCCTAAATGAATGGCTGGGAATAAGGATGGTACTCGGCAGGACGGACAAACCAGAAGTTTGGGTCTGGTTCCGTCACAGTCAGGCTCTTCTTTCCCTAGTTAAGGACAGGTTAGCTAGGTTAAAAAGCTTAGTTAAAAGAAAGTTTGTCAGCTAATTGCTTCTGTAGAGTGATAAATGGCACTGGTTGGGTGCCTTTGCCTGCCCCATCTATCATGGGACGTCCTGTCCTCACTCTAACTCCTGATTGGCCAGTGGGTGATCCTGAACTGGGTTTTGAAGGGGAAATATTTAAACCAGTATTTTAAATGATTTATTTCTAGCCAAGCCAGCTAGCTTCCGTAGTGACATAACTGCTCCCAGCTCCACCGCGTAGGTGTGTGAATCAATAATTCACCCTTCGCTCAGTACGGATTTCTCAAGTAAATGGGCTGGATTTTCAAGACCGGCAGCATCTGGGGTCTCCCAGTGGATAAAAAGCTCTAAAAAGCATTGCGTAAGGCCCAGGAAGGCCGGATGGACGCATAGCGTGTAGGATGCGATTACGGAGTGTCCCAGGTCAAACCGCCTCCTTCCATGCCACTGAGACGGACAGGCAATTGGGGTTTTACAGATGGTGTTACCGCGGTAACCCTGAGCCCGCCGGCGGGGGGGGCATGTGGGTGTTTCATAATAAACCTAGCTGACTGGGAAACGTGGGTGTGTTGTGTTGCCATCCCCGAATGAATGGCAAGGAGACTTTTTATAAATGACAAGCAAAAGTCATTTAATCAGGACAGCAATGCTGTAATCATGGGAGATATTAAAAGTGTAAATGAACCTCAGACATTATCCAGTTTCCTTTAAGTCTCCTTGGAGAATTAACGGCGTGTGTTTCTTGGGACAGGGATGACTCATTCTCAGACACCCTGAGCCAGAAAGCAGACAGCGAGGCCAGCAGCGGCCCAGCACTGGAGGACAAGTGTTCAAGAAAGGATACAGGCTCACCCCCAGACAGGCTTCCCGAGGCCTACGTCAGCAGGTGAGCCAGCTGCCCAGGCCTCCTTACCTGTGGAGGATAGCAGAGATTTACAGCTCAGCTGAAGACATATTCTCAATCTCTTAATGTCCTGAGCTAGGTTCATAAGTTATACCTTAATGTACAATAATGTTCCAACATGGTCCCCAAAACATCCTTAGTTACATGTAGCTTTCGTAAGACATTCTTTAGTAAGGTTGGTCTGAGCCACTCTTAGACATCTTTTATCGCTGCTCATACTGCTAGTAGTCCCCACTGTTGGGACCCTCTGAAATGAGTAGAACACTGCTGAGCAATAAACAGTTGTGGGGGGTTTGGGGTTCAGTGATTATAGTGACGTCGCAATGGGCACAAATGCAGCATATTGTGAAAGGATTTGATGTAAGAAAGATTTTAATTTTTCAAATAAAGAAAAGATGTCATCATTTAAAATACAACTAACATTGTTAACGGTACAGTTTCACAACTACACATAACTAAAAAATGATCCATATGATAAAATATGGTCTGATGGATGAGTACAGTCTTCATTAGGTTGCGTCCTCGTGCTCTGAATGCGCAGTGAATTGGCCTCAGTAATGCACAAATTTATAATGAAAGATAAGATTATATATGTATGTATATATGTATTTATTTATTGCGAAGGTGAGGGGAGTCTACCTATTTCCAAAGCCCCAGGAATGCACACACCTCTCTAATGTGCCAGTCACAGTATGTCAAAACTTTGGTTTATGAGGTTGATGAGAGTCAACACTGCTGGTTTATTTACATATGAGTCTAATATATTTGCAGCTCTTCCCTGTATCAGTGACATTCACACACAGGCCTATGTTTAGCTTCTCCCTAGCTCTGATAAATGCAACATTTTGAAGCATTTCTGCAGTATGTTTATAAAGAACACCACTTTCTTTCATGCCATAGCAGCTGGGAATAATCAATTCTCGAGCCATCAATGTCAACCAATCAGGTGTTTCAGAGTCTAGTAACCTTGCACTTAAGAAGCTCTCACTTAAGCAACCTCTTAAGGGATTGTTCAATGATCACGTGTACAAAAGTAAACAATTTTAGAAAGGTATACCTTTAAGTCTTCGTAAGACACTAAGAGTCACCATTATTAGAAAACCTAGACCTGACTCATACCCTAGGGCGATTCCAGTAGTCGAGTTGTAAAAACAATTTGGGGGGATGATGAATTTTATCATTTAAGGGATGTAACAGGGGATGTTCGTTTTAGAAGGGGGATATGATTTTGACTGTTATTATTTCAGGGGGGATGACATCCCTCCTCATCCCCCCTCAACTTGAGTACTGGGCGATTCTATGACTTTTTACGGTGAAGGGCCTAAGAGGGGCCTTAATTCATACAGAGAAGCCGACCTTATCATTAGCTATTGACATGTTTTGAATTTGCAAGTGGAAGAAGAGATGGAAGAAGGCACTCTAGGGGCCAATCAGCCATGAGCTGGGGCCAATATGTATTAGACACCTGTTGTCACCTCAGAGCCCTTAAGAGTCGACATGGGGGCAAGAAAGTGTTTATCTCCAGAGAGGGGCAAAAAATTCTCATGTGATGACTGGGGAAATGAGTCTCTGCTGGCAACCGTGGGGCAGCCACATCCCCAAAGACGGCACCTTCCGGGGAGCCCGTCCTGTGCCGCACCTGTTACAGTGGAGCCGGCTAGATGGGGCCATTTGTGCGCCAGACCGCAGCGTCCTGCTGACAAGGCTGAACCCGGCCCGGAAGATGAGCCCGCTCTGTGGTCACGCCTGGCAGACTTTACTGCACCACCACTTTGGGATAGAAAATAGGTGGATAAAAGCTGGGATTGTGGTCTGGCTCTCGTCGCCAGTCACTGTAAACGGCCACCGTCACTCTGTGGATTGAGCGCCTGTGTGCGAGATATGACGACGCTCTCAGCCCGCACAGGAATTCAGGGCACGTCCAGCCTCCTGCTGCTAATTGAGAGGGGGCCAGTCATGTATTTTCCCTACCCCCCCAGACTCCCTCCACCCTAGGGTATGTCTGCAGGAATGGATTCTTACTGAACCGCTAGTCACCAAGAATGCCCTCCCCAGAATGCCGTCGCTGGGATGCACTTGTGATCTCTTACTTTAACGTGACCCTGCTCCACTCAGGAGAGGCTGTCTTCCGTTGCTGGGCTCTCCGCACTCTCCATAGAGATTTGGTCTCTCTGACCTTTTCGCCTGGACAGCAGCAGGTGCAGCACGCCAGACATTTTGACATCGTGAGTGAAGAATTCATAACAATTGCGTCAGCTGTCAAGAACATTCTATGCGATGCTGCTGCGGAATGACATCACATTGTTTTGTTTAAGTACAATAATTTTATAATTATTTACATCTTATTTGGTAATGAAAAGAATTTTGGGTACATCACAGGTCATTGCAGAAGGATGGAAATTGGGCTGCGATGGCGCAGATCTGAAATCCCTTCCGCTGACTCCTATACTGTCCGGTGTGACTGTACTCCCCCTGCTGTTCATTCAGTGAAATTGCATCCTTTGGACACAAGTTTCTACATTCCACCTTGTCGGGCTTCACGGTTAAAATGTTATTTTAATGTCCCTCTTTATGAAAGTGTTTAAAGGTCCAACAGTGTACCTCAGCAGAGTGAATGGACAGGATGGGTGGGGTTGTCAGAGGTACAAAGAGGGTTATTAGTGACCTGTGGGTGGTTAGAAATGTCATTGGTACACGTGTAAGCCTTGACTGGAGTCTTATTTGGACCTGTGTGCTCATTGGTTGAATCTCACTGTTGTGGTCCACTGTCCATCTCTCCTGGGCAGCAGGCACCGGAAGAGGAGCGAGCCCCCGCAGCGACGGCCCCCCCTGCGGCCCAGTGATGGTCACTGCGTCGTGCACCCCACATCCCAGGGCCACGGCAGCCCGCGGGACCTCCTGCGGGCCCGCCACCCGCATGCCCTGGACAGCCCCGAGTGCCGGCGGCGAGGCGGCCGCCAGGATTCGCTGAGGAAGGTGGAGAGCCCGCCCATCCGCCGCTCGGCCTCCTCCGGCCAGTATGGCAGCTTCTCTGAGGCTCACGGAAAGACATTGGACCCTGAGACCATTGCACAGGTCAGTGAGAAGAGCAGGAAAGGGGAAAGAAGATCGTCCCTCCTTCTGTCTGTCCCTCTGTCCCTCCTTCTGTCTGTCCCTCTGTCCCTCCTTCTGTCTGTCCCTCTGTCCCACCTTCTGTGCCTCTCTGTCTCTCCCTCTATCTGTCCCTCTGTCCCACCTTCTGTGCCTCTCTGTCTCTCCCTCTCTGTCCCTATGTCCCACCTTCTGTGCCGCTCTGTCTCTCCCTCTCTGTCCCTATGTCCCACCTTCTGTGCCGCTCTGTCTCTCCCTCTGTCTCTCCTTCTGTGTTTCTCTGTCTCTCCTTCTGTCTCTCCTTCTGTGCTTCTCTGTCTCTCCTTCTGTGCTTCTCTGTCTCTCCCTCTCTCTCCTTCTGTGCTTCTCTGTCTCTCCCTCTGTCTCTCCTTCTGTGCTTCTGTCTCTCCCTCTGTCTCTCCTTCTGTGCTTCTCTGTCTCTCCCTCTGTCTCTCCTTCTGTGCTTCTCTGTCTCTTCCTCTGTCCCACCTTCTGTGCTTCTCTGTCTCTCCCTCTGTCTCTCCTTCTGTGTCCTCCCTCTGTGTCCCACCTGACCCCCCCACCACCCATTTACAGGGAGGGTGCGGTCAGAGGGCCTTGTAGCATTCAGGCCTAACACCGTTTGTCCTCCCGATGCTGCAGGACATTGAGGAGACCATGAACACAGCGCTGAACGAGCTGCAGGAGCTGGAGAGGCAGAGCTCAGCCAAGCCGGACGTGGTGCTGGACACGCTGGAGCAGGCCAAGAGCACGCCCCCTGCAGGCGGCTGCGCAGACGCCCTGGGCCCCCTGCACGGCCTGCGCCTGCGCGCCACTGAGCCCCCCGTCCGCCGTAGCCCCAGTTCCCCCGGCGACGCCCTGAGCACCTTCAAGCCCACAGTGGCACCCCGCATGGGCGTGCAGCTCCGGCCCCCTGCCCTACGACCCAAGCCCCTTGTGGTGCCCAAAGGGGGCGCTACTGAGCAGCCCCCAGCAGCCTCCTCGCAGGGCCCGCTGGACAAGTCCTGCACGATGTGAAGGAGGGTGGGGCTTGGTGGCGTGAGCAGCCTGGCACTTGCTAAGAGCAAGTCTGCAAACAAGCACTAACTAAATGAAAGCTTGTTACAGGAGGTACTGGGCGTACCGAAAGCATACCATTTAATAAGGCTTTGAGGATATAGCAGAACGTATGATAGAGTAATACTAAACTAATACTTCATATGATACTTATAGCAGTGGATATCACAAAGGTTTCTGTGCTTAGTGGGACTTCTTACAGCAAGTGAACGGCCGTAAGGTCCAGCTTAAGTATTTTTAGTCCAAGGGATCATCTGGCTCTGGTTCTAAGCCCCGGTGGGGGCTGGAGGGGAGGGTGCAGGGGCAGGAATACAGGAGAATCTGCTGTACTCCCTGGAAGTCAGGAGTGGGAATGCCGAAAATGCACCTGTAAGGTTCCTATGTGTGGGGCTGTGCTCCGGCCATGCAGGTCTGCGGGTTCAGGGACATTTCAGTTGTTTAGCTACCGAAAGCATGCCCTGGAAAGCCACAGGCCAGCTAAAGTCTACATTTAAACATAGATGCCATTGTCCAGGTTAAGTGTAACATCAGGGGAGGCTGATAGATGTAGTGTTTACTGTCCATCACCACTGGGATTCAGGGGAAACTTCCAGAATGGTCCTTTTAGCTTTAATGAACCTAGTATCAATTTAGCTTTAGCCCTCCGCATGTCAAGTTCACCTCCGGACATGTGGAGTGTCATGTTTAGTTTTCGGTTTATGTGATATTTTGTTAACTTCTGGCAGCTCGCAGGTCTGGAAACAGGGCTGGCCACGGGTCCTATAACCTGACGGGCGCACGGCTCCTTAGTTTAATCCCTTACTTGCAGAGCCCGACCAGCAGGGGGAGCTAGAGAATGGCATCGGGGGCAGACACTGCTGCCTGGGGTTACTGGACTGGATACATTGTTGTTATTATTTGTGAAGAACCATGCTCAGTTTTTTTTTTTCCCCATCCTCCATGCCAATGAGCCAAATAATCAACGGACATTTACTTGTATCCGTCAAATTTTGCAATTGTCTTTGTATTATAGGATATATCCGATTGGCCTACATTTTACTAACTTGTTTTTGAATTTAATATATAATTTTTTACATCTTTGATTTTTGGAGGAACTTTCTAACAAGGAAAACGAAAGCATGGATGAACAGGGTTCCCTGATTTCCACATGCCCCGCCTTGCCCTTCCCCATCACCCCACCCCCATTCCAAACCCCGCCCCCCTGCCTGCTGACTATCACGCCAGCATATATCTGTGACATGTACATGTGAAAGTGCCTTTGAACTGGCCTTAGAGGGACCCCAAACCCACATCACAAGCAAAAGTAGTAGCGAAACTGCATAAATTCCTGGAAATGTTCAGTGAATAGTAAAATAAGACACCGGTAATCTTATTGAGATATTGCACTTTTACGTGTAAGACTGTATATTTGGCATGTAGCATCTTTTGGTAAACACCCAGGGCTGTGCCTGTCTTTCTAATAAAGGAAATGGCTCTGTCACACTGGCCTATTCTGTGAGTTTTCCTGTAGCTTAGCGATCGTGGCAACACACTGCTCTCTGGTTTCTCAGACCCCTACAGGAACTCTGCAGAAGGAGGCGTCACTGGAGGGATTTGCCCGTTATTCTGTAGTATATCAAGGGTAAGTGAGGTTTGTACTGGAAGGTGCCGCTATCTTGGTCTCAGTCACTGAATCTCTGGCTACATCCAAAACAGTTTTTTTTGACAGCTCCCTCCCTCAATGACTCTTTTTAAGGTTGAAAGTTCATGAAGTTGACAAGGGGACAAAAGCAGCATCAGGACACGCTGGCATCCTTGATGACTTACCATGTTCCGCCTGTATGAAGTAATCACTGAAGTAGAAGCTTTTATTCCAGATGCATGGGTGTCAAAAAAGGTGAATTTTTCTTCCGCAAAGGGTCCTCTAGACTTCCACACATCCCCGGCAAAGGGGTGATTTGAGTGGCCCTCAATGACATTCCCTAAGGCAGTACTCCCCTTCCTCGGGGACCAGTGAGCAGCCCACATTTTTGCCCTTCCAGGAGCTGGGATGGACCAAAAATGTAGACTGCCTGGCAGGGAGGGAGCAAAACCTGTGAGCTGTCCGACAGTCTACATAGGGCAGCATTTCCTAATCTAGTCTAAGGTATTGGGACAGCATTTCAACATCTGGAATTCAGAAAAACTTTAGGGGTTAAGGAAAGGTAGCGAAGGGAGGGTGGCGCAAATAAGGGTTTTGGGATGGAGCCTGTCTCTGAAAAATTGTGTGCAACTCCTTACATCCTGTCTGTGACCATTAGCCACAACCCTTTTTCAAATCCCAAGTATATTCTGAATATTCCCTGTGTCTTTTGAGCTACTTTGAGATGGATGACTAAGAGACACTTTGCGACGGACAAATGTGTGTCTGTCCTGTGCAGTGATTTTTTCAGCAGAGCACTGGAGTTTGTCAACCTACCTAATATGCTGATGTATTCAGTGCAGCTGGTGGTACTGGGCTGTCAATCACATTAGTGTGCCCCAGGGGTGCCCTATACGTCGATCGCAATCGACCGGTAGATCACAAAGGTAGTGCGGGCAGATTGCACGACATTCAAATTCTGTTGCTTAAACCTTGTTGCGTTGGGTTACAATAAAAGCTATGTCAATTACTTCTCTTCTGACGTATCGTGAAGATCCCACGGGTCACCAGGCAGGAAAGGCGAAAGCATTGCGAGCTGCAAAACTCCAGCGAGCAAAGTAACCCAGCTAGCCTTTCAATTTATATCCACTTATATACTGTATTGCTCTTTAAGGGTTCATGCAGTGATGGAAGGTTTGCCAACATTTACTGTACATAAAAATCGAACATTTTTGATATAGGTAGATCATTTGGATGGTCATTTCCATTGGCCAGCTATGTGACCACAGCCCATTCCATCCTATCACAATAGGGAGAGGCAGAACAAGGCTGAGTTTAGTGACTCGTGCGTTCCATTATCCTCAGAACTCGGGATCCGAGTCGGATTCCGAGTTTCGAGACCGGAAGTGATGACGTGCGCTCCTGTTTCTCCAAAAATCCGGGAGAAATCTCGGGACAGCCCAGAGTGCCCGAGTTTCAGATTCAAAATGGCTGCTCAGTGCAAAGACTGTAGGGTGGTTCTGTGATATTTTACATTTTTAAGCACTTTAGTGCTGTTTGAGTCAACCTCGTAAGCTGTGTACACCGTACAGCGTTA
>JAODKM010000001.1:3551887-3563664 GCA_026780845.1 Petrocephalus sullivani | reverse complement strand
AAAATGATACCTTGTCATCTGCAGGCTGCAGCATTGCCATGGAAACCACTGTTTATGGTTGCTGGCGGTGACGGAGGAGGCTCACTCGCACAAATTAGGGATGCATCTGGGGGTTTTGCCAGTGTTGACATGACTGTCAGGTGTCATCGTCTTATGGTGGTCTTCAGTGGAGGGAAGGTGGGAATAAACAGTAAAACTGATCATCCACCACCCATGTGATTTTTATATCAGCAATTACGTCGTCCTCTAATTACGTCCTGGTTGTGACACTAACACCTTGTGCGTTTGGCCCGGTGGGGGGAGGCTGCTGGCACCTCCGTGCCCGTCATCTCGGCACCGGTCACGTTGCCTTACATGTGTCAGCCATTGGCGTGGAGCATCCAGGAACAAGCGTGTGTCCAGCCGTGGCTGAGTGTGCGGTCTGTTTATAGTAACACGTTAGCGCCGTGCACTTCCGACACTCCGTGAGGCTCATGAGTCTCCATCTGCTAGCCTTAACGCGCTTTCTGGGGCAGAGTTTCTCACCAGGCCTAGGCTTTGTTTACAGGCATGATGCTAGAGGCGGGGCATGGGCAGTGGGTTAGCCTATCAGGTGAAGGCCCTCTGAACTGCCTGATGATTCGGGGCCAAGTGTGAATGAAGCAGACTGATGTTTAAGCAGAAGGTTTGAAAGGTTGTATTCCAGCTGGCTGATGGTTCGATTCTCAGTGTGTTGGATGCAACTCCGATGCCTCTTTATTACACACCAGTGGGTGAGAAGCCCGCTAGCATATCAGAGGGCCCCGTACCAGCTGGGGGGACTGGACGGCACAAACAGGGCGGGGTCAGCGTGTTTCTCCACACACCCGGCAACGCGGTGCTGCGTCTTCTGCTGAGTGGGGCTGCTGTTACACTCCAGAAGCTGGCTGTAGACCGCAGCTCAGCAGGCCGTAACCTTACCCATTCCCCTTCTGGAGCCAGCGAGCCAGGGGACGGATGCATGAGAGTGCGAATCACAGCATCGCTGATTCCGTCTCAAAGGCTGAGCCACAGCGCGCGGCTGAGGGACTCACCAAGACTCACCAAGCACGGGCCCCAAGTGGAAAAGGTGCGACCAGTGTGCTGTGTTTAACGGGAGGAACAGTGTAGTCATAGGGTTAGGGAAGACAGTTTAACCCTCTGACTCCCACGGACTCGAGCCAGGCTGCCCCCCCATCACACACTCATCTCTCGGACAATATTCAGTTAGGAAAAACAAACTATGCTGAGTAACTTTAGCTGACACAGCAATGTTCACCATCAGGTGCAATAAATGCCAAAAAAACCCAGTCTTTAGTTTAGCCTTTAGGTCAAGTGGAAAATTCACAAAGTAAAATCTGCTCTCACATGGGAAAAAGCCGTACAAGGTTACTTGGCTCAGCACGGCCATAGCTGGTGCCAATTAGTTAAACTTTAACCTTTCCGCTGCTTCCTTAGTGATCCTTGACCAAATGTACAGTAAGCCCCTCCCATCCTGCCTGCTTTTGTGCTCAGACCCGTCACGTACAGGTTAGCTTTAATGCCGTCCAAAGGCGCCGCAGCACAGACAGACCCGTCACGTACAGGTTAGCTTTAATGCCGTCCAAAGGCGCCGCAGCACAGACACAAGTGAGAAATTCAGGTTTTTAGCAGTCTTATGAAGCGAGGCCCCCCGACACAAGCTGCGATGCGGACTGAAGCACAGAGAGCTAAGGGCACCAAACTTAAACACCTGCCTGAGATCCCCCCACCACCACTGTGTGTGAGGCTCTGTTAGCATTTTCCTGTAGAGGCCCTGCAGCAGGAGCATGTCGTTACATCCCACAATGCCGTGCGTCGCCGCGTTAGACGGAACTCTGACGTCTGCAGAGATTTTATGGGGGTGACGGGGTAGTGTCAACGTGAATGTATAAGTGGAATCATGCAATCCCGTACCAATGTGTATAAGCGGTACCCGTGACTCCAGGCGTCTTCCTCACACGCAGTGGCGATGCTCCATTTACGGTGCCGTGTGCGGGAAGCTCCCGAACCAGTCTCGCCTTCTTGGAAGAGTCTGCGGCAATGAGACGCAATGCTACTGTCCAAGTCCAACAGAAAAGATTCAACAGAGATGTGAAAATATTTCAAGATTCTTTGCTGCCATCCCAAAACACAAACACAAACATTTGAGTACCGCTAAGTGTAAAAAAAAAAATCTATATATATATATATATATGCCTATAACTATAAAAAGCATCTGCTTGTCATTCACACCTCTGTCAATCATACATTCAACATACAAACAAAAAAAGATTCAGGATAAATAGTACAGAGACATATAAATAATAAATAAAGGCTCCATGTTCAAGCTGGGGGATGGTCTCGGTGCCCCCAGCCGTCAATTATAAATCTGGCTGGGGGCAGACAGTCATATAAACATGGTAAGGTCCTGGCCACTCTCTTCCCCTTTTCCGTAACCCCACCATATTCCTGTAAGTATATTCACCCCTTTTACCACCCTGTATCCTGGAGCCCCAGGGAATTCTGGAAAAAAACACGCCCAGCATGATCCGCGGAAAAGCCCCAAGACCGCAGATGAGGAAACGCGTGGCAGGAAGCTACGGGCATCATAATGGGAATTTCACGGCGCAGATTAACGCTCGTATGGAAATGCCCCCCAGCGCCATTGCCCGGAACTCGCTGCAGGAACGGAGGGGGCCGCCGCGCCCAAAGCCTTCGCACCCAAAGCTGGGTGCCTCCCGTTCCCCAGTTTGTGTTCCTTATCCCCCTCACAAGGATTTTACTGCAATCCATCTGGTATGAAAACCCTCCGGTCTCAACCCAAAGCTCCATTAAAAACCTATTCCCTCAGTCATTAAGTCGGTGGGCTGCCAGAGTCCCCCGACTGCACATATTACAGTCATTAAGTGTTCCGTCCGGACCCCGTCGTCTGAGATCGGGTCATTAGCTGCGGAGCTTGGCGAATGGACCGGCACCAGGGTCACCATACATTTGCTTCCTTCCCCAAACGAACTCCCTCTTTGAGCCGGTGCTGTGTAAAGTTTTCATCATTAGAGGTTTGCTCGATGTGCTTATAAGGGGGGGGGGGGGGCTCTGCACCAAACAAGTGAGAGTGCCCCTTTCCCCCAGCAGTCTGCGCGTCCTTCAAAGAGATCTCGGAGCCCTCGGCATTACATTAGCGGGACCATAAAGGCGCATACAGGTTAGTATAAATGAGCCGCAGACTCGGCACAGAAAGAAGGCACACTTTCTGTCATTTTCTCTTATCTATTTATGGATTTTGGATGTCAGGATTCAACCTCTACAAGTACTGTTTTTTTATAAAGATACAGAGAGTTGCAAATTTAATTAAATGCTCAAGGAATGTGGCAGAAAAGTTCCAAGCCCCACTGAAGGCAGCAATATACAAGTGGGGTGATCTACACCTTTGATGCTTGTATTTCTTTGTTTATAAGCCTTTATTCTTTGGGCTTTGGGATAGCTGTTCACATTTTAGGACCATGGGCTAAAGAGACCTGTTTTTTTTTTTTTGTAATTTGGATTTAGTGTGTCACTTGCATTTTGCCTGAGTTGAATTCTCGGGGTTCTGAACTGAGCCACACTGGGATCAGACTCTGTTTTTATCTTGGAAGTTGTGGCAGCCTGGAGCTCGTAAGGTCATGAATCAGCAGCAGAGTTTTAAGCCATGAAGGATTTTATATGCAGACTGAGATGAAAGGGTAGGCATGATGTGTGTTTGTTTTTTCTGTGTGGACTAGAAATGAATTTTCTCACTGGTCGTTGCCAAGCTTTGCTCTGAGACAGCCATTGTTTGATCAAGTCATACGGCATGATATCCTCCAGGATCTTAAAGATCATGGACACTGGAGAAAACATGGAGTCAAAAAGCGGACAGAACATTTTTAATTAGTTGGAGCTTGGCGGGTCACGTCTGATCTGGAGGGAAAGGGGGACCCACAGAGGCACAAAGAGGAGAGTCCTGCATCCGTGATCTGCCTCTTGCAATGACCCCCTATATGGGTCATTAATTAGTCTCATTCACTGTCTATCTGTTAGGAGCAAAGCTTTGGATCAGTGAGACCATGTCACCCTCTAAGCGACAGGTCAGTTGATTTTGCTAGGTCACCACCTTGAGTCCCTCTCTGTTGGGTCAGTGCTCTGGTGTAGGATGAGGGCAGCAAGAAAACAGCCTTGAGTTTAGGATCTGAGGTGCATTATGGGAAACCTCCAGCTGAGGGTTGGCGAGCAGACGCCATCAGCTGGATGTCAGCAGAGACAGAGAGCCTCATGCTGATTCCAGAAATCTATAATGTACCGCCCCCCCCCCCAGCTTTATCACGAAGCGGGTCAATTTGCTGCCTCATGCTTGCATCCCATGATCTTTCTGTAGCTTCTAGCGGTCCAACCGCACTCCAGAGGCACAACTAGTCGCCGCAACGGCCGTCCTGGCTTAACCATTGTCCGATTGTCTGACTGCAGGTGAACTCATGGATGTCTACACCCCTCTTATCCTGTGGTTCCTGTTTCTGGCCATGAACTGAGGACTGTAGGGCTTACTTTGGGGGGTGCTGAGGAAGACAGGGAGGAAGGATCCCCCCAGCATTAAAATCATGAGACAAACAGCAGGTGAAGTACATGGCTCTAAAATCCAAATAGAGAGCTTGAACTCAGTAGCTGTTGGACGGTACCTCCGTGATCTGTACTGCGACCGGTGATTTACATGTGAATAATTAGCATATCATGCTAATTGCAGCTGATGGAACAGCAGGCGGAGCGGTTGGCTGAATCCATACCTGCCAACCGAATCAGGGACGTGTCCTTGATGTGTCCTGAGAGAAGCCTTCCGCAATCTTTACTGAGGGGCTGGGCTTCAGTTGCTGCCAGGGGAACAGAGCTACAGAGACCAAGAGCAGAGGGAAGCTGGAGGCACTGTAACCCCAAGACCTCTGGCTCAGAGAGCTCTGCACCCTGCCACCTCAAACGCTACACCCGATATAATTAAACTTACAATGAATTTGAGTTCAACTTCACAATAAATACAAGTAGAACTAAAGAAATGTGTATTTATAAAATTGTTTGCGTTGCATGATTTTTTAAATGCATCCGCCTAAATTAGTATGTCTCACTGTTTGGGATGTCACTAATCTCTCTTCCTATTGGACAGTTTTCACATTTGGCTTGCTTATATATATATATATACACACACACACACACACACACACACAGTATATATACCCCCTTCTGTATCACTGACTTGCTGGAGGGGATCTGCATGAACTTGGGTGTTGGGTCTGATTTGGTCATGGCTTCCAATGATCCATCGACCCCCCCCCCCCCCCGTCCCAGAGCCCTGCCCTCACATGTCACACACCTCCTGTGTGGCTCATTGGACCTCCATTTGTTTAAATCGTTTCTGGTAATTAATGGTTAAAGGCACTTTAATGAGCCTCTGTCTCACCTCCCACCCCCAGGTTGTTGCGGGTGACGGGAACGTGGAGACAGACAGTGCAGCCTCTGATGTTTTCTGCGTGTTACTTCCTGTGTTCTGCTGGGTAGCTTGTAAGTTCCAGTCCCATTCGGTTCCTGCTGTCCCGGGAGTCATGGGAGTCGGAATAGCCAGACAGTCCTTTCAGCATCATGCTGTCTTCCTCACATTTCTTATGCAAGCAGGTTTTCTTCCAGGATGTTCTGAACACACCTTCCTCTGCTTACTGTTGCCGTTCTTAAGTCTAAGTGCTCTAATCGTATGATGTGACTGTATTTAAAATGTCAAACTGTTAAGGTCAGCGCAAAGAAGGAGCTAAGATTTACGCTTTGACGAGTTGGCTTAATATAAAAGTTCATTTAGAAATTCGACTTTGTTCCAAGCCATAATTTGCCTGTTTTTCGATGTGCCCCCCCGCATACATTCACAAACACAGTGTGATAGTTTCTGGGCAGATCTCCGATAATTAGGCCGTTTGTCATCACTGTGGGTATTTTTCACTCCCTAACGACTCTTATTCGAATTCCTACGACTGTATCAAACTCGTTAAGGTTGGGGAGGCTCAGCTAGGTTAATGTTATGTCCGCTGCCCCAGACAGCCGATTAAAGGCAGAGAGGAGGGCATATCATGGTCATTTCAGTAGGAACATGATCCCACGCCCCGCCCTCTCCCCACCCCAGCCCATTACTATGCCGGGGAGGTAATGGTGATTATTAATAAGGCTCTGTTTATGTGTCAGCTGTTAAACCTCCATTAGCGTGAGATCCATTATGCGGTTTGAGGTTGGGGGGTCTCCTTAATGCGTCTCTGCCTTAAAACTGGGGATGCAGCCGGAATGTGTGTGCCCAGGCGCGCACGTGTGTGACTGTGTGTGCATGTGCACTGTGTGTTTGTGTGTGTGCGCGCGTGTGTCCGTGCGAGTGCTAGGTGTGTACGTGTGTGTGTGCATGTGCGCTATGTGTGTGTGTGTGTCTGCATCTGTGTCTTCTGTGTGTGCGTGTGTGACTGTGTGTTCTCTGTGTGTTCTGTGCATGTGTGTTCTGTGTGTGTATGTGTGTGTGAGTGTCTGTGTTCATATGTGCTGTGTGTGTTCTATGTGTGTCTGTGTGTGTGCGTGTGCATTAGTCCCACAGAACTGAAATAAACCGCCGCCAGCACGTAGCTCCATTCATTTTGCTTGTTTTCCGTGTCCCGGGTGAGGTGTACATTATTTGTCCTCCCTTTTGACCGTCTTCATATAGGCCGTCCGAAGCCCATTAAGAGATTCCCTGCCGTTTGTTTCGGTGGATAAACCGTCTGGGGAGAGAGCAGGCAGACTGCGGCTCTCTGTTACTGGTGCGAGGGGGGGGGAGTCCTCCTTTTTGTGTTCCTAGTTTGTTTTTGAAGCACAGTCCTGACAGCCCCCCCTCCCCCCACGCCATCTCTGGGCCCATTTTTCACCCAGTTTCCACTTTGGTGGTTTTCGCCCACCGGGAGGGGTGCTGGGCTGTTTGCTGTGAGCTGACACTCCCTCGTCAATGACGGGACGTAGTTTGTCACCTGAAAACCCTACCCCCCTCCACCTCTGCTACCCCCATCTTTTATTACAGGCCGTGTAGAGAATGTGTGGAAACCTGTGTGAAAAGAGACTGCACTGTGTACCGACCCTGACAACAGCCTGCCATTTCTGGTGGGAAGGGGGGGGGTGTTTATAGGATTTAGTACCTCCCTGTGGGGGGTGGAGGGGCACAGGGGAGACGACAATGGTGGATGATTTTGTAAAAATTGGTTCTCAGGTAGGCTGGGGTTAAAGACAGATTTTGGAAACAGATCTGAGGGATAAAGATGGAGCTCTCACAACCTACTGGGACATCTTACCATAGCTGTGGCTGGAGAGAGAACTACAACAATGTCCCTTTCCCCACAGGCACAGGTGAAGCCAGCCGGCACACAGCGGCCCGTTCCTTTTATAACGAGCTCCATTACGGGCACCAGCTCTGAAGTCTCGCGGGCTTGGGATTGGGGCGGACGTGCCTAATTATTCCGCGGCTCTGCCGAGCGTGGCGTGAGCCTGACTGCTGAGAGGAATAACGGGCACCGCAAATATCCCACAAATAATCATTTCTCAGGGAGGGAGTACCGCCTCGTTAAACCGTATTCTGTGAAAGGTTTCTGTCGTATTTTACCCAGAATGCAGCTGAAGGGTATTCGGACTGTCCTGTCATTCTCGCTCTGATAGGCCATGCCGCTGATCAAGCGGCATTAATAATGCATATTGCTATAAAGCGACGCTGCGTTCAGAAGCATACTTCTGGAACATGACAGGGAGTATAATTACGCCCATGCGTAATGTCCCAGTGTGCTGCACACCATCTTGGAGAACCTCAACCTGAGCACAGGAGCCATTGTGTCTTCCCCATCAGACGGTGACGGTCGCCGTGGCGATAAGGGAGAGACGGATACCGACACCACCGGCTGGCTGTCCTGCAGATTCCCTTCTGCGGCCCATGAGGGGTGCTGGGTGCTGTTCCAGCACAGGGACGATACTGAGCTGAGGTCCAAGGCAAACCATAACTTTTGGGTGACGCTACGAGAAGTTTTGGGATGTCAGAAATGGTTGCCAGGCATGTTAGGACCAAGCAGACGAGTCTCTGAGGAGCTGGAGAATGGAGGGACACAGAGTTCAGTAGCTGTGTATCCGTGCTCTAAGGCAGGCTGGAGAAGGGCGCCACACTGTGAGCTCGCGTTTACACGACGTTTTATTATCGATCGACTGGTATCATTTTTTGGCAGTATCTCCAGAGTCATCTCAGCTGTGCCGCCCCACACCAGTACCTCCGGCTGGTGAAGAGCCAGGGGAGGTGATGGCAGACGATGGACTTCCTCGTCTCCAGCATACGGTGAGCGGAAACAGACCCAGATGTTCACACAGCACCGGTAATAGTCCATCTGGCACCTTGGGGGAGCTTCACTGCCGGTGTCCCCTGTCTGAGACGAAGAGAAAGACCAGCTTGCTGAGTCGTTGCCCTAGACAGCGGCCTATGTCACATCAGGGGTTGACCTGTACTAATGCTGCCTTCCAGTTACCTCGGAGGCTGGAAGTTGGAGCTGGGAATGACGTCACACCCGAGTTAACCATGTTCCAGTACAGCAAGACAGAAAGACATTTAGCAATACAAGAAACCTGTTTAAGTACGCAAAATTTTTTGCTTAGCCAGATAACTTGTCGGATTTAAGGTACCCCCATTTAAATGGCCTTCATCTTCATTTACTTACACTTAGTCCAGACTACCTTAAATCTGACAAATCCAGCTAAGAGAGAAACACTGCTTTCTGAAATAGGCCCCAGTTCTAGTCTGTTTAACAGTTAGCCATTGTTAGCAATGTTAGTTGATAACATATTACACAGTGCTAAAAACACTGTAACAATCCACAGATGGCAGTTGGACAGCAGTGTGTGTAGGACCGATTTAATGATCCACAAATAGGACGTAAGTGCTAATAAACAGTATAAAACTACAGCTTTAACTTCTGTTGATAATGGGTGCAGCCATCTTGAGGTCAGGGTTGTGTAGATGCCATTGACTTTCCGAGTAGGAATTCCAATGTCAATGGGAGTTCCAGTTGAAATTCCCGACTAGGAATTCGGAATTTCTGGGTTACGAGTTCAAATGGAATGCAGCGTGTGCTCACGTGACGTGCCTGTTCTCCTGAAGGGTGGGAGAACTGATGATGTCCTGACAGTGCTGTGTTTGGGCAGAGAGATTACAACAGCCAACCTGCACTTAAAGTCATGCAAAAGAACCAAAGGTGCACATCCATCCATGTTCCACACGTGCTGGTCCTGTGCAGAGTCGCCACACACAAGGCAGGAAATAGCCCTGGACAGGGCACTGCCCCAAACACAGACGTTACTCTGTGGAACAGCGTCTCTCCACCAGCGCCCAGCAAATCTGTACTAGGCGTTTGGTGTTCTTAGTTCTTTGCTGCATTCTTGGTTGTTTGGTTCAGCTATAACAGGAGCTAGGCGAGAGCAAAAATGTGGACCGGATGAGAAACACCGCTCTAAGATCCCCTAACATGACCAACCCTGCCTCGGCACGTTGGGGACTGATCTCGACAGGATGGTTTGGTTTCTCTTTGTGTGTTTTTTTAAAACATTTGTTTATGTGCTTGTAAATTATTTATAGCTGTATCCGCCCCGTCGTTACGGGGCTGTTCTGCCAGGACCCAGGAATAGCAGAAATAGGCAGCGGGCAGTTTCGATTGTCAGTTATCACGCCATGGCGCAGTCGATCTCCGTCTCGTGTCTGTGGCACCCTTGCGACCGCAGGCCCGAGTACCCCTTTCTCCTATGGCCACGGCTCGGCACGCCAGGGTACCCCTTTCTCCTATGGCCACGGCTCGGCACGCCAGGGTACCCCTTTCTCCTATGGCCATGGCTTGGCACGCCGGGGTACCCCTTTCTCCTATGGCTATGGCTTGGCACGCCGGGGTACCCCTTTCTCCTATGGCCACGGCTCGGCACGCCAAGGTACCCCTTTCTCCTATGGCCACGGCTCGGCACGCCGGAGTACCCCTTACTCCTATGGCCACGGCTCGGCACACCGGGGTACCCCTTTCTCCAATGGCCACGGTTCGGCACGCCGGGGTACCCTTTTCTCCTATGGCCACGGCTCGGCATGCCGGGGTACTCCTTTCTCCTATGGCCACGGCTCGGCACGCCGGGGTACCCTTTTCTCCTATGGCCACGGTTCGGCGTGCCGGGGTACCCTTTTCTCCTATGGCCACGGCTCGGCATGCCGGGGTACCCTTTTCTCCTATGGCCACGGCTCGGCACGCCGGGGTACCCCTTACTCCTATGGCCACAGCTCGGCACGCCGGATGCAGCATGTGCTGTGTTTTCTGTAAAGATTCCACAGCACACATCTGACAGCACAAGCGCCAGCAAGACAGTTATTAATCTTGCCGGCGTGCTCGACCTGAGTATATTTCCCTTAATTGAGTTCCCAGCATGCCATCTGTTTTTTTACAGCTATTTTTAATGTGCATTAATCAGAGAGACTGACATTCACCGAAATGCATCCCTCCCCAGGAACCGGCCCTTCACTGGAAAGCATGTCGTATGACACGATGAGGTCTCGGAAAAAGAGCTTGAAGCGAGACCCGCCCCCCGTGTTCTGCAGCGGGCCCCACCCTGACACCGCCCTACTCGCTCCATTTTGTTTTTTGCACATTTTTCAACATATCCCACTGCAGTGTTTCCTATTCCTATTCCTATTTAGTTGTCGGCACCACTGGTCACAAATCGGGGGGAGCTTGTTTATTTTCTTTTCCCAGGAAGCCAGCCACCGCCGCAGCCCACCTGACCATTTTCCCAGGAAGCAGGCCCCCACCATGAGCCGCCTGACCCATTTCCCAGGAAGCCAGCCCCCGCCTCAGCCCGCCTGACCCTTTACCCAGGAACCTAGCCCCCGCCACGTGCTGTCTCATCCATTTCCCAGGAAGCCAGCCCTCGCCGCGGCCCGCCTGACCCATTTCCCAGGAAGCAGGCCCCTGCCTCGGCCCACCTGACCCTTTACCCAGGATCCCAGCCCCCGCCGCAGCCCACCTGACCCATTTCCCAGGAAGCTGACCCCTGCCTTGGCCCACCTGACCCATTTCCCAGGAAGCTGACCCCCACCTCGGCCCACCTGACCCATTTTCCAGGAAGCAGGCCCCCGCCGCAGCCCGCCTGACCCTTTCTCCTAGACATCAGGCCTCTGCTGACCCCATTCCCATGTAAACCCAGCTAGTTTCTCCTCACTGTGACCCACTGGGGCTGTGAGACGTGCTTGCTCTCATACGACGCCCTTCTGGTGCCCTCCCGTGTGCTCGCGTACACGTGCCGCGTAAATGCAGCTGCCTGCGTGGCCGGTTGTTTGTTTTGTATTGTCACAAAGAGAGGGCTGTAAGCACAGGAAGAAGCTTCTGGAAAAGTCTAGAAAAAGACGGGAGCTTCCTCCCACAGCTCTTCCTCCCCTTCCTCTCTAATCTGCGTGGCTGGGCGTCCCAGACACTGCCGCCTGTTTGCCGGGCCCATAAGCCCCGCCCCTTCTAGCAGGGGTTGTCAAGGCAACACACCACGATGCAGCCCCCTGTTTCTCCTCCTCTGCGGACTCTCGGGGTAGCATAGGGCAGGGTGGTGGGGTCGGGGGGGGGGGGGGGCCGAGGAACAAATTCCTTAGAACCCCACTACCGTTTTAAGGGTCGAATTAAATTCGGCCCCTGGGCCCTGCCTCAAAGCAAACCTCTCACTTCCCAGCACCATTACCC
>JAODKM010000001.1:3519890-3531839 GCA_026780845.1 Petrocephalus sullivani | reverse complement strand
GTACATTTGGGTTGTAGGCTTGAGGTCTGGAGGCTGGGGACTGAGGTGCTGAAGCAGCACACTGGAGGGAGAGGAAGACATGGCCTTCACAGTTTGTACCCTGTGACAAAGGGGCTAACCAGCCATTCCAGTTTGCGGGGAGAAGAGAAAAGTGGAGGATCGTGGAGAGCTGCTGCTTATCTGAGGGTTGGGCTGTTACACTTTGTCACCCCCCCCCTCCCAAAAAACTAAGACGTGACACAACCACCAAATTTGTCCGACTTCTCCTCGGTCTCTCCTGTTGCCCTTTCTTCGTCATTTTAAATGTCGCCTTCCCTTAGGCACCCCCCCTGCCACCAATGCGCCTTGATTTCTCTCTCAGCAGTAAATCCCCCTACCCGGTAGTGGGACAGTGCTGCTGATGCTTACGTAACAGGCTCCTTTGAGTTGCCTCATCTAAATGGAGAGCGAGGTCCAGCCGAGAATTTACATGTCCGGCACGGCGGGGGTGGGGGTATGCACACCAGAGGCTGGGCACAGCTCTGCGGCACACGGGGCAAGCGGCACGGACTACACAGAGGCCAATCGGAAATGATGAAATTTCCCATAACCCCAGCGAAAAGCTGATTGGCCCTCGGAGTTCCCCCTCCCCTGTCATTTATCAACTCAACGCATATAATTAGCTAATGGTAAGATTCTGCCGTCTTGCCCCTTTGAGACCAGCTCAGCCAACAGAGACTGAGATCCTGGTGC
Organism: Petrocephalus sullivani; assembly: GCA_026780845.1. NCBI lineage: Eukaryota > Metazoa > Chordata > Actinopteri > Osteoglossiformes > Mormyridae > Petrocephalus > Petrocephalus sullivani. The sequence continues at coordinate 3,531,107 of JAODKM010000001.1, read as the reverse complement.
ATCACCAGCCTATCGCCCTTAATCAGGATTTGGGAACATGTCTTATTAAGTCATTTAAAGTGACCAGAGCTCGTGGTCTTCCCATTATGATGCCTTGTGCATTTGTACAGTGGATTGCTGTTTTCACATCTGGTTAAAGTGGTCTTCTGCTCGTGTGTGATTGGGGAGGTTTACCCTGTTCCCGTTTTTGGTCACATTGGTAATCTCTTCAAATTTTAGTCATTATGAAGAGTATAGTGTTTTAACATGCCATCTACATCGACCTGCAGCGAACAGAACAAGAAATTCCCGTTGATGGATTAGAGGTGTAATTGTGTCCTTTACAGTGCACTCTGTGATTATCCATAATATTGCAATAATGACTTTTTCTGAGCCTCTCTCTGTTTGCTTCTCTGTCACACAATAGCTTGCAGCCCAGACTGCAGTTGCCTGGATGCCAGTACAGTTTCTCCAATAGTATTCCTGGTGACAGCCCTGCACTCGGTGGAATTCATTTTCCATACGAGTGTGCAAACTTGATTATTTCTCGGGTTCACGTCAGGCCAATTCAGAGATGGGAGCCTGCACCCCCCCCCCCATAAATTCATAAGCACAAATGTGCATTGAAAGGGAGAGAGCCACGAGAAAAAATGCCTGAAATATTATTCTGCCGAGTGGCTGTAGTGAAGCCCAGCCAGTGAAGTGATGCTTCCTGAATCCTAAAGCTCAGACTTTGGATCAAGATGGAGCTTCTCCAATGTAACGTCCCCGTGGGGAGTTAGGCTGTGCAGGGCTGCTGCCAGACAGTCCCTCACACACAGTCATCCAAGTGTCTGATGAAATACCATGTGACCTGCAACATATAAAGTCAGCAAAGGATTTGACAAACAAGGATTTAGCAAACGCTGGCTACAACCCCCCTCCCCTTTCTGAGATCTGCCTGATATACATCAGCCCAGTGCATCCTGGGACACTCATAGCCATTGGTGGGGCAGTGTTTGAACGTGACTCGCTTATTGGATATGCTGCTCAGATCCAATTACTCGAACCCTGGCCCCCACCTTAAAATCCCCACTCAGTGCTGACTCTTTGACCTGTCCCACCCAGAAAATGCCTTTCTTCTAACCACCTTTGCTAGGAACCCCCCCGCCACGTCGCCAGGTATCCATGAACGCTGTGACTCATCCATCAACAGTGCGGCCCTGTGTCATCACAAGCCACAAGCCGGGGCCACACCCGCAAAGAAATGAATTAAAAACGGAATCCCAAAGCACCACTTTCACTTTCATTGGGAGCGTTTTGCTCTCAAAAGGCCAAGACAGGCCTGGACAATAACCACTTGTAATTCATCATTTATAATGAGCCGAAGCTCTTGATTCTTAACCGCTGTGCAACCGCAAAGTGCAGCGGGCAGAGAGAGCCAGGCAAAGTCAGAGGGAAGTCAGAGCGTAACCACACACAGACAAAGGCATCGCCAAGGCAGCCAGGTCAGAAGCAAGTAACGCAAATACCTCTGACGGTGCTGTCAACGTCATTCGTAATGTGCCATGTATTGCAGGGTAGCTATTTTTGTCAGAAACCAATAGTGCTTCGGCAGACTGGACAGGCCAATCTCTGTCCTTGGGGCTCATCTTTACAGATCTTTCTGCCTATTTGCCGCAAATGGCACCTCGTAGCATGCGAGCGTCTCTAAGGCTGTCCGTCACCTACAGTGTTAATGCTTTTATCTCGGCGACTCACTTCCATAACTAAAAAGGACGGGGTACGCACACTCTTTTACAAGCGTGGCGTTCCTGCAATGCGTATCCGTGACGACGGAGATCAGCTCCACATTTTTCAAACGCTTCGCTTCGGCGAGTGTCGAGGCAGGTGTGGAGCACGATCGACATCGGAAGGAATCTGCGGGGTGACTCAAAGGCACGACTTATCAGAGACGGCAGTACTGCGTGCCGCGGAGCTCTGTGCCAGACTGGGTTGCCGTGGACGCTGCCCCCGATTCAAGCGGCATTAAGCGCGTTTCCAGCTCTGCCATGCTCCAAAAATGAGCTCCAGGGACAACTGCAGCATCTCACGACTGGCTGGGAATGGATTCACAAACAGTTGAAGCAAGTTTATTTTGTTGCCATTTTAGTTGTTTTTGTACCCCCCCCCCCCTCCCCGGTACTGAAGCCAAAGCTATGATGAAACAAACCCTTCCCAAAGCTGAGTCCTCCACCCCCTGCATTCAAACTTCATGCACACTTCATCTCTGAAATGGAGCTACAAAGCCCCCAGCCCACACCACCTATGATTAAGGAAAACCTGTGATAACTGATTGTTTAGCAGACAGCCAAACTGAAGCATGGAGGCTGTACATATATAGGATAAGTAATGGCAATGAAGTAAAACTATGGTCATAACAGAAGCTTCTGTGCATCTTCACATACAGTGCATCTTCTATACAGTGTGTGTGTGTGTGTATATATATATATATATATATATAGTGAGTTGATTATAAGTAGCAGCAAACAAGCAGTGGCAGGGCAAGCGTTCTGCACAGCGGAGGAGCAGACTGTCTCTGCAGCCTCTATCTTGGCGACACTCAGTAGGAGAGGCAGCACTGTTTCGTGAGATATGGCATCCCGACGATCAGGTGCCACTCGGTCACATGACTGCAGATGGGCCTGACGGGGGGTTGTGGGTCTGAGACCTGGCCCTGCATCGACTTCAAATTGCTCTCATTTCCTGCCTCAGCCGGCTTACCCCCCACACCAGCCTCAGCTCCGTAATTGATTTGATTATTTCACTCAATTTTACAGTTGTGCCAGGGGAGGTTGGATACAGTTGGTGATTAAAACAGACCCCTGAGGACTTCTCCCAAATCACCACAGAACCTAAACGGGACTGATTTTGCTCTGATTTCAATTTTCCTACTCGGCACTGGAGAACCTGTTGTAATTTGTGATTTGTCTTCTTTTCCAGGAGGGGCATTGAGCATGAAAAAAAATTACATCATCCTCTAGGAGATAACCCCCCCACATCTCATGCTGGTCACCAGCCAGTGGAAATTACCGATCTTAGTGGAAGTTCATTGCCGGGCACTGTGTTAGTCAATACCTGTATGTGGGTGGGGACAGGAGATGTTGGGGTCTCAGAAAGCTCTGCTGACTCAGATGAAAGCGGGTCACAGGGACAGTGTACAGGGGCAGAAGCTTCTTATAAATGGCCCCCTCCTCTTTTTTGGGTGCATATCCATACATGCAAACAAGGCCTCTAACCCTTGACGGTTAAATGTTACAGGTGTACCGTATATCTTTGTGAAATATCCTTAAAGTATACAATATGAACCTATATAGCCTTGTCATAAAAAAGAAGGCCAGGTAAAGGGTAAATATACTGTTTGGTTTCCGGGGGTTATAATGCAAAGTAACTTGCTTCGGTAATTTAAACCTGTATTTCCCATTCCGGTCCTCAGGGACCCACAGACGGTCCACGTTTATGCTCCCTGCCAGACAGTCCACATTTTTGCTACTGGGAGGGAGCAAAAACATGGACTGACTGTAGGTCCCTGAGGACCAGATTGGGAAGCACTGCTTAAAACTAATAGCTCAATGGCCTCTTGATCCTCCCTGCAGGGATGGGGGGACATCCCGTTCTGATTCTGCATGTACAGCATGTGTGTGTTTGTGTTCGTTTCATGTGTACTTGTTTGTGATGGACATCCAGGTGTCTGTCACCACCCTAAACTGAAACCTCGCCACCTCATTTGCCATCACCATCATATTCGCAATTGTTTTCCAGATGCCTTATATTCATATTTAAATTAATGTGCCACCCCAAAATGGCCTCTGCTCCCACCCTGGCCACCCCAATGAAAATGTTCTGGCACCGCCCCTGCCTGGTGTCCCGTACCCGGTGCATTCTGGGATATGTGAGGGGAACTGTGACTCTGCATAGGATAAGTAATGACAATGAAGGAAAGGACAAAACATTAAAACTATGGTCATAACAGAACCTTCTGTGCATCTTCACAATCTACACACACAACCTTGCTTTGCTGGTGACTAATTTTCAGCTTATCAAAAGCATTTTCACTTCATGCCTCAAACCCCTTTCTTGCAGGAATATGCCGCAAACATCAAGATATGTCAATGAAAAAACATACTAAAATGTGCCACAGGCAGCCCTTCATCAATCTTTCTGTTGCATTCCATTCATAAATATAGATTTACTGTTTGGCTTAGTATCGGCCATTCAATGTTAAGTCTTGAATGAACGTGAATTGTAATTTGCGAGAGGGCTCTCTCCTCTGTTGCGTCTGCCAGGGTCTTTTATTTTTGACAAGGAGGCTCTGACTCATCCTTCTATTTCCGTTTTTCCACCTGTTCCTTGTCCGGCTCCTCACGTGCGTCATTCCGCAAAAAAAGCCAAAGGGAACAAATCATTTGGGAAGAGATATCCTGCCAATGGCTGGACAGCAGTGCCATTGCCGTCATGCTTTCTGCACTTGATAAAAACCGTCAGGGGTTCTGCGGTACCTACATTTTTTCCGAGTCGTTTAATCTTAACTACGAAATCCTTTAAACACGCATTATGTTGTTCAGTTACTTACCAGTCACGTTCTACCCAGAAGGACTGGCATGCCTGCATGTTTTTGGATTGTCTTTTACACGTTATCCATTCCTACATCGGGACATACTGTATATTTTTTTCTGGTGCAGTTCAAGCTAAACAAGTTTAGTATTCATGTAGAGCGTCACTGGTGGCATTTTGAGAAACCAACTGCGGTTCTTTTCTCTTTCACTTTGTAATATGGATATGACCAAATCAAACCTAAAAACATAATTGGGAGTACGATTTTTGTCTTAATAAAATGCAAAAAATCTGTTTTATTTAACAAATTCACTGAAATCCACCCGCCACATTATAATATACATAAATACATGTCACCTTATTCCTATTATTTAATTTTGTACATTGGTTTGCTTCTGTGCGCTATTACGTCATAAACAGCATAATCACACGGTGATAAAGAAATGCAATTTTACGTCATATGCCACAAAGTGATTGAGCATTAGTCATGTACGTTGCTATACTGTTGTATGGGGTCTCAATCATTTGCGGGAAATAAAAAAATCTCAGCAGACAGTGCGATTTAAACGGCGACCAGTCATCTTTATTTTGCACAGTAGTCGTAATTTTCTCTTTGACTTTGACAGTAGAATAAATAACGATATTGGTGATTTCCCGGTTTCTGGTAAATGGCAGATTACTCACATCTGTGAGCGTGTGTAATCCGATTCTCCTCCAGGTCATTCTCTGAAAATCAAATGTCGTCATCGGACTATTTCATCCAGCCCATATAAATCCCACGTCGAATCATTCAACGAAAGAATTATGAAGCTATATGCCATCACCAATGGCCGATTAATTAAATATGTGTTAGGTGCTTGTCACGGATTTTTTCATCTTAAAATCACGTTTGGTTGGATTATTGCGATAGATTATTTAAAGCGCCTCATATGCAGCAAGCTTCACGTAGCCTATTTAAAAGATGCATGAATGCACATTTCTTATACCATATGTCATATTATACGTAAAATTGCAGCTTCAATCAAACTTTAATCTAACTGTAATTCAATTAGTACTGAATTCATGCTTAATTGCTAATAATGGAAATAGTTTTACTCTTAGATCAAGTGGATGCTACATCATTGTTATACAGCGTCCAAATCAACTTCTTTAAAATGTATAAAGTTCGGCGAATTGTAGCAGACCGCACATGCATGTGAATTAGTGAATGCTGGCATTCACGGACGCGCTAATCCAATAGATCTCGCCGCGATCGATTCGATCGTCGCTCGATTATTACCAAACTCCCTTCGCTTTTCTCCATTGCAACTTTTGCTGGCACTCCACAGACATGTTGGCTATGAGTTGAAGTAACCGTGCGATTTGGCTCAACTTTTGAGCCAAAAACAATTCCGAATCTGGGGGATTTCGTCTGAAAGACCCCGATCTGCAGTTTTCCCAGATGACCGGCCACTGAAACTGAACCGTAGATGAAACGTGGGACTCTTTCTCTTTCTGATGAATTGGGCTAGTAATGCAGGAGACAGCTATTCTGTCAGGGGCTCAAGATGGCAGATTTTATTGAGTTCTAAACTGAAATCTCGCTTTATTAATTTGCCATGAATAACAGAAGGGCTTGCACCGATGGCCCCTGTATACGAAGGTAAGGACGTAAATGCAGCATCTCCTTTTCACGCGATTTTTTTTCAGCCGTCGAAGCAGTACTTTATAATTTTACCAATGGGAGCAATCTAAGTACCCGACTAAGTCTCCTTTTGCATGCATCAACAGTGTAATCCCGCTGTTCTTTAATGAGTTTTCTCTCGCATGTCGTTTACCCCCCTGTTACGGTCGGCAGTGTTGGTTTTCCTTATGTAATGTCTATTGTCCCAAAATCATTTGACTGGAGCATTATTCAGCCCAGTCAGTGTTAGACGGGAATCAGACTGTAAAGCGGCAGACCCGGCTTCGAGGCGTCGTTTTCAGTGTAAATGATCCGACAGACCGTACGCAATGTTGACGTTTCTGTGTATATATTATCAAATCAGATGCCCAATTATAAAATATGCACGTTTGTATAAATTTGCAGTCGCGCCAGTCCTGTTCTCTGGGTCTTTATTTGTAATCTGCGTTGGGGGATAGCTTTGGTGATATAGAGTATCTAATATAATATTTAGAAATAAAGCTAGTGATACCTTTTTTCCACTTTCATGCTCGTTATTTCTCTCGCTGCATTGTGGATCTCGCTAGCTGGAGAATACAGTTGAAGTGACTCGTATTTAAAATGCCCGTAAAATAAAAGGGAGATTGCGAGTGAACTGTGGATTAATGTTTATGGATGAACGGCGTAGAGATTTGCACTTTAAACTGGCGTCCTCCTGCGGCTTGCTGCCCGTTAATGTCCCCTTCTGTTACTGGCGCAGATCCGAGCTCTCTTATCTGCCTTTTTTGGTTTCGCTTGCTGCATGCCGTATATTGCAGCAGCAAAAGTTGTTGATTAACTTGGGCAGGGGAGGGCTTTTATTTCTGCCGACCGGCTGCTCTTTTTTTCGTAACAAAGAAGCTGACTTGGCGAAGTGACCCAGGAATGGGCTTTTCTATAACAGGAGGCCTCTTTGAGCCTCGGGGGTGCAGAGAGTGAGTGGCTACCCGATGCTAACGGCAGTGTGTATGGAAGGTTATATTTGCTTGTTGTCCGGGAGGAGGCTATTTACCCTCCGTGTCGCTGGAATTGTCTGCATTGTAATGATACAATGTATCTGTTTTATCGGCTTCGCGGGGGCCCCCTGCTGGACAAAGGCGGTAAAACGCCGGGCGCGCCGAGCGTCAAGTTCTGCCGCTGAGAGGAACATAACGGGGAGAACTATCAATTACAAATGTTTTTATTGCAAATGTTTTCCCCTTCAAAAAACAAGAAATATATGGCTCTAAGATACTGTGCATGAGTCTACTACCTAGAACCGGCCGATTGTTGCTGTTCTTCTTCTACTTATTATTATTATTATTGTTATTATTATTAATAATACGTTTTTATCAGTTCTGCGAGAAACCCCCACGTTTCAAACGAATAGCTCCTTAACTCTCGTGAACGCTCCCTTCTTCCTCTTGTACTGCTGTTTATAGCGCTGCAGCTAGACTCGGTATCTGCCGCCATGTGCTAATTGCAGAAATGTCTGTAAACACTTGAAAACGGAGGTCGGGGGTCCGGCGCAGATTTGCTCCTCACCCAGCCTCCCCCTATAGCCACGTGCTGTGTCCTTCCCAAATAAGATCCGTCCAAAATGTTTTTTTTAGAGTTCTCAGTCCGCTACAAATTTTAACAAGCAATCTTCTGTGATTTTGTTTGTTTTGGTTTTTTTTTTTGTATTGAAGCTGTTTTGTGTCGCGGTTTGGCGCAATGCCCCCCTCTCCCCCCACCATGGCAATGCCATTGCTCAGGGTGTTTTTGCGACCCTGAGTACGCCAGATGTGCTCTGCTGACGGGGTGCCAGGCGCTCTGAGGACGTGCTATGGCGCAAATATTTACACTTTAAGCTCGTTTATCTGCTTAGATTTAAAGGGAGCCGGCCAGCGGTGCAGTTAGCCCACACCTGTTATAGGTGAAAAGCCGTTTTTTACCGTATGCACGCTAGCTAGTGCGTTATATGCCCGCCCAAAGTGCGCTAAAAAATAATTGTAAATGATATGACATGGCCCATTTCCTTATGGCTGCTTCCTTGCTTTCAGCATACAGGATTTATGTTTACATGTTTTAACCGAAAAACGCTATGGAGAGACACTGGCGCCTGTCCAGCGATAGGTGGCCGCACCGTAAGGAAAACGCGCAAAAGCGCAGCGAATTTCAAGCTGACACCTCGCCGACAGATAATTAGTTGAAATAGCATTTTCTGGCTCCTCTTTCCACTGCGGGGAATAGTGATGGGAGTTAATTATTTTTCATGGTTATTAGCTGGAGCCGCCATAAAAGTCCGTCTCCTGTTGTGTGAGATGAAGACGTACATTTTCTACCTTTGTCAAAGGCAGCCGGCGAGATGACAGATTGGTGCATTTATGAATGATTTTTTCCTCTAACCCTCCTCTTCCATACCCTATTACCTATTTGTTTATATTTCAATGTGAAATACTTTACTGAAGTTCTTGTATTTTTGAGGTCAGATTCTTTGCCAAAGCAAGTATTTGGCTGGCTTGTAAAAGGGGTAGATACCAATGGAACTTGAACTTCCGATGTTCTGGTAATCATTCCAGTTCCATAATATATTAATAAAGTCTGTATTCAGTTGAACAACCTGGATGGCCGAAGAAAGGGACATACTGGACAGCTATTTTATACTTTATTCTGGATTTTCCAGCAGTACCTTTGTCTCCTGCTTGCTGTAGTTTTGGGGCCAGCGTCGGGTGGGGGCACAGGTGCTGCTGGAGATGATGGAGGTCTGTCCCATCAGAGGCTGGGCTTCGCATTAGGGTTTGTTGTCCTGGCTAATCAGTCTAGGGTTCCTGCGCCTTGGGCCCGGCTGCCAGCGTGATGGACGGTTTGTCGGCCGAGTGAGGTCAGGCCTCAAGTTGCTCAGTAGCCGGCATAAGTACTCTGCAGTGTCTGGCTTATTTTAGCATTTAACTGAAATGGGCAGAAAGTAAATATATGGTCTGTCTGGTGATCTAGCTGTGTGGTGGACTGGTTTTTGAGATGGCAAACTTGTGAACTAGCTGTGTGCTGGGCAGGTTCTCAGGATGCCAAACTGGTGATCTTTCTGTGTGGTGGAGAAATTCTTAGGAGGCCAGTTTAATGGGATCTCCATTTCCTTGCTTGAAGGATGTTGTCATGATGGCAGTTAATTTAAGAGCGCAGTCTAGTGCTGCTCTAGTTTAGGGTTGCAGTATCACGTCATGATTATAATAATCACCAGGGCTTTAGATGATGGGCATAAACATTTGTCCGGATGCCGTGTTTCGGCACTAGTCACTCGTTTACTTGCCCCCACAACTTGAGAAGCAGAATTGTGGTACACCTAAAATATTAAAGAGAGGAATAATGTGAAGCCAGAAGTTAGTAATCAGTATAAATTCGGCGTACCCTTATGATCAATAAATGCGTCGGACATTAAACTGCAAAAAGTACCGCCACACCACCGGCACCTTTTTATCTAGTTTATCCACAGTATCTCCTCTTTTAAAAGATGATGTGGCTGCTGAGCTGTCCCTTTCTTCACCGCCACTTCAGGGCTTATCGCGTGCATGATTCACAAAAACCGTAGCATGTGGCCTGCTCCGTCAACCGATTTTAATAAACATAAGGATACACCAAATTTGTACAGATTGCTAACTTTTGGGTGTCACTATATGCATCTTATTAATATCCTGGGAGCACTACTGATCTGCTTGCCAATTTGTCGGCATAAGTAAATGTCCATATAGTTTTGAAAGCCCTGGTGATTATTGCACATGCACCATATAATCGCAGTTACATCGCAATGTGATCATGCAGCACTACTCGTTTTAGACTTATGCAAAGGCAAGATGTGCTGTGGTAGGCTTCTCCCGACTCCTGTTGTCTCTGTGAAATTATAAAGTTCCTCGAAAGATGCTTGAGTTCCTTGTTTTGAAGATTTACAAATGATGATGTGCTGGGCTCTGGATCTGAGTAAATATTGACTTTATTAGAGACTACGTAACCATAGATACGTGACACGGTGTTATAATTTTGGAGTTCTTTGATTTGTGATGTTTATTCCTTTTCCACTGTATTAAAAGGTTAGAGGAAGTCAGAAGTGTGGGGGGGGGAGGGGATTGACAATGAATGTGCAGAACAGATTCACAGATTGGGCTTGGGGAACAACTCGGGGGCGAGGCGAGGCGGGCCGGGGGGGGGGCATGGTGCCCATCACATGAGGGTGAACAATGCTGTGGCGTAGAACTTCTGTGTTCGATCCCTCACTCATGAATGAACTTGCCTTTCCCACCTGTACCCTGTACCCTGTACCCGCACACACACACACCTGGGGATTTAGAATGGCAGAACTCTCAGGCTGACCCAAGCTGTCAGATTGATGCCTTTAGCTACTTTCACAACAGACTATGAAGGTGACAGGAAGACAATAAATGGAATGGCTGTCTGATGGGAGTATTTCCAAGATGGCCGCTCTGTGCTCTAAAAGGGGATGGAGTCTCGCCTTATGGTGACCGTATGTGATCTGAATGAAATGCTGTTGCTTATCTGTTGCTTGTGATTTTTATATAATTGGGATATATAACAAAAATGAAACCCAAAAGCAGCCAGTCCAAGTATTCATATCTTTATGGGGACTTTGCATTCATTTCTATGGGCATAACCATAATCCCACCTGACAACCCCCTGCCAGGCACTAGGTTTTACCATACAAGACTTTTTAATTCATTTATTTTTGTTCATTTTGTTTTTATGCATTCACAGATTTTTGTAAAATTGAGGGTGTTGTTGTGGGGATCAGAAAATGTCCTCACAAGGTAAAAAGTTACAGGTTTTTATCATATTATGGGGAAATCTGGTTCACTCCATATAATAATTGCAGAAATGCTGGACTCATCGCAGGCTAATGGGTGTGCACCCTTCATATTTTCATTTACTTCAGCATTAGTTCAAATGCAAGAACTCGTGGCCATAGGTGGAAATTAGCAGGAGAACATTTTAAACTGGATTTAAGGAAGCACTTC
>JAODKM010000001.1:3485345-3495961 GCA_026780845.1 Petrocephalus sullivani | reverse complement strand
GGTGGTGGGTGGGGGGGGGGTGGGGGCTTACCACTGGCCCCTGGGAATGTTCTCTTAGATGTCTGGTTGGTAGAGGTGTGCTCTCGTGTTTGGGAATTTGTGCGTAATCCAGAAACCAGAACAGGACGAAGTATTCTGGATCAAATCTGTCAATCGTACGTCTGTCTGTAGTTACTTTGGATATTTGGTGCTGGTGTCGACCATCTGTGTGTGTGTGTGTGCTTGCAGTCACATGGACGTGGAGTATGTGTGCAGTCACATGGACGTGGAGTGTGTGTGCAGTCACATGGACGTGGAGTGTGTGTGCGTAGTCATGTGGACGTGGTGTGCGTGTGCGCAGTCATATGGACGTGGCGTGTGAGTGTGCGCAGTCACATGGACAATGGCGTGTGTGCACGCGCAGTCTAATGGACGTGGCGTGTGAGTGTGCGCAGTCACGTGGACGTGGCGTGTGTGTGTGCGTGCGCAGTCACCTAGACGTGGCGTGTGAGTGTGCGCGCAGTCATGTGGATAATGGTATGTGTGAGTGCGCGCAGTCACATGGACGTGGCATGTGTGTCTGCGCGCAGTCACATGGACAGTGGCGTGTGAGTGCGCCCAGTCACATGGACAGTGGCGTGTGTGTGTGCGTGCAGTCACATGGACGTGGCGTGTGTGTGTGCGCCGTCGCATGGACATAGCGTGTGTGTCCGCAGTCACATGGACAGTGGCGTGTGAGTGCGCCCAGTCACATGGACAGTGGCGTGTGAGTGTGCGCAGTCACATGGACAATGGCGTGTGTACACGCTCAGTCACATGGACATGGCGTGTGTGTGTGCGCCGTCGCATGGACATAGCGTGTGTGTCCGCAGTCACATGGATGTGGCGTGTGTGTTTGTGCAGTCACATGGATATGGTGTGTGTGAGTGTGTGCAGTCGCATGGACAATGGCGTGTCTGTGTGTGCGTGTGCGCAGTTGCATGGACATGGTGTGTGTGTGTGCCACTAGTCACATGGACAATGGCGTGTGTGTGTGTTTGTGCGCAGTCACATGGACGTGGTGTGTGTGTGTGCGCAGTCACATGGACGTGGCGTGTGAGTGTGCGCGCAGTCACGTGGATAATGGTATGTGTGAGTGCGCGCAGTCACATGGACAGTGGCATGTATGTGTGCGCGCAGTCACATGGACAGTGGCATGTATGTGTGCGCGCCCAGTCACATGGACAGTGGCGTGTCTGTGTGCGCGCAGTCACATGGACAGTGGCGTGTGTGCGCACAGTCACATGGATGTGGCGTGTGTGCGCGCAGTCACATGGAAATGGCGTGTGTGTGTGCGCGCAGTCACATGGACGTGGCGTGTGTGTGTGTGCCACTAGTCACATGGACAATGGTGTGTGTGTGTGCACAGTCACATGGATGTGGTGTGTGTGCCACTAGTCACATGGACAATGGTGTGTGTGTGCGCACAGTCACATGGACGTGGCGTGTGTGCGCACGGTCACATGGACGTGGCGTGTGTGCGCGCGCGGTCACATGGACGTGGCGTGTGTGTGCGCGCGCGGTCACATGGACGTGGCGTGTGTGTGTGCCACTAGTCACATGGACAATGGTGTGTGTGTGTGCACAGTCACATGGATGTGGTGTGTGTGCCACTAGTCACATGGACAATGGTGTGTGTGTGCGCACAGTCACATGGACGTGGCGTGTGTGCGCACGGTCACATGGACGTGGCGTGTGTGCGCGCGCGGTCACATGGACGTGGCGTGTGTGTGCGCGCGCGGTCACATGGACGTGGCGTGTGTGTGTGCCACTAGTCACATGGACAATGGTGTGTGTGTGTGTGTGTGTGCGCGCACAGTCACATGGATGTGGCGTGTCTGTGTGTGTGCTGTTACATGGATGTTGCGTGTCTGTGTGTGCGCTGTCACATGGACATGGTGTGTGTGTGTGCAGTGACATGGACGTGGCGTGTGTGCTCATGCACGCCTCCCAGTTATTATGTGTTTGTATACTTGAGCTCTATCTCATCACAGAAACATGACCCCTAACCCCTGCTGCCGTCACCCCCATTCCCAGGGCCTCCTGGGAAGAGTGTCCGCACAGTCTGTCTTCTCCCACATTACTGACTCCCAGCTCCCATCTTCCTGTTGCTATCTTTACTGACTCCCAGCTCCCATCTTCCTGCTGCTGTCCCTGAGGTTGCTGTGAAGAACAGGAAGCCCCCCTTCCCCCCACCCCCGTCAGTGCACTGTGTGGCCCGGAAGGCACGCCGCAGGGGGGGATTGGGGGGGTCCGGGATTAGCGCCTTGCTGCAAAACAGCATCCCGCCACTAGACTCCAGATAAACACGATAGCTGGACCCCGCACCCACCCCCTTTCATCTCGGATTCGCGGTTGGTGTTGCGTATCGGGGCTATTTGAAGTGGCACATCAGAGGCCTGGCGGCTGAGTAGGCCGGGGGGGCAGGGCTGGTCTGCTTTTCGTGCCCTTCCTGTGTGCCTCCTCCACCCCCAGTGGGCCTGGGGGTCTGTGGGGGCGCCGTTGCTGATGCTGGGCTGTGCCGTGGCCAGCCAGGCATGAGTCTGTATCTGGTGTGGGGAGGGAGGAAGGCTGATGATACCCAATAGAACTGTGTTGGTGGAACCATGGTAATGGAGCTGCGGAGGGGGGTGGAAAGTCCTGGGCTGGCTGGGTACCACTGGTTGTCATAGTACAGGGGGGGCAGGTGGACGGTCAGCCCCCTACCTCAGGTGGATCTGTTTTAAGGGGTTATTATGACAAAGGGTACATTCTTAACATTCCGACAGGGGTGGCTGAGGATCGGTGCCACGGTTTGGCGAAGGCTGGGTTCTCTGGCGCCACGATGGAACGATAAGTCTGCCCCCCAACACCGGCCTGCTATGGAAACGGGCTGCACGGAGAGTTTGGTTCCGCTTCTAATCTCACCTATTTTATGGCTTCCAGATGTCAAATAAATGCCCTGTGATGGGCGGCTGTCCGGGGCACCGCTCTCCTGCGCGCGGCGCTGTCCGTCTGCTCCCCCGAGCGCGGCGCTGTCCGTCTGCTCCCCCGCGTGTGGCGCTGTGCGGGCCAGGCCACTCTTTTTTTTTCTGCTGTACCTGGAAAGTGGACTGGGGAACTCGCATGTACTCTCCCTCTCTGACATAGGCCTCCGTTACTGCTGCTGTCAGCCCTTCTGACCTTTAAACCCCACCCCCCACAGGGCTCCGGAGATCGTCCTGGGCTTGCCGTTCAGCGAGGCCATCGACATGTGGTCGCTCGGCTGTGTCATCGCCGAGCTCTTCCTCGGATGGCCGCTGTACCCGGGAGCGTCTGAGTACGATCAGGTGAGCAGGATCTGAGGAACCAGGGCTATTACTGGTAATGAAAAGTGAACCTATAAGAGGACAAACTGAAATAAAATAACCTTACTTAAAAAAAACTATAACATTGTGGATAATAAATATGCTTCTGGAACAAACTGAAATAAAAACGAACATAAAATACCATTTCCATTGCCATTTTTTAATACTGCTTAGCTTGTAATGAGTTTTGTAATCCTTGATGACAATAATACCTGGAACGTTTTGGTCCATTTTGAGGACAATAGTGTGCACTATGTACTTATGAAGATCAGACCCACATGCCTTTCCTTCCTACCCTGATCCTGGGGGGTACAGGCCCCTCCTTCCTATCCTGATCCTGGGGGACACACGCCCCTTCTTCCTACCTGGATCCTGGGGGGGGGCACACACCTCTCCTTCCTACCTGGATCCTAAGCCCCAGTAACAGTCTGTCACCCCTTGCCAGTCTCTCTCCATCACTCCGTGTTTGTCTGCCTGTCTCTGTTTGGAGTTTGCCCCTTCTCACAGTGCACCAATCCTCTCTTTGCAACCAGATTCGGTACATTTCCCAGACTCAGGGCCTGCCGGCAGAGTATCTTCTGAGTGCCGGGACCAAGACGACCCGGTTCTTCAACAGAGACCCGGACTCCGCCTACCCCCTGTGGAGACTGAAGGTATGGGGCGCAGTTCAGAGCACTCGCACTTATGCACACAAGAATGCCCCTGAAGGTGACCCTAACCGCCCCCCCCATCTCCTGCTTCCGGGACCCTCCTCACACCTTTTGTTAAATCTTTTTTCACATTCTATTGTTAAGGTCTGAATAACTCAGGAAGTGTACTGACAGTAGACAGACTGGGAAAGTTGGGGGATACACGGCCCGGCAGTGCTCTCTGCTCACCCCTGTGGGCATGGCTGCTCCGCTGTCTTTGTGCTCTGAACGGGGACGGGACCTTTATGGTCTGGTCAATATGGCCACCCCCAGCCAGGCCCACAAATAGTTTGACATGTACATGGCGCCTTTACCATAGGACCACTTGATGTGGTAGAGTGGGGTGGGGGTTGTTGGGAAACATCTGGGTGAAATTGCCGGTTGTTTCCGCAGACGCCTGAGGACCATGAGGGCGAGACAGGGATCAAGTCCAAGGAGGCACGGAAGTACATTTTTAACTGCTTGGATGACATGGCGCAGGTAGGCAAGATCACAGATCCTGCTACCGTTAAATAAAACTCATTAATTCATCACTTTTCACAGTGTAAATAAATTGATCACATGATACAGTGGGAAACATGACCCAGCCAGTCAAAATGGTTGATTTCTGATTTGTCCAGCTCAAGCTGTTTGATTTCTAATTGGTCAAAAACATGAAAAAAGCATAGAAAAGACTTTTATTATTTGTTCTGGTGGGTTCATCTGCCTCTGGTTTGATCTCGACTGGAGCCTCAGTGGGTTTGTTTGAACCCTGGATGTCTGACCCACTTGGGAAAAACGCAAGAAAAATTATCTTTATAATTCATCATCTTTTATTTAAGGCTCCGTCGAGCTGTAATAGCATCCTTCCCCCAGACTCGCTCCGAACACCTCGTTTTGTCTCGGTGGAGCTCTGGTAGAGGAATCCCACACTCAGGTCGTCGCCACGAGCGCCAGACGCCGTCTCGTCACTGAATCCGCGTGCGTTTGTGTCACATGGAGTGCTGCGTGAATGAATCCACATCGGTAAAGAAATCAGGCTGGTTACGCAACCCCGGGAAAGGAACGTGTCCCACTTACAGGAACGGGCCGCCGCCACGCACCCTGCCCCAGGTCAATGTGGCCTTTTTGTTTACTTTTTTTCCGTTTCCTGTGTTTGTTGTCATTGCTGCGGGAAAAGCTGATCGATGGCCTGGTCAAATGGTGTCCTGTTTTCCTGTGCTATCAACCCTTACGGTAGCTGGTCAGTGGCCTCTCTGCAGGGGCGGCGATATTTTATACATCTCTGATTATGCAAAGTGTCCTTAATGTGTCTCTGACACGATGTTCTGAATCACAAGTAGCTGTTTCTGTGTAATCTTTCTGCCCAGGCATGTCCCTGAGGATGGCAAGACTTTAAGGTCCATCGGACGGGGACATTGGGACTGTGGGTGGGGCTTTCTATCTGCTGCCTCCTTCATGGGGGGGGCGTTGACTCTAGAGGCATGCCACGGTGTTTGGGCGGGGTGCCCCCACCCAGGACTCGTCATTGCCTGAGATGCGAGGTGCATTTTTTTCCCTTTTCCCCTCCTCCCTCCCACTCCGAGGGCAGTCGTTGACACAGCCTGGCGTAAGGTCGCCCGTAGGCTGAAGGCTCGCACCCGCATCGGTACGGATGTGAGCTGGAAGGCTCAGGGTCAGCTGGCTGGCTGTGGAAGCTCCGCCCCTTATGCCCTTTTTTTTGTAGGTCAGCTCTCAGGATCATGGTTTACGGGAAGTGGTGTGCCCATGGTCGCCGAGCGCACTTGCCGTCACCGTGCCCCGAGCGGCCAGCCGCCGCGCCTGTAATTAGATGCCTTTACTGGATCCGGCATCCAGCTGGCGGCTCGCGCCTCACAATGTGACCTTTGTCCCGCAGAGGACTCTGGGATTGTTTTCTGGCTGTGTGTTTGCAGCAGTGCCTTTATCTCAGGAATTGGTGGGGGGGGGGGGCATATCCGAGCCACATGGGTGACTGCGTCAGATAGGCTGATAAGGGACTTCGTACTCACAGAAGGCCTTTCCCTTGTGTGGAACGCCGGGCCCCATCCTCTGGCCCTGGCTGTGCTCCCAGGACATCGCCAGAGACCATGTTCATCCTGTCGATCTTTTCTTCCTCTGCATACGGGTGCTTTCTCCCTGTGTCATTCTGCACCCTCCTAGCCCTAAAGCCCCCCCCGCCATAGCATGGAAGTCAAAATTTACCTGAAACTCATCCCAATAATCAAGGGAGTGCCTGTGTTTCACAACGTGTGGGTGTGTGTGTGGCGTGCATTCGCGTTTTCCTGACTGGCTGAGACTGCCTCTATTAATAACAAAGCAAATATTTATTTGCGTCAGTACGATACCGGCCGTGCAGGCATGCTGAAACATTACCAACGGCCCGCTGAATATTTGTACACCCCAAACTGCGGTTCAAGGAACTGGAATTTTCTGCCGGAATCTGCACGGCAGGCTTCGAATCAGATGGGGCCCCCTAGTGGTGATGGGAGATCACGCACTTGCCCTCCCTGTCTCATGCAGGTAAACATGACGACGGAACTAGAGGGAAGTGACATGTTGGCAGAGAAGGCGGACAGACGGGAGTTCATAGACCTGCTGACGAAGATGCTGACGATCGACGCGGACAAGAGAATCACCCCCATTGAGACACTCAACCACCCCTTTGTCACCATGATGCACCTGCTGGATTTCCCCCATAGCTCCCAGTAGGTCTCTGCAGAGGGTAGTGCCTGCTAGGGGGCACACTCCCCAGCCAGCTGTGACTAATAGTACAGTGTCCCATGAATTACCCAGAAGCCTCTCTGTTTGAATCATAATAATGTTCGGCTCAGACCTGAAGTTTGATGTCCTGATTGGTTCCAGATGCAAACGACAGAGGGAGGGTGGGAGGGGTTGGTCTTTAGCTGTTTTCATGTGAGGTTGTTAAGGAGACCGAATTTACAAGGCATATTAAGTTTTTTGCTGAATAATTAAGCACTTTTATAATGTTTTTACTCGTTACAATGGTTATGCCTGGTCTTTGAAGTGCTACTAAACATTCCCCTCCCCCCCCTCAGTGTCAAGTCTTGTTTCCAAAACATGGAGATCTGTAAGAGACGGGTGAACATGTACGACACGGTGAACCAGAGCAAGACTCCCTTCATTACACATGTGGCCCCGAGCACATCCACGAACCTCACGATGACCTTCAACAACCAGCTGAACACAGTGCACAGCCAGGTCAGGGGCCCTGTCAGCATGTCTCCCTGCACTGAGTTAGACGTCTATGAAGAGCACTCAGGACCTTTCTTTGCTTTCTTTCAGCCATATTTGTTTTTGTGAAACATAATTTTTATAAATTGAAATATAAACACAATTGAATAGACCACAGAAACTATGGTTTTGGTTCCTGCAGACTGTTTCCTGTTTGAAAGCAAAGGCATTGATGGGTTCATACTTGTGGTCTGATCCTTTGCTGTTCTGTAGTTGGGGTTATGCTCTCCCTGCTATGCTTTTGATTTCGCATTTTGAAATATGACACCCCTGTTAGACATGGCAAACAATGCGATAATGAAACAATGTTAAAATGATTAACAGCCCCTCTCTGCCAGGCTGACGAAAACAATGCAGTTCTTTGTAGGTACTTGTATGAAAATTGGACATTAAAGTCCGAGATGAAAAGTGTCCTTTCAGGGTTTTTTTTTTAACGAGGTGTCGGCAGATCGATTAAGGCAACCTTGCCATACTTGGTGTGCTTAGCTGTACACGCCAGCAAATGTCAGCGGATATCAGCGGTGTGTTACGGCGTGATCTCGCACGGCGGGTTGGCACGTGGGCGTCTGTCCCCGTCTCACCTGCAGTCTCGCACGTGTATGCACATTGCACCTAGTGAGCGGCATGGGGGGGTGGCTTTAGTGCTTAAATCAGATTTTAGCACCTTGCATTTCAGGTCGGTCCACCCCCACGTCACGCTGCCGTAGTTGGCTGTTTTTGTCCACATCAGATTGTTCTATTGCCATAATCTACAGAAGTATGTATAGGGTTCTCTACATCTTTCTGAGGCTGGTATCTCCTGAGCCAAGGCCAGGGCAATGGAATTATAGGAAATGCAGCCTTTTTCCCCTTGTATGTGTGGTTAATCTAGGGCAATTCCACTCTTATTTCTGTCCCACCAGCCCTTAACTCGCTCACTGTGTGGTCACAGCAAATGAATTATTCTGTCAGTTTCAAGAAAATCACATGATGGAAAGTGCCACCCCTTTCATTCTTTCCTCCAATCAGATCACATCTTTATATATTAGATCTTGGATAGCAGCTTGCCATGACAGTGTCTTGTATCGGTTGTTTTATTATGCATGATAAGGGAAAATATTGTTGTCAGTTGGTGTTTTTCAGCTGGATGTTTTTTGCTTTTAAATGCATCAGCTGCTTTACATTTTCTGTCAGTCAAAACTGGATTGAAACTTAGAAACACAGCAGGTGTTAATTTTCCTCTGTTAGTTCCTCGTATGATAAGTTCCCTTGGTCTCCCTCCCCTGTTTTTTCTGAATCCAGCCCCCCGCCATGGCCCAGAGGGGCGTGTCCCTGCAGCCTGCTGCCCCCCAGCTCTGTGCTGCCAGGCCTGACCCCTTCCAGCAGGCCCTCATCGTTTGCCCCCCCAGCTTCCAAGGTGTGTGTGTATCCGGGGGGGGTGTATGAGTAACATCCCTACTGATGTAGCCTGGATGGAATCATGGCATGGTACTGAGGATTCCAGCCTCTTGGGTGCAGGTTTCAGGGATCTCATCCCAGATATGCTCAGATATGCTCAGATGAGTGCCAGGGGAGGGGCACTTCGGCGGCCAATCAGCTCAGCCTTTGTGGCCCTGCCTCTGAGCACATCACCTGTTAGTTTCACAGTATCTCAGACTTACTGACGCTGCTTCCTGTTCTTACCCACCCCAGGGCTGCAGGCCTCGCCATCCAAACACGCTGGCTACTCTGTCCGAATGGAGAGCGCCGTTCCCATAGTGACGCAGGCCCCTGCTGGTGCCCAGCCCTTACAGATCCAACCCAGCCTGCTGGCCCAGGTAGCCCTGAGTCCTCTCTGAAGTGGGCTGGACGTTCTTCTCCCGCTCGAGCCACAGGAGGCTCTGCGCTCTGCTCAGACTCACTGGGTGACGGTGGTCCTTAAATTGTGTATCTGAAATGAAGCACAACTACAGATATAAACCTGCTGGCTTTTCCTTGTGGCCTCCTCCAGCTCCGAAGTACGGTCGCGCTCTTTGTCCTGACAGCTAATTACACTGGCTGCATTTTAACATAATATCCCCGTCCTCCCCTGTGGGGGCTGACACAGCCTTGCTCCGGTCAGGGGGGTTGGCAGTGGCAGGTTAGGTATTAACAACAAAGTGGCACGTGGGCGTGTGCTTCCTGAGTGAAGTGACTGAACATCTGAGCTGTTTTTCCACCTTTAAACAACGAGCGCGGCAGACTTCATCCTGATGGTTTCCAATGTTCCGTCCTCCTTGTACTTATTTCTGTTGCATTAACAATCATCCAGTCGACACGGTAGTCAGCCTGGACCTTTGGGATCTCGGTGCACGTATCCGCAGGGGGCTTCAGCAGACCTCCCTGCTCTCGTCCTCTCCTTATCTCTTGTTTATTCTCACCGCTCGTCAGCTGCAAGCGGGATACAGGAGAGGCCCGTCAGGAGAGCCGACATGTCCACAAGCAGCTGCACAGAGTGCAATGGTCCAGATTGAGCTTGTGTTCTCTTGTGTCTTGGCAACACTCTTCCTGTTTCGGCCTGGATTGTTCCGCCGGGTGCAGTATGAGGTCAGAGATTTGGTTTCAGCTGTCTGCAGTAGTTCGGTGCCCAGTTCTGTGATGGATAGTCATGCAGATCTGTCTGTCCCTGGCCGCCACTGTCGGGCCTTAGTCCTGTCGTCATCGGCTTAAGGTGCCCCCCCCCCTTAAAAAAAGAAAATATCCCCCTTCCCCCCCTTTTGCCAGGGGCTCTGGCTGTGGGGTATCCAGCTGAGCTGTGCCAAGCTTTTATCTGGGTCAGGAATGCAGAAAATGTGGGAACAATTGAGGAGGAGTGGGGGGGGGTGGACTTTCTGGGGCCTGAGGTGACAAAAAGGTTTCTTCGGCTAGATAGGGATAGGTTGGTGGTGGTGGTGGTGGTGGTTGGGGGGGGGCTGTTGTCATGGGAGGAGAAACCCATGTGGGATTCTTTTTCTCAATAGACTTGCAGGTTACACAGCCAGTGTGAGTGGGAAGGGTTGGGGTTAGGGCTGGGAGTGTAGCAAACAGGAAGTGGGGATCCTCTGCGAGCTCCCGCCTTGCCGATTGCAGCATGGTCTCTGCAGGACACCCCCCAGCTGTGCCAGTCTGGAACAGGCTCTTTCTGTTATGAAAAAGCAAACAGGAAACATCTCCCACCAGAGAAGGATTGCTACTGGTTGCTTTAATGTTTAAGTAATTCATGCCCTGTTCTCTTTCTGCAATAACTGATGTCAGCCTGTAGGGGGCAGCACACCCTAGCTGGAGGCTGGATCCATAGGGACCAAGCTATCGGCTGACACTCATCCTTCCCCTTTATCCCCCCCCCCCCCCCCCC
>JAODKM010000001.1:3461246-3485245 GCA_026780845.1 Petrocephalus sullivani | reverse complement strand
TTCTGCCACAACGGCCGCCAGCCCGTAGGGGGCAGCCCCCCCCCTCACCGGGGGCTGGGTCCAAAGGGGCCACGCCATCGGCTGACACTCCTCCCTCCCCTTTTTCCCCCCCCCCCCCCCCCCCCAATCTTCTCTTACTGCAGCAGCCCTGGCCCAGCGGTACCCAGCAGATCCTGCTGCCCCCAGCCTGGCAGCAGTTGACCCACGCGTCCGTGCCACACACCGCCGTCATCCCTGATGCGATGGCAACCACGCAGCCACTGACCACTTGGAGGTGAGTGCGCGTGGTGGGGGTGTATTGGGGGGGGGGCTAAAACTCGTCTGCATCAGTTGTGCCCAAAGACCTGCGCTAGGCCCGTTGCTTCCCCCGCGACACTCCCTGGAGACACCAGCAACGAAGCATGAAGGACGTTAATGTTTTATTTTCTCTGATGTTCTCCTTCCCCTGATGACATCCGTGACTTTCATCTCATGTGTGCAGTATAACCAGTGGGGGCTTTAAATATGTAATATCCCACAGGCTGCCCTGCTCGTTGTTCCAGTTCAGCTGGGATGCAAATTCTGGAGATGTAATCGGCCTTAGCGTCCATTTTGCTAAGCTAACCACCTCCCCAATGGATGAGTTTAGTGCTAGATGGTTTGGCTGGATGGTCTGCTGTGGGAATGTCACGCCCAGCCTGGCTGGAGATGAAATCAGAATGGAGGGAAGTGTAGACGGCTTGGCGGTAATGTCGCATGGGATAGCGAGGTGGTGACATTTCAATCAGGTGACCTCCCCCTCATGTGTCAAACACGACCCAAGGGTGTCATTGTCCTCTGCCTGCTGTGTGCAAAAGTGTCGCACTTCCTCTGCAGAGCTGTTTCGGTACAGCTGAGCACGTCCCCCCCCACCCCACCCCCCCCTTCAAGACCATTTCTGTGGTGGCTGCTGCCACCTGCTGGCCATTATGTGTAATGTCACACTTCCCCAGTGTTTGGTTAGCAGCAGATGCTAACACTTGTGATACCAGACGTGTGTTTATAGACAGATGTCTAGACATCACATGCCTCTGCTCCCTTACAGGAATTCCCATCCCCATGGCGGCCATTACAATACAATTATGCAGCAGCCGGCCTTACTGGCTGGTCACATGACCCTCCCGTCCACGCAGCCTCTCAACGTGGGCGTCGCTCACGTGATGAGGCAGCAGCCGGCCAGCGGCTCTTCAACCAAGAAGAACAAGCAGCACCAGGTGTCCATCAGGTGGGATGGACACCTCTGCCGTTACACCCTCGGGTCTGCCGAGCTCATCTTAAGCCGCTGAAAGCTCCCTGATACTTCGTGACACAGCTTCCCCCTCCTCCAGGAATGGCTTGGCGTGTGAGGTGTCATCCTCGCAGGCGGTGCTGTCCCCACAGCGTTCCAAGCGCGTCAAGGAGAACACGCCACCCCGCTGCTCGGCAGTCCCGGCCTGCGTCCCACCCCCCGCCTGTACCAGCTGGGCGGATCAGACTTCCACAGTCCCCAGAGACCACCAGCACCCCCAGCCCCCACGCCAGACCATCGTCATCCCCGACACGCCTAGCCCTGCTGTGAGTGTCATCACCATCAGCAGCGACACGGATGAAGAGGACGACAGGAAGCGTGGCAGGTGGGTGAGCGTACCCAGGCCTCGCCGGCTGGGGAACCAGCTGCGGCATGGCCCCCCGACATCTCACGTGCCACCTCTCTCTCATAGGACAACATCTAAGCAGAGGAAGAACGTCATCAGCTGTGTGACAGTACACGATTCCCCCGACTCTGACTCCTCTGTCAACAACAGCCCCTACACCCTGGAGGCCCAGCCGGCCGGTGCCTTTGACTCCAAAGCCTCTTTGCTGGATACGTACTGCAGCGGTAACACCCGCACAATCATCATCCCACCCCTGAAGATGCAGGCTGGCAAAGCCATGGGCGAGTGTGAGCATCTCATGTCTGGTAAGGGCTCCCCGTGGTGGCTGGAGGCCAGGCTGGCTGTGCTCTTCTGCCCTTAGTTGGACATTTGATCTCTGGGGTCTTTATTCTTTAATCTGTTTTATTATTTTACAGAACAGAGGCTCGGCTGCTGTATGATATAAATTCATGAAAGATTTTGATGATTATTATTATTACTGCTGTTATTGAACTGCATTCCAATCATATGCAGTTTGTCTGTCTGTGTGTATGTGTGTGTGGACTGGCATTCCAGGGTGTCTTACGTTCTAAACTGCCTGGGCTGCAGGATTGCCCCCCGAAATGTACTGGATAAGCAATAGGAAGATGGATGGATGGATAGATAGAAAAATGCATAAAGTATATTTTTAATGGTGCTTTGCTGTCGGTTCTCTGCCCTGCAGACACCATTTCTCACCAGAACTCGGCCTACAAGCTCAAGCCCTCTGGAGGTGGGCTGCCGGGAGGGGGACATCCCTCAGGGGGCGTGGCCGGTGGGGGATTCTACCGCCAGCAGCGCTCCGGGCCACACTCCTTCCAGCAGCAGCCGCTCAATCTCAGTCAGGTACGGAAAAACTGCTGCACTCAGTGCCTTCTGACGGTTAGTGGCCACCACTAGCATGTAATTGTAATTGACCTAATCTGCCTTTCCTGTGACCCCCAACCAGCCCCAACAGCACATGGCACCAGATCGGAATGCCGGGAATCGCCGGCAGCAGGCCTACATCGCACCAGCCGTTGCTGCACCCACCTTGTACTCCTTCCACCACACCAGCCCCTCCCACACGGCTGCTGTGCACCCCCACCTGGCTGCGACGGCACCCCACTTGCCCGGCCAGCCCCACCTCTACGCCTACTCTGCCCCTACTGCTCTGAGCTCCGCCGGGGCCGTGGCACATCTAGTGGCGTCGCAGGGTCCCGCCCGCCACGCTGTCCAGCACGGTGCCTACCCGCCGGCCATCGTGCATCAGGTGCCTGTCAGCATGGGCCACCGCGTGCTGCCCTCACCCACCTTGCACCACGCCCAACACCCGGCCCAGTTCGCCCACCAGGCGTACATCAGTGCTTCACCAGCCTCCGCTGTCTACACTGGATACCCACTGAGCCCTGCCAAGGTCAACCAGTACCCATATCTCTAGAGCCAGAACCCCTCAATGGGGCCACCTTTTCCTCTAGAGCTGTCCCCCTGAGGTTATGCGGTAGACCCTGGTCCTCGGTACAGCTGGTTGCCTTTCTCTAGAGCCGTGAGGCTGACCCATCCAGAACCCATACCTCTAGAGCGACACACTGGAGACCATCTTACAGCTGCTTAGCCCCCTGGACGGAGAAAGAAATACAATCGTTCTCATTGTTTTCATTAAACTTGAAGACGCCGGAGAAAATGGGAATGGTGGTGTTTTAGGGCTACCCCTTCCGCAAGTTAAAAATTAAAACTGATTTTGGGTTTCAACTCCAGAATTTTTTTTTCTCCTTTTGAAGCTGACCTCCTCAGTGCGATTTTATGAAACCGAGGAAAGGGATTATTTAAATCTTGTTTTATTTGTAATTTTTTAGTTGACCTCCTGACTGTCATAAGAGGGGCCAGACATTGGCCATCCGGCATCCAATGAAGGAAGTTACATGCTGAAATACGGATACCTGCTGCTCTTCAGAATAAAAAACGCAATGGCCTTGAACAGTCTTAACCATTTCCAAATCGCTCCCGAGTTGGGGGACCCCTGTCCTCTCAAATTCCATTGAACGAATAGAGGACTCTCCCCTGGAAGATGAGCAAAAGACCCGGGGGTCAAACTTCATAACATTTATAGCCGCCCCCCCCCCTCCCATTTTTGTTGACTTTTAGGTGTGATTTTTGGCTGGCCCCCCTTTCAGAATGTAGCAGAACATAGACTTTTATTTTGACAAGAACTTCTTTGATACCAATAGAATCGTCTCTTCCCTCTTCTCCATGTAATTGCACAAAGTGTACCGTGATGTAGGCGTGCGATGTGTCCGCCCGCTACCGTGGACCATGTGACTTTTCCGTTTGATTTGTTTTCTTTTTTTATGTGTTTTTAGTTTCTTCCGCTTCTGCGGCTCTGTGTAAAATGGCAGTCTTAGATTTTCGCAACGTTCCTTCGTAGTGCCTTATGGATACTGACACAGTTTAAAAGTTTACGTAGTTGATACTTCGAGCAGCAGGCAAAAGGTTGACATCTTAATCAATCAGGACGACCAATGTTTCTCCCTTATTTTATTCCCAGTTGGGGATGCAGGCTGGATCTTAAGTTGTTGTATACGCATATGTGGAAATGTCGCCGTTCTCATTTAAGAGCAGAAAATGTCTCTATGTGGGTGTTTTACGTGACGAACCAAAGCTGTAGCTGTTAGGTAAGTTGATGTTCTTTGGGTAGATGTGGCAGTTGGCATAAACATTGGTGTTTCAGCTGTACGTACGTGGCCGTGACAAGGACCAGCACTGGCTTTGTGCTCTTTGTGCTTCAGAAATGGGAATTAAGTAGCTGAAATGGCTGATAAAACCAAAAGTATTAGCTGCTATGGGAGAAAATAACAACAGCCTGCCCAATCTGTAATAACACTCATGCTTGAGGGACTATAGGGTAATAACAAAAAATGGGAGGAGCTATTGTCAAATCCCAGAAAGTGAGTGGCAGTTGGTGCATTCTGAGGCTGGCTAGATTAGCCAATGGAAGCCTGATGGCTAAGGCGATTTTGCATATTGAAATTAAGGAGTTAATGCGTAATAAGGGTGAGATGCAGAATGGGGGTGGAAGAAGGAATTGGGCTGGGGTGACTGGGCGTGGGAGTCAGGAAGGACTAAATGAAACCTTACGTCATATTGGGATGTGAAGAACTGTGTGTTGGGACTGAGCAGGTAGGTAGGACCATTCGGCTTCTCGGCCTCTGGCTGGGGGCAGTGAACAGGCACCGCTCACTCTGAAAGTGTGCGTCTTCCGTAAAAGGATGGAGCGTGTTTGGTTTTCATGCTCGCCTGAAGGATTCTGGAGTGACATAGGTGCTAGGGCACACTTGGTAGGATCCTCAATTATTAATTTTTCTTTATTTTAGAGCACAATTCTGGAATCATGTGATGACATTGCCGGTCATGTGATGGGTCATTGTATGATTTTAATTAGTACGTTTCTGGAGTTTTCGTTGTCCTCTAGGAAAGTGACTGCATACCCCATTTGTGCTTCTGCTTGGGATATGGAGGCACAGAAAGATCACAGCAAGACCTTCACGTAAACATTGCCATGCTGTCATGAGTTGCCATTTTGTACCTCCAAATAATGCCATAGTAAGCTTGATTGTTTTAGGAATTTTCTGCAATAGTTATAGTCAATATTATATAAATATTAGCAATTTTATTTACTTAAAATGTCATTTCGTTGTCGCTGAGTGTGCACGTCCTGAAATGTTAGTAATAAAAATCATGAAACAGTTGTAGAGGTGGGGCTCCTGATAGATGGGTAGCTAGGAAAAACTCGACGACGTGATGGCGTCAGGCTTCTCCTCAAGTCCAAAGAAGATCCTGTACTTAGGTCCAACCTCAGACGCATTTTTTGTAACAGCCATTGCACCCCCAAAAATTGTCTCAGTGCTTAGCGCCACGAGATGATTCAAGTTTCACCCTCACCTAAGTTCCAAGTTTTTTTTTTTTTTGGTGGGAGGGGGAGGGTTTGGCAGCTTGAGCATCCCATAATAGGTGTGCTTTCCCACTGGAGAGTTGTCCTGGAAACATTCCATTCAGAGGGATTCCTTCTGTCCCCTTCTGTCAACGTGCTGCCAGTCTTCTGTCATGTTCTCTCTTCAAGGGACCCAGACACTGTCTCTATATATGTATGTGTGTATATATATATATATATATATATATATGTGTGTGTGTATATATATATATATGTATATATATATCCCACCAAAGACATTTTAATGTGACCATCTTTTAACAGAATACGACCGTAATAATGTGTAGTGTAGTGTTCTGTGAGGGCATCTGAATTGGTCTATTGTGTGTCTTACAGTTTGAAGAGAAAAAGTGGTGCCGAGTTGTCTTTCCAGTGTAAATGTTAACATTTGGGCAGCTGTAGTATGTTTAGAAGAAGGCCAGGCTAGACAGAGAGGTTATACATCAGTAACGTTAGTAATCGCAAACATATCTTGTATACCAGTATGTTTGCTCCCTCTAAGTTGGGGGAAAAAGAATCTTCCTAACCTGTGTAGTTTTTATTCCCCCGTGATGTATCTTAGTTTTCTAAACGTGTTTTCAGTCTATAACTGTCTGGTTTTCATCAGCAGCGATGCCTTGTGGTCAAACCCACAAAATGGATGTAAATGTGAAAATCAAAAAAAAAGTTGCCTGAAAAAGCTCTCACTCTTTCTCTCGCTTTGTGTGTCGGACATCACTCGCACTGTGAAAGGCAGGATACCTTCAGCAAAAAGACCAGCTTGACAGAAATTTGTCGTCTTTATTCTTTTTCATAATTGAAATTATTTTGACGAGCAACAGTGGGTTTAGCCTTCTAACCCCAAAGCCGACAACTTATGTTAATACAATAAGGTAGTATGGAAAGTGTCTGCATTTTACTGCTTTAACGCGACTTGATTTTTATGCAAATTTTAAATCCAAAATGTACTGACTTTGATTTGTTTTAAGTTCAGATACATTCAATGAAATGTGCTTCACTGGATTGACATGAGATTTACACGTTTGTTTTTAGAAATAACCACCTCAGTCTATTCCTATTAATTTTGGTATATGTTTCACAGGCCTGTTACAACCCCCCGTGCCATCATGCTGAAAATGTAGCGTTTATTGCCTTTAAAATAATACACTTTATTAAAAGCTTTAAGGAGTTTAGATTAAAGATTGCGGTTTAAAAGGGTTTCTGGTTCTTGTGAAGCATGGCCTTTTAGGTTTTGTTTGTCCTAGGAGTACTTAAGCTACACAAAAACAATTTCTTCTTCGGACACTCAGTCCATGTGAGACCTTTGCTCAGTTCCACTTTTCAAATTAACCCTGATAGATTCGGCCTGGTGAGCCTTCTGATAACATGTATCTGAATTTCTCAGCTTGATGAAAGGTTGTGTGATGATAAAAATAATACAAATAATAATAATAATGGAGTAGAGAGAAGGGGCATCAATGCTATTGTTCATCTCCTGATGTGCAGAATAGCCAAATGTTATAATTTGGTCATTTTTACCCATTTCTTAGAGAACCAAAAATATTCGAATGTTAACAAATACATTTTTTTCCTAAATTGATGTTTTCATAGAGTGTTGTCATTTTTTGTACATGGATAAGCATCGATTCACATTTGTTCTTAATGTTTGCCAGATTCATATATAGAGCTTATGTGAATTGTCTGTCAGTGAATTTTTTGTATCATTTTATACAGGGAGATATTTCCAAGTAGGTCCATTCCCAACTCTCCAAACCCCTGCCAAAGATTTCTTTCAGTAAAGAGTGTGTTTTAGTGTGTCGAACTGGATGAGTGCAGCAAAATGGAAGTCTCAGCGAGGCGAGCCTGTATAACAGTCCCACTCAGTCTCTACTGTGACCAGCCCACTTCCCCCCTTTTCCTAGCTTGTGAAGAAACTGTCATTTCAACTTGCACAGCAACAAACGTTCTAGAACTAGAACTGATGAAATCTGATATTTTTCTACGATTTCCTCTAGGATTAGGGAGCGTGACACCTGTGTTTAATGTCCATTACTGTCTTCATCTCCTGTTGTGGAAACTCTCCCATGCTGCAGTATTTCAGTGCATACTCTTAGTTTGATTTGTCTCTTTGCTTTTTAACGTTTTTTTCTTTCTTTTTGCTGGGGATTGGAGGGGTTTGAAAATGTCTGGTGTTTATCAGTCCATTTGGCGTAGAGCTACATGTACCCAGTTGTTTAGATTTTAAGTATGCTATGAGAATGGATATTTTACTGGCTTATAGAATGATTGCAGTAAAGACATTGATAATTATGATAATAAATTCATTCTTTAACCGGTTGAGTACTTGCTACTAAAGCACTTGTGTTGCCATTAAGACGTTGTGTGCTTCTCTTAATAATCATTTTCGTTGTAGAAAAATGGAGTGAATTTATCAGTCTTCAAACTAATGATAGCGTTGTAAATTTACTGAGGATTTTAACTGAAAAACTTGGTTTTTAGAAGAATATAGTTATTTTAATTGTTATATTTACTAACTGTAGGGTGAGACGGGGCTGGACTTGTGGTGAACTATGTTATAGCTTGTTATTCACTGTTACTTTTGATCATTTTTTGGGTCTCGGAGGTGAATCGAGTTATTAATGAGAATTTGTATGCTCACATATGCATATTGTATATGTGTAGAAATGTAATCACTTTGTCTTGGATTTACATTAAACTCTTAAGTCACGGCACTCGTCCGTCTAATGTTTCTTTGTGTATTCTTCAGTCTGTCACATTGCCAAAATGCATAATAAATTTAACCAAAGTCCTACATTCCTTTTCCTCTGCCTAGCAAAAGGGGGAACATGACACACATGTCCTTAAAACAAGAATTTCAATTTAAAATTCAGTGTATTGAATGCAATGGCATTCTCTTTGTTGTGTGTGTGGTTCCAGATGCGCAAGAATGGAGAGGATGCCTTTGCTTTTGACATTGTAAACATGCTGTTGCTGCTAGGAGGGAAAAACATTTTAATTCAAGGACTGAAGTCTTAAACTGTATATATTACCAGTACTTGCTAAATTTGTTCTGGTAAACGCATACCTAGAAAATGTTGTAGGGAATGCTTTACGGATGTTTACGGATGATATCATGCTACTTGTAAATTGGGCCAGTCCATAAATCCCTCATTTTGAAATGACAGAATTGCCATGGTGGTGCTGTAATGTCTCGAAAGAAGCCTCCTACCAAGCTTCGGGTCCCGGCGGAGCCTCTCCTGAATAGACCAGGTCTCGCCACTAGATGGCGCCAATAGTATATGTGATTTCCTACTCAAATGCTTTTCAGCGCACCCCGGTTTCCCTCCACAGCCCAAAAATATTCTGGGGTTGACTGGAGTTGCCACACTGGCCAAAGGTGTGCATGCGTGAGGGAATGGCGTGTGAGTGTGCTCGGTCCCCCCGCGACCCTGAATAGGACAGGAGGTTACAGAAAATGGATGGATGCTTTCATCGCGTCTACATCGCCCTGCGCCGCCTGCGACACCTGGCGTACGCTATGGACGTTGTTCTGCATCTTTTCTTATTGCTTCTGTTACGGGATATGCAGTTACATATCCCAAATTTCAATAAGCTGCAAACTGGCTGTAAAGCTACTCTAAATTCGCTGCAAAATATTCGCCCTTTAGGTAGCATGTTAAGCTGTGATAATTATATTAATATAATAATATAATAAGTATGCTGACGATACATAAGCAGAAGCCCATGATTACAGCTCAGCACGTACATTTTAACAAATCTGCCGCCAAGTGGACCTCTGCTGCGTTTTGCGTTGCGCATGCGCACAAATCACTTCGTGTTATCGCGCTTGAAACATTTTATTGTAAAGGCCAATGTTTCGCTTTTACTCGTGACTTTATTTGTTTTACATATATTTTAGTGTTTCTGTAATAATACATAGGATATTTTCATCAGTATATTGCTATAGCATTCTCTCACCGTTTCTCCCGATGAGGGTCGCGCCGGCACCATGGCGCGCAGGTATCCTACATTTCCCTCGGGATAAATAAAGTACCCATCTATCTATGACCAGACGTCTTTTTCCGTGGCCTAATACCGTGTAACAGGGGAATCCCTCGACGTTCTCAAACCAGCGAAACAATTCTGACTGTCCTTTTACAACACGACTAATATGATAGTAGTAATAAATGCAGCATCCTTATGAAGAAACTACAGTGCATATCTGTAGTCATTCCAGTTAAATGTCGAATAATTCCTCAAAGTAGTGAGACGGAATATTACACTGTATTTAAACTGCTATAGCCGTGACCCGACGGTGCCGCGTAACCACAGCCGCAGCCGAGTGGCGGAGACCGCAGGTGACGTCACTAGAGTGGCAATCCAAAGAGCCAATGAACGGACACTACGGCATTATTAATATTCTTAATTGTGACGCCACGGAGAGGCGGAGCTTCATCAATCCTGGGGACTAGCGGTCGCTGGGGAAGGATGCTCAAAGAAAATGGAAAGGGAAATCTTATTAGTCATTAGCATACTTTTTTTAGCATGAGCATTTGAAATACACAAGCAAGTTTTATTGCTATAAATGTGTTGGATATATAAATATCTTAGGTGAATTCTAGCACGCTTGGATACGACCAGACAGTACTGAGACGCGCTTCGGGATATATCCTCCGAATACCGGCGCAGCGGAGACATTCCGCCTTCTCACGGCACCACCCCTGCGCCCAGGATTGCGTGCACGGTACCGGGCGGATCATGGACTCAGTTGTGCTCCTGGATAGCTCAGTGACGCCGGGCTGACCATCTGCGCCCCGACGTGCTTTCGGGAGCTGAGCATGGGGGCGCTTTCCGAGGGTGTCGTTTCCACCTTTCACAAAGCTGCGGATCCTGCATGCGTCGAAAGACAAATATTGAGATGCACTGGGAAAATAGCATGCATATGACCTATAAAATCACGTATATGTGCGTTTTGCATAACTGGTTTATTGAATACACGTTTTAAATTCTTATTTGGCTTGAGCTCGCTTCAGATCCGGTAGATTTTAAGATCCCGAATTAACTAGCGATATAGCTACGATCGGACTAGCCGTATGAGCTGCAAGTTGGATTTTAGCTCACCCGCTAAAAGATTTGGAAACGCGAGCCGTTCGTCTGCTGCAGAAGTATAAGTTATTTTCACCTCCGCAGCTTAAAGCATGCATAAAATGTGCCGCTTCTTTTATAATATCTTAGAATAGAGGATTGGTAAGCTGGACTGGTCTGGTTGCGGTCTGTGCAAAAAAAAAACACCCGATGCATGATTTATTTAAGGGGTTGGTGCTTTGAATCGGGTTTGGGTTTTGCAGGGGAAACTACCTATTACATGCATAGCAAAATTCCTTATGTTTTATTTTACAATAGTTCATTGCCAGAACGTTAAGTCTGGAGAATCAACCCCAGAGAGATTAGGGGGTAGCTGGCTGGACAGCTTTGCTAGCTGCGAATGACCATTAGACGGCGGATTAAAAGGAAGGGGGGCGCTTTGAAATGTTTCTAGTCCGCTGAAAGCGTCCTCAGCACCAGGGGAGACGGTCGCCGTTTGCATCGGACGCCTGCGGGGAGGAGATACAATGCCATGATTAGCACGCGATGGAGGGCTTCATGTCGATGACCGCGCGCATCCCCGGAGGCTGCCGCGCGCTCGCCCTGGGATGGGTGGTGCTGGTCTCCATGGCGACGGCAAGCTCCCCCGGATCAGGTGAGTGGCGGGGGGGTCTGTCACGATGCGGCCGGCCTGGGTCACTGTCCGGCTGGCCCGGGGGGTGTCTGTCACGATGCGGCCGGCCTGGGTCACTGTCCGGCTGGCCCGGGGGGGTCTGTCACGATGCGGCCGACCTGGGTTACTGTCCGGCTGGCCCGCGGGGTGTTTGTCACCATACAGCCGACCTAGGTCACTGTCCGGCTGGCCCGGGGGGTGTTTGTAACCATACAGCCGACCTGGGTCACTGTCCGGCTGGCTCGGGGGGTATCTGTCACGATGCGGCTGGCCTGGGTCACTGTCCGGCTGGCCCGGGGGGGTCTGTCACGATACAGCCGACCTGGGTCACTCTCCGGCTGGCCCGGGGTTGTCTGTCACGATACAGCTGACCTGGGTCACTGTCCGGCTGGCCTGGGGGGTCTCTCCGGATGCAGCAGGCCTGCTCGCTTTGCCGGCTCGGGTCACTGTCCGGCTGGCCCGAGGGATGTCTGTCACGGTGCAGCAGGCCTGCTCGCTTTGCTGGCTCGGGTCACTGTCAGGCTGGCCCGGGGGATGTCTGTCACGGTGCGGCTGGCCTGCTCGCTTTGTCGGCCCGGGGTTCTGTGCAGCACGGAGTCACCATGCGACCTGCTATCTGCAGTGCCCTCTGAATATGCCCAGTAAGCTGAAAAGGCCACTGCAGAGGGACAAACTTCCTCAACACTCTGCCTTCAAGCCATAGTGATTATAAAGACGGACACTTATTTGAATGTGACCTTGAGTGTTGTCGATGGGTCTAGATAAGTTCTAGTGAGCTGTTTGATTAGACTGTTTTCAGATGGGGCCGGGATTCTGGTTTAGAATTTATAAATACAGACCAAAAATTTGTTTCGGCCAACCAGTTGAGTATAAAGAGTCCCAGTCACCGAGTACTCTACTGCTTGATTGAAACAAAATCTTGGGCTGGATTTAGGGCTGCCACATTTCATGTAGAAAAATAAAGGATGCCTACCATAGTGGGGCCACAACCACCATGTGCCAAGTGACGCACCAGTGCTAGTGAATCAAAACTTCCAACATGCCACAAACCACATTCCGTATTGACTAAAAATGGGACGTACAATTTTATTGTCAAATATGGGTCCAGTCTGTATTTTTAGGGACGTGTTGCAACCCTAGCTGGTTGTTATCCTTTGTGAGAGGTGAGGGGCTCAGATCATGCTTGTGAGCCCCAAGGAGATCCTGTAGTCAATGTTCACCTGAAAGCCATGGTGGCATTAGGGCAGAGGCTTCAGCTCAGAGCGCAGAGTCGCATTCATCGATGCATTTTAGCATCTTGATGGTCACTGTGCTTAACTGCAACAATTTCTGGCACCTCTAATCACGTTGGGCACAGCACCTTAGCTATTCTACCCTGTTACACTTACTGTTTTCAGATGTTCTAATGTTTGGCTTGCAGCACAGTGCTACCACGCTTGCCTGGTGACTTTGTAAAACCTCCTCATCCTGAAAGTAGTGCCAAGTTGGAGACCATAGCTGGTTCACTTCATTTGAGATGAACCTTCTGCCAGCAACGGTCTGTGTTGTCAGATGGAATAACCCCTCTTGTTTCTAAACAAGTATGAAACTGATGGTTGGAAGGTGAATTTTTGTTCAGAAGAATTTTGGGGTTCTTTTATGAATTTAATGGCAGATTTTTTTTGCGTGTAAAAAGGATAATCATTCAGGCATCTGTCATGACGAATGCGCTCTCAGCATGTTGATAAATGTTGGCCTTTAAAATAATTTCTTAAAACAGATTTGCTCCTACAGCATCATAGCTGTTTATCAAGTGAGGCACCCCAGCCTACCAGCCTGGTGCCTTGTGCATCCCCTGTTTAGTGAGAATAAACAAGCCAGTATGTACAGTTCTCCTTTGTAATTCCTCCATGAAATGGACCATTCATTTGCAGAGAAGATGCACCATAACAGACAAACAAAGAGAAACATCTCTCTTTTTTGTTTATCATAATCTGAATTTGTAGATTCTCAGTTACCCCTTAGGGCTGGTGAGGTTATGCAGAGCCCTCTGCTCCCCTCTGCATTGCAGTGAGGTGGGGCTGGTGTTTCTGCCTTCTGGGTTTCAGTGGCTCTCTGAAGCATTGGTCTACTGGAGGCCAGACTTCACCACACCTTCTTACGGGATAGTTTGTTTGCTAGCTTCTGTCTGACTTCTTTATGGGACAGAACAATGTTGTCCATTATGACCGTACGATATTATGTTGCGATAATATGGCACATGCACAATAATCACCAGGACTTTAGATGACTGGACTAAACATTTGCTCGGACACCGGCTTTTCGGAGCTATACGGGCATTTACTTATGCTAACAATTTGGTAAGCAGATTAGTAGTGCCCCCAGAGTATTCATGAGATGCATATTGTTGCACTTGAAAGTTAGTAATCTGTATAAATTTGGCGTATCCTTATGTTTATTAAATTTGGTTAGCGGAGCACACCAGATACCTCTGTTTCGGTAAGTCCTGGAAGCGATATGCATGAAAGTGGCGGTGAAGAAAGGGAAACCTCAGCAGCCACAACGACATTTGGAAGAGGAGAAAGACGGTGATGCAGCTGTACTTCACAAATAAGAAAAAGGTAAAAAAATGAACTAGTTATTGCCATTTAAAATATAACACTTCTTTTTTTTTTAAACGTAAGGATATGCCGAATTCATAGGGATATAATCGGGATTTTTTTTTTTTAAAGTAGTATGATTTTTATAGTCCTTCACACATTTTTTGGGATGGGCTGGGGATGGAGGGAGTTCTGTGCTGGGATTTGTCCTTGTAATACTTCTGGGTAACACCCCCCCTGAGGGACTAGTGATCTAGTCTTATCTTAATCCAACCTGTGGTGGAAGTATTACAAAGCCAGGCTTAGAAAATGGAGCCAGATGATGAGTCCATCATTCATATCGATTAAAGCTGCCTGTCCCTCATTCAGTGTTTAGTATCTACTGGAGTAATTCAGCCCAGCAGGGACTTGGCGCTCACACCAAGTGGGAAGCCCGTAGCGACTCAGTGACACATTTCATTTGTTTTCCCCATAAAGTCGTTCCTCTTCCCCGCCCTGTTCCATCCTGTCCCCGAAAATGGGTAACTAAAAATAAATCCTTAGTTCGTTGTTATCTCTCCACTTCACGATGTTCTATTTTTCAAGGATTTCTCAGAGTGTGGTAGCACTCAGTCAGGCCTGCGGGCTGAGGGACCCGCCCTGTGGCCCGTGCCTAATCCTCATGCAGAGCACACACACACACACACAGAGTCTCCGTCTTGCCTTTCCCCCACTCTGTTCCGTGCCTGTAACAGGGAGTTAATGCAAGACGCAGGGTCTGTGGTTCAGTGGGTTAGGAGGGCTGTGGCTATAATAAGCAGGTCGTTGGTTCAAATCCCAGGGTCAGATGAGCAATGTCACTATTGGGCCCCTGAGTTAGGCCCTTAACCCAGAATCGCTTCAGGAACTGTTTGACCCTGTGTTCACAAAAAACATGTGTTGCTTTGGATCAAAGTGTCTGCTAAGTAAATGCGAATGTCTCCTGTGCTGAGGTGCCTGTGGCCCCTTATGCAAACACCATGGTGAGCTCCTGTCTGCAATGGGGCCCCTGCTGCATCCTGTGGGAGCTTCTGGCTAGACAGGACTCTGGTAGTAATCAGCCCACTGTCTGTTCCAGTCACTTGCTCAGAGGAGAACCTGAAATTAGTCAGGAACCCCAATTCATAGAATTACTCCTCGCCAATTCAAAATGGACTCTAAGAGCATCACACACACACACCTTGGCTTCACACAGAGACGTGTCTATAGAGCACTTGGTAATCAAATAACCATATGTGTTTGATATTTTGATACTATTTAAGAACCATAACTGGTTGAGGCTACAGTTAAATACTTGTGATGCATTTGGAAAAAAACACAAATTAAGACAATACAAATATATGTTGGATAGTGTCTTTTTCTGGCAATCTGTCTGCATTGTTCCCAGATTCCTAGGCTCTCTTTGGGCCCTAGAGACAAGCTGATCCCTTTGTTTATCACTGTAAAGGCACGTGCCCACATCGACACATCACTTGACATATGTGTTGTCCTTGGGGACTTTGCTGAGCGACCTGTCAAGCCCCCGACCGGTCTGTCTGGCCTGCTTGAGAAAAATCAATGCGACTCAAATCAAGTCCATCATCTTTTAAATGGACGGCTGTCTGGCACGCGCTTCTGCAGACCTTGAAGCTGAGCTGGTCATCAGACACTTTAAGAGCTTCATCTTTTACTTCGGTTCCTTGCCGTGTGCCGTGTAAACCCTGGAAGCACCTCCGGGAGCGGGAATCCCAAATTTGGTTCGATGAGGAGGATCCTGTGAAAACAGGTTTGAATATGAGGTCTGGGTGTCTGGTGACCTGAGCTTCACACGTGGAATCTGTGGTAGCTTTTGATTCCCTCACCTAACAAGTTTGTGCCCTACTTCTCCATCTGTGTTCATGTTTTAGCTGTTTTCATCCCAAAAGTAGAAACTGGTTTGGAAACTGCTTCCTAAAGAGTGCTGCACCTGAAAGTGCTTGCTGACATGTTTAGGCCTAAAGGTAGCCCTTTGTTTCAGGAAAATCACAACGTGAAAATCCCACATTGATTTCTCAGTGACTGGTATTTGGATTTACACTGAAGTGAGTGCTCTCTTCGCAGGGAGGCAGACATTCTGCTTGATGTTTATGATAGTTGTACCCCAGACACCAAGGCTGGGTGCTGTGAGACCTCTGGTACAACCCGAAAAAACACCGAAGCAGGACTTGATGTAAATGTAATGTTTTCCAGGCTGTCAGGTCCCGGGATGGAGCTCTTAAATCAGGGGCCTTTGAAAGCAATATTAATTGCAAAAATTTTAAATATCAATTTTTTCCAATATTGTGCAGCCCTATTATGACCTTCTATCACAGAATGTTGCTCTGTTGGCCAAGTACATCAATTAAGTATGCCTGATGAAAATACTTGTCCTCTTTGTGCAAGTATACTTATGGTTCTGTGCGTGCCCCAGTCAGCTCCTATTTTGCCTTGGCAACTGTAACCTTGGTCACCCAGCCGTGACCTTGTCCGGGAGCCTGTCTAGACTTCCTAACATTGGTTATTTTCTCTTAGTCCCTGTTTTGGCCCTCGCATGCCAGGAAGGATGCCCATGACAAGCATAGTGAGCCATTCTAGATGTGTATTTGTTTAGGTGGCTCTCTCTCGTTGGCAGGAGCAACAGGCCCAGCCTGCACTCAGGGTTTAGCCCATGCAGGCTCTTCCAGCTGAGGTCAGTCTGGCTGCTGTTGTGTATTTTGGGGATGGAATTGGATAGAAAATCAGATTAACCTGACAAATGGCGTGCTTAACAAGGGCCAGATCAATCCCTATGCTGGTTTTTGCCGTGCTGCTGTGGAAGTCAGAGCTGGATCTCCCCCCACTGCTTAGGGACCCACAGACAATCCACATTTTTGCTCCCTCCCAACTCCAAGCACACCTGAACCAAACTATCAAGAACAAACCAGCCAATCAGGAACACTGAATACCCAGTACAGGCATGCTGGGAGCTGGGATAAAGCAAACATATGGACTGTCTGTGGGAAGTGGCACACTGCACCTTCTGTCATGCTTTAAAAATGTTACTTCACAGCCTGTGCTGAAGTTAGCTTGTTGAGAACGCTTCAAACATCAAATAGCGCTTTTTGTGTTTTAGCGGTCTGTATGCTCATATTAATCACCAGGATCTAGCTGACCAGCGGGGGAAACCTCTTTGGTGAGGGAATTTCTCATATCTGATGGGCACGGAGATCTGACAAATTGTCTAAAAAAAGTACTTCAGGACCTCATGATGGAGCATGGATGGCTGCCAGCGTCACTCAGCTCCCGAGCTCTGGGCCGAGGAGACTCAGTCAGAAAGTCCATCAGGCCTGCCTCCTTTGGCGAGGGAGACGTTTCGGGCGGCGTGAGAAAGCCTAACACCGTAGGTCCCTGGGCAAAACTCCAGACACAACAATGGCTGACACTTTTTCTTTAATATTTGGTAAATGCGGGAAGCCGACCAATAAGGGTCAGCCTTCCCTGCCCAGAAACATCCTGAAGTTGAAGCTCTCTGTTACTATTGGCTGGAGCTTCCATGTGAAACATGAAAGGCGCTGTAAAACCCACTGAGAATGTCTGTGCTTTTTTGAGTGGAATCTGTGACTCTTTAGGAGTAAAATGGGGCATCTTGGCAGCCACTGGTCCCTTGGGGATGGACTGTGGACTGGAACGTCTGTCTGGCCCGTTCACGGTTACCTTCCGTAACTGAGGAGTTTATCGTTGTTTGGGTTCAGGGTTTTTGTTTGTTTGGTTTATTCCGAGAGCTTTAAGCCTAATCCTCCTGTCACTGTCCCTCTCCATCAGTCACTGCATAATTCCGGCGAAAAAGAAAAATGTATTTTTTGTGGAGGACCATCTCTGTGGGGCCGTGGTGTGTTCAGAAACCCGCAGATTGCTCTGTTTCCAGTCGGGTGACTCGTACTTGGCATCGGGTGGCGCGACTAATCGCAGAAGCGCCGCGACATCTTGAATGGTGTCCCAGAACCGTGCGAGTGGAACCGGCGGAGTGCTGTCCCGACGCACAGCCCTGCGGCCCGCTCGTGGATTTCATGGCCAGATGTTTAAATTCACTCCAGCGGGTTGGAGGTTCTGCTCTTTGTGTGAAATTGGGCGGGTGGGACAGCCCGCTTCCGTGTGATTGCTGTCACCGATTTCTTTCGCTTTCCTCTCTCTTTCTCCTGACTCACCGCAGTGGCTGACACTGTTTATCTTTTTCGAATACTGATTCAGATGCCTGTTTGCACTTTCTCCCTGTGCTTCGCAGAAAGCAGAGTTGCAGTGCTTAGGTTAGCTGTTTATTTCTAGAACCCCATGGAAAGAAGCAGATAGGCTGCTGAGTTTGGTGTCAAGTTAGGCTGCAGGTGACTAACTTCTGCCGCTCTTTCGTTTATGAGGATGATCAGTGGGACAAAATGAGATTTTCTGAATGGCTAAGGATGCCCTCCTGGTACAATCTCAATAGCAGCACCATAAACATGATAAATGTCAAGAAGAGGGGGTATGAAACAATCTGCCTAATATGTTCATATCTCAGTTGTGGATATGATTCATATTAATTGTGGCAGTAGAATGTGATGCATGCGCTGTCATCGGATATCGATGGTATTTCACCGAGGAGCTCTGGGATTCACTTTGCCGCTTGCCTTGAGGAGACGGAATCAGAAACCGCAGACTGGACTCCATCTAAGAGTCGGATTACTCTGATGGACAGGCTCCAGGCTCTCCACGTCCCTGCCCTGGGTGAAAAGTTATGGATAACAGTTGGATTGGTTAATCTAGTGGAGTGCTGGTGGAGAAAGCTGCCTCAGGCTGCTACCATTCACCGGGATGGCCCAGTAGGTGGTCACGTTGATGTCACCTGTTGCTGCAGATGGCATCTTGCTTGCTTCTCCGTTTGGTCTGATAGGAAACCCCTGGCTAATGTCATGTTATTTTTCTTCCAGAAAGGATCTCTCCATACCATGCATCCATCTGCTCTGTGGCTCTAAGTTTAGCTTGCCACCGTTTCTCAAGGGAGATGTTAGCAAGCTTGCTTGCAGTCATCTTGGGGAGGAGGGGGTGGATAGTGCAGACAAAGAGGAAATGTAACCGAGTACTTGGCCCAAATGGCTCACGCTGGTACATGTGCTGCTCCCCAGCATGAAGACACATCATGATTATTAATCAAGCTCTGGGTCGCGGGTGAAAGCCTAGGACAGGTGTCTGGAACCCTGCATGATCCAATCCAGGACCATGGTCTCGCTTTTTATATGTTCATCAGCATTATGCATGTCTACAGGGCAGCTGAAATGGATTCATGTGTGTGTGACTTGTTAGCTCCCACGATGGCACCAAATGTACCTGGCGTACCATAGTGGTGCTAAACGGGCCCAGACTTTGACCTTTCTGACTAGAATTGCTGTGTTGGCTTGCAGACGCAATATCCTGAGAAATTCAGGTCTCTGTAAAGCTTGTCTGAAGACCCGACTCGTATATAAGCCTCCAGATGTAGGACGATAAGACGGAAAAACGTGGTTCTATTCCAGATGATCAAATGTCATGATTCATTCCTCAGTAACTCTAAGAATAACCTTTATAGCCTCCGCCTAGGTGGGCTTGGGGGTAAGTTAGGGTTGGAGAAGTCTACTTTAACCCTTACCTGTCAACATTTAAGTTTGTACTGGGCATCTTTTGCAACGTTGGCCTGTGCAGGTCCGTAATCCCCAACATCTGGTAGTAATTCACGCTCAGGTTTTCGTTTCCCTGCAGCCATGCTTTCCATCGCGGTATCTGCACTTCAGTGCAAGTTCCCTATATATCGCGAAATACCACTAAATGTTTTTCTGGTGGCACCATTTCCCCCCACGCCGCCCCGAATGGTCTTCCTAATAAAGAGTGGTTCTCGGTAAGACAGCGAGCTGCCAAGCTCTCTGACGCGATCAGATATGCCCAGCACCTTCCCAAGCCTTTCTCTTCCTGGATGGACTTTGGAGTTTTCCACAAGAGCTCATGATCTAACAGCATCACTCATCAGCCTCAGTGGATGGAGAACTAGGATGTCACAGGAAGCGATGACCAGGGTGGCTGCTGTGCCTTTTGGGACTGTCATGTGGCATGTGACCTCTACCTCCTGAGGCCCTTTTGGGGGGCTCTGAGCATTGAGGACTGTAGCAGGACACCGTGTGGTTGTTTGATGTCCACGGCTCCTCCTGCTCCTCCACTTGCTCTGCTTTTGATGCGGCCAGCCTCCATGGGCAGCTCCCGGCGTGCCCGCCTGGCAGTCACAGGAAGCCCGGGGTGCGGCCATACGGCGTCGCCTGGGCCTGCCATGCCCGTTAGCGGCTGCGGCGGGGGGGGGGCAGATGGTGCTGCGGGGGGGTCGGTATCCTGGTCCTCTGAGGGAGCCCATTGGCAGCATCTCTCTCATGCTCACACACACAGACACACACGCCACACACAGACACAGCCTGTGTTACTCATCTGCAGCCCCCCCCCCCCCCATATATGAGCTGTCGTTATTCCACCTCCCCACGTAAAGCTGGCTGGAGAGTTGTGCTCCATGTGTCGGCTCTCTGCGCATATGGCCCGGGGCGGAGTGGGCCGTCTCCCCGCCTGCCACCCCCTTCCACACTCCGTTCTGGGCCTCTTTCTCTCCTCCCCCTCCTCCGTGATTTTGTAATTAAGTCAGGGAGGTGCTGGCAGTGTTTTTAAATTTTGTCGCAAAATTAAAAACAAACGACTCGCTTGGTGTTCATTGGTTAATGTGCTGGCACCCCATCCAGGGCGTACCCCAGCCTGGTGTACTGTGCTGCCTGGGATGAGCTCCAGACCCCTCAGTGACTCAG
Source organism: Petrocephalus sullivani (assembly GCA_026780845.1). Classification (NCBI taxonomy): domain Eukaryota; kingdom Metazoa; phylum Chordata; class Actinopteri; order Osteoglossiformes; family Mormyridae; genus Petrocephalus; species Petrocephalus sullivani. The sequence goes on along the minus strand of JAODKM010000001.1, from coordinate 3,464,456 downwards.
ACTCGGATAAACAGTTGGATGGATGCTTATTAATGTTTCTTAATCATATGGAAGACTAGCCAAATTCACATTTTAGTCATGGGAGGTTTGCAGTGCTTATGTACGCTATATCTGCATGCGTATTGCGAGCACCCCAGAGTGTAGCTGTAAGTATGGCTGTGGGTGTGCTGCCTGGCATGTCTCCTGATGGGCCTGAGAGTTGGAGCTGGTGTTTATCCCTGTGCTGGGATGGGGTTTCAGCCCGCCCCTTCCTCTCCTCCCACCTGGCATGCCCTTGGTCCCCTGCTTCCTCCCAGGTCCTGTTTTTCCTTTATTTTTGGGTCTGTTTCTCTGTTTAAATGCACGGCAGGTGTCCTGGCTGCACCCCACCCCCCCCGCCAAAAAATGAATCTACATTGAATGCAACAACATGAGCCAGATATAATGGCTTCTCCACAAGCCCCGGTTCCTTAAGGGGGCGTCTCAGGCCTGACCTGTGATTGCTCGGGGGGACACCCCGTACCCCAGAGTCCCTTGGGCCACCAGCCTCGCCCTCTCCATCTTTCCCACTCTCCGTCCAGCAGAGGCCTGACCTGCGATTGCTCTGGGGGACACCCCGTACCCCAGAGTCCCTTGGGCCACCAGCCTCGCCCTCTCCATCCTTCCCACTATCCGTCCAGCAGAGGCCTGACCTGGGCTTCTCGTCGTCTCAGTGTCAGTCTCAGGGTCAGTCTCAGGGTCAGTGTGCGATGACGCCTGCGGCTCGCCTTTATGCACACCACATGCCTTTCATACTGGCTTGTTTATTTAGCGGCTCTGGATCAGAACAGTCCACAACAGGGGTGCCCAATATGTCGATCGCGATCGGCCAGTGGATCGCGACGGTAGTGCGGGTAGATCGCGCGACATTGTTACATTAGGTTACTATACCTACTTAGACCCTTTCTCTTCTAACGTGTCACCCGGCAGAACACGGGAATGTATTGCGAGCTGATGCAAGACTCTGGCAGGCAAATTACCCAGGTAGCCTTCCGATTTATATCTATTATAATGGGATATTAAAGAATTAGTGGGGGAGCCGGACCAAGTAAGGAACCATAAATGTATTGGATTATATTGCGCTTTAAGGGTTCATACAGTGATGCACAGTTCGCCAACATATATTGTACATATAAATATAAAATATATAATATTTATAACATATATTTAGCACTTTTAATGTAGATAGATCATTTTGAGATAGATCATTTTAAAAGTAGCTCGCAAACCGGAAAAGTGTAGGCCCCCCGGTCTAGAACAATACGGATTTATGCACTTGCATTGGAGACATCGGTCGGGACCCAAACAGGGTGTAATGTTTTACTGTTATACCATGTTTGGAAAGAGCTCAGGGTGGAAGATCCTCTCCAATAAAAGTCACCAGTGTAAGCTTATACCAGCTTTAACCTTCATCTTTTTGTAATGTACATACCTCATCTGTGGAAGTCTCTGTGTAACTGGGTGTATATTTAATACTCCTGCCTCTTTTCCCGGAGATATTGCTAGACTTTCAGAAAGGAGCTCAGGTTAAAAAAAATATAATAAAAGGTGAGGGAGGTCACCGTGCTCCCGGGGCGCTGGACGTACCCGACATGCGTGATTCGAGTTTCCTCTCCACTCGCTACTAAAGGTGCTTAGCACATTTTCCCTTGTCTTGGGATTTATTTGGCCTTTATCATTTTGCTTCTGTAAAAGGGGCAAAGTGCTGAGAAGGTTTTATATTTCCACAGAAAAAGCGAAGATGGTGTGCGATGTGAAATACCTTCCACGTCATCATTTGGAAATAAAGTCAGCCGGCGAATGAGTTCAGGCTTGATGAGCTGCACCTCCCAGAGACGGCAGACTCTCGCTGAGCTTTCTGTGTTGATTATAGTCCCTAGCAGATGGGAGGACTTGTCCTTCATGTCAGAAAGACAGCCCTGGGCCCCCAGCGATGCCCCTGTTAGACAGAGCTCTCCTCCGTGGCCCTTATCCTTATCAGATTTTACTGATTCTGCGCTGAAATGGGGGGTGCTATTCTTAGGCCTCTCATGTGCGCCCCCCCCCCGATCAGCAATCAGCAGGTTAATCAGAGCTAATTAATGCCACCAACCTGGCTGTCAGGAGGACAGGGTCAGAGTGTGAGCACTTGCAGGAGGTCCAGGGCCCAGCTCTTGGTGAGTGGGAAGCCTGAATGGTGTCCGTACACCACCTCTGTTATTCATACAGTGGTTCATGACCACCTTGGCTTCCGGAAGGTTCCTTTATCAGCTTTTATGAAGGTGGGGCAGAGTGGGCCATCGCCATGCACAGCAGCTTACATCTGTCTTGCTGATCAGTGACCTTTGCTGGTTCCTCCTCTCACACACAGGAGTAGAAGGTATTCCAGCAGGTGGCAGGCTGAGAGCCCCCACCCCCCTGCCCCCACCTGCACGGTAATATCAGCTTACTCACTGTCCCCCGCAGCCCTTCTGTGACTCGGACACCAAGCGGGGGGCCCTTAATTAGCAGCGAAAGGCGTCCTCTGTTTGGTTGCCTAGGTGATGCTGTATATGGCTGCATCCCCCCCCCAGGAGAGCGCTCTTGTGAGGGAGCTGCCCTAAAACCTTTTGTGGGGGGGGGGGGGGGCGCAGCAAGCTTCTGGCTCAGTGTACCTCTGTGTGTTTGTAAGCTGGTAATCAGCTAAAAACAGCTGCATCCACTCATTGTGGGTTATCCCTGCACAAATAGTAACTGGACACAATGTCAGTGATAAAAATATACTGCTGTTGCAAGAATTATTGGGCTTTACACCAAGTAACACAGTAAGAATTCAGTGAAATGAACAAACCCAGTGAAAGGAGGTGTAGTGGATCCAGCCTCCTCTTTGCCCAGCCATACTTGGTTCTTTGGTTAATGGGACTGGTGGTTCTGGATCCTGGGCCTGTGGGCTGTGGCCCTCCTATCTGTTGGTATCACTCTTTGTCGAGGAAGGTGGCCATAGGTCTTTCCATCCGTAAATCTGGGCTCGGCACCACGGCCTGCCCCCCCAGCCATCACTTTTTTGCCCATGCACGCTCCATCCGCGGAGTGGATCGTGTGGGTCATTGCTTTTATCCTCTCCTGCGGCCTCCTTTTTCAGCAGTCTGCCTGGCTGAATTTGTCTCCTTTCTAGCGGGGGGGGGGGGGGGGGTTTGGGGGGGGGGGGGTTTGAGAGGGGGATTTCTCCCCTGC
>JAODKM010000001.1:3422199-3444338 GCA_026780845.1 Petrocephalus sullivani | reverse complement strand
AAATAGTTTATAAATTTTTCGCAATCGCTTTTTTAGAAAAGGTTTTGTGGTGTAAAAGTTAAAACTAATATCTTTACTCCTTTAAACGAACTTTTTTTTTATTAAAAAACATTACCCGTTTATCAGTTTCTCGTGTGAGCCATCAGTGCCAACATGTAGTCCTTGATTTAACACAATACTGACACTTAACTGTAGGTTGTAGGTTGTCGGTTTAAAGCAAGTGACCGACGAGAGCTCAGTCCTTCCAAGAAGTGGTGTGCTCATTATATTAGAATATGGCAACATTATCAGAGTGAGTGATTAGACCTCGGATTGAATTTCTGCCCAGCTGCTTTATTGAAATCACGAGTAGGCAAGATCCTAGATCAGTTTATGGGCAGGGAAGCTGAAAGGCGAAGAGTGAGAGAGAGAGAGAGAGAGAGAGAGCAGACAGAAGCCAACAGCAATAAACTCTTAGCATGTTCTTTAGCATGTTGACGCTGGTTTTCCAGCACAGAAAATCAGTCAATAAAAATGGAAATCGGCAGCCACACGCTAAGCTTTACTTATCCGAGAATCGCCATTGTGGACTAAGCTGCATTCCGCCGATGTTTTCCCCAGAAATGAAGGAGCCCCATTGATTAGAGGGAATAAACGAGGAACACAGTGACAGTGTGAGCTTTTCAGCTCGACATATATGTGCCCCATTACAGTATGACTTAGAAATGTCTTTAATCGTCAGGCATGCTTGCTTCTTTCTGGGAGGAAACAGAAAGCTCTTACAGAGATGTACTTGATTTTTTTTAAAGGCGCCCGAAAAAACTGGGGTCAAATGGAAGATATCTGGATAATTAGTCGTAATTAGAAATCATCCTACCGTGGACACAGTGCACTTTTCACCAGACATCAGCTGCAGTGCATCTGTAGTTCCCTGCAGAGTACAACTGTATTCTATGTGCCATATTGTGCACGAAATCATAGCTGATATAAGATACTGGTAAATTCTGGCAGTCTCGGAGACTGCGGCGTCGTTAATTCTCCACAAATTCTACTTTCATAGTGGCAAACTCATTTGGAAACGGCGTTTCATGTTTTATTTTATAATTTTCTTTCTCTACAGTGAGAGGCAGTTTTGATCCTGTTAGTGGCATCTAACAGGATCAAAGAAGTAAGTATAGTGCTATAGTCTGCGTGCCCTAGGTGGCATGCAATCCGGATTGGGGCGTCAGGATTTACCTCCCAGTTTATTGCTCATATTTGCCACTATCATTTAGATTCATTGAGATTAAATTGGATTAATTGCGGGTGTGCAATTAAACCCCGGCCTTTGCAGGAGGAAAAGGCCTGAATGCACGCGCATTTTCTGAAAGGGCGTGCCTAGAATTTGTCTCTGCAAAATCCACAAACAGGTTAGCAAAAGATTTTATGTATATACACTTTCTCCGTGGAATTTGCGTTTACTGATCAAACCATTAATACCCGTGTGATAAATAGATAGATAGATAGATAGACAGATAGATACCACAGTGAATAATCAATAATTATTAGTCTTCGTCTACTAAGAACTTGGTTACTTTTGTCCGGGTGTCCGGTCCGCCGCAGTGATGATCCTACCTGAAGCACTTCTCAGGTTTCACCCAAGACATACCTTCGTCAGCGACAGCTGGTCCTCAGCCTGCCCTGCCTTTGAGAAGGGGGAAAAACCCCTTAGCAATAGCTTGAAGGAAGAGAAAACACCGGGCTCTTACTTGGTTCTGTGGAAATAACTTTATTACTGTTCAAGGTAAAAAGTCATCAAGCTGCTCGCCGGCTTTTTCTGGGGGTGCTTGAATGGTCTGCAGAGTGGGGGTGTCGGGCGTTGTGCGTTTCAGTCTGGGACTTCTGGTCTTGAGGGCTGTGAACTTCATCTAATAGTATTGCATTATTGACTCCACTTCGGATCTGGAACGTTTTTACATTATCCTTTATTATTTAAGTGCATGGTTAGGGCGCATTTCACTGGGATTGGAATTTTATTATTATATTTTCAGTATTGTTTGCGATTTTCTTTTGAGTACATGGTTTTTCAAAATAAAAATGCATAAATATCCCATTTAGGTATTATGTTTTTAATATGTGGATTCGTGAATTTTCCTGCTCAATTATTCCCTTTGCATTCTAGTATACGTACTAATAAACGTGTAAAAAGACGAAAACATATTTTCCAGTAGTATGCTGCCGTAAAAACATTAAACATTGTGTTATGCTAAATCATATTGTGTTAAATGGAACATGTCTCTTCCCCTTCGATATTGTATTTTAGTTGATAGCAGATGCTTCAAATTTAGTAGAGATTTAGTAGTAGATATTTCAAATTTATATATCAAAGTCCTGTTTGCCAAATCTGATTTCGTTATTTAAACTGTCATCGCTTACCACATGGCAGCCTGATCACGCTACCCTAGTGCCAAGCTACAGGAAATCCGTTTAATTTTTGAAATTCCTCTCGTTCGGTTTGTGCGATTGCGTTATTTGTTTGTGTGTGCGTGTTTACAACTGGGCCCCCGCCGTTTACCTGAGTGTGGCGGTACGAAGCGTTGCACCTGTCTAGTGGTCTGGCTGGGTTGGGTTATTAATAGCCAGTGATGACACGGTTTCGCGCCCGGGAGTCGCTCCCGTCGTCATGCCTTCCTCATTGTACCCTGCTCCTGGGATGCTGCCTCGTGCTACCCGATGGCCATTCGTTGCCAGCAAATGCTGTGAGAGATGCTTTGGATGTGTGTCTCCCCCCCACACACCGGAAGGCCCCATTAGCCAATTAGATCAAGATCTCCTTTTGTACTAGTAGCTGTCAGCAATACATCTCCTGTCCCCCTGCTACCTATCATCACTACACTTCCCTGTTACTCCAAATTGGTGTTGACTGAATTTAGTTGAATACAGGAAAAGACACCCAGAGTGTTAATTAGGGTAGATTAGTTTCAAGAAGAATAAGAAGAAAAAAAACAAACAGCCAGTTTGTGGATTCTGGTAAATTCTTTATTCTCTTTCAGACAGGGGAAAGAGTCATTGAGTTGTTAGTAAATTGTTTGCACATTTGTTTTTTTTTTTGCAGTTAGCTTGTTGAACTTTTGGCAAAGTGTTACAAAATGAATGACTGTTTTTGTGTGGTTTGTTGTCATTTTTTTTTTGGGTGGGGGGGGTGCAATCTACAATAGCTGCATTGTAATGGATGACAGCAGAGATCTTTCCTCCTTTCCTATCCACTCGTCCACTTGATCATGTTACTCAATAGTGTTTTGGAAATAGTACATTAAAGAGCTCTGTGTTGCCTTGCCTTTTTGTGAAACATCCGTCGCACTCTACTTGTTTTTAGAAATACTTTGTTTTTCTCGGGTGTAATTGGATCTAATGTTATCTATCGTTTGCTATCGCCTGCTTTTTTGTATTTATCTTTCTTCGATGTTCACAATCACAGTACATTCACACACATATACATGCATGCACATAAAAATCTAATGTACAAGACAGAAGAGGCAAAATTTGAGTTAGTAAGGGATGGATAAACAGGCTTGTTATTGTTCAATGAGTAGGTGTTTTTATATAAATAAAGACAAGACTGTTTGTTAATAAAAATCTTATTTGTCCTCTTTTCCTGCCAGGCCTGTGTTTGGAGGTTCTTACAGGAATGACCTCAGGTGATATATTCTTTGAGTCATATGTTAGGCTTTGGCCAAGCGACCCCACCTAGACCTACATTGCCAGACATTGCAACTGGGATTCTGACATAGCTACGTGCTGTGTGTGCTTGACTGTGATAAATGAACATATTCTGAGGACGGCGGTCATGTAGTAGAGTTCATTGAAGAGAGTAGAGGTGTGCAGTAGTGGTGTCTTGGTCAGTGGGTATACTGTTACGCCGTATAAGTACGTATACACACTTCTCCTCTGAATGATGCTCATTTCTGACTATTTTTAGGTGGGTATATGGTAAATCCATTATACTAGCATATACTCACCACTACACCTCTGGAGTAGGAGGAAGTATGAGAGATGACCCTTGTAAGAAAACTCTGCCAATTCATATTAGTTTTATAACCTGTCAGCCATCATGGACACCGTATCTATACCGGAACAGAGCAGTCATCTAATTTATTATATGCCTGTGGTATCTTTTGTATATCACTGTGTGAATGTTTAGCATACTGATATATCCTTTTGTATATCGCTGTGTGAATGTTTAGCATACTGATATACCCTTGTGACAGTAGAGGTATGTATCTGGAAATAAGAGATTGTCTTGTACTAGAGCCATGGTCACAAAAACATTGATGTTCTCTACAAATCAGTATTAAGCCAATTATATAACTAACATTATATTTGCTTAGCAGATGCAGTGGCCATGATGGTTCTGAAACTGCCTGAGACTTAGATGAGAAAGTGTCCCTGCGGAAACTGGGGTTAAGCATCTTGCTAATGGCCCAATACTCATTTCACTTTGAAAGGCACGGGATTTGAACTTCACAAACTGTTTTGAAGTACACGCTAAATTTTGGCAATTAAATTCAAGGATATTTTAAATTTGTGATGCCGGTGTGGAATCAACGATTACTTACAAAACATTTTCATATTCAGGTAAAGTCAGGTGGGCTTTCTATTGCTATACATTATCACAACATTATTAACTTGATCTATGGGGGTTTCCCATCATACCTCTCTGACATCGCAGGGGTCTCCCAGCACTTTCACACAGGGTGAAGGCTATTGTAAGTTGTGTAACTTTCTGGATACAAATATCAATGGGCTGTGACTCTGTGGTGTTTCTTTCCTCACTTTGGAAATTGTGCTTTAATTTTACACTTGTCTGGTCATATATTTACTTTTTTAGTTTTTTTTCTAGATTAAAAACTCCTCTGTGTCTGTACACAAATAAAAATTATATACATTTTTTTTAATTAAATAAAAAAATTCCAGTACTAGCTGACAGCTACCGCTAAACATTAACAGAGGAGTCAGAGTCATGTGGATGACTAGCCTAATCTGAAGGCCTCCTCCGAAGTATTATTCTCTCTCAATGTTCCTTTGTGCAAGCTTGATTTGTCTAGTGTTTAACAGGTGCAAACAGGTGTGTATATATGGGTTATTTATTCTAAGCATAGTGTTGTTTGCATTTAGCATGTATGGTTGATTATCAGAGGTGTCAGTGATAAGCTTTTTCAAGGCATACAATTGTTTTGGACGCTCCGTTATATGTTGGGATGACATTAAGAAATCTGTAATCCTGAAGCTTGGACATTGAATCTGCTTTTGGAGTTAAGTAATTTGATTAAATGTATTTTTGAGCCGTGCTGGAATAAAAGGAGAAGTGAAAGGGCAGTCTGGCTAACGGGGGACCAGAATGAGACAGCGCAGCATAATAGCTGTGAGCTGAAATCATCAGGAATTTAGCTTACCTAGGAAATACGAAAGCTAATTTGGAATCGACATGTGTGTATGGGTGGGGGAGGGAACCCGGGTAAGAGGATGGAGGAGTTGGGAGGAGCAGAAGCAAGCGGAAGTATTGCGGATTTCTTGTGTAAAAGAAAAAGATGGGGGTGAGGAGCGCTGAGGCGAGTTACACCGCGTCAGTGCGGTGTGAGGGAGGGGGGGGGGCGCGGGCGGCTCGGAATGAGCGGAGTCATCGGCCAGCTGTAACCCAATGCCCGGCCGTGATTGCCTGCAGCAGCTGCGCAGCCACAGAATCTATATGCACTTGCCTGCCTTCCACGGTTCCGGTCATGATCAGTATCCCCCCCCCCCCCCCCCCCCCCCCCCCCCCACCCCACCCACAACACCCCAACACCCCCCCCCCCCCCCCCCCACACCCTAAAAGGCCAGCAGGTTCCAGTCACCCAATCAGAGTGCCAGTTCCCCACCCTGGCTTACCTCTTTGTGTATTCATTCCTTTATTCATTCATTAAACACAACTAGGTTCGGATTACAACAGAAGATAATGTGACAATTTGTCAGCGATTGTTAGAAAACAAAACAGAATACATTGCTGTTGGTCATTAATTTGTTTTTTTCCAGAGGTTTCAAGCAAAATTCATTTTCGGTTAACAAGTTATTACTAATGAACGCCGCATTATTCCTTTTTAGGGCCAGCACAAAAACATGTCTATATATTTAAAACCTTTTTCACCATGCTGTCCTAACAAAGCCGGGAGACTCTGCTGTGGCTTTGCTTCTCATGTGATTTCCGCTGTCCTGGCACCAGCTCAGACCTCGGCACTCGTCTCACCATCCTCTCGCTCTCACTGCAGTGACTTGCCTCTCTTCAAGGTCCAGGTGGCACTGAGGCACAAGTCCGAGATCGAGCACCACCGCAACAAGATCCGCCTGCGTGCCAAGAGGAAGGGCCACTACGACTTCCCCGCCATGGACGACATCATGGGCAGCTTCGGCGACGCGAAGGACCAGCAGCACATCTACCAGAAGGCTCAGCAGCAGTTCGACAAGATCCTGCAGCCAGACGGCAATGTTCATGCGGCCGTGGAGCCCCGGAGGAGGTCAGCAGTCCATGAGCACGTGCGCTTCGCAGGTTCACCAGTGACCTTTCAGAAGCTTTATGAATTTCTTCTGCACGTCCCGTGATCATTATTGCTGAACGGGCAAACTTAGTTCCACAAAACCCCTGTGAGATTTGATGACCCATCTGTCACTGAACATTGTTGAATAATTGTGACATCGGCAGTAATTACGGCTCCGAGATTCTGGTTTATTTAGTTTCAGTATTAACCCGTGCTGTGTTGACCTGGCTAAGGCAAGACCACGAATGAGAATCTGAATTCTTTATTGCCATTGCAATGCCATCCGATTCGTATAACAACAATAAACTATAAATAACACTAGTCAGGGGTTTGTAGTAATAATTAGAATGGCAGTATATAAAGTAGATATAAAAAAGGAGAGGCAGTTTATCTTTGAGGCAATCTGACATAGCATTGAGTCCCCAAGAGTTTGACTGGCCACAGGGCCAGTGCTGGGATGGTTACCAGGAAGGAGCTGTGTATCCACCCTGCCAGGGGGAGGCGCTCTCCCAAGCAGCGGAAGAAGCATCAGGTGAACGGCAGCTTGACGGACGCAGACCGGGACCAGCTGATCGGCACGGACAGCGACGGCACGTACAAGAAGTACCCAGGGGTCAACAACGTGGCTTATGTGGTGAGTGGGAGGAGTGCTGGCTCATGCTGTAGCTGCATGGACACCTGCCCCAGGCACTTCTATGGGTACAGGACTGCCATTGTTTCATTGCCCCCTGGTGTATTTTTACTGTAATATAGGTCTTTTTATAATACAGGAATAATAACGGGATTTTGTGCGGGCTGAGTTTCGGTGTATGTCCTGCTCAGTCTGATCCAGACCAGCCCCTGGACGGCCGGAGCCCGTCTCCAGCCGACGACGTGTTTGTGGGCCCCGGGTCTCCACCTCCTGGCCATGCCCCGCCCCCTCCAGCGTACATGCCCCCGCAGCCCTCCATCGAGGAAGCCCGGCAGCAGATGCACTCGTTGCTGGATGATGCCTTTGCGCTGGTGTCTCCCAGCTCGCAGGGCAGCGTGGCTGGCATCACTCTGCCGGGGCTGAGCCAGTGGGCCTCGCCCTACCCCACCGGCCCTGCCATCAGCCCCTTATCTGCGGTGAGCGTGGGCTTGTCACTGGCCTAATGGTGGGTGGGCCGAGTCTTCTCCGTCCTGATGGAAGGGAGGACAATGTCTTCTCCGTCCTTATGGTGGGAGGGCAGGGTCTTCTCCGTCCTGATAGTGGGAGGGCGGGGTCTTCTCCATCCTGACGGTGGGAGGGCAGGGTCTTCTCCGTCCTGACGGTGGGAGGGCGGGGTCTTCTCTGTTCTAACGGTGGACGGGAGGGATATTCTCCATCAGGATGGTGGGCGTGTGAGCATGGGGAAGCCCTCTCCCTTATACATGGTCTCTCTGGAAGTCAGATTCCTATAACCATAGCTGAAACTGCAGGAGGCGCTTAATGGAGAACGAGGAGCCAAACTCCTTCTAAGGTCTCCCGCCACGCTGGCCGGGCAGTGCAGGCCACAGCCTTTCTCTGTATTATTCATGCCTCTTGGGCCCAGACCGAAAGGTGAGCTTTTTGGACTGGATCTGAGAGGAGGATGCGATACCTGCCAAGTTCTGGCATGACGCCAAGAGGCAGCACGGGCTGTCAGTGCGCAGTCAGCAGCTCTGAGGGCCGCGAGTGGGCGACTCCAACCGCGCTCGCTGTTAATTGGGCATTCCCGGGCCTGCGGGTCTGTTAGTCATGCCGGCATTCCAGTCTGAGCAGGAAGTGCCTCACCTGTACACCCCCCTCCTCTGTACGCCACTCCATGAGGCTTATATCTCAGGGCGACGCCATCTCGGAGCTGCGAGGCACTCTCTAATTACACGGGCAGAATCAAGTACCCGCGTCAGGGTCTGGACAGTTCTATTCTCTGGCATGAAACAAAACACGTGGCCAGTCCATATTTTTTCTTTTCTTATCAACAGTATGAGGCAGAATTGTGTCTGCGTTAGTATCATAAATGAACTGAATGGCCTTCTTACTGGGTTATGGTACATGGCTTTGCCTTAAATACTGTTTTTATAATATGATTCAGGATGGTATTGAAAGGTTCCTTGAGCTTCCGAAAAAGGCTGCTGGTATTGCAAAAGGTCTTTTTTGAATATTGACTCTGTCATTCAGGAAAAAGGTGTAGAAGATACCCGATATCAGGAGAACGAATGAAAGATCATTGTAGAGTGAAGTGCATACATGCTAAGTGTTCGCGTGTGCGCCGGTGCATGTGTCTGTCTGTCTGTGATGTGCATGCGTGTGTGTGCATGCATGCGTGTGTGTGTGTGTATGAACCTCTCCCACCAGTTCAAGGCTGAACACTCCCCATGTTGTGTGTGTGCGAGTGTGTGTGTCTGTGTGTGTGTTTGAATGACGTATCTATCTCCCTTTATTTGTCACTCAGTGTCGATTGGTGGTACCTGTGATTCATAACCCCCGACAACACATATGTTTCTACAACTCTCTGTCCGCCAGGTGTCCTCACACTGTTTCCCTCTCTACCCCTAGAGGTATGCAGACGCAGCAGTGTCCCCGCCAGCCCAGAGCCCATCACAGAGGTGGGTCCCTTCTGCATGAAAGCTGTTTTCCCCTATGCCACGCCGGCATTTTCCCCAGTTCAGATCAGTCGCCTTTTTCGCACGCTCTGCAATGACACTTTCTGTCGCGTGCAAAGATGTTGGCCTCATGTATTATGTATTTAGAGCAGCTGAATTTATTCAGTTGAGCATCCTAAACTGGAATGGCACTGAGGTGTAGCTTGCTGTCATTCTTTATACGTGGCAGTCTTATCGTGGGTGGCACCTTACCCACAATCCCCTTCACCTCTATGCTTCTGTTACCTCTATGCCTTTATCAGAATCTCAGACTGAAGAGCTTTTGTGAAAGAAATGTGCATCATGGGGAAGAAACCTTCAAATATTGGTAATCGTGTAAATTTGGGTGGCCACTATACAGATGTTACAGAAGGTGTTACAGACAGGCAGATAATTTCACACCATTTTCTCCTTCTTTGCTAAACAAAGTTTATCTTTGATGTCCAGAAACCCCGTGTGATGTTTGTGACTGTATATACTCCATCTGGGATTCAGCCAGGGCCGGGAGTCGGACTACCTTCCCGCAGATGACCCACCACAAGCCGACCAGATCCAGCCCGACGCGCTCTACTCCAGCAGGGGCCTGTACGCTGACGAGCTGCCTTCCTCCGCCAGACCCCGGCCAGTTGGGGGCACCACAGGTGACAGTGCGGCCCTGTGTCTGCGAGACCCCCCCATAGGTGCCTGAAGGACACCCGCGTCTCAGCCTCAGAGCGATCGGCCTCCTGAGTGACTCAGTAGCTCAGATGGTGACAGAGGAATTGGGCTCTGTGACACTGTGGGATTTCTTTGTGTGGGTTATGTCTATATTGCATTATGGGGACTAAATGTCCACACAATGTGATACAAACCTGTTATTCTGATGTTGTGGTGGGGGGCACGGGGTCCGGAGCCTATCTAAGCTAGCTATGGGCACGAGACGGGGACGGGGGCCAGCCCATCACAGGGCACACTTATACCTATGGGCAATTTGGTAACTGCAGTTAGCCTCAGCATGTTTTTGGACTGTGAGGGGAAACCCCACAGCGTCACGGGGAGTTTCAAACTCCACACACAGGGAGCCACGGCAGAGAGGTGAATCCTGGTCCCAGAGGTGTGAGGCAACAGTGCTAAGCACTGCACCACCATGTCATCCCTGATTGCAAGCAGAAGAGACAAAATGCCAAATGTCTTGTATTTTGTTTGGTTACTTACGGTTAAGGTTAGGGCTGGGTAGGGGTTATGGTTGTCATTGTTGGGAATAGGGTTTTCCCCATTGAAATGAATGGACGGTCCCCACAAAGATATGAATACGTGTGCGTGTGTGCAGGTGCCCAGGTGCACCACCTGACCCAGGTGGGGCTCTCCAGTCGGATTGGTGCATACCCAGGCCTGGGCCGGGGCCCCGCCGGTCACCCCGGAGGCTCCAGCTGGGGACCCTACCACTCCGAGGAGGAGTACAGCCGCGCCGTCCCTGGTAGAGACCAGGTGAGCCACTGTCCCATTCTGAAAGACTCCGACCCTCTTGCAGTTTTTTTCGCTATGAAATACAGCTTGCACGAAAGCCACAGAAGCTGCATTTGACAGTTAATTAAGGGGGGAACAGTTTGGAACGAGGATGCCGTGTTTTACTCTTCAGCATGGTGGCGTGGGATCTTGTAGTTCCAGTTCCAGGTCCCTAACCTGCTTCCTCCCACGCAGTATTCCTGCCCCACTGACCGACTTAATTTGGATGTTGGTTAACAGGAAAAGGCTTATGCTCATCCTCCCCTTTCTGCTATAAGGCCACTCGGTTAAACGTCTCCATCCCCGACAGAGCCGTGAACCTACCTGCCTGCCTGTTTCTTTAGAAGGCTCTGTGTTGAGTTGACTTAGTACACTTTAATCGATGAAGTCTGGTGCAGTGACGTTACTGTCCTCTGCATGTCACAGTTTGACAACATGGAAAATACTTTTATTAATTGCAAACATTTTCATCAGTGTGATTTTGCCCCCATAGTACTGGTTGGAGTGTGTACCCCCCCCCCCCGTAGTTAACTTGGCAGGGTAACTGACAGAAGTTGAGTAAGACCACCAAGACTCTGCAGTTATCATGCTGAGTATTTCAGCCATGATACCTTGAGAAATGGACTCCCCAGACAGAACTTGTGGAATGTCCCACCAGAGGGAAGACCCTAGTCCCCCACTATCTCACTATGCAGGATTCATACCATGCAACCCCCCACTTCTCCTCGGGGAGCTTTGACCACCCAATGATACATCTGATCCTTTATACCGGGCAGAGGCTCAAAGCTTCCAAGCCTGTTGAAAGATCTCAAAAGAAATGGACGAGTGAGGTCACTGAGGGACTCGAGGACTGCATGGATACTTTAAAGCTGCCAAAGACAACCTGGCCGAATACTCAGACTCAGTCTCCTCATGCATCAGCTTTTGTGAAAACATCTGCATTCCAACAAATTCTGCAGATATAATGACAAGGCCTGGTTCACTGCTGCTCTTGGTGGTCTGTAACACGCTAAGGTGGTCTGTAACACACTCTTGGTGGTCTGTAACATGCTAAGGTGGTAGTGAGAAGTACATCAAGGCCCAACGCAGACTTGGCAAAGAAATCAGATCTGCCCAAGGCCATTACAGAGCAGCTCCATCGGGCAGTCAGTAACTGCAGAAAGACTCCTCCACACTTTCCTACTTTACCAGCTACAGTCCATCACTCCCACCCAGGCCATCCACACCACTCCCATCCCACTACTGCCCATTGCCTCCTTTACACCTGATTATTACAGAGCGGAAGGTCAACATGCATTTCAGGAAGCAACACACTAGGAATGCAACTGGACCAGATCCTACCAAATGTACGCACAAGCAGAACAGTTAGCATTTATGTTCACGGGTGTCTTAAACTCATCCTTGAATCACTGCACCATCCCAATTTGCCTTAAAACCCCTGCACTTTGCCGACCAAACGTCCTCCTACATCGCGCAGTACCTGAGCAGCCCCAGTACTTACTATATGCCCATATGTTGTTTGTTGACTCAACTGACATCCTGGTTTTGCCAAGTGTGACGTGTCTATGGGTCAAGAAAGGAGGGGCTTGCATTTCACTTCTTTAACTAATCACAGTCTTCGGTGTGTGTGTGTGACATCACATTGGTCCTTTTTTTTCTAATTTTCAAACTCAAGGCCATCTAGTCACCTGGCCTGGGGCGGTGTGGGCTCAGCGGGCTAGGCCTCTCATCAGGAGGTTGCCAGTCCACACCTTTTTATTATTATTTTTGTTGTTGTTATTATTATTAGTATCATTAACACTTCATAAATAAAGACACGCCTTTACATACAGCCTTTGCAGTTTTGTATCTGTGACATGTCCTTTAACAAAAGGCATACACAATAAAACAGGTATTTTACAAACCAATGTACCTTAGCGCATAACAGAAGACACTGGTTTTAATTATTTGCTTTTGGTTTAATGTGGTGATGTCATACAATGAAGACTGTAATTGGTTAAAGAAGTGAAATGCAAGCTCCTCCCTTGTTGACCCAGGGACACGTCAAACTGCAAAATCAGGATGTGCACTTTAAACAGTCTTACATCAACTGTTACCTAAACTAGGCCAAATGAACATATTCAAACCTCTCTGTCAGTAGAGCTACGACTAATAGGGAACAGTATGTCTGACTTAGTCAACATTATTGGAATCCCCTGTTGTATCTTCGCTGGAGCACCCTAGGGCTGCACACTCATACCCCTTCTCTACTGCATATGTACTAAAAACTGTACCTCAAAAGATCTATCTGTGAAACTTTTTGGATATGCATGATACCCTGGTGATTGTACAGAGTGAACCATCTTGTGTCTTACTTTGGCCATAACCTGGAACTTAGCTTGAAACTATGGAAGTGATTTTCCGCAAACCCCTCCACTTCTCCCTTGGAGGAAAAAAATGGTTTCACTGTGAGCAGTTGATTTATTTGAATTTCCAGAAACTACCATCTTGCAGGATCTCGTGGGCTTACAGCAAATGTTCTTTCTCAGCAGAAGTCCATCCTCTCCCAGTTTCTGCTTGTACAGACACCACCATCAAAATCTTCTTCCTTCTTATTTTGTCACTTCTTTTGCTTTTCTCCGTATCTGTGTAGATGAGCACTGAGGCTCTGCCCACTTATATTGTCCCATTGGTCTCCCTTCTTCACACAGGTCCATGGATATCCTGACTGCTACTCATCCCCTGCCCTGCACATGCCCAGGACCTCAGCGAGGGAGCCCTCTGCACCACCAGCCAACCTCGATGGCCCTGGGTCGGGGTACAGCTCTGCACCCCCAGAGGAGGCCTCCCCCCCAGCTCACTCGTCTGCCTCGCTCATCAAGGCTATCCGAGAAGAGCTGATGCGTCTCTCCCAGAAACAGTCTGCTGTGCCCAGCTACCACAGCTGAAGCATCATGCTGGTATCTCCTAGAAAGTCTGCTAGGTTCACAACAAAGAATTAAGAAACTCTCTGCTCTCTCCCAGCAACAGTGCACCATGCCCGGTTACAACAGTTGGATCTAACCTCTGGTCTCTCCCAGATGCAGTGTCCTAGGCTCTGCTATGACAGCTGAAACTGCCGTTCTATCCCAGAAATGTTTTGCGTGGCCCAGAATGGGGGGGTGGGAGCGTGGGGGTGGGCTAGAGACTTCCCTGTCATTCCCAGAAACGTTAGAATGTCGTTTCTGTCAAAGCTGATCTGGCTGGCCTTTTCCAGAAGATGTATCCTAGGCCTAGCTACATCCAGCCGTCAAGATCCCCAAGTTTCCAGTCCCACCCATTCATAACCACAGCACCCTCACAAACCAGCACTTCCCATGGAAGCCTCCCTGCACTTCTTGCCAGTGAATCGCTCTTCAGCTTTATGTGAGCAGGTGAAGTGGACCTCACGGCAGTGTGGTCCCGCAGCGCCTGTGCCGAGAAGGTGCAGTCTCATGGGCTTGGGGGGGCTTCAAAGACACATTTTTCGGACAGCCCCAAACCGGGGCTTCAGCCGCTTTCTAGCATTAGTTCCCATGGATTTTTGTTTGGCATTTCAGCGGCTGACTTTTAAGAATTTATTTTTGTTTGTCTTTGTTGAGTATTCCTTATAGGGTTTCTCTCTTTACCTGGACATGGTATGATGACATTCCTTAGTGTTTTAAACATGAACCATTCTCAGTATTTTCTTTAATCAGCATTAAAGCATTACATTATGGACATTTTTGGTTTTTAAAGGTGCAGTATCACTTCTCTTCCTAACATCTTCTGGTGCTATATTCCAACCTCCTGTTCTGCCGTGAACCATACACTGCCTTCAGTCATAATTGACAGGTATAAATCTATTAAAGGAAATTTCCAGGTTGGGAATAGCAAAAAAAAAATTGCTAGCTATGGAGGTGGTCCTCCATTGCCACGTCTTTTAACTTGAGTTGAAGTGTTGAGTTGTCATAGTTGAGTTTACATCAACTTCACGTGCATGGCTGGACTCGTTGATTACTCTGAGAATTTGCTTTAAAAAGAGTACAAGTTGCAAATTGTTGGTTGAGATTTGTTATTGAACTGTTCCAACATAGGAGGCTGTAAACTTTGTACTGACCCCTGGTGGCAGATATGTTAAGACCACGATGCAGATACAGTCTCGTACGTTGGTATCTTTTTCTTCCCCGATTCGTATTTTCTGTGTCTGGGCCTACCCACAAAACATAATGGCATGATAAAATATATAACTGTATAAATGGAAAAAACTATGGCTTGGTTTGAAGGCATCTGGCACACCACTCAGTGTTAGCGTATGTAGTGCTCACTAGAGTTTCACTGGACTGGAACTGTGCCACCGTATTTCTGTAGTGACTGTGAGAAAGAGTAGTAGTGAATCAAGGTACTTTAGTTTTGGTGTATTTCACACTCTGCTGAGGCATAGCAGGTAAAGTTTATCCCATCACCCAAGACCCATTTCACCTGCGTAGGGTGTATCAACCCAACCGTAACATGGGTCAAGGTGTCTGGACTGATGGAACCATGAATGACAACAGGTCACACTGTAATATTGACGGAGTCTCCAGTTGTTGAGCGAATCCTCTTGATGCTAGAGTAGCAGTATTCACTTGAGGTCTCCACAGAACATGAGTTTAAAGGAGACAAAGCACATTAACAAAATTAGGGCTGGTGGATGTGGAAAGATACACTGTGTTATAAACTAACCCCTCCTTGCACAAAGCATGTCACAATGGCTAGTTCAGTGCTGACATGTTTTTCGAAAGTTTGTAGAGAAGAATTATATTTCCTTAGATATGTGCTGTATGATCACATTGTGTATTCACTGTTCGTTTAAACTAGTGATTTACTTTGACGTTAGTTTTATGTAGCGTTATACATTTAGATGAAAAACCCCGCTGTCCGCATCAGATTCAGGTTTTTCTGAAGTTGACGTTTCTCCATATTCCTGTGCCTGATTTTTTATTTTCAATTATTTAACGGGATGTGAAATGAGACACCCCGCAGAAACATAAAGAAGTTAGAATAAAAGCACTGAAATGTTCAGGCCGGAAAGATGAGATGTATGTAATGACTTTCATCAACTTGATGGCAACTGTATCTAGCTCTTACATTCATAATCCTGTTTGTCAATGATAACCATAATGAACTAACAATGCTAACCACCTTTGTAGGTGTAACTGTGGAATCACTGCGTTAGTAGTTCTAGTTACAGATTATCCACCAAATCTTTGGGTGGTGGGTGTGACTCTGCGGGTCAAGACTCTGTGCCTGTGATCAGAAGGTCAAATTCTGTGGCTTGCAGAGTGACGTCACCATTGGGCCCTTGAGCAAGGCCCTTAACTCCAACTGCTCCAAGGACTGGCTGACCCTGTTCCCTGATCCTTACTTGTATGTCACTTTGGACAAAAATGTGAAAAGGGTAAAAAGTATATGGTGAATGTGAGTGGCAGGGAAGCATCATAGAACTTAGAATTTGAAGCTGACGTGATCCCTCAACCCAGTGCGTGCCTTAATTCCTGTCACACCTTTGCACATGGTCAGACTGTCAAGCTCATTGTGCCGTTCCGTTAAATGCTCCCCAGTAGTCAATAATATCACTGTCACCTTCCAAGGTCAGTCTTAGTAAAGGTGTGGTTTTCAAACATTGACACAGATATGAGAAGAAGCAGCAGATGATAATGATTTGTAGTGATGGATTAGAGCAGTGTTTCCCAGTCTGGTCCTTGAGGACCTACAGCCAGTCCACGTTTTTGCTCCCTCTGAACCCCCTTCCAGACGGTCTACATTTTTGTTCCCTTAAAGCCCCTGGTGGAGCAAAAACATGGATTGGCTGTGGATTCCCAAGGACCGGATTGGAAAACACTGGATCAGAGCAATGTTTCTAAATCCAGTCCTCGGGTACCACCAAATAGTCCACATTTTTGTTCCTGCCCAGGCCCCAACACACTTGAACCATGTATTCTGTGTTTTTGGTTGTCCATTGTTTGGTTCAGGTGTGTTTGCTGCTGGGAGGGAGCAACAGTGTCTGGGGGTCCCCGAGGACTGGGTTGAGGAACACTGGGTTAGACCTTTATTTTATTTGGCTCGCTAATGTGGTGCTGCCTGGCAATGTAGTCACAGAACTGGTGGGCCAAGGCCAAGATGAAGTTCTGCCTAGGCACTGTTCCACCTTAGCTGGATCCATTTAAGTCCCTTTCTGAGGTCTCTCCGGCCTTAAAAACAACCAGGCCCGTTCTGAATAGCTGTGTAACACCGAGGATCATCCCCTATCCTTCAGCCCGCTGTTGGTCTGACGTTTTCATTTACTTCAGGTCACTTAATCATTTCGGTTGGTTCCGTCACCCATCGACCCACCTGCTTCGCTTTTGCTTGTTACCTGTTTTGTGCAGGTTGGGGAGCGCTGGGCAGATCCAGCTGCTGGTCTGTTTAACAAGCTGCATGTTTATTGGATAGTAGGAACTCCGATTTTAAGTAAATGTGCATGTTAATAGACACCGAACAGCATAATGTTGTTGAAATCAAATGTGACGAAATTGTAATGTTTGAATCGGATTATAAATAAGGATACTAACTTCTTATATTTACAGCCAATGACTTCTAGTCATGAAGACACATCATGCAAAATAGTTTGGCATATCCTCATAGTTCTTACTGACTCAAATTATCTGGTAACATTTTTTCCCAAGGGGCCCACTATGTGACCTACATTTTATGCATTAGATGGTATGTTTCTGAGCAGCGCATAAAAATTCTTATGCCAGCTAGCTAACACATTTTCTGAACAGGGCCCGAAAAAACCTTCCTAAGACTGTCAGGAGCAATTAATCTAATCTGCATAAATGACACCCTAACATTAACTACACCTGTTTCACAGGGCTCTCTGTTCAAGATATTACTAAATATTTTATGGTTTGTTACGCCTGTTTCTTAACAAGTTTACAGGAAATAAGTTACAGGGAATGGGTATGGCATGAAGGTCCTGCCGTTGGAAAGACGTCTCCTGATTGGATGATTGTCTTAGATTGAGTGTATAAACCAAAGTCCTCTAGTCTGAGGGTTACTGGTTACTGGTGACCTGTTCAGATGAGTCAAGTATCAGTCTGTTTTCAGACATGGGCAACTTCCAGTTGGTGGTCATTCAGAGCTTGTGATGGAGTTGTGTGGGATGGAATATTTTATAATTTTTTTCTGAGCTTTAGCAGTAACATCCACAAATTGTCATGAATGATGATAAGGCTTCAGTATTGTTTGTTGCTGTATTATCTTACCACTCCAGCGTGTGAGGTCGTATCGCTATGAACTGTACTTAAGGGTGTTTCAAGTGTCTCTTGCTTGTTAAGCGTCACGCACATTCAACCAATGAGAACCTGGAGCAGAAGCACGTGATGGTGGCGGGACGCTTCTGCGCATTCGCGGACGCCGAGAGCTCACGTGGTGCTCCCCTCACGGCCGCTTGCATCCCCGTGTGACGTGTTCATGCGTTTCATGTCAACTTGCACATGTGTAAATGAAATGTAAATAAGTAATGTGCATTCCACTATAAATATATATTTTTCTTTGAGGTTGGTTTGTCCAGTTAACAGATTTTAAAGAAAGCTCCATGTCTGTCTCTGATCCACTATTTCTTTTTTAAATTGCTTATGTATTTTGATTAAAAATGTTATTTTAAAGACATTAACATTATTAAAACGAAAATGACATTAACAACAGCGTTTCATATGACTTATACATTCTTTTTCCCTTTTATACGCATACCGTTTATGCGCGTGTTGACCTTGAACAATTAAATGGCAATATAATATTTTTGGAACTTGTCGAAAGATCGCAGAGGCTTACAGATTATGCGTAATGCGTAAGCCTGAAATATATAAACAATACTGAAAATGATATAGTATTTGTTAGTGTAAGTGCATACTTCTCCAATTTTCAATATTAAACATTATTTTGGGGAAAAAAGTGAGATCTCCGCATTTTGGCTTGGGTACGCCGTGCATCAGCCTCAGGCGTTAGCTGTCTTTGTGATCGTGCAATCTCACGGTAACCCTTTTAATGGGTCCAAAACGTAGCGCTCTAAGTGCATACAGTATTAACTTAGTAACTCCTACACTGCCGCCTTGTGGCAGGTTATTGGTATATTCACCTGAAAATGGGCTGTACCTCCGAAGAGCAGGTATGCAGATGAACAGGTAGGCGTCACTTACTTCTGAAAGTTACAGTACCGCACACCCGATCTTCTGGTATTTCAACGTGCGTTTTGTAAGAGTCACAGGCAGTCTATTTTTTTGGCATGCAGTGTGTGGTCAGCAAGTTAGGCTGCTATGACTGTGAATTGAAAGATCACCAGTTCAAATTCTTGTCAGAGTGTTTTTTCATGTTGCCTTGGATAAAACCATCCGATGAACAAGTATTGATTAAACAGGATCATTTACTAAACCTTAACAGGGAAAGCCCTAGAGCCATGCACGTGTAGCCTTCTTATACTTCTTATACAGGATGTAATATAAGTTACATCCTGTTCTATGTTCCTGTTGTCACGTTACACCTCTGACGTGACAATGAGAAGTGACACATGATATGTTCTGCGGTGAACAGGAGTTCTGCTGTTCCATCATTTACCTTTGCATAGAAATTCTTGACCTTTTATTACAGTCGCCGTCACCTGTGTTAGACGCAAACCAGAGGGTTCTGCACAGGTGGAGTGCCGTTTCAGGTGGGCACTGTTTGTTATGATGGCCTCAGAGCTGTGATGAAATTCTGCCAGCACAGGGAATTCCAGCCATGAGAATTACAGAGGCTGCCGTTGTGCGGCAGCGTTGCCATGGTGTTCTCGGGGCGGGTGATGCCCGTACTTTGTCATAGTGTTTGCTTCATGGTTCGAGTGAAGTTCAAGTTCATGGATGAACTGACCGAGGCCAAGATGGCAGAAGATATACATTTAAGTTGCAGTTCAGGTTAATTTATTTTTATTTTCCACTTTTCATATGTTTATACCGGCCTTGGCAGCTGGGCGAATAAAGATGGACCAGTTTTCCAGGCCTCTGAATTACCTGGAGTGGAGGCCAGGAATAAAATACCAAATGCTTTGGGGAATGCGGTGTAGGCACTGTGACAATGGCCCCCCTTGTTCCCAACGATACAAAACGCATCGGCCTTTTATTCCTGATGCAGGCTTGTCCCGGTGAAACCTGGCACCCCGCCCGGCTACCTGATACTCTGCCTGCCCCTCCCCTGGGTCCTTTTAAAATCTTTGTCAGGTTACTAAGAGGAAAATGATCATGGATGCAGAAATCTGTCATTTATTCTCTCTCGGTGTGTAGCAAGAGGCAGTTAATAGCATGCTAATCATAGTTTGCACATAAGTAGGTGAGCTTCATACCAAACGTGCCCTTAGATATTTAGCTATTTAATCCATTAGGTGTCCCTATGATAATCTGCTTTTCCAGTATCCATTAAAAATGTATTAAGAAAATAAATATGTAAGTTTCTTCCACACAGCCAAATAACCAGACGCCTCCATCTCATTCTGTGCACTGATTAGTTGATTAGTTATTTTTAAAATGATTTGCAAATTGAATGTGTAGGATTTATATGCAATACACAGGAAATGAAAAACAAGGAAGGAGGTGGAAATCGCTTATGGGCCCAAAGATTTTTTTTCTGACTGGTAATCCGAGAGGCTGTGGAAAGGGTCGAACTTCACCGTGATGCACATGAAACCGCAGCCGACATATTTAGCAGGATGTATGTGGGTAGGAGAATGTGGACATGGTCAGGGAACAGTGTTTGAGCCTGACACACATCCACTTCTATGTCCTTATAGCATTTTTCTGCCTTGGCTTAAGGTACGATTTGGAAGACTGTGTATCTTCGAAACCATTTATCCAGTCTGATAAAGATGGTGCAGAGTTTTCCCCAGTAGGAACCAAGCTGACAGCACCGGCAGGACAGGCACCAGGGGCACATTAGGACACATTATCCAGACAGAATAGCCTCCCGAAAACAGGGCTGTGAGCTCTGTAGCCCATGTACCCTCTTTCGGAGGCGAAAATGGTGCATAGTGTATTGAAGGGTGGAATCACACACAGGAATGTCTTCTCAAGGCGGCTAAAGCAGTTAGACAGGTTTTGTATTTGTTATTGTAATCATTTTTTTAAAGCAGATACATATTAATGAGAAGGGTAATTTTTTTGCTTAACTTCTACGTTTTCGGTAATAATTTAGTTAATTTGCTCTATTTAAATCATTGTTTTCATGACAGCGGAATGACACAGAAACTTTGCCTTTTAACACCAATAATGTTCTGTTTCAGTCGGTAAATGTTTTAACGCAACTTGGGATACAGTGCAAACACGAAACGGGGTACCGAAACACAGGATGAAGGCATTTAGTGGGTTTTCCTTTATTCCAGTCGTTGTGCACGGCGTAGGGAACACCTGAAGAGGCAGGGGTTAATAGGGAGGCTGTCTGCCGGCAGTGGCTCCGTGCGCCCCGCCTCTTTGCCCGGAGCCCGGCGCCCGGCGCAGCCCGATGCCTGCGGCCAGCCTTTAACCAGCCGCCCCACTTCCTGCCATCCGCAGTCCCAGCAGGTGCCGTCCTCTGCCAACAGCGATCCTTACCGGGATGAAGATGCTGATATTAATAACGTCGATCCTGGGTTTTAAAAGACTTTAACATTTTCCACACCGCCGACTGACCGTCTCTTTATAAAACAGGTATGTTTTAGCCTTTAATGGTTAACAACTTAAATCGCGATAAGCAAGACAAACGATCACTAAGGCATTAACTTTGTTTTGTTTATGGAAGTAGTAAAAGGGTGGATTCCATTAACAGGAACTTGGTTAAGAAATGTATATAGACGTTACTGCCGGTTGTGGTATTGTCGGACAAATCAGTTAGAATCACACTATGTGGCATACAAAGCGCAACATCGGGCGAAAATAAACCAGCATAAAGTACTGCTTCTACCGCGTCAAGCCTGTTATGCATCCACGCACCAGTTTGACTGGTTTCCGTAAGCTATACCTACACCCCTGTTATTCTGGTAAGTCCGAACAGCTTTGTCTAACGCCTGTCGCGGCAGGACCGCAACCAAAGAGTATTTTCCAAAGATTGGTCAATACTAACGTGTGTCTTCACTCTTAATGGATGTTTCTCTCCCCCCCCCGGGAGGTGGAGAAAGAGAACAGTTTCCACCATGAAGGAGCAGCTGGTGAACACTATCCAACTGCAAGAGGTGGATCTGAATGATGGGAGCCGCAGTCGCAAAACGGAGGAGGCTAAAGGTGTGGAGGAGGTTAAAGGTGAGGTTCACACGATGTACCTCACTGCTCCCTTTCACACGATGTACCTCACTGCCCCCTTTTACACGATGCACCTCACTGCTCCGTTTCACACGATGTACCTCACTGCTCCCTTGCACCTCGCCGTGCCCTTTCACACGAGGTACCTCAGTGCGCCCTTTCACACAATGTACCTCACTGCTCCCTTTCACACGAGGTACCTCAG
>JAODKM010000001.1:3400199-3411854 GCA_026780845.1 Petrocephalus sullivani | reverse complement strand
TGCAGCATCCTCAGTAGCAGCCTGAGTTATGATGAGTTATCCTTCATCTTCTGCAGAACAACAGCAAGGATCTTCTGTGGTTCCTGATCATGGGCCATTCTAAGATTTTCTTAAGGTGAGGTGCATGAAAGAGGCAATACAGTAGGGCCAAGCTTATAATTAACCAATAATGATACGTTTTTAATTGGTGAGTGACAGAGGAGGAGGGTACTCCACGGGCCAATCAGCTTTCAGCTGCAGCCAGTGCCTCCACCCCTGTATACACCCCTGTTCCTAATAGTTCCCTGTGGTTGTACTTTTTGTAGGACACAGTGAGCAGTATTTATTCCAAGATGATGGAGAACCACTACCTGGCTCTGAGTACAAACTGCGGCACTGGGTGTCCCTCCAGGGTGTGTCAGAAATTAATACAAAATGGCAGAACTGGACCAATCCTAACTAAACCGTGTCCTGAATATGCTGGGATTGTAAATGCCAGGTTTACATCACACAGTTGTGTGGTTTGGTGCCTTGTGGGGAAATTTACAAGCTTTACCATAGCAGCAAGGTCGGTAATTATGGGAGGATACTCACTCACTCTCTCTCTCTCTCTCTCTCTCTCTGACTCTTTTGCTTTCTTTGTTTTTCTCTCTCTCTCACTCCGTCTCTTTCTATCCTTCTATCTCTCTATGCCCTCCTGTTCAGGGGCTTTGAGAGAGCTTTCACAGAGTTGGGTCTCTGATTCCCACACTGATTTCCTGGCAGCTGCAAAGCTCTTGACAGCCAGCATTTTTTGCTGGGTCTGTTCATAAATATTTTATCTAATTTTTTGTCATTTGTGATTATAGCTTGATAGAGATTTAAATTTATGGTCAGCAGAGTGTCATAGTTGCATGTGGACAGAATTAGCTGTCAGGTCACACTGGACACTTTCAAATTGTATTTGTATTTGTTTTTTCAGAGGGTGAAATTTGGTGAGAGACTTCCCTTAACCATAATGTAGGTGTGTTAAATGATAGGTGTTAGATCCGTGCGGAGCGGTGTGTAATCCCCCTGCTGGTGAGTCTTGCGCACGCACCCTCAAGGGGGGTATTTCTAAGGCTGTGCAGCACTTTGGCAGTTGCAGGGTTAATGTGGTTCAGCACTCTTCGCTGCAGAAGCTCGTGGCTGTGGAGGGGAGGGGCCAATCTGGGGCTGTGGGAGGAGATCAGTGAGATCCTTCCCCTGACCTTGGAGGACTGAGCGAGAGAGAGGGGCGCCAGTGTGCTATCAGAGCTCAGACGCTGTAGATCTCCGGCTGTTTCTGTGACGCCCTCATTGTATGGGCACGAAAGAAGGGGGATTATGACAGCCAGCATTTCACATCTAGCAACTCTGCGGATCCCCTGAAATCCTGCCGGAAGAGAGGAAATGAAAATGTTCTCTTTGCTGTGAGGGAAAACCCAAGTGTGAGCTTGTGAGTAGCACTCTGACAGGCTGCTGGCCATCTGTGTGTGTCTATGCGGGTGTGTGTGTGTGCATAACATGTAATAGTATCATGCCTGAACCAGGCACTGGGACACACTGCTCTGCAGCAGAATCCCTGGTTGTCATGCTGCAGTCTGCCTGTCACGCTGCAGTATGTGTGCGTGTCTGTGCGCGTGTGCGTGGACACGCAGGCTGCAGACAGCCCTGGCGCTGCTGCCTGCCTCCAGCCCCTGCTTCCTGCAGCTTAGCTGCTCTGCATTAGCCTGCTGGGGGCAATAACACGAGGACCCTTCTCGCTGCCACATCCTTGCCGTTTGGTGATCCTAGCCGTTCTCGGACCCAGAACGGGGCATTCGGGTCTCTCCTCAGTCTCTCCGTATGTCTCTGACCTGATGATGGACGCGCATGTCTGCTGGACACAGTGTGTGCATCGTATGACCTGCTGGACACATCTGCTGTTTACAGGATACGCATAATGTAAACAAAACCTGTAAATATGAACCAGGGCAGAGGAAGGACCAATAACAGAGTGAGAGAGCAGGGCGTCATCGAGCGGGCATTCTCCGGGCATCTGGGACATTCCTCTGCACTTGCTGTCCTTTCGTTGCCTCGTCTCTCCTTCCTGCGTGCCTCCCGCATGAGGGCTGCCAGGGGCCCGGCAATGCGGACGTGCACGTCAAATGTGCTGTGAGCTGCTGTTTACACTGTCGGCAGATGGAGGCCCCAGATATCGCAGGCATCCGCCATGGGGCATCTACGCCCATCTCCTGGCGTCCCTAGGCGAGCCACGGGATCAGGGAGGCAAGCGCCGCGAGTCCAATCACGTCTAATTCCCGCAGATCCTTTCAGAGGTGTGCCAGGGTCCCTCGGCGACCCCGTGCTGCCCCGAGGTCGTGGGCGGGGGTGGGGGTGGGGAGAGGGAGACAGAGATGGAGAGGGTCATGAAAGCATGGGTGTGCAGATCTGACACATGGAGGCGGACGAACACAGCGTAGCACCAAAGAAAAGCCACTGATAAATATTTATAGTGGTCATGAGGACGGGGGAAGGCGAGGACCAGGAGCACAAACAGTCTATTCTTCTCAGGCATAAGGAGCCTTATTGCTGTGAAAGTTGGCAAAGAGAATTAGCAATGCTAACAAGCGAAATCGAGATAAAAAAATTACATTCTCTACGTCAGCTTCTGTAGGACGAAAATTAAAAGGGATGCCCACAAGTTAGGATAACCTTAAATAACAGTAATTGAAGAGCACTTAGGATGGAGCGATTATGAACGAGAGCCGGTATACTGAGAGCCCTTTTAGCTTAGCGCATATTTGTTGCTGTTGTTTGTCATGGCGGTTAGCGCTTGGCCTGCTGGTTCACCCTGCCAGGCCTGCTTCATGGATGGGGTGGGGGGGGTCACCAGCAGAGCGCTAGCTCGGAAACCCGGGACACCGATCCTGTCGCACCAGCAGCTGGGGCCGCCTCACAGCTGGGGCCGCCTCACAGATGGGGCCACCTCACAGCTGATGTTCCTATTCCTAGCGTCCTTACGCTTTGTTTTTTCTGATGCTCCAGATACATGCAGGAGACACCATTTCATATTCAGGCAGGAAAAGAAGAATGAACAGTTCTCTGTTGGTTGGCCAATATGCCAAACCCTTCACCTGTGAGTTGCTGGGATGCGAAAACTTGGAGGCTATTGCTTTGTCAGCCAATAGACTAATGATGAGCCAGAGATGCATGATGGGATACATGCTTGCCCTCGCACTCATAATTCATGAGTCACAGTCGGCGACGGTGATGGATCTAGAAGAATGCTTGGGTGGTAAGGCAGATGTGAAACTGTTGATAGACCTGCTTGTTTTGTTGAGTTTTGGTAGCTGGGAAGGTTGATCTAGTCTTAATATTTAGCATTTAAGTGATTTAGCGATTTAATACTACTAGTGTCAGTAGGTGATCAAAGTTTTATCCTTGACTTGTGCAATTATTTCCTTCTACTTGTTTTGCCAAAGTCTATAATTATGCCGGGCATTTGTGTACAGACTCCCGCTGAGACCCATAAATCATCCAATAACTGTAGTCCTTTTGTCCACATAGCATAACAGGAAACCACTGAATGCAATAAATCCAGCATCATTTTTCAACATATTTTCTGTGAAAGATTATGAAGTGGTCCATAGGACTAAATTGGTTGCACAGTGAGGATACAGCCGTATGTTTACAAACTCATGATATTTGTCTCATAGATCATCGGTGATCTTCAGACAAACTAAGCTGTAATGTACAACCAAAACGATATGACAAAGCTGTTTATGACGAGGACAGCCGATGATCATCTTGTGACTACAGGTGTTAGGATGTGAGGTTCGGGGACATTGACAGATTTTGGGAAATCCAGTGAAATTACACCTTTCAGCTCACAGCTTTCAGCTTGATGCGTAGGATCTGCAGTGGCTTCTGAGGCCTTGGGCAGTGAGCCTAACCAGCTTAGCCCTAATGGGGCAAGCTTCCAGCATTAAGGCATCCGCAGAAGGGGCTCCTGCTCCCTCCATCGCACCCTTGTCTGCTGCCAGAATGTCACTCAGGCAGCATCTCAGGGGGTTCCAGTCTTTCTGATCACCCTCATTCTCTGCCACTCCACGCTAATCCGCCCTCCTGGCAGTGACCGGACACTTCCCAGGGTTATGGTAGATGCTGGAGTTGTGACTGGTTCTGTTAGCATACCTGGAACACGGACCTTGGCAGCAGGACTATTTTTCCACGTTCACCCAAGATGAAGGTCTCACTATTCCGAGCGGCTCAGACAGGTGGCTTGAAGGTATCATATTGCATGACCTAGAAATTTCAATTCTGGCATCATACCATCTCTGTTTGTTTTGCCAAAATGTAGTGTAGGTTAGCTGGGCTAAATGTAATGTTTTTAGAAACCCATGAAGGAACTTTCTAAATCAAATTCACTTGCTAAATTCAATATGAAACCATGCCACATCACTGGGAACTTTTACAAACAATGATGTAAAGTTAAACTGAATGTAAATACCGCATTAGATATATTTTAAGGATATAGTTCTCATACATTGCAGGTGTCTGCTGGTGCTCTACTCCTATGGCATTTGCCGCTGTCAGTCATGTTATCGGCATGCCTCTTGTAATTTGGCTCCAGACTCCCACTGACTTTACTGTGTGACGATATACATTCATAGATAATCCATCACATATTTCAGTTTATGTTTCAAGGTGTCAGGCTTTTCAAGTGGTACCTTATGGGGGATTTTCAAATGGTCATAACGCTTCTCACAATGAATCTAATTATGAACCTGAGCCAAGAAAAGACTGAAGACCCCTGGACACTGTTAGATCGTGTGTCTGGCAAAGCAGACCAGCAAAACCTCTGAATATTGGAGACATGAGAGTATATGTGCAGGGTGGAAAGGAAGACCTTCTCAAGATTTCAAGATGTGTTTTTGGCTTTGGAAGGTGGGGGGGCCAAAGACTACCAAAGAGTGTTAGTGTCATGTTACTCCTACACCGCAACCCCCAGCCCCCTCCCCCATCCCCTCCCCCCCAGGGGTGGCTGAGCAGTCTATGATACTATACTCCCAAAAACAATGGAAACCACAGATGAAGTAACCAAGTGCATGAGTAAGTCACATGGTCACTCTTCTAGGGTGGACACTGTTTTTGTGGCCCAGCAAAGCTATGTTCCAGCCAATCTCTTGGTGTTTCGTGTGTAGTAATTCCCAAAGGTCTTGAATAACTGGAGGGTTCGAAGTGGATAAGATCCAGCAATGCAGTCAGGCAGGTGCTTTTGTGGTCTCAACAAGTTCATTGTTTAGTTTGCTGAGTATCTGAGCAGGTTTATAGCATAGTTCTCCAAGAGCGTGGTGGTTGGACTTAGAATGAGTTTTTCTATTTTCTGAGAGGAGCACACCATGGTTACGCTGGACTCAAGCTGTGAATGACACCGGTCAATGTCAAGTAAACTATAGAGTCAGCTGGAACGTCCATGAGAAGTGGGTGCCATGGTAATGACATTGCCAAGCAACTCCCAATCTGTGGCTGCCCAGCGGTCCTTTCCAATATGTGCTAATTATGGGCTGGATCTTTCTGTTCAGGAAGGATGTTGATCTTTCTGGTTGACATCCTTCTTAAAACAACTGCTACACATACAGACTGTATGAGCTCTCCTTGAGTGAGTCACACACGTCTGTCTTCGTTTGATTGGTCAGACTTATACCGAACTGGTTTAGCGTATGAGTTATGAATGTCCGTAGAAGAAAGATCCGCCTGATCTCAGGAGGGTCATGTGGATTCTTGAGGGCAGTTCTGCACATCTTTCTTGTGTAGTGTCCTTTTTTAGCATGCGTACTGTTTTGTTTTTGTTATATTTTCTGCCGAAAAGATCTTTAGTAGTGACAGCTTTCTTAAAGGTTAACTGCTTTATGGTTAGTGGCATTTCAGGTCAATAAAGATACATGGCTGGCATTAGCAGCCTGAATGCAGACCAGTTAAGAGCCATAGGAGTAGGCTAGGATAGCTCAAGGTCACTAATGCTGACTGGACATCTCAGGGTCAACTCTATGTCAAGGAGACCTGGGTTGTCATAGGTCGGCTGTCTGCCCGTGAATCTCATTAAGCCATGGTCATATTTCAGCCACATACTGGATTCGATTCACAGGGTGATTCCCATTAGACTGAATTATAATATTATTCATTTTTCCAGATAAAAATAAAGAATTCTGGAGAGGAATTTAAATAAACATGAAATCAAATGCATTCAAAGCCTCACTAGCATTATGTCATTGCAAAAGTTTATGGGAATATTTTAAATATGACATAGTTCTCCTATCTGTGGTTTAGAGTAGGGGTCCCTAAAGACTGGATGACTAGGGATTGGAAGGCTTACACACTATCCAACTTCAGAGTCACAAACTGTATAAAAATATGAATAGATATTCTTGTGTTATTGCATTCATACTGTATGCTTATAGACTGGTTACAAGGATATGTTAAACTTTATGCGTAAGCTCTGAATTCTGGGTAACTGTCTGCATCTTCCTCCTAACTCTCTTTTTCTCAGAGAACACACTGCCAAGGCCAAAAAAGATTTTTTTATTTTGATCTCCAACTTTTTCCGATCCTGCACATATGGCAATGTTTCCTTTGATGGCTGTGTTTGCCAGTACCAAGCATCATGACTGGGTCCAAATGGCATCCAGCAGTGGGAGACCAGAAAAAAAGGATATCGGTGTTTGGCGAGGTCGAACACAGCGGTGATCTGGAAGAACTACAGAGGTCTGGTTGCCAAGCTGGAAGCCAATTTGGAAGGGGAGGAATTGCAATAGTCTTGGTGTATGACCATATCCTGGATCATCTACTGGGTCGGCAGCTTTAACTGTAAGGCAGATCCACCCAATACCGTATTGCACAAATATGCAGGATCGGAATACTTTTGGTGTATCTGAGGTTCTTGTGAAAGATGATGCCAAGGTGCTGGAAAATGCCACCACCAAGTTATAATGGCTGTGAGCTTGAAGTGACTTTCTGGGATATGCGGTATCTCAGTGTTTGATTTCTCAGATTAAGTAGAAAGTGATAGTCTTGATAGTCTAGACAGGCTGCAGAGGATAATGGCTGACATGCAGAAGGTGGAGAAAAAGGAGGTGAAGCTTTGTGGCATCAAGAGATGGTATACAATGACAGAAACTAGGAATGGAGTGCATGGGGAATATTGAAGAGGACCCAACACTGACCCCTGTGGGAAACTTGAGGAAATTATCTGAGGTAAAGGGAAGGAACCCCACTAGGCCACCTGGGTAAGACCTGCTGCGTTACAGCATCAAACCGGGCACACAGGTTCAATAGCACGGAAGAGGAAGGTCTCTCAAGCAGCATGGGGACCCTCAGAACTCCAGAGTTTATTCGGCAGTCATTTCAAATCATTGAACTACTTTGTGTCTGTGATCTATCTGACCTGATACAGAATACCTCAGCAGCTAATGTCTGCGAGTGTCGCACTGAGACACGAACACAGCACAAGTTCATTAAACTAAATTACCAACTGCAGCAAGCAACAGGTATCAGATAAGCAGATATTTATCTGAATCTTTTGTGCTTACAGTGCTAATTTATGGATGAAATGCACTTTCATTCAAAATTAATGGTCCTAATTGTTAGCTGAAGTTTTTCTGTTCAATGACAGGAAAGTGTACACCAAGAAAATGTGACAGCTTAGTTCAAGATGCCATCTAGTTGGAACATGGCCCCTTAGTTTCAGTTCAGGACTTTAAAACTGGTCGTTCACTTACACATAAGATGATTAACATTTTCATGGTGTCAGAAGTGAAAAATGTTCTAGGCCATACCCTGAATGTATGAAATACCTCCATAGGATCAACAATTGTATCAACTGGACAGCTGTAAAGTACAGAATACATGTAACATGCCGGTAGAGCTGTTCACCCAGAAGTTCTGGTTTAAACGCCGTGCTGTTGTGCTCTAGGATACTGTAGCTCAAGGTGCCTACGCTCCAAGCACATCCCTATTTTGCCCAGTCTGAAGTGTCCCTGGGTCAACGGTGGAAGGGCTTGCATTTCATTTTCTTTAACTAATCACAGTCTTCAGTGTGTGACATCACCACACTGGTCCGTTTTTTTTTCTTCTTCATTTTCAAACTCAAGGCTTCCAGCCATTGAGCTGGAGGTAGTCTGTGGCTCAGTGGGCTAAACCTCTATGCCTGTGATCAGAAGGATATCAGTTCAAGCCTTGTTTTTATTATTGTCATTATTATTACTATCATCAAGAAAAAAGACACATCTCTGCACCTTCCAGCCTTTCCAGGTAAGCATGTTCCTTTTGTTTTGTGTCTGTGACATGTCCCTTAACAAAAGGCATACACAATAAAACAGATATTTTACAAATCTGTGCACCTTACCTCGTAACAGAAAACACTCGTTTTAATTAATGTGGTGATGTCATACAATGAAGACTGTGATCGGTTAAAGAAATTAAACACAAGCTCCTCCCTTGTTGACCCAGGGGCACGTTGAACTGGGCAAAATCAGGACATACCCCCTTTCACAAAAATATATAGTTGAGTAAAGAAAATGTTAGAAAGAACAAATTGCGCAATTGTGCAACTGAGCACACATGGTCGACATCACTTTATAAAACTTTTGATTAAATAACAGTAGTTGAATGAGAATTTTTTTTAGTTTTAGTCATGCCTGTGTCTTGGCCTTATAATTACTCATATGCTGAAACCAACACTTGTTAGAATTATAAAACAGACGTAATCATAGGCTACAGAAAATTCCTTTCTCTCACGTTTTAACGCATTTACAATTAGCATGGGTTCTTTTTTCTTCTGAGAAAAATGCCCATTTGAGTTCAAGTGTTAGCATACGCTTCAAGCAGCACAATGCTAGCCATTAGCCGACACCCTTCCAAAGGTTGGGTCCCTCCCGGGCAGAAGTGTGGCCTTTGTCTCTTTGTCATAAATCCCCCTTTTGTTCAAAGTGGAGATCACATGCCACCTGTTGTCAAACAATTGAGACGGAGAGGTTGGTGTCTCCGAGGGGACAAACAAAGGTGTCTTGGCAGTATGCAGGCGGATCCTCTTAGCACCAGTAGAAATGGTAACATCACTGTCACACACGCGGCTGGTGCTGTGCTCTGCTCATGTTGCGCCTGCCACATATTGCCAGTGGCCCTTGAATTCTCACAGTGTTGACCACATGGTTCCTTGCAGACAGTTTGAAGGGAAGGGCATTAGGGGTCACATGACCTTATCTTCTTAGTGTGTGAGATTAGCTGGGCAGAGTGGGTGTGCTTTGATGACACCCCCCATACTGCCAGCTGGGCTGTAGAGCATCCACTCGGTTTCAAGCAGTTGTCATTGATTGCATGCAGGAGTCTAGGGTATGGCTGCACGGCCCTATGTCAGAAAGGCACCTCTGTACTATGCCAGGACAGTTAGTGGGTGCGGGTGGAGTGTGAATTTGGAATGGAATTGAGTTAATCACAACACAGGTTCGCATCACGTAAATCAAATGTAAATTAGACTCGTCCAGAGTTATAACCAGCGACAGTGCGGGTTTGCTTGGCACTGCTTGCAGCATGCATTGGTGCCAGGCGGGGCTCAGCACCAAGTGTCATGGGATGCCCGTGGATGCGGTCACAGTGCGCAGCTGAGTGATGACATCATCCAGTTGCAGGGGCCAGCAGCGGGTCTGGATGCGGCGCATTCTGGAGCGTGGAGGCTGTCAGGGCCTGGGGTGATCCCAGCTGCCGTGGATTTGGTCTCGGTGGGAGCAGGAGAATCTGGCTACGGCGCAAATAATGCGACACGAAGAGCAAATGGAAGTGAAAGTTTATGAAATCAGACATATTGAGAGCAGTAAAAGTAGGAATACTTTAAATGGGGATTAAAATTAACCGTGAATAAGTATGGTTGGATTAGTGTGTCTGATTAACCCGCATCACTTACCCACAAATGCGAGAAGCAGCCCTCCGATGTATCGACTGCTGCACTGCCCGCGTCAGCCCGGCCGGAACGCCCTGTAACTAGGTAATTAAGGACTTCCTCATTGCAGATTTAGTGAGGAAGGGACCTGCGGGTGTCCTCGCTCATGATGGTTGGCTGGACTGGCAGAAGACCCAAGGGGAGAAAAAGAGACTGCAGTGTATCGGGGCTGGAAAAATCCACACAGGCAGTGACGGTATCAGTGGAGGTATTACAACATCACTGGGAAAAAAACAGACTGCAGAGCTTTACCACAGGAAATACATAGAATATAAATACAATTATAGTTACGACCTGAACATTTCTATCACGTAGTCACATTCTCAGGCGACATCTGTTAAAGTTCTGTTACCACAGTGTTTATGCCTTGATTCGCTGATTTGGACAGAAGGTCATTATTCCATTAAACGTGGACGTTTGGGCATGCGCCGCTTTCCTCGCACTATTTCATACTTCTTGCAGACTCACAACGAATAAACAAATCAAGGAAGAAGCTTATTTCAGGAACCCAAGGGGGCACTTCTTTGTTTTTTAACTTCCATAGCTTCACAAGGGCTGATTCTTCGTGACCAAGTGGGGTAACATTGTCTCCACCAGAGTCAAATGGGGCCACTTCTCTTTTTAGTGCCATATATCCAGTCTGCTGGTGTGGAAAGTGAAGAAACACCACATACTGGAGCTGTTCCATGCTTTCGCGTCTCTACAGCTGTAGGCCTGTGGCCCTCCTGCTGATGTCCAGTAAATCACACAGGCAACAATCACCGCTGCTCTCGCCATGTCTACACTAGAGCTGCATCAGAGACTAGAAAGGCAGCCGAGGGGCTCGGTTACCGCTGGATGCTGGAACCTCTCTATGGCATGATAAACAGGGCTTATTTTTAGGCCCCACTGACCACGGAGAAGCAGCCCTAGGCTGCGGAGACACTTGACCTGTCGACACTTTAGATGGGGAGTAGAATCCACAAGCCTTCCCCCATGTCTCCATGCTTCCAAAGCCCTAGGACTCGCTCTCTGTGCCGGGGTGAGAAGCCCTTTGTCCTGCGAGGCTGCTCCCAGGCCACTGCAGCACTGTGCTTGCCAGTAGTGCAGAGTTCCTTTGCGGACTACCAAGGACAGGCTGCAATTAGGAGGTAGCCACTTCGTCTGGACATCTGCTTGTGCTCAGAAGTACAGCCTGCTCTTAAACGAGACCTGACCCGTTTCTCTGTTTTCTCAGCTTTTTAGTGGATCGCACCATAGGAAATTATAGGGGGATTGAACCACTTTGATTCATATCCCTTCAGACTGCTAAATGTCCAATTTTACTTTTAGAGGTACGTCTATGTGTACTTTTAATATTTAAGACCAAGGCTATGGTGGTGATCTGAGGACTGTGGGTACTATTTCTGGACATTAAACAGGATAAATACGATCTGTTTGAGAGTTTTTGTCCAGTCAGATTCATGGTATACACCAGCCGGCTTTTTTAAGGTGTGAAATATCTGTGCTCACAAGAGCTAGAAATAAAAAAAAAAAACTATAAATATTTACAATGCTTAGGTCTGCACTGCTGCCTTATAAATGCTATATGAAGTGCTCAGCCCGGTACTGTATACTGCGATATGCACACATAGGGAGTGCAGGCCAGCAGAAGGCAGGCCATCTTACACTGTCCCTACATGTGCATTAGCAGGCCAGCAGAAGGCAGGTCATCTTACACT
>JAODKM010000001.1:3372220-3400099 GCA_026780845.1 Petrocephalus sullivani | reverse complement strand
GTCCCTGCATGTGCATTAGCAGGCCAGCAGAAGGCAGGCCATCTTACACTGTCCCTGCATGTGCATTAGCAGGCCAGCAGAAGGCAGGCCATCTTACACTGTCCCTGCATGTGCATTAGCAGGCCAGAGCCATGCTGACCAGGCTTTTCTGGTTCTTTCCCTTGAAAACATTACAATGTTTCTCTGCATTTATGTGATTATTTCTACTATCTCTCTCTGCAGGCATGCTTCGGAGGTCAAATGTATCAGCTGAATATATATGCATATACAGTACGGGCCAAAAGTTTGGACACACCTTCTCATTCAATGTGTTTTCTTTATTTTCATGACCATTTTTCATGACCAAAACATTAACCCCCTGCGCCGACCATTGGTTTAGCCAGCCTTTGCTCTGATTACTGCTTTGCACACTCTTGGCATTCTCTCAATGAGCTTCAGGAGGGAGTCACCTGAAATGGTTTTCCAACCGTCTTGAAGGAGTTCCCAGAGTGCCAAGTGTGCAAAGCAGTAATCAAAGCAAAGGGTGGCTATTTTGAAGAAACTAGAATATAAAACGTTTTCAGTTATTTCACCTTTTTTTGTTAAGTACATAACTCCACATGTGTTCATTCATAGTTTTGATGCCTTCAGTGAGAATCTACAATGTAAATGGTCATGAAAATAAAGACAACACATTGAATGAGAAGGTGTGTCCAAACTTTTGGCCTGTACTGTACATATGTTGGGCTAAGCTTGTTTCCCGCAGTATAGCCTGTTCCCGCCTCGGTGGCTTGGCTGTCCAAGCATCCCCATGCTCAATGGCCCATGACTGGCCAGGGATGGGTGCTCTGATTGTGCCCGCTGTGTTCATGATCGCCGTTCTATACTTATGAGCTGGCTGATGAGGCTCAGCTGTAGTGGAGGCTGCTGGTTTAAATTAATGAGACAGTAACCGAGAGACCTGCTATCCTAGACCTTGGGTGCTTGGCCGTAACGCACAAACCTGTCATTTCCCCAGGCATGCTTCAGCTCACTGGGAAAGCGGCTCCGCTATGTCACATTCCTACAACTGTCAGGAGACTTGCTCTATGTTGATGGGTCTGTTTTCCAGGATTTGTGACTGTGATCAGGCCTCCAGGCCTCCCTAGACTCTCTTAAGTATACCGTTAAAGGGGTTAAAGGTGTGCATCTGATAGGGTTATAATGGCAATGTCATGGCAACTAAGATTCCCCCGGATTTATGTGAAGAGCTCACACTTGACAGAGATGAAGAGATATGGTCGGGCAGCAGATGGTGAACGGTACCATGGAGAAGAGAAGTACTTGGACACAGAAATAAGATATGTGGGAATTCATGCCAAGCAGGGATCAGAAACTTATGTGGCTCTCTCCTAGAACTTGCCAGAGGGGTTACCACAGGGATAATTTTAAACGTAGCCTGGTCATAGCAGCCATGGAAATAGTCATCTGTTTGGAATGGTTGGATGAATTGCTATGAAACATGCTTGTTTACCACAGTGTTGACCTTAATTTAATCCATTGTTGCATTGAGGAGACTCGCCTTCATTCTTTACCTCAACATCATCAACAATATCCGATGTCCAAGGCTTGCTGCTTTGTATAGGGGAAAAGGGCCAAACTGGGGTTGGGAGATAAGATTATGTATTACCCCCATGGAGCTTGGATTGACCCTGTACGTGTTATAAGGGTGCGGTACAGTCCTGGAAGCTAGGTGTCCTGAAAACCCCCCCTTGTCATGGCAGCACAATCCTCTTTGTACGCTATGTGGACAGGGCTATGCAGCATTATCGTGAGGAGGAGATTAGAACGTCCTGCATCCCCTTTGAGCTGAATGTGACGCTGACTCTGAGCTATGCCTAGTGGGATTGCCCGAGCATGAGACTGGGGTCCATAACTGAGGACAGGGCCTCAGTGCCTGCCCATGGTAGGTGAGAAGTGGGTTTACATTGCGTGTACTGATGCGATAGCAGCCAGCTTGCTTTTTGTTCTGGACAGAACACAGGCCTAGGTGCAGACGCCTATAAATAGTGGCATCTTTAGCCTAAGCAGGGTCATTTTACAAGGAACCAGCAGGTTGTGTGCTTCTACTCATGGCATTTTTTTACTGGATATTGTTGTGTTGTCCTTGAGTCAGACATTAACATTTTATCAAACTGATTTTGACTTATGATAGTTAAACACATTTCTGCAAGAAGTAAGAACCATGTTCTGTGAATGCGGTCTCTGCCTCTTATCGCAGATCATTCGATACGACTGAGACGTGTAAATTATGCAGGATGCTAGATCGGTCTTGCTGAGATGGTCTCTGAATGGCTGAGGTGGCCCAAATGAAATGCTCTCTGATTGGCTGAAGTGGCCCAAATGAAATGCTCTCTGATTGGCTGAAGTGGCCCATTTAAAATACCTCTTAATTGTTTGAGGTAGCCACCTGACACACCTCAGGCCTTATACCTGAGACACAGTGGTCATGAAGCCCAGTTATCAGTATAAGTGATTTAATTCTAGTTTATAGTTCACATAGCATAATTATTAGCTAAGCCTTTATAGATCTGATAGCAAGATTAAGGTCATTCCTGTAATTGTTTCCAGCACCGTAATCAATCGCATTATGGCGAACAGAGATGAAGATGCATATACGTAACTTGCCTGAGGGGGATTTTCATCACACTAACCAATCATCTCTCTGCCTTGCCATTGTGCTAGAGCAGTGTTATCAAGCTGTCATGACTTCAAGGGCTATTCTGCGAAACCCTTTTTGCTAGCTGGAACACTATGACTCTAACCCTGGACTATGAAGCTGGGTGACCTCACTGACGGCCCGCAGGAACGATGACGTCCTTCTCCTGGTGCAGATGGGTCTAATTAAGGCTTAAAGTTATGATTCTGCCGTTCGTCTTAGAGAGCGTTCGTCCTGGTTGCACCTTCTCTGGGCTCTGTTCAGATGTTGGCGGAGGAAATAAAGGCTCTGGTTCCCAAATATGGTATCAAATGAACAAGTTTAACGTCCTCAGCTGGCAACACAACTGTTACTGCGACTTTGCGTACTGCCTTTCTCCTCCGCATCTGCTATGTTCCACCTGTTGTTATTGCTGCCGTCTGTCAACAGCCTGTAAACTGAGAAAAAGTCCGTGTTATAATGCAATGAGTGAAAAAACTGTAGGACTCTTGGTTTTCCTTTGGTTTCCCACAGCGGCAGACAATAACAGAGAAGTATTTAGACAATGGAAGCTTATAGCAGCAAGACTCTGCTCTGCCTGTAACGCTGATGCATTCAGTGACTCCATCTTCATTGTATGTTGTTATTAGGGATGGCCCTATCACATGGTTAATTAATATTGTTTCCATCTTTGGCACCATGTAACATTGTGTTTGTGCAGTCTCAGATCCAGCATACAGAGAAAAATATCTGTTTGTACAACTGTGTCCTTTGTTCCAAGCAAAATGCTGTCTTTTTCGTGCGTTGTAAATAGTCCCTTCCACAGCCTAGCTTGGGTAGATTGTTCTAGAAGATCTAGATGGAGAAGCCTTCCCCACCACTGCCATTCCTGTGCCCGGGCTGCCTGACTTACAGAAGTCCATTCTGCAAAGTGTATTTGCCCAGTCTTTGCCAGTCATTCAAGTCACCCTGCCTAGACTGTCACCCCTGCCCCCCGCCTGCAAAGATGCCCATTGTGTCCTCACAGGAGGCCACAGAACCCTGCCTTTGTCAATGTTTGCCTTCTCTCTTGTTGAATCTTACGAGTCCCTCTGGTATCCATGACAACAAGCACTGGTCCATACTGTATGCTGCCACTGTGAGATGGAAGGGACACTGAATGATGTCCACCGCACAATGGTTTCTAGCCCTACTGCTGCGTCCCCAGAGAAACAGTAGCAGCATCGTCCATGATCTTTGTGGCACAGATGCATTAAAAAATAATTAGGGTGCTGCTTGTAATTTACCGTCATTGCATGTACTACAGGACTCACAGCATTTAGACAACCGATTTTTGTGTGCATTGTGGGTAAAGCATCTATGTATATACTGCATACATGCAGACTTTTTGTCAGCTATGCAGAATTAGCTTGGAATATATTTGAAATGGTGGCTTTGTTGGCAGCACTCCTACCTTACACCACCAGGGTTGAGGGATTGGGTTCCATCTTATGTTCTGCTCCAGACAGCCCCTCACAATGACCAGGATAAAAGGTTTGTAGATGCAAGTTGTTTGAAACATATTTGAAGACTACACTAAAACTTGTCCCATTGATTCACTTTGATTAACGTCCGTCCTGGATAAATGCATTATCTCAATTTCAAGGCAATGTTGATATAGAGGCTCGACATATTGACACTTAATATCCTTTTTTTAATGGGGTTTCCTAAAATAGCTGCCTGCCAGCAACATTTCATCCATCCAAGTCAACTGCAGTCAGCTGTGATTCTCTGGTGTCTCACTCTACGTTCAATTATCAAACCCGAGCTACTGCATCTAGGTTAGCCTGCTCTGATGGGAATAGCCGAAGAGCATATACTCTTGTTACAATTGGAAACTGCAATCGTTCCTCTGAGAGTGCACGAGGTTTCTTAAAATACAGCTGAGCTCTCATTGCTCTGGCCAGCTTATTCAGATCTAAAGGACACCCTATTAGTTACTGGTTGTGGACAGTATTGATTTTATTGGTTAGTTTGTTTATATAAATTGTAACAACCTGTATTTGCAATATATAATTTCAAACTGAATATCCAGTGTTTCTCTGTGCGTAGACAATACAGGTATCAGTTTTTGCTTACAAGTCCTCGCTTTAGGATGGTGCGATAGCGATACACATTCAGTAGTCAGCTTTGATTTTAGATCTGTTCCCGGCTACCGATATACTGTATCATACATTCGGGCAATGGTGGCATCCGTGGTTCCAGCCTCTGTAGCGATTGCAAGGTTAAACATCTCATACAGTGTTTAACAAAGTATTGTACAATGTTTCACCAAATAAACTTGTATTCATTTATTTCCTTGTCATGTACTAGTATTTAGTGAGTTATTCGTTAGGCTTAGGGTTTTTAGCTTACTCATAAAGTGACAGTAGCTATTTATTTATCGTATCATAATCATATTCAACTTACAATATTTTCCACGGATGATGGGTTCATAGGGAAGTAACCGTGTCGCAAGTCAAGGAACACCTGTATTTAATAGACGTCGGAGTAAGATAAACTTCTTGACAAATCTGTTACCATTTCTAAGCACGAACAAGTTTTCATTACGTAGCATTAAGATGTAGTTCCAAGGGTCATATACTGTGCATAATGTTACTAAATTCAAGAAATGGATAATATTATCACAGCTGTAAGCAATAACATTGTTTGGAAAAGAGAAATGTTTTGAAAGACTTGATCATAAACTTGGAAAACGACAAGAGGCATATATTCTGACAGCAGTCAATATGAAGCCGGATCTCCAGCAGGAACTTAAACTTGCCTTAACCCTTTCAATGACGATTAATCCTGCGGAGCTTAATGATACCAAGAGGACCTGAATGAGACACAAGTACTTTCCCCCATAATCACCTTCAAATGTCCATTTTACAGGGTTGTGGGGTTCCGCCCCTTATCCCAGCAAACAAAGGCACGATCCAGGATAACAGGCAATGTCCACACGGGGAGTATGGTGAGAATGCAGGTACATCCAGCACCCTGTGCCTTTCTCTTCTGACGGGGAAATGTAAACATCCCACGTGTCAAGCTAACATCCTACATCACATAGCAATAATATAAAAATCTGACACTATAAAAAATTTAAAAAGAAAATAGCAGTGCCAATACTTAATCTTCAGGGTTTTCTCCTAAGAATAGTCATGTATAGTGGGTTTGGTGGTTAAGATGCCATTACAGTGGAGATGAGATTTGGGCGGCATAAGATGCTATCTGTCACTGCCAGTTTAACCCTGTGGGACATGCTAAAGAAGTCACAGAAATTGGGTTAAACCAGTCAGTGGCTGACAGGATATGGTAACCAGACGCTGTGGTTTTCCAAATCTCTCACTGGTATTTCTGCCTCCATCAAAGGAACGAAGATCCCCAAATGCTTCACAAATATCTTCCACGGCTTTGCTAATATTTATCTTACATTAGTACTTAAACTGATCCAATAAAATTTCAAGATAAAACCCTTTTGTATATTTAAACTTTTATCATGTTTTTCTTTCCAACCTAATGTCTCTTCTACAACATTATTTTGGTGTATGTAATTCGAAATTACAGGAGAAGCCTCGGTGCTGCATTCCAGAAAAAATAAGGTCCCTGGTGTCAGGCTCCATTAGCTATCCTCCCAGAGAACCGCATGCGCCCAAATGATCCCTGCCAGTTACAGTCAGATTGCCCATTTGTGTACACGGACGCGTGATTTGTAATTATTTAATACGGTGCCTTACTCGGTATGCACTTGTGTCTGTACCTGCCAGAAATCA
Organism: Petrocephalus sullivani; assembly: GCA_026780845.1. NCBI lineage: Eukaryota > Metazoa > Chordata > Actinopteri > Osteoglossiformes > Mormyridae > Petrocephalus > Petrocephalus sullivani. The sequence goes on along the minus strand of JAODKM010000001.1, from coordinate 3,393,652 downwards.
AACTCCATTTTCTAGATACTAATCTTCGGATTGGGGATTCTTCACTCGATAATATGCTTATGGTGGGCGACAGGAATCTGCGCTAGGCTGCAATAGCAGAAAAGCCTGGGTCTTAACGCGGGAAAAGCGGACGGTGGGAGCGTCAGCCCGCCGCTGGGATACACGGAACCTTCCCGGCGCTCAGTCTGCGTAGATAAGGCGGGACACACTGCTGCCCTGTGGAGGTGAGTTAGCACGAGTTCCCAGAGGTACTTTTAATCCTTTCCAGGCAATAACTATAAGGTTTTGTTATTTTACGATAAGCACTTTAAAACAGGAAATCAGTAACTATCAAGAAACCGAGGCAGGACAGAAATGGCCCAGAACTGTCACCAAAGGACTCCACGCTTAATTCCAGCCGTATTAGCGATAATAACAATATTCCCACTTCCCCGCCTTCGGTCTGACGTCATTCTTCGCTTGTCCAATTGAATTAAACGATGTGAAAACACGCCGCAGTGTTTAAAAAGAGAAGTAGGGGGGTGTTTTATGTGGTCAACTGCGTATTTTGAAATAATTACCGGCAATATGTAAATGATTTTAATATTTTACGTAAGCTGTGCGTAAATAAGTAGGGACAAGTTCTTCTACGCTTGATTTCTGTTGTAAAGGTGGTTTAATGTTTCTCGCGTTGTAACGTGTCCCCCCTCGAAAACCTGCCGAGGTGCAGCCGCCCTGCCGCAAAGTTTGCACCTTCAATCTCTTCAAAGGAGATTCTCCTGGACGCGGCGGTTCGTCAGATTATGACACGCGAGAAAGGAAAGTTTGGGACGGAGATCGTCGCTGGCCGCTTCCTTTCTGAAATCGCGGCGCTTCGCCTTAAATGTCAAAGCTGGAAGCTGCTATACGTGTCAAAGTCTGGACCGAACTTCCAAAGTCTGCGAGGGAAGAAGCACCGCCTGTGAGCGCCGGCCCCGGTGAGTGCGGGGCTGCTCCGGCGCCGGGAGCCCGCGTATAATATTATATCGCGTATTATATTATGTGACGTGTAATACTATATCGCGCATTACATTATATGACGTGTAATGTTATATCGCGTATTATATGACGTATAATGTTTTATCGCGTATTATATTATATGACGTATAATGTTATATCGCGTATAATATGATATCACGTATGATATATCGCGTATAATTCCTAGTAGCGAGATTGGAAAGCGCCGAGAATCCCTCACAGACCGTGACGCTGAGCGCTACGCCTCGGAGGCGGGCACCTGAGGTGCTTAGCCATGGGCTCCTGTCATTGACCCTGTATGTTTGTGCCGGTCTGAGGGGTCTGCCCCCAGAGAGCCCCCCTGAGGTGGTGGCCCGGAGCCTTCCTGGGGGTGGTGACCGCGGTTCCCTTCCAAGCACGACCCGGGTAGCGGGCACCGCGGCAGCCTTTGTCGACACTAAATTCAGCAACATCACATAACTGTGTAATGACCTGTGGCTCTGACCGCATTAGTCTGTGGCATCGCAGTTCCACCTTATCTTATAGCCGAGCCATGTAGAATAATGGAGAATTGGAACAATGTACTCCATAAAGTGCTGCAAATTAATATTAATAATGTTTGGTCTGCATTGTGATGGCGAGCTTCTCTGTGAACAGCTGTAGTTTTTAAACATTTATTAAATACCATGGGTGTCAATAACATTGTGGTATGTGTAAATCCCTGATTGTAACTATTGACTTATTAATCTATTGGGGAATATAATGTGCTGGCAGAGTACGTTTTAGGTTTGTTATATCATCCTTGGGCCTGGTAGATGTAGGATTGTCTGACAGTTTGCCTGCAGGCACCAGCCTTCTTGGACAAGCCTAGGAAAACATGTGATGTGGCATCTCTGTTTTTGATATCTTAAACGTTATGTAATATATATTTTTTTATCCCTGCTGATGTTCATATCCTGTCATGGGTGTACCCCAGTGTTGTGCATTATACTACCTGGAATAGGTTCTTGCCCTGCCCAGGATAAACGGTTAGATGCTGGATGCATGCTGATGCGTCTTTGTATGGAGAATCCTGCATGGGTGTTTTTTTGCCTGCTAATTTGTTGCACCCCTTTGTCCCATGGTTCTGCACCCAGCCCCATGGCTGGGGCCCTACCTCCAAACCCAAAAGGAGAGCTTCCTACTTACCTTCTGATAACACGGGGCTGGAATGAGGGACACTCAGTGTCGTCAGCCAGAGCAGCGCCATGTACGTCCTGCTTATCTGCTGAGTCAGAAAATCGCTGCCGGGACATGAAAGGAAATCCTAAAGCGAGTTCTCTAACACTCAGCTTTTTCCTAACAGGGACAGTAGATAGGAGTGAGCAACTTAGGGTCTTTGTGCAGTAACCTTCAGAGGTGTGGATTCTGCTCCTAGCCTACACATCATGGCCTGTATCAGCAGAACATGTATGCCATTATAACATTTTATTGCTTGCTACGATTTTTGGGTGGTTACAATAGTACCAGAGCCCTACTGTAACTGGATGATTATAATTTTTTTTGACTTAATATCCCAGGCCCAGTTTCTTTTACTGGTGCATAGAAAAACACCTCTTTTAGAATTTAAAGGCAATATATTCATTAGCTGTAAATGAAGTAGGATATAATCACATTGGTTACTTGAAAATATAGAGATTTAAAAAGCAAGCAGTTGGGTCCTAAGTTAGGTCATGTATAGAATGCAGGTATGGTGTTCTTAGGTACGGTGTTCTTCTCCTAGATGGGTTTGTTAGCAATTTTATTTTGAAGTCCTGCTTTTCTTTATAAATTTTCCAATATTTATTCCACCAAAATGACGATCTTCTCGATATTTGAAATTTTTTCCAATATTGTTCAATCTTAGTGTATCACAGCAAACACATTTAATTTTTTGTCATGCCGCCTAGATCTTCTTCTCGTTCATCTGATAAGATTGCAGTTAAAGTTTGGGTCTCTTTATTTGTCCATGCGTACCGTATTATTCTTTTTTTATGGGTTATTTGGATAACCAGTCAACAATGAGTACCAAAGTACCAAAAGAGCTGCTTTGGTTTAGGTATTGGAACTTTTGGTACTGATGCTGGCCCGGAAATCAATGTAAAGGGACATTCCTAAAAGTACTGTACAAGTGCAATGGAAAAGTGCCCTTTGTACTAATGACCTGCTGTCTGTAGGTCTGCAGGTTTTTTATTAGTCTTCAACTTTTAGCCTTAAGGATTAGGCCATTCATTACTGGACACTTGTGAAAATAAAGAGCTTTAAAAGAGGTCAGGTCCCTTAAGCTTAATCTTAGAATGGTGTCTAACACGAGGCCTTATCTTGTTCCATAAGGTATGCTGCGAAACGTGTGTGTGTGTGTGTGTGTGTATGTGTGTGTGTGTATGTGTGTATATATATATATATATAATATAATATAATATAATATTTGCCATATAAGGATGTCCACTCGTATATCCTTGCCAAAGAGGCCAGTGGTTACTTTCAGCTTTATTTGAAACCTCTATGAATTCAGAATTAAAGCAGTTTGTTCTCCTCTTTACACCTTACAAGGTCAGTGATTCCTTACTGGTCACCCTTTGCACCAATGGGTATTGATTTTCTTACACACGTGGCAAAGCGTTAGTGGTATGGACTGGAATGTGTCCTCGCTGTAATTCTTACAGGATGCTTCTGAAGTCTTCCCACTTTGAGAACCATACTCATGTATTCATTGTTTTGGAGCCATGTTCAGTCTTAAAGTTTCGTTCCTGTCAATTGTTATAGCAAACCTCGTTTTGAACGTTACTGGGCTGTTTTTTCATTTCCTGTTTAGAGGGAAGCCTCTCCAGGAGCTTCTCCAGGAGGATGCTGTGCTTTCAGGTGCCTTGATCTGTTAGTGTTTTCTTTCTTTCTTGGCAAAGGATAGAACTTCTCCTCATTGGACTGCACTATTCACCCTGTCCCTGCAATGTCTTGAGAAGATAACTAAATCTCTGCAGGCTGTCCTGATTGCTGTTCATGTCACACACTTGAGCCCGGAAGTGTGCAGGAATTTCCTCTGTCCTTTCAGCATAAGCGCCCCAGATGCCTGCTTCCTGGGCATAGCTGCAAAGCACCAGGGTAGTGGGCGCAGTCAGAGGTGGGGTTTATGGAACGATGATGCATAGTTCTTGAATCCCTAGTTCAGTGAAATAGTTTCTGATGTTTTTTTTCCTCTTAAGAAGTGGTACTTTGTCTTTTGGGCCCCTATGTCAGCCCACACTGCTGTGGGTTTCGGCCCCACCGCCCACATCCGCATCTATTATTGCTGGGGGCTCAAAAGCCGGTCTGTCAGAGCCTGTGTTTATTTCTAATTCACTTCACTTGGAATGATGATGAAGTTGATAATTAATGCAGTCAAAGCACTTGCCTGCAGTAAATTTGCCAAGAATTGTGGGTAATTTGCCTGCTTCCCATGGGGTGTTCTTAAGCGTTTTTTTCGACTGAGGACCTCTTGTTTGTTGGAAGTTGAACCAAAAACCCTATGACTGTTCTTCCTCCTCCATTGGAGCGCCAGTGCTCCACGTACCGGATGTGGTCTTGGCGGGACTGGTCCAGTTGATCAGCGAGATCCTGATGGCTGGAGCAGTCACAATGCTTCATTTAGGCATTAATGTGAAGAGACGAGTGTACAGGGTAGCCATGGCTGCCTACTTTGCTATCACCTCATTCTTTATTGCCAAGGAGAAAGGTGCTGAAATTCATTGGTCATGGCTCACGGGTGTTTCGTGGACCCCTGGCAGGCTGAGCTCTCTGCTTCAGCCGTGTATGGTGCATCACACTGCCCGTTCCATTAAGATGAAGGTTGGAAGGTTCCCCCTTAAACAGGGGGAACACTGTGACGGAGGCCGGTTTACTTAAGCTGCTTATGGTCATTTCAGGGTGTAGAGTAGCAAAGCTAGCCTAGTCACTATACTGGTATGTAGCTCACAGGGATTGCTGTCTGTGTTGTGTAACATGTGCGGTCTGCCTTAGCCTGTAGTCACGCTGTGTATTCAAGGTTGTTTCATTAGCACTAGAAGTCCTTTTCACACAAAATGACAGGTGAGTAATTCATCTTTCATGATTCCCCAAAAATCACTAATGGGGAATACTGCTTCCTTCTAGCTGCTATGTTAGCTGTTCTAATATGCAGCGCTGTGCCCTGGAGTTTTGGCTAATGGTTGCACTTCTGAGACTTTCCTCTGTGCATTAGAGGATGGAGACCTTGGTATGGACCATCACGGTACATTGCCTGTTTAATGGAGGGAGACCAGCTGTATCTATGTGCTTCTGTGGCAACACTCACCTGATTGTTCCTCACCTGATCTGCAGATGTGTTCTGCTTGTACACCATCGTAAATGAACGTTGACATATGATTCTTATCATAATCTTTGAAGGGGCTACTAAGGAGCCCGATGGATGGGTTTACTGTAGTTCCTGCACTCTGAGAGTCAACTCAGGCAGTCACTGGTCCTACAGCTGCTCTGCATAACCCACAGGCCACCGATAAATCTGCCTGATCTTTGGGCAGCTGTATAGTGAGCAAGACATGCTGACAAGTTTGACTGCCGAGCACCGCTCTGACTTGAGGAACATGTCATGTGACTGTTAAGAATCTTCTGAGAAGATGCGATTTTTGTTCTGCTTTTTGCTCCATTGCTGTAACAGCATAATGACAGGGGCTTTAACCTCAGAGACTGTGATGGTGATTTGTGAGGTTTATCCCAGTTTCTCAGTTTTACCTTTTCCAAAGATTAGCCCCGAGCCCAAGCTCTTGGTCACTGCCAGTGGATTTATATGGCTTAGTGTAGTAACAGAAATTTAATATCCACGTCTTGTTTTTCATTGTAAAAGTTTGTTGTGAAGTTGGTGCTTATGGTTCTGCCAGTTGTATTGTCTCTGTGGTTTAAGCCCATGCACCATATCTCCTCCCGATACAGTGCTGGTTAAGGAGGACCTTCTGGAGATTGAAGGAGGGGCAACTTCAGGGTGCTGAGGGACGTCTTCCTGCAGTGGGAGCTTATGGTGCTTTTTCATGGGCGTACGGGAACTGAGCCGTAACCAAACAGTACTGCGGAGAGCGTTGCCGGGTTGGGAGAGCGACATTGACCTGAAACCAAAGAGATGCTTACTCTACTGTTCACATGGTGTACATCATGATTTAATGTGTTCATTTCCTAATTTTCTAGCACGTCAAACGCTTGCGGAATTAGCACTCGCTTGTGTAAATTAGCATTGTGCAATCATTTCATTCAGCTGTTTTACAGTCGGTTTTTAAGTAGAAGTATGGAAATTTCAGCCTTCCTCATAAGCAGGGCTATGTCAGTGTGATTACAGCTTGGGTACGGCTCGGATAATTTACGATGGAAAATCACCAGTTTGCAATGTAGCCCAGGTACGGCTCGGTTCTTGGTGGCAGTGGAAAAGCGCCATTAGAGGAGGGAGGATCTTCATCATGGCCAAGTAAGGCCAGTTCTTACCCTCACAAAATGATGGGCGGTGGTGAGACCTGAGCCGCCTTTCCCCAGTGAGACGTGCTCATTGTTGCCTTGTTTATTTATGAGCCGTTGCTTCTAACGGCACCTGCCCCCAGAACTCCATCACAGGTGTAAGCCGATAGCCGGCTGCTGTCTAGACTTAATTGCCTTTCCAGAAACGGCTTGTGTGCACCCGCACGTCTTCCTTTCTTGTTTTTGTTTTTTATGTCACTCGTTGCCCGAGTGTGGGCTGCCCAAGGCAGAAATTACCCCATGACTCATTTCAGGTCATAGACCTCTTTGGAATCCTCGGCCCCCTCCGCTCTGAAAAACCCGGACCGGAGCATCGATTTCCAATAGGCGTGCCATGTGGTTCTATCAGTAGCAAAGTATATTAGGCGGGGCAGTAATTAAGTAGCGTTACAGAGTTTCGTTGTACATGTACCATAACAATAAAGAGATTCTCCTCTTCTCTCCTCCTCCCATCGGAGAGTAGCCCAATGAGAGTGGGGCTCGGAGGAAACGAGGAAACGACAGCCGCCGCCTTTCCTCCGCAGGCCCCTGATTCCAAGCCATTTTTCCAGAGATCTCCATGAAGGTTCTCACCATGTACCTGAGTGCGATGCCCACAGAACATCTGGCAGTTAATATGCAAAGCAGAGCAAGAGCGTTTTAATGGCTGGTTTCTCAAGTTTATTTAAATAAACTTTCTGTTGTAACTGTAGTCATGTTTGCAGTTATTTTCAGAGTAAATATTCTTTGAAACACTGTTTTGTTTGGTTAATATTAGGCACGAGGTTGGATGAAGCTTAATGATGGATGTATGAGTTACCAGTGAGCAGTAGGAGTCAGCCATGTAGGGCTTCTTAGAGGTTTAATTGCGGCTATCTAACTGCAGTCACCCTTGAACAGGAAGCACATGGCCACGTCAGGCACTTTAAATGGAGAGTGCATGCATGAAAGTTCCATCCTCTGGAATTTGGATTGATTGTTTATGCCTGCCTTTTCTGGTCTTGCAGTTTGCTCTAAAACCATGCAGTGCCGTGTTGTGAAGGGTTGCTAATTGTTTCTCAGGACAGAAAAATAGGGATGGGGGGAAAGGGAGAGTCATTTATTTTATACTTAATGCATGATATCATGGTTTTATAAATACATGGAGTCCCAGTGGTTTCAGTAAAATCCAGAGCTGTACAGGCCTGCTGTGAAGCCTCAGAGGTTCAGCCTGTCTCTCCCTCCTCATGGGAGACTGGGTATGCCCAGCTTAAGTGGTTAAGTGGTTTTACATCAACGTCGTGGATGGTGCAGGATCAAAATCACACCAGATGGTGTGGCAGACCAATGTGCACGTGTGAGCCGCACACCAGCCTCCGCGACTGGGGCATCCTCCCTGTGATCTGAAAGGTTGGTCTCTCTTTGGTTTTGAGTTCCCTCCCCTACAGTGGGATAAACAGGCAGAAAGTGTGACTCAAAGCTTGCTGCCTTTGCTCCAGAGAAGGGAAGTAGGGCCTCTATTTATATCACAAAGTGCCTGCTACCGTACTTTCAACAAGAAAGTGTTTGGGGCCTGTTGTAAATTTTCCATGAGAGCCCTTTAGTTTTTCACACGGAAATGCCTTGCATTGTTTTCCTAAAGTACTCACTTTTATATCTTTATTTTCATCTAACGGTTATAAAGTTGCCAGTGTGCTCATTCTTTTAGGTGTAAGGCCCTGACTCATCCTTAATCCTAACCCTAACCCTGACTCATCCCTGCATTTAAAAGAGCCTCTCATGTCATAATTTCCTTGCTGGGTTTCTCAGTCTAAATGTGCTAGCCTGGCCCTACAGATACAGCCCTGCTGTTCATTATCCCAGCCTTTCTGCATGAATCCACTCGTCCTTGCTGTTGCCTTCCTTTCAGAGGTTAACCTTTAAGAGAAAAGCCCCAGGAACGAGCGGGAGATGCACAATTAACTACCTTTGACCTTTGACCAGGCCGCTGCATCTGACGGACCTTTTCCTGAGCCGCTTGGCATGGGCCTGACTGGCATGGGCGGGCCTGACCGGGGCCTGCAGGAACTGAGATGCCGTTTTTAGAACGGATTGCGATGCTGTCCCACCTCTGGGCTGGAAAAATGTCTCCTGAGAGCTTGCATGTGCCCAGATGCCAGGGCAGCGATGAAGGTGGCTTTGTGTGCGGGGTGTGCACAACCAGAGATTATTTTTTTTCCCCTACTCCTCCTGTGTTCTTTTGCCTATTATCTATTTATTTGTTTGTTTGTTTGTTTGTTCATTTGTGTTTGTCTGTTTGATACCTCCACAAAGGACAGTCAGTTTTCAGCCAGTCAGCGGGGGAGTGTCTTTCCGTGTTTTGCGGTGCACCAGCTGTATGTGACGTCCCACAGAACCCAGAGATGCCTCACGCTCAGTGTCCCTGGTGCTGGATTGGATAAAAGTATAAATCTTGTCCAACCTCAAAATATTTTGGTTGCTGGACACAACCAGTATAAGTGGGTCCTCATTATTTGTTTACATTAGTGCTCTTGTTCTTAACCATTTTGCAGGGCTTCAAGTAGCATAATTAATTTAACTGATCTTTGGCATCATGTACTTTTTCAGACTTGTTTGTTTCTTATGTATTAATTGTAAAATTAATACATAAAAATTCTGGGCTAGATTTTTAAGTATTAAGTATTCATTTACATTTAAAGCATTCGGAAGACACCCTTAGCCAGGGCGATTTACATAGGCGCTTAAAGACTTCATTGGTGAATACTTTATGATACTGGTTCAATAAATCTCAGGCTAACAATACTATCTGTCAAAACTCTGGTCACACATGGCACCCGTGATGTTTTAGGTGATGGTGAGTTGCTCGTAGCCCGTAGCCATACTGATCACCAGCTGATGTCTACATATTAATAGGATGCTGGCAGCAGTCGGCACTTTAACAGAAAGGTGGTTGTTTATTTTATTGCCGCTTTTAAAATGGTTGGTACTGCTTGAGTCATCTGCATGTACACCTGCGTGGTCCTCAACTTTGCTGTCGTCCAGCTTGCCCTTGTTTTGCTCTGTAAATGTATAGTGGAATCCCCCCACATGCAGCTTGGTCTGCGTGAGATATCTAATCTTTCTTAAAATGTGTATCTTTTATCTTTTATAAACATAATTTGTATTTTCTCTACTTAGTCTTTTGTGAGTGACAGCTGATGGGGTCTGGAGAGACTGCAGAAGGGGTTTGGTCGTCACATGGTTTCTGTGCAATGCAGAGGCCCCCGTCTCCGTCAGGGACAAGTTAATGAGTGGGATCATAAGGCCGCTGTCACAGGGCTAGATGCAGCCTGGCACATCCCTGCACTGTGAGAGTAGGCCTCACATCCCTGCACTGTGAGAGTAGGCCTCTGCACCACGATTGTGATTCCGAGCGGGAAGCACTGGAGATGTGACCAGTGATGGGTCTTTGTGTGACCTGGAGATCTGCGCTCGCTGTTTTACACGTTAATGTGGGAGCGATGGGGAAAGTGGTTTCGGACACTCGCCACTTGATCCCGCTGTGTTTCTGGATCTTTCCTGTAGGCATCTGGAAATGTGTCCCGATGACACAGCCCTGGGATAACGTTTGGCTATGGGCATGGGGCCACGGTAAACCTCGCTCAGCTGTGGACTCGCTCTCTGGTCCCTCACAGGAGCCCTTTCAGCCACGGCGGCTGCCCGGACCCTGAGGGATCTCGGCCGTCGCCGGGTGGGCTGGGTGTGCCCTCCTGTGACGCATGCGGAAGGCGGTGTGGTGAGGCCGAGCGAGCCGAGAGCCCCGTGTCTTCATTGCGGTTCCCGGCCGGCCTTCTCTCTATTTGCTGTGCTCCTGGACTGCCCCGGCTGCTTGGGGTTTCCCGGGCGGCTGCAGGGCCGTCCCTCTGCGAGCCCCTTTGTGCTCTCTATGCGTGATCCTGCTGTGCGCCTCTGTGATTTAGGGTCTGCTGACTTGGCTTTAAAGGCCAACGGCTCTCTGCGCCTGAAGAAGGCTGGGTTAGGGATAGGGATGGGTACCGAAACCCGGTACTAAACGGGCCCCGGGGCTAAATTTTGAAAGACCGGAGTATCGATAAGCTCTGGCGTTAACGGTACTGCTTTCGGTACTGGAGACATTAATAAATCAGATTTTTTTGTTTGTATAAAAATATAATCTCTCTGTTTATCTGACCAGATCCATTATTGATTTAAACGTTAACCTAGAGCGCTCTCTCACTCGCTGCGCTGGACCCTGCCCAATCGGCTAGAGTATGCGCACAAATAAGATATAAGTAAGATATAAAAGCAGACGTACACGAACACATGATACTTAATATCCATTGGTAGACATTAAAATATATGACAAGTACAGCCTGCCTGCCAGGCAGATACGCAGCTTATTTTATGTGATATTGTAAAACATTTAGATAAATGCACACAAACTCATTGTGGACTGAGAAGTTGTTAGATAGAATTAAAACTAAGAAAAACAAATGTGTATGTTTTTATTTTTATTTTATTACAATGATGTTAGTAATATTGTAAACTCCCATGCAAGAGAAGTATCTGTCAGCTTACTGTGTCGACGGTGTTGCATGAAAAGTTTATTCCTGCATCACAAATAGGGCAGAGATCTCAAGGCATTGCTATACAGATCTGCGGTACCGTAACATATGCGCATGCGCACGCAGATCGGGCGGGACGGCCGAGCCGCAGCTAGTGATGACGGCGGAGAGGTAAGAGATCGGGAGTGCGGCTGCGCTTCGCTAGAATCAATGCGGACAGTGCGCGCTGCCAAAGGTGCAACAGGTGTTTTGCATGTAAATTAAGGCATTAAAGGCTCTGCATTAAAGTAATTTATGTTTGTTTTACATTTACCTTATTGTAAATGTTTAAAACATTGCTGTATTTTTGGTGTAATTTTATTTTACATTACACATTTAATGCAAATTTGTTAAATAATAATGCAAATTTGTTGAATAATAATAGTGATTTGTTAAATAAATCTGTTAATTATGTTGTTAATTTGATTTATTCTTCACAATGTACCGATAACAATATACCGTTAAAGTACCGGACCGATAGGCAGCACCAGAAAGAGTAGTAGTACGATACCCATGCCTAGTTAGGGATAGGGATGGGGTTAGGGTTAGGGACAGTGCAGAGCATCGCCAGACTACACTACCTGCTGGATTATGGTTATCTCTTTCATGATAATACCAGGGTTGCTATCTCTCGCACATCTGGGGTGACATTCACGCTTTCAGACTCACAATGATGCTAGAAATCTTACAGCAAATTATTATTCCATGTTATTCCATTATAAACCTAAGATTACCTACATCAGCAGTGTTGGGGTAGTTTGCAAGCCCTACAGACTATTTACAAGGCAATAAAACGGTGAAATACATGTAAATGTGTGTGCAGACTTGTCCCGGACTGAAAATATAATGCCAGTAAACTGATGCTTGGAAACCCTGCATTAGAATGATTGTTAAATTAACTAGGAAGCCTCCACTTCCTGTGCAGGATCAGTCTTAGACTTTGCACCCCCACCCCCTTGTTGCAGTGTCCGCAAGTGCCCGAGGAGTGATCCCAGCCGATAAATTTCACTGGAAGAAGTTAAATCCGGCCTGGTTTTTATCTTGTTTGATGTTTCACATGAAGCATTTGGCACGTGGAAGAGCTTGTGCCAAAGAAGTTTGTTTCCTCTCCTTAACAAAAATACTCAGACTTTGTTTTGCACCTGGGAATATTTCACTGGGACCTTTCTGGTTACATATCTTGGATCTTGGGTATCATTTTTGGCTGTCCGGGGGTTTTAACCAGCAGCCTTACGGTTCTGTCTGTGTCTTGCTCCCCTGCTGTGCTGCTGTGAAGCCCTGCTTATTGTGCTTTTACCGCTTTTATCGGGGCCTTGGGCCGTTACCATCCAGGTTTCTGCACCTACAGTCTTCACCATACCACACGTACACTGGTGGTCTGCCTTTGTCCCACCCAGGTTTATGTGAGGAAACATGCTTCCTGTTGCTGGCAATCCATGCTGTTTATATAAGGCGTCAGGTTCGTGTGATGGCATGATCCATCCGTGCCTTGAACCCCTTTGCCGAGCTCTGGATTTGGCCGGCTCCTTAGCATAACATAATTCAGTTTCCCGGTTGGTCTGTGTTCATCACAGTAGGTGACGTTGCACCCTGTCCAGTACTTCTCAGTTATACGGTAAGATGAGGACGCTTTTTGTAAGCAGATTCTGAAGTGCAGGAAAGAACAGAAATATCCATAATTACATGATGTGGAACCCAGCTGAGATTTAAATCTTTAGTGGAACATCCCACTTGAAACCCTATGTTGGTGAAACTAGAGAATGATGCTTGTGGATTTTTTTTCTTGTTGTTGTCAGACTTGGCAGAAAATACACCGCACATACATGAAGTCCCCCTGCTGATATCTTCCACGCACGCATCTTTGTCTTCCTTATCATTCTTAAAGCTTTTGATGTGGATTTTGTTGCATAATCCCCATGCCTGTATGGTCGCTGTAAGTGACAGGCATTCTTTCTTTTCTTGGCTGAAGAGCCATGTCTGAAGGTCAGAAGTGACCCAGAGGCACGGCGAGTGTGAGGGGGCCCTTCCCAGTCACCTGAGTCTCGGGGGGACAGCTGTGGCTCTGGACCATGGGGGATGGGGGCGTCGGAAATGGAGGAGAGTCGGTGAACCAGTCGCACGTCCTGTTCGACCGCTTTGTCCAGGCGACCACCTGCAAAGGGACACTCCGGTCCTTCCAAGAGCTATGCGACTTCCTGGAGCTGAAACCCAGCGAGTACCGCATCTTCTACCACAAGCTCAAGTCCAGGCTCAACTACTGGAAGGCCAAGGCCATCTGGGCTAAGTTGGACAAGAGGGCATCTCACAAGGACTATAAGAAGGGCCGTGCCTGCGCCAACGCCACGGTGAGCCTTCCCATCTCACCACTAGACCTTCACTCGCTGTCATGCTTTCCCGACCTTTATTATCTCTTGCCCCTTGAAGAGTTTAGCCTTATTTCCTGGGTTGATGTTATCTTGCAGGTGACTGGTGGTGGCTTGTGTCCTGATGAGATTTTTTTTCCTTGCCACTCCTCTCACAGTGCCTGATCATCGGCGCGGGACCATGTGGCCTCCGGACGGCCATAGAGCTCGGCTTCCTGGGAGCCAAGGTGGTGCTGCTCGAGAAGCGAGATGCCTTCTCTCGCAACAATGTGCTGCACCTCTGGCCCTTCACCATCCAGGACCTGCGGGGCCTTGGGGCAAAAAAATTCTATGGAAAGTTCTGTGCTGGTGCCATTGACCACATTAGTGAGTGAGGGAGCTGATTCGCCTCTTTCTTGTCCTGTGAATTTGCTTGTAGAGATTTAGGCCGATCCAAAAGCGCATGAGAAAATGCATAGTAGAGTGTCAAGGATAGTACGTGCTGTATAACTTCATTTCAATGACTTGATACGTTTTGGTAGACAGATGACAGACCCTGAAGAAGATGGATTTTAGTCCAGTTCTGAAGAATATTGTAACATCCTGTGATGTCTGTAAGTGGCATTCCTCAATTTGAGCTGAACATAAACTAACAGCTGGGCTCTTCTTCAGGCATCCGCCAGCTCCAGCTGATTCTGCTAAAGGTTGCCCTGCTGCTGGGCATAGAGATTCATGTCAATGCTGAGTTCAGGGGGTTAGTCGAGCCCCCAGAGGACCAGGAGAATGAGAGTAAGTTTGGGTCCCTCTCTGCCCCACTGTCCTTCCGGGGACACCTGTTGTGTCCCTGCGGTTTAGAGACTTTTTTTTGTCATTGCAAATCTAGGTATTTTATTTATATGGCTTGAATGTGTTAGATGATAATGTTCTAAAGAGGCTCAGCGGAATGCTGGTCCTGTGTTTCCCAGGGATAGGATGGAGAGCCGAGGTGTACCCAAAGACGCATCCTGTGAACGAGCTGGAGTTTGATGTCGTCATTGGTGCCGATGGTAGAAGAAACACTCTGCCTGGTAAGAGCAATTACCTGAGCCCTTCCAAATGGAGGTGGATATTTGTCCAGGACAGTGTTGGCGTCTCCCTTTTCTGGAGTATCTATTGGAATCAGTAACAGAGTTCAAACCAACGTCTGTTATCACTGGGAAACATTTATCTCTTTCTCACACACCTACATACACATGGGCGGGCGCACACACACCACTTCAATGACTAACTCCTCTAGTACCCACTGATGCGTCTATCTGCCTGTTTAGCTGTTGGAGGCTCAAAGTCTATCACTGGTCAGTCAGGTGACCGAAGGAGATTATGGGGAGATGGAGTAGTGTGACGTGGCATTATGTAGACAATAAAACCTCATCACTGTAAACAGCAGGGGAAATGGAAAAGGATGCCCCCCTTATTGCTGTCGATTCCTTCATTTTCCCAAGCAGTGTCACTGTCTCGCTCCCCACCTCTGGCTCCACACAGCATGACCTGCCCCCACTTCCTGTCTTCGTCTGCCCAGGGTTCCGTAGGAAGGAGTTCAGGGGCAAGCTGGCCATCGCCATCACGGCCAACTTCATCAACCGCAACACCACGGCCGAGGCGAAGGTGGAGGAGATCAGTGGTGTGGCCTTTATCTTCAACCAGAAGTTCTTCCAAGACCTGCGGGAGGCCACAGGTAAGCTCCTCTCTGCGGGGCTGTATTTTTTCTTTGTGTGCTTTTTGTCCTGAAGACGTGTGGGTAATGCAGGACAGGAAAGTGGGGCCATTTGCCGATTCGTCTCTGCCTACAGAGGTGTTCCTCATCTACTTAGCCGCAGTGCCTGTTCATCTCATCCGTTGCTTTTTGAAGGAGGAAGGGGGGAGCCAGCAAAATGTGAAACATTAATTGTGGTCAGGAGAGCTTCTCAATTAAGAGATGATCAGCTGGACAGGGTGTTGAGGATGGGTGTTCCTGTATAATCACTGGCATTACCCACAATTCTCCACTGAGGAGAAAGTACCACAGCCCAAGTGGTGGGGAAAAGGGGGGGTTCCTGGCAAGGAAAATAACTAGAAATCTCTGATTCCTAGGAATCGACCTGGAAAACATTGTCTACTACAAGGATGACACACATTACTTTGTCATGACTGCCAAAAAGCAAAGTCTTCTGGAGAAGGGAGTCATCCTGCATGTGAGTGAGTAAAGCCGTCGGGGGCGTTGGGGGTGGGGGGGCACGTCTGGGGCTCACACACAACCTGCCAGATGGAACAGTCCCACTCGGCAAACAAGCCGAAATACCTTTAATGAGAACTTAATATACTTTGAACAATACCAGTCTTTTGACGGTTTTCGTAGGAAGTATAATCTCAAGATTAAGAGGTTGTCTTCGGTATTTGGGTTTGCGTGTTGAAACAGGTTTGCTTAGCCTTTGAGTCGTATTTGTTTAGTTACTGAATGTGTAAGGTTTGACTGCCGGGTTACTCTGATGTATTGTTGACATTGAAAGACATATCGTGCCGTTCATAAGAAATGGGTGTTTTGTGCGGAGATGATGCTGGCCACGATTTGGTGCCTGCCTCACCCATGGAAGGAGCAGATTAATTTCAGCGGCAATGAACTTTGCGGACTCGGCGGTTCTTGAAATTCCTGCTTCATTCTTTTCTTGTCAGTTTGGACCAAGTTGTGTGGCCTTTGCGTAACACAGGACCCTGGGCAGGGGTACTGACCCTCTGGAATTTCCCGGATCCCATACGGGGACTCCGTTTAGTTGGTGACCGGGTGGCGTAGAGGCACGGGATGTAATAACCCTGAGTAGTGAGGTGCAGGGCATGTTAGTTCATCCTCACTGGGTTCATTTTTGGTCCACATTTTTCTGTGATGGTTGAACATGGACACGTGATGATGGAATGTCGACATCTGAGCTGTAGGCTTCGCGGGATGTCTTGAAATCCAAATGTGGCACATCAGCAGAATGCGGCCACAGGTTGGAGAGGTCTCTGAGAAAGCACAGTTCATAATGTCACAGGCTGCCACAGGCTGCAAGCACCATTTCTCGGTCTGGGTCCTCGTAACGCGTGTGCTCATTTTTAGTTATGTGCAGTTCTTATTAATTAGGCCTTATTGCACTGTTGTTTCAGGAGCAACTGCTTAGTTAAAATCGTATGGAACGGAATTAAGGTATTATTCTAATCATATTAATTTGAGCTAAATTATCGCTCCGCTTGAAATGGCTGCAGATTTTAAACAATCTGTGACCATTCATTTGAATTATGGATTAGCATAAAAACATTAAAAAAATATCTAGGCTTTTCCAAGTAGCAAATAATCAACTAATGTCTTCCGTGGCACGATAAATAAATGCTTAAAAGCAGTAAATGAAATGCACATTAAGCTGCTCCTGGAATCCAGCTAATGTGCTGGAGTCTTCCCCAGTGCTTCCCCAGTGCTCTGATGTTAATGTGTCTCAGGTTGGCTGTATCTGGGTCACAGGGTGTGAAATCTCCTTGCTGCTTCCTGCATGCGTTTGGCTCTGTCACCAGACACATGTGACAGTATGAGCAACTAAAGGAAAAGCCACTAATCCCTCATCAGACGAGAGCAGTCCCTGCACGCTAATGCTACTGCCCGTCCTACAGGACCACGCCGACACGGAGCTGCTGCTGTCCCGGGGCAATGTGGACCAGGCCGCCCTGCTGGCCTATGCCCGTGAGGCTGCCGACTTCTCCACCAACCACCAGCTGCCCACGCTGGACTTTGCCATCAACCACTATGGGCAACCGGACGTGGCCATGTTTGACTTCACCTGCATGTACGCGTCTGAGAACGCGGCGCTGGTGCGACAGCGCAACGGGCACCAGCTGCTGGTGGCACTGGTGGGGGACAGCTTGCTGGAGGTGAGGGGGTGAGGGTTAGGGTCAGCCTGAGGGAGGGAGGGAGAGGGAAAGAGAGCTTGGAGGTGGTGGGGCAGAGAGAGATGTAGACATTTTTGATAAAATTTGCTGAGCAGAGGTAGTTCATGGAGGTGTGAATGCTGAAAGCGATGGCTCCCCTTGCAGCCCTTCTGGCCCATGGGCACGGGCATCGCCAGGGGCTTCCTGGCAGCCATGGACTCTGCGTGGATGGTGCACAGCTGGGCGCAGGGCACCGCGCCGCTGGAGGTCCTGGCTGAGAGGTGAGGGCTGGCCCTCCACGGCCACCTATATCAAATTGTTTGGTCACTGACTGATCAAAAATTAGTTTGGCTCTGATGAGCTCCGAAATGTCCGTGGTAAACTATGGAGTAATATCTCTCTCCCTCCCCATCCTCCGAAGGGAGACCATCTATCGCCTCCTTCCTCAGACCACCCCCGAGAACGTCAGCAAGAATTACAGCCAGTACAGCGTGGATCCCACTACACGCTATCCCAACATCAACCTCCACTCTCTCAGGCCCAACCAGGTGGGTCTCAAATGCGTCACCTGTCTCCTAGCAATGCTGCTGTTGTGTAATGCCAACGTGGTCCACCAAGGAGCATAACGAGCCTTACTGCCGTCCACAGGTGCGGCACCTCATAGACACAGGAGAGTCTAGGGACCCACGTGTCGATGTTGAGAATGCAGTCAACGCTTTCACACCCAAGCTAACGAGAAACGGTGAGGAACCACCTTTATGCTGATCTTTGTTGGGTACTGAGGGGTTTATCCATGGCTCTGTTACGATGAGTATGCATGTCCCTAAACCTTGAAGGCTGTGTTATTACAACAATGCATCATTCTCATCCTAGAATATGGTCAGCTTGAGAACATTCTGGAAGGTAAAATTAAACTAAATACTATACTAAAATTTGCATGAAGCCCTTCACTGAGTAGTAATTTGCCTATACTGGTCATTTTTAACACAGAGGCTTCAATCTTACCAATTACAGTTTATAAAAAACAATTTCTTAGTTTGCAAAAATTGGATTATGTCCTCTTGGAAGGTTAATTTGACAGATCGGCAAGGTAATAACTAATAATTGACTAGTATTTTCTAACAAATGCAATCTGAATAATCTTTATTAAACGTTATAGCTTAAAGAATACTTGACCTTGGGACTGTGGTCATGTAACTAACCAGGTGTGTTGGGATTGCAGGACACTGGGCTCAGGGTTCATGTCCGTCACTGTGGTGCTGTGCTGTTTAGCACTGGCTGCAGGACACTGGGCCCCGGGTTCATGTCAGTCACTCTGGTGCCATGCTGTTTAGCACTGGCTGCAGGACACTGGGCCCCGGGTTCATGTCAGTCACTCTGGTGCCATGCTGTTTTGCACTGGCTGCAGGACACTGGGCCCCGGGTTCATGTCAGTCACTCTGGTGCCATGCTGTTTTGCACTGGCTGCAGGACACTGGGCCCGGGGTACATGTCAGTCACTGGTGCCGTACTGTGTTGCGCTGGCTGCAGGACACTAGCCCCAAGATTCTTGTCAGTCAATGTGTTGCACTGGCTGCAGGACACTGGGCCCCGGGTACATGTCAGTCACTGGTGCTGTGCTGTTTTGCACTGGCTGCAGGACACTGGGCCCGGGGTACAGGTCAGTCACTGGTGCCGTGCTGTGTTGCACTGGCTACAGGACACTGGGCCCGGGGTACAGGTCAGTCACTGGTGCTGTGCTGTGTTGCACTGGCTGCAGGACACTGGGCCCGGGATACATGTCCGTCACTGGTGCCGTGCTGTGTTGCACTGGCTGCAGGACACTGGGCCCCGGGTACATGTCTGTCACTGGTGCCGTGCTGTGTTGCACTGGCTGCAGGACACTGGGCCCTGGGTACAGGTCAGTCACTGGTGCCGTGCTGTGTTGCACTGGCTGCAGGACACTGGGCCCGGGGTACAGGTCAGTCACTGGTGCCGTACTGTGTTGCACTGGCTGCAGGACACTGGGCCCCGGGTACATGTCAGTCACTGTGGTGCCATAGTGTTTTGCACTGGCTGCAGGACACTGGGCCCAGGGTTCTTGTCAGTCACTGATGTCGTGCTCTGTTGCGCAGACTCCATCGCCCGCTCCAGCAAGCTGCTGAGTTGGTGCCAGCGGCAGACGGATGGCTACCGGAATGTTAGCGTCACCGACCTCACCACATCCTGGAAGAGCGGCCTGGCCCTGTGTGCCATCATCCACCGCTACCGGCCTGACCTCATGTGAGGAGCCGGCCGAGATCCGCGCCCAGCAGCTCCGTAATGGGAGAAGCTGTCCAGCATTAGACCTGTTACCCTAGTCTGCATGATGGGAGTCGTCTGAATCTGGCAGCTGTTTCTTGTAATCTGTGTGCGGCAGTGTGCTTACATGCCAGCAGCGAGCAGGGGTGGAGTGTCATGTATCCCCCCCGCTGTGCCCCGTCGGGGTGACAGGGCAGCTCGTCCGTTGAGCCAGCTAAGTTACTGGTGCAGTTAATCAATGAATTTTCTCTGGTATGTTCAACTGCACGGGCAATTCTTGGATTTTATGAGGTGTGTGCCATAAGAGGGGACATAATTCCTATAGGAGGGCTAACCTTATTAGCCAATGATGTTTTAAATTGGCAAGTGACTGCGGAGGGGGCATTCCGGGGGCCAATCAGCTTTTAGCTTGGTCCAGTTCTCCTGTGGTCCTGCCCCTGCTCAACTAATAATCAAAGAATTGTTAACAAAAACAAACAAATGTCTAGTGATGTCATGTTATTTTTATATTTCTGTGTGTACTCAGGGTGCTGTAGGAGTGTGTATTTCTGTGTGTACTCAGGGTGCTTTTAGCGGCTAATCTGTGGGCGTGGTAAACACCCACGATGGACGAGCAGCTGGTCACTTGATATGACTGCGGCATCTGCCCTATCATGTTATGCTTACCCCCCCCCCCCCATCCACGGATCTCCCGTATACCTTCAGAGATTTCGACTCCCTGGAGGAGCGAGACCTGGAGAAAAACAACCAGCTGGCTTTTGACGTGGCTGAGCAGGAGTTTGGCATCTCGCCGATCATGACCGGCAAGGAGATGTCATCAGTGGGGGAGCCTGACAAGCTCTCCATGGTCATGTACCTCAGCCAGTTCTATGAGATGTTTAAGGACACGGTGCCCCCTAGTGGTGAGTGCTGGGTTGTCATCTGCAACGCACATACTGTATAGCCATGGGCTCTGGAGAAACTTTTATTTATTTATCCTCATAATTTCTTTTGGCTTTTCAGATAACAACAGACTGAGTCCGGAGGACAAGGCGGCTCTGATCGCCAGCACAAAGTCTCCAATTTCCTTCCTGAGCAAACTTGGGCAGAGCATCGCCCGCAAGCGTAATCCAAAGGTCTGGGTCGCCGGCCTCTGCTGGCGTGGTGCCTGCTGGCCAGTCACAAATGTGTCAGTGTGTAACTGCAGGCATTGCTGACTGTCCCTCAGGACCAGAAGGAGAAGGACCTCGATGGAAAGAGGAGGAGAACCAGCCTCACCGAGGATGTGAGCGTCGCCGGGCGTTATTTTGATTGAGCCTTCCCATCCAGTTTCCCCTTTATTTTGCTGTGAGACGGCAGACAGCGCCTGTTTCGAGAAGCTTGGTTATACCCGTTGTCTCCTGATGGGGATTGAGTTGTTGTGCATACTAGGTCCTGCTCGGATCTGTTTTTAAACAAAGCCATTCAGAATGTGCTTGAAACTGGTGGCACAGCTTCAGCCGCATCGTATTTGACACCCAGGAGGGCTTCCCACGCGGCCGCTGTGAGGACCGGCCCGCAGCAGCCCCCGCCCTGACGGAACGTCGGGTCGACGCTGTAGCCGGCAGCAACAACAACAAAGTGAAGTCCATGGCGTCCCAGCTGCTGGCCAAGTTTGAGGAGAATGCCCCTGTGCCTTCCGCAGGCCTGAAGAGACAGGTGAGCGGCAGTGGGGATGTGTACGACACCTGGGCAGGGACTCCCCCGTGGATACGAGAGGAATGGTACCTTCCTAACCTCACTAACCTTCACGTCATCTGCATCCCTACAGGTTCCCCTAGTGTGTTTAAGTGTGGTAAGAATTATTTATGAAAGTC
>JAODKM010000001.1:3346528-3362166 GCA_026780845.1 Petrocephalus sullivani | reverse complement strand
CCCGGGCGGAAGAGCTGCTCCTTAGAGTATCTCCGAGGTGTGGGGGGCCCGCGAGCCCCCCTTGTGTGCCATCATTGTTTTGTATAAATTACCCCCCCCCCCCCCCCCCCCCACGGACCAATGGAAACCTTGCCTATGGGCTTGGGGGCGGCCTATAAGCTGGAGTGTGCTCTGCTGGTTGGGCTTCATGTACCCCATGCTCTCCCTCACAGGCAAGTTCTACTGTAAGCCTCACTACTGTTACCGCCTGTCTGGCCAAGCGCAGAGGAAGAGACCAGCTCCCTCCACCCAGCTCATCACCAAGGTATGTCCGTCTGCTCTCACACTGGCCTGGATCCTCCTGAAGCCTCTTGGTGTTTGAGAAGGTCATGACTGCTTTTGAGTAATACTGTTGTCATACAGCACTCGCTTGTCATGCATAATTTGTCATTTATACAGTTCCTATAGCACCGTTCTTAATTATAAGCTAACTGTAAAAGGTTCCTTCTTTGTCAGGTTTATGTAACTAAGGTGGAGGTTAAACCCCGCCCACGCTGTTACCTTTCTGTAAGCAAGTCACCACCGTCCCCCCAGGAAAACAAGGTCACCCCGCCTGCCCCCAACGCAGTGGATTCCCTGGGACGGGTGATGGCCACAGTGTCCCCCAGTGAACTCCGGCCCCCAGGTACCCCCCATTCTGCTCTGTCCCTGGGATTTGGGGGCTCTCTGCTCTCTCTGCTGCGTGCAGTATCCGGGACTTGCCACCAGGTGGTGCACCATCCTTTGCATTTTCCCTTCCTGTGTACATACTGCCTGTACCTGTTCTCCTGTCTCACCCTGAACGTCCTGCTCAGCTTTCTGTAGCACATCTCTCTTTACCTGCTGGTCTAGCTCACGCTGTTTGTGTAAATTTATTTCCGACTGGCCTCCTGTCTTGCTGATTCGTCGCCACCCTGTGTACCTCTCTGGCATTGTATTGCGGTGAGATTTTGCCCCCTGCAGATGCAGCATTCTATGCGATTGTCAGTTTCGGAAACTAGAGGGCATCTGCCTGCCAAAATGGCGATCTGGCGTGACGTGAAAAGCCGCATGGTGACGGCGGCCCGGGGCTCGTGAGAATGCTGCGCCTTCAGACCTTTGCTTACACCTTCAGCTGTGAAACGAGCCGGCCAGGCAGAATGTGGTCAGGACGGCAGCCTCAGAAGCTGTAGCTGTTGCAGGGCAGTGATTTGTGCGTGCTGCCCGCTCGATGGCTAACTTTGCAGCAATACTCTGCATTGCCTTCTTTTAGTCTGTTTTACCATCCTCTGGGTTTTTATCCCGTGAAATAGAGGCATGCTAATTGCAAACGGCTGCATTTTGCCTGGCTACCTTTGTTGAAAGTTACTCTGTAAACTTATGGCAGCCACTGGCTGTTCTGTGTGACACTGACCCCTCCTCCTCCACTAAGAGCTATTGCCTGTATCGCTGCTTATAATTGGTCCTTTTGTGAGCTTTACCTTTCCCCCTCCTATCAGAGCAGCACAGAGCTGGTGCCTGTACCAGTGCTTGCTATTGGTTCTCTGGTTGTCTTTCGCTCTTGCCTCTCTGCTCTAATCCATTACGCCTCAGGCTATTAATAGCACTACATTTAACTAGCACAAGTGAGCCAAACACGCTAGCAGACTGCATGTGCGTAGTGATTAATCTTTTAGCATCTAGCTACTGTTGAGCATTATAGGGCAATTTTAGATTTCCTTATACATTTAAAGATATTGTGGATTATTAGCTAGTCACCTCGATAGAAATGTAGGGTATACTTGATGAAATGCATGGAGCTTACTTCTTAGCATGAATTATTTTTGCTCAATGCAAACAGTTTTGATGTGCAAAGCCAGCATGGGCTTTGTGCACGTTCCCCTGCTTAGCTGTTTGTTTAGCGGTGTTGCTGCAGCATGGTCCTGCCGCATGGCCGCATGCCTCGAGGGCTGATTCCCCTCCCTTCACCACTGCTAGCTCACTGCTGGACTAGATTTAAGCTCCCTGAAAGCGGCATAGTAATGGGTCACATCTCTTTTCACCTTCCCCTGATGTAGCACCTAATTTTTTATCAAATATCTGATGGGGGTCATTTCCATTAAATGCAGGTGACAGCACTTATTCTTGAAACAGTCTCGACCATGTCCTTTGGTAATCAAGAGCTAGAAGTCAGAGATACTAGAGTTAGATTTGCAGATGGCAAAGTATACCAAAATTCTGGACTGGTTTGGTGGGGGAGGGATATAGGACAGGCTTCAGAAACGCACAGTTCCAGGTAAATTATTAATTTAGCAGTTGCTCCAAGGATGGGAGAAGGGTAAGGTACTAAAGATTGTATTTATGTAAATATTTAAAGTATTGCATATTAAAATATGCTTTGTGATATATATTGGAAAAAACTTAATAAAATTGACTAGACTACCCTTTCTGTGTGGTGTTAAATTTATCATTTATCAAGAAATACTTGTTTTGTCAGTTTTCGGTCTTTGAAATATCTCTGTTATGCTGTAAATTAACCTCCACAAAAGGAGCATTTGGCTGGCCGCTGTCCCACAATGCATTTCTGTTTCACCCCATTTTGAATTGTGCCAGCAGGTGGCAGCATCCTGTGTGAAAGACTAACCTGACGATGGGCTGAATTAATACATTTATCAATTAATTAAATGAATTAATATAATTTATTAATAAATGAAATGATAGGCAGTGATTTGCAGTGAGTGTGCTGCGGTTGGTGCGTGTAGTGTGTGTTTTTTTTTTTTTTTTTTTTTGCCCCCCCCTTCCCCTGGGCTTCTCGGTTACCAAGTCGATTGGGTGCGGCAGCTGGTTTACAGGGGCCTCCTCGTCCCGGGGCGCTGTGAACCTCCGTGTCTCTGTCCCCTTTACGCGATGCTCCCATCGCCTCCTTCCCCAGCGGCAGAGGTAAACGGCGTCCTGGAGGCCAGCCTGGCCAAACGTCCGCGGGGCACGCCGGAGCGCATCGAGCTGGAGAACTACCGGCTGTCCCTGCAGCGTGAGGAGTTGCCGGAGGAGGTGCCAGAGGAGACACTGGCCGAGCACAACCTCAGCAGCGCGTTGGACAAGGTCACCGATGCGGAGGAGGTTTCCAGGTGCGTCTTGCTGCCGGGCTGCTCCCTGCTCTCGTCCCAGAATTCTCCCAGCTAATGTGTCTCGGTCCTCCGTGACAGCTCGGAGTCGGAGATGGAGGGAGACGAGGAGGAGGAAGAGGAGAAGCCGCAGCAGCAGCGGGGGGCCTGGCAGCCTGAGGAGAACCTGGCAAAAGCAGGGGACACAGAAGAGGCTGGGACCAAGGGGGACCAAGAGGAGGAGCAGGAGGAGTCCAGTGATGGTAAATGCATATCATTCCATCTCAGATTTGCTAATCTACTGGCACTGTCTTTCCTGAAAATTAATCTATCTGCTGTAAATTAACTTGTGAGAGAGAGAGAGAGAGAGAGGCGTATTGCTGTGTTCAGATGTGCAGTGTTAATCCCCTGGATGGCATACTGTATGACACACCTCTGCGGGCCCTGCCCCTGGCTTGCTCCGCCCCCATCTGATCCTGCCTCTAGCCCGAGCTCAGTTTCTAGAGCAGGGGTGCCAAACTGCAGTCCCGGAGGGCTCCTGCCCTAGAGCAGGGGTGCCAAACTGCAGTCCCGGAGGGCTGCTGCCCTAGAGCAGGGGTGCCAAACTGCAGTCCCGGAGGGCTGCTGCCCTAGAGCAGGGGTGCCAAACTGCAGTCCCGGAGGGCTGCTGCCCTAGAGCAGGGGTGCCAAACTGCAGTCCTGGAGGGCCGGTGCCCTGTGTAGTTTAGTTCTTTCCCTGATCCACCACAAACGATTGAGCTGAAGAGCTGTGTGGTAATTGGCAGAAGGAGCTGCCAGGAGCTGAGCAGTTGTGGCCACAGTGTGTGGTCAGGTGTGTTAAATGGGGGTAAACCCAAAAATGTGCAGGGCTCGGGCCCTCCAGGACTGCAGTTTGACCCCCCTGTTCTAGACTATTTGCTGGCTGTTTTTTCCCCTGTGCCATCCCGTCCTGTCATGACTTCTGGAGGAGCTGGTCACAGGGTGACTGCCTTGGCATTGGACTTTTGGAGTAATCTGTGTTCTGCTTGGTCTAAGTTGTCTTTATTATTTTATAATTTATATTTGATGCACATATTTAATAGCTGGTGTAGTTCCTGTAATGTCAAACTAAGAAGTGCTACCCGTTGTACATGTTGTACTGAAGCTGTGACTATTGGCAAAGCGGTCCTGCTCTCTGACGAGCTTTTCTCGGCAGCTTACTGGAGCCTCCTCTCCTCTGCCTGCTTTTTATTCTTACCTTTTCCCACCACTGTCCCCATCCTTCTCTATTCCTTCATGTATGTGTCCTTCACCTGCTCCTCATGGCCTGCCGTGTCTGGGTCATTATTGGGGCTCTGACTCCCCCTGCTGGTAGAGGGGGAGTACTGCCCTTGGGAGATGGAGCTGCACTCAGGCCTGTGGCTTGAGAACCTTGTGGATGAAGAGGACACTGGTACTTTCAAAGGTAGCACTGGTCATGGATGTGTCGTCATGCCGACGTAACCGCAAGCGAAGGAGCTTGTCATGAATAAACTGCCTGTTTCCGTTTGCTTTACTTGTCTTTTTTGTTCCAGTTTAACACAGTCCACCTGTTTTGCTCCCCCCACTTGTAATGTGTGAATCGCTGCCCTGCTCAGACCTTGGTATTGGCCCTGCTTGGTTAACAGTATCTTGTTAATAGAGCTAACATGTTGCTGGTTTCACATTACGTAGTTCCTTACAGGTTAACACATTCAGAAATTACCTTTTTTTAAAGCATAACACACAAGTTGTCCATTGCCTTAAAGAAGACTGATTTCTCGTTGACATCAGGCAATAAAATGATGTGAATCATTCCTCATATATTTCATTTGTAGACAGAATGTCACCTACAGATTTACAAAAAAACAAAACAAAACATTGGAGACTTGCTTTTTCTGGCTGGGACCCCTGTTGTGTGTGCTTCTGCCCTGGTGTGATGATGTCCTTTACCCCGTTTCTGTCCCTGCATGTAAGTGTCCTACGGCTCAGAAACTGTGCATTGCTGCTCCAGACTGAGGAACATGAGCGTAGCTCTGCTCACCTTTGTGGTATTTGGTGTAAAACGTGTTTTCTGCCTGGCATGTAGACTTCCTCTACTTTTTCCTTTTACACTCTGTCATCCTTCGCTCTGTCTTCTTTAATGCTGTTTTTCCTCTGTTCCTTTCTCTCCTCCTTTTCCTTTTCCGGGGACGGCCTATGTCACTTCGTCTTTCTCTACGCCTAAATGGCCGTCCCCACATGTGTGAACACACGCACTGCCTTCAGCCAGGAACCTGCGCATCCAGCAAGCTCTGCAGCCTGTCGACCCTCTAGCTGACACCCATCTAGGCCAGGTTCAGGCCGAGTGCTCCCAGGAGGGGGCCTCGGTCAAGGCCTCTGGGCCATCGCTCTCCACAGGTACAGGTAAAGCTGCTGGGTCTTAGCGGCCTGAAGTCGTGGCTCTGGGGTCCAGTGGGACCCCATGTCTGTCACCCCCGGCATCACTCAGACACACCGCTTCTTCATTTTGTTTTCATTGTCCCGTCCCTGTTTTATTTGGTCCTGTGTGTGACCTTCTGACGACCTGCCCGTCCTCTTCATGTTAATTTTACCTGTATTGGTTGGGTTTTTGTTTATATCGTTTTATTTTGTGACCATCGTTTTTGCCTCCATCTTTGTTTCATTTGTACGTAGCCCCCGCTCTCCCATCTGCGCGTCATGAGATCGTGAGAGCGTGGTTGGACTCCCTGCCTGGAGGTAGTGATGTGTGCCCCTCAGCCCCCCCCCACACTATCCAGCCTTCCTTCTGCAGACCCATTGACTTCTTGATGCTAGCATGGCAGCACGTGCATGCGAGTCTCTCAGCCTCGCTGCGCCCAAATGCTGCGAGTCTCGGGTCTGCCCCGGGTCCTGCTCGTTTTGGGTTTGTCCTTACGCATGTCACGTGACCGCCAGCGGAACGCAGCACTCACTCAGGCTTTGCATGTGTGCATGGAGTCATGCATGTCTGTATATAAAGAAAATCCTGATCATTTAATGACACAGGAAGTGTCATAAGTGTCTTTTGCCTGCTGCCGGGCTGCACTGGGTTGTACTGTGGGCCGTGTTTCCGTTTTGACCCAGCTGGGCCTCGCTGAGCAGCCAAAGTGAGGTTGCTCTGTGGGGTTACTGGGTACACTTCTGTGCCGATGTGAGGAGTTTGAAGATCGGGAGGGATTGTGAAATAATGGCACCGCTCCTTTGGATTGAGCGGAGTCCACTGAGGTGGTACAAGTACGGCAATAGAATGCCAGCCAGCCAGCCAGCAAGGGGGCTGTCCTTAGCCTGTACCACCAGGAGGCGGCCCTGGCTGATTGGGGCCACACTGGAGAGATTTTATCTCCCGTCTGGCTTCGGAACGTCTGGGAATCCCCCAGAATGAACTAGAGTCAGATGTCATGGAAAGAGGTTGGTCCAGTGACATGGCCGTCCTCACCAGGATGGGGAATCTGAGGGTGATTATTAGAGAATAGCAGTATTAATAAACTCATTTGATCTACAGGCTTTCATAGATTGTTGCTTTGTAGCTAGCGAGAGGTAAGGGCCGTGCACCACCACATGACAAACCGCCTCAGGGAGGAGAACTCCAATACAGTGGGTGATACCTTGGTGATTTCCTGCCACCAGCCCCCAAATTTTCCCTGAAGTTGAAAGACCTGTTTGCTGGGCCGGATGTAGGTTAACCCAGGACGAAGCTATTTTTGGTTAAGGGCCTTGGTCAAGGGCCCAATGGAGTAGAATCACTCCTGGCATTCATGGGATTCAAACCAGCAACCTTCTAATTGCTGGCATAAATCCCTAGCCTCAGAGCCACTCAGTCCAGCACACCACCGCCCACTCCTAGCTAGTTGTACAATATTTTAATAAAAATCTGACTGAATTCCACTGAGGCAGACCCACATTTTTCATTTAGGCTACTTAAAATGTCAATTGACTCATCTATGGGACCAAGGTTTGAGTGGAATTTGTATATTCTTCCTGCAGCTTTGTGGGGTTTCCTCCAATTACTCCGGTTTCCCCACATTGTCCTAAAACATGCTGATTAATTGGAGTTGCCAAAATTGTCCATTGGGGAGTAAATGTGTGTGAATGGTGAGTGTGCGCTGGGATGGGTTCGCGTCCCATCCTGGGTACTTCCTTGCCTTGCACCTATTGCTTCCAGGATAGGCTCCAGACCCCTTGCTACCCTGAATAGGACATGCTGTTACAGAAAATGGATGGATGTATGTTTTCATGTCTGATAGTGAAACTGTTTCACTATATCGCCACCCTACAGCTGCTGCTGATGTCCAGTCAAACCGCTTTGCTTTGGTTCAGCCCTGTTGTACTTGGAAATACACCACCAACACTATCAATATCCTTAATCTGGCAGTCAGATGGAACGACTTAAACTTTGGTCCTGATGGAGCTGGCCTTTGTTCCGTGTGGCCATTTCCAAGCTCATGGTGTGGAATCCCCCATAGTCATGTTGTTTTTTTGTTTGACCCAGTTTAATAATCCCCTTCTCAATGCTAACTGGCCAGCCCCACTGCACTCGCAGCCTGCATGTGGCAGCCGAGAGGGGAGCTGACAGGGAGGGGGGTGACTGCGATTCTGTGTCTGTCAGCTGGCTGGGCAGGAGTGTTGGGTAACTGGCTGTATCAAAGCCCAGGTGCCCCCCCTGGCCTCACAGAGTGATCAGGACTTGTCTGAATTAAAATAAAAATTTAGATATTGATGTAGCAAACTGCTGTTTGGCCATGATCGTGGGCCACGCACGGCTTTGCATGGTCAGAAGTGTGGGTAAGCTCATGGCAGTTCTTGTTTTCTGCAATCTGTTTACTGATGCAGCTGATACTGGCAAATAGATGAGGCTTTGTTTGCGTGCACTTACCCTAACCCCTTTGTTATTTTGCAAGCCTTGTCTGTTTTTGTGCTGAAAGGGATTGTGTGCATGTCTCTAACTGCCTGCCTGTTAATACCACAGATGTTCTATAAGTACTATACAGCCTGAGTGGCATAAGAAATGATGCCAGAGAATTGCTTATTCATACATGTATGTGCTGAGATTCCCTATGTGGGCTCTTGCTGGTTCAGCCAGCAGTTTTCACATCTGTTCATTTTAGTCTTTTCCTTCTTTCTCTGACGTTTCTGATGATTTTCTCCGTGCCTCACTTACCAAGTTTGAACTGTAAAGTGAACAGCACTCAAGTTCACCCTATGATTTCTGGTGGAGACGAGGTATCGGGCACTGCCCTTACACTGCTGCCATTTCTCCTGTCACCTCAGATCCCTATGAGGATGCCCTGGAAGATGAGGCCAGGAGCACGGGTGGGGATGAAGACCCTGGCGTATTTGAGGGTGGGTGTTGGCAGTGAGGAATGTCAAGTTGCTTTTCTGTTTACTCCTTTCAATTCCCCGTTGATGAAGCTAAAATGCTGCAACCTTCAACACATCAACCTAACTCCAAGTGGTGTTTCTCAACCCATTCCTTCTGTTGCTGTCTCATGGTTTCACTAGCCAGTCCTCAGGAATCCCCAGACAGTCCACATTTTTGCTCCCTCCCAGCTCTCAGCACCCTTGTACCAGGTGTTCCGTGTTCTTGGTTGTTTGGTTCATTCTTTATCGTTTGGTTCAGGTGTGCTTGGAGCTGGAAGGGAGCAAATGTGGACTATCTGGGGGTTCCTGAGGACTGGATATCTGGGGGTTCCTGAGGACTGGATATCTGGGGGTTCCTGAGGACTGGATATCTGGGGGTTGCTGAGGACTGGATGTCTGGGGCTTCCTGAGGACTGGATGTCTGGGGGTTGCTGAGGACTGGATATCTGGGGGTTGCTGAGGACTGGATATCTGGGGGTTCCTGAGGACTGGATATCTGGGGGTTACTGAGGACTGGATGTCTGGGGGTTGCTGAGGACTGGATATCTGGGGGTTGCTGAGGACTGGATGTCTGGGGCTTCCTGAGGACTGGATGTCTGGGGCTTCCTGAGGACTGGATGTCTGGGGCTTCCTGAGGACTGGACAGTAAAACGCTGGCATAAGGTAGTAACAAAGTGCTCTCTTCTCAGATGATATTCCCTCGGACGCAGAGGCAGAGGCACGTCTGCACCAGTCGGAAGCTGGAGATCCGCTGCCAGAGGATGAGGAGGGATCTGTCAGCCACGGCCGGGTCTCCAGCCTCGGTGAGTTTGCTCCATCTTATTTGTGAATTATTTTGGAGGCAAACTCTCACAAATCTTCCCTTTTTAGCATGACCTTTACAACATGTGACTCGTGACTGTTTTCCTGTTTAACTGGTTTCAGAATTCATCATTTTGTCTTTTGTGTCTTTAGTACAATCCTCAGTTGGTCCTGTGCAGACGGATGGCGACGATGGAGTCATGGAGCCTCAGTTGGAGGTACATACAGCGGTTTCTGGCTAAACTATATTTATGACCTTCTGAAAGACTGTAGTTCTTGAACATGTTTAATGAAAGCATGATGTTCTCTTTCAGGCCGTCCAAGAATTTCAGTCTCCTTACTCACTGGTAAAATCTCCTGGAATGCACTTTTTTCCTGAACCATATATTGTTGATACTGCTAAACCAGAGGCAAACTTTCCAGACACACACACAAAGAGTCCAGCCTCTCCTCTGCAGGCCCCTGCATCTCCTGTTGCCCCCGTGCCCCCCATCTGCTTGCAGCTCGAGCCACTACCAGACATAGTCACTACAAAATCGCCAACCAAACAACAGTTTTTTGCATGTTCTCCAGCTGGGAATCCCCTCTCCCCTATCTGCTCTCAACCTCTTCCCTGTGATGAGTCTGTCAGAACTCTATCTGAAGACTCCCCTGTGCGGACTCAGCCAGTGCCTACTGTCACCTCCACGCCACTACCCTCATCCCCAACGGAAGAGGCTCAGGAGCCAAGTTTGCCCAACACCTCAACTAGTCCTGTCAAAAGGTCGGACATTATCGAAGAGTTTTGGATGAAGAGTGCTGAGATCAGGAAGAGTTTGGGGTTAACTCCATTAGAGAGAAGCAGAGCGCCAGAGAAGCGTTTCTCTGTCCCCTTCGACTTGCTTTCATCCAGGTTATACACTCCAGAAGAAGTACCAAGTATCCGTTTTCCCATCCATAGGCCCCACATTACTGTAGAGGGATCAGTCATCTCACCTGTTGACAGGGAGCCTAAGATCATTGGTTCTGTTAAGAGAGACCTTAGTAGCAGCTCTGGTCTCGGCTTCAGTGGCAGCATGACTACCAGCCAGACGTTAAATACCTCTGACTCCGTTATGTTGACTCCCCCTTCCAGTCCACCTCCTCCCCCGCCCAATGAGGAACCGGCCACCCTCAGACACAAAAAGCACCAAGTTGGCTGGAACAATGCATCTGAGCCAGCCGAACTAGCGACACAATCCCCACAATCCCCACAATCCCCCGGCCCTTCACCAGGCCCAGATAAACCCCCAGTTCCATCTCCAGCCCATGAGGACTTTAAACCCACAGCTGTGCCTGTTCCAGCTCTCAGAACAAAACCAGTATCCACAGTTGTTAAACGGGAGAACACTAAGCCCCGACAGGAGGAGTCACGCAAGTCTTTCGTGGAGAGTGTGGAGGAGATTCCGTTTGCCGATGATGTCGAGGACCCATCTGATGTCCGTACACCTAACACAAGCTGGAAAGAAAAGTTCTACACTCCACCCACTAGCAGGCCCCAGAAGGAGAGACCGCCTATGAACCTGGCCCTGGGCATGGAGAATGGCACACCCAACATTCAAAAGAGACACAGAGACATTTCGGAATTCTCCCCTGAAGCTAAGGAGATTGCGGAAGAGCGAATGCGGGCTAGGGAGAAAGACATTAAAAGCCAGGCTCTCAAGGATGCTATGGCGAAGCAACTCACTAAGATGAAGGAAATGGATGCTCCAAAGGCGTCGTCCAAAGCAGCTTGGAATGTGTCCTCCGATTCAGAAGGGAAAACGGAGAACCCATCTGTGGCATTGAGTCCTCCTAATGTGAAGGAAGCCAAAGTCCTTGATTCCCAGAAGTTTGCAGATACTTTGCCAGCGAGACTCCCTAGTGGCTGTGGCAACCAGACCCTGGATGGAAACCTAAGTGTTGAGGGATCTGCAGCCTCGTCAGAGGGCTCGGCAGGGGGTAAGGTAAAGAAACGCAGCTCTATCTTCTCTCCTCGCAAAAGCAAGAAAGAGAAGAAGGCCAAGAGTGACGGCAGATCCCCTGACAAACACAGCCAGGAAGATCTGCCCAAGCACAAATCTCTCTGGAAGACTGTCTTCTCAGGGTACAAGAAAGATAAGAAAAAGAAAGATGACAAGTCTTTGCCCAGCACACCTTCCAGTGCTTCTACTGTGGATTCTGAAAAGATGAGAACCTCCCCTCTCAACAGGGCATCAGGCAAGGACATTGTCTCATGTAGGGTTATACTGGAATTGTCTACATGTTATTGAGGTGCTTATTCTTGTTTTTTTTTTTTTATTGGTGCAGATGTCCAGTTGAGGAGAAACCTAAGCTTCTCAGAAGACTCCGACCTATCTTGTGATGATGTGTTGGAGAAGTCCTCCCAGAGATCTAAGGCAGATGTGAGTTCCTGCTCATTTATTGCATCTATTACCCCTTGTTAGCCTATTTGATCCATTTTTAAAATAGACGTTTCTCATGATCTTGATAATCTGTGTTCTCCCAAAAGGGACAAATGTGTTTTATTGCTTAGCTATATAATCTGAGTTGACAGTACATTTCTTCAGTTTTCAATGTTAGATAATTCTTAAGCAGAATGTAGCCCCCAGGGTGGCTGACTTTTAAGTTCCCATAAAGCCAGACTCAATCCAGTGTCGTGGCTGTGGAGGCAATGCTATGACTTGAAGAACAGTTGTCACTTTCAGACATATTGACAACACTGACAGTATCACAGCAAAGAAAGATAATGCCCTACATGAGAAGGACAGTATCACTCTGGCTGGGATTCCTGTTTCCTCAACACAGTACAAATTCTTTGCACGCGGCACTTTCTCCCTGAGCTACCATTGTTTTCCTAGCAGTAACATTTATTTTGAACAGAAATGTTAACCCTCCAGTTTTTTGTAGCTGTATCTGGTGCTGGTCAGTGTTTGGTACTCCTGTCTGTATATGGCTACGAAGGCACTTTTAACTGAGCTCAAGGAGCTTTATTATATGAGCGACTAGTGACTGTTTCTGGCTGCAGTCACCCTGTTTCTGCCTCGCTTGACTTCTTCAAGGCTTGAGTCTCATTCATTCTGAAGTGTAGCAGAAGTCAAAAGGATGGAGAGAGAAATCCCACAGAGTAAAATGATGTTCTAGTCAAAGGACAAGTAACGTGTGTGCTGGGTTGCTCTATAATTGTCATGCTAGTTTGGCACTAAATGGATGACACTGGATGAGAAAGTGCTGATCACATGCCAATTTTGATACCCCCCCCTCGGATGGCCTCATGTTTGTCTGGATCTGTCTTTCATTTTCTCAGTTTTGTTGGGTAATATATTTAAAAATTGTGTTCTTTTTGTGTGCTGTTGGGTTAAAATTTGTTCTCCGGTACATGTAGGTGTTTTATGTGACTTTTACCAAGAAACATAGCTATGTCCATCCATCATTGTGTGAAGTTTCTGGACCTGTGTGCATCCCTTGCCAGATACCAGTGTAACCAGTGTAACCAGAGTTTTTCAGCTGATGGAATATTTGTGACAAGGAGCAAACCTGTGTACTTAAAGGATGGACATTTGCATTTATTGGACATGCGGATTGACTTTTTTCTGATTGATTTAACATTTTACATTAACTCATTTAATCACACCGTCTGTTTTGTGTTTTGCCTTCCCCTGTGTGCGTTCTCTTGTTCCGTCTCTCCCAGTCTGTTAATGTCCCTCACGCCCTGGCACTCAAGCGAGGGTACGCCATAAAGGTAGTGTGCGCGCTGCCGTCGGTCCAGCTGTCCTGCACTTGCGCCGTCTCTCCATCCATCGCGGTCACCCTCATTGGCACTAACCACCTTTTTGCTGATGCATGCATGTCACACTGACCCCTGCCTGCCTGAGGCCCGACGGGCTTTGGGGCTCAGCCTCGGCTCATTCCTCGTCTCGTGCAGCATCTCCGTGGCAGCTGGGTCCTGCCTGGAGTCCCGCAGCCACTGCTGCTTCCTCTCCTCGCAGTGCTTCTCGACAGTGCCGCTTTTTAACATCTCTCTAGCTTTCCCTAGGCTTCAGGCTCTCGCTGCAAGCTGGTGAACTGACTCAGGGGGCTGTTAACATTCACCTGTTTCCAGTCTTTACCTACTTTCTTGTGCTTTTCCAACAGGTGTTTTATTTAAGTCGAGTTTTAAGTCTTACTTGGTGTTTCAGCCTGATCATTATTTCAGAAAATATCAAAAATTGGTAACATTTTCTGGTGCCTTGATGGTGGAATACAGTCTAACTCAGAGATTGATTAATAAATTAGCATTTTTGTAGGTTCCTAATGTTCAGCTCTTTGTAGCGTAATATTAAAGTAGGTCCATCCCCTCCCAGCAGAAGTGGTCCCTTTAGCAAACGGCTGCAGGTCCTTCTGCTTGGGGCTAAAGGAGCACCAATGGCCATCAGTCCAATTTGTGTGGAATGCTGTTTCAGAGAACCTACACGGAGGAGGAGCTCAACACCAAGCTGACAAGGAGGGTGCAGAAGGCCGCCCGTAGGCAGGCCAAGCAGGAGGAGCTTAAGAGGCTTCACCGAGCCCAGGTACTTATCACCTTGCACCTGAAAGGTCAGGTGGATTCCTTTGTGGGTGATGGTGGTGAGGATGGTGATGATGGTGGTAGTGGTGGTGGGAGAATGATGGTTAGTGTCCTCTAACTACTGTCTGTTGAAGTCAACCTGGCTAACGCACATGCCTGGTCTTGACCTTCTCAGATCATCCAAAGGCAGCTGGAACAAGTAGAGGAGAAGCAGAGGCAGCTGGAGGAGAGGGGGGTGGCCGTAGAGAAGGCTTTGCGGGGGGAAGCAGGTACCTCTTCACTCTCATGTCTACCTGCAATTCACATTGGGGTCTAATCACATAGGCCTCCCCAGCGGAGCCCCTGCTCACTGGGCTGCCTAGTCATCAGTGGTCCTGTTCTTCAATCATTGCCTCATGCATGTACTTTCCTATGAAGTACACATCCTCTAAAACCTATAAGACAAGGGACTATCACAGAAATATAAAGTACACACAGCTCTCAAAGTAAATGTTACACCACAGTCTGGACTTTAATCTTCTAGCATTTTGTTTATTCTCTGATAGTTGATAAAATGTTAGCTTGGTGTTTTTTAAGGCTTAAAAGGATTAACTGTTTAAAATCAGCTAGAAATGGATCCTTGTCTCTTAAATGCTAAGAGCAGGACCTTTGAATGATCTAATGCTATGGAATAAATGCGTGATCTTTTATAAAACTGCACCCAGTTTAATAGGCTTCCATTTGCAGAAGGGGATGATGTTCTCCACAGCAGTGACCAAAATGTCTCAAAATATCTTCAGCTGTTCTTTCCAGGACGATGGGCCTTGTTATTGCTATATGTAACACCTATGATCCAGCAGGTACTTTTAGAGCCAAAAGATGAATCAGTGAAGTGGGACACAAACGGATTTGTTCATAGACTGTTCTGAGAAGCCCTTATCTGTACGATTGATCTGCTATCCAGCTGATTGTAATATGAACTGTGAGGATGCCTTTAACCTCTATCGTTTACTCTCTTAAAGGGATGTGTAGATGGTCTTATGTTAGTCCAAAACAACTCAAAAGGCGATCAGGTACTAAAGCTGGTTGGAGTTGTTTGTACCGTTTGTGGTAGTGATGCAGGGTCATCCCCTGTCCAACCATTATTCCCCATCATGTCTTCCTCTTTATCTCCGACCTGCATGCCTTTGATTGCGGAGAGAGCGGTCTAAAACAGATCTGTGTTGCTGTACTTTGGAAGTCCTGCTTTATGAGGGTCAAATGGCTTCACGGCTGGAGTTTTACAGACAAAGTTGGTGCGTTTCATATGTGCACAGCCCTGTGGGGTTTATGTATGGATTAATATGTAAATATTCGGACGGATGCCACCCAACCATCCAGAGATGCTCTGCACAGATGTCCTGTATCTACAGCGCTTTTCTCTTAGAGGTTCCAGCTGTGCACGTACCTAACTGCGGCTGTTAGTGAGAGCACCAGCCTCGTGCCACTTTCAGAGGTGCGGCACTGGTACCCAGTATACCCAGTGAGACCAGTCACAGTCTAATGACGCTGCTGCATAGAGAATCAAAGTGATGGCATTGAGACGCAGCCGTGTGGGTGCAGTGCACAGCAGTCACGCAAAGCCGCAGTCTTTGTGTGCATATAGTCTGGCATGTGGACAGTGTGTTGCGTGTGTTGGCTACCTTTGCCACTGCATGCCTGACGTATTGCGGGTTGTGCAGCCCTGTCAGCTGCCTGCAGTAACTGTCTCTAATATATCCTCATTATAGACTATTGGGGAGAGTCTAATTACAGTGAAATCCTGGACTTGCACCTGGGCGGTATGTATTTCTAAGCTGTCGCCCCCCCCCGACTAACGT
>JAODKM010000001.1:3335124-3346242 GCA_026780845.1 Petrocephalus sullivani | reverse complement strand
CCTTCCCCTGCTGTACCTGTGTCCTCTGCAGCTAATGGCATTGCTGCACTTTCCAGTTCAAAACACAGATGACAGGGTGGGCTGTAGCCGTGTGTGTTCACATGTCTGCAGCATGTTCGCCTGGTCCAGCTGAAGATTCTCCTGGTGCTATTTATGCGATGAATGGTTCGATGCATTGAAGCATTGTGGTGGGTGGCTTACTCATGGAAAAGCCCGTTCAAGTCTCTGGATATTTCGGTGCTTTACCCAAATTGCTCTAGTAAGATATATTTAAGTGAAAATGGTGAATTCTTTTGTGGGAGAAAATGGTTACTGAAGTAACCAGCATATTGCTCTATCCAGAGACTGATTTGGCTGAAGGAATTGTTTTCCTGGGTGGTTGGGTGTGAACTTCATTCTTGAATTTCTGTAGAGGATAATTACATGTAAGAACTGGAAAGTGGAATACTGCCCTAAAAGAGTCCTCCTGACCCCCGCCTCCCCTGTAGACAATGCCCCAACAGCCGCCCCCACCCCCATTTTGGAGACTCTCACTAATCCTTGTACCTCTTAGTGCTCTGCTTCTGTAGCTCCTGCTCTAATCTTCTTGATTTCTCCATATCTGCTCAGTTGCATTCGAACGCGTCTCTGTGTTCAGGTGTGTTGTCCGGTACCCCAATCCCTGTGTCTGGCTTTCTCTCTCTGGTACATCTTGTGGCAGAATGAGGGGGTCAGAAGCCTTGGGATGTGTCTGCAAGCTGTGCTTTCTGTTTGCTGGCTCCACAGCCACCCCCCGAGTTGGGCGTCAGAGTGCAGATAGCTGTCGCTGCAGAAGTCGGATGAGAACGGGAGCTTGCTTAGTACTAGTCGAGTCTTCAGAAATGTAGCAATGGCCAGTTTCTATCTACACTGCAGTCTGCAGCACACAAGCAGTGGTGGGCGGTCTGCGGTGACAGCACTACCCACTGTGCCATCCCTGATTGGCTTCTACAATGTGCAACAGCATCTCGTGCATGCACATGCAATTGTCACATCACGTGGACTATAATAGTCTGCTGCGTTCAAACCATCTGTAAGTTGCCCTATATTTTCAAATATTTGTTATATGGTTATGTACCGTATGTGGCTATGCGATGGGTCTAACCTTCATTTTTAGCAGTGCTTACTTTGACATAGAGGAATCACAGAAAGTGAATTAAGTAAATTTAATTTAAACCAAAGTGATAAGAGTCAGGTTAGGCTACTCCAGGAGACTAAATGATCTATGGCTCTCACTCCTCATACTTTCTCATTGGCTGGTTCTCTGGCCTATTCTGTTGATATTATGGTCATACCTCTCGCATTATTGGGCGAATCTGTGAAACCTGAATGTCCTGTTTTAAAAAGCATTTGCATTGCAGTCATGCTGTGATGATGTTTAGGCTCTGTGCTGCAATATTGACAGACAACTGCATTTTCATTCACTTTTCATGTAAAGAACTTCCATACGACTGAATCCTTCATTCTTTATTTTCCACTATGCGTAATATTGCTGAGTAGCTGTGAAGGAAAATTTTAGTTTGTGCTTTTAAATGATCATGTAATTTTAGTAAGTAGTAGGTGAGTAATCGTGACAGCTGTAAGAAATGCTTTGGCTGCTCGGGTTCAGTGTTGTATGTATGTCAAATCCTTGACTCATATTGCTCTCTAGTTCCACACAACCTTGAAATGATCTGACAATGTTAGTTCTCTCACTTAGGTAATTTTCTTTTAAAAAAAAAAGTCCTCTTTTTAACATAAGCCTTTTGTAATACATCGTTGCTAAAAGAAGCTCCATAAAGTGAGTACTGTGTGTGGGCATGTGTGGTTAACGAGCCAGTCAGCCGTGTGTGTGTGTCTGTGTCTTCTTGGGTAAAGAGCATTTCCAGATCTCCCCGTCCCATCCTCTGTGATAGTCCCTTGTGGTTACCCAGAATCCCTCACTCCTCATACTTTCTCATTGGCGGATTCTCTGGCCTATTCTGTTGATATTACGGTTATACCTCTCTTTCAAATATATCTCCACCTCGTTCTATACCTCCACCATCTGTTTTTATGTTATGTACTTCTATCCATTCTACTTCTACTTGAGAATAATGGAACACCTGTAAATGTTTGGCTAGGCAGAGTAATATACAATAAAAATCCAAATGGAGAAATGGTAGAAATACAGTAGAAATACTATGACACATTTGGGATAGTCATTTTAAAGATCTGTCACGCCCTACCAGTGAAGTAAATTGTCAGTAATCCATCAGTAAAAATTGGAGTTCACCCTGACACACTCATTTCCCCCGGCCTTTCAGTTTTCCATACCCCTACTTCCTTCAGATGACTGTCACTGTGCTGGGAGCAGTCCCCCTCTTCCTGGATACATTGATCTTTCCCAGCGGTATTCCGGCCTCCCCGTTTATTTTCCCCTCTCCCATGCCCCCTCACAGTTTTCCTCATCTCTTTCTCACGTCTCTTCCTCCTGTCGCCCTCGCCCGCCCCGTGTCCTGTGCGTGCCACCTTCGTCCGTCGCCCCGTCTTTCTCTCTCTCCGTCTCCCTCTGTCGGCTCCACGCACACCCCCCTGCTCCCTATTCCCTGTATTACGGAAGTTGAGCCCCCTCCTCGGATCCCTCGCCGAAGACCTTTCTCCTTCTGCCCATGCTGTGTCACAGAAGGTAAAGTAGCCCCGCCTCCCCACCCACTGGCTGCAGAAGGGTCAGTGCATTGGAGCCCCTCCCCCCTTCCTAACCCCATGATTTCTTCCCCTCCCCCTGGACCACACGATTCGCTATCTGTACCCGGTATTCACTTTAGTGTCTATCATAGCCCAGTTGCAGATGAATATCTAGGGGTACACCAGATTTTTGGATGATATTCTTTTTTTTTATCGTTTTCCATTTTAGTTTTAGTATATGGAACCATGTAAGGAGACGTTTATTGAGATGCTATGGAACAGCGTATATGTAAAAAGTTTTTAAAATTTACTGAATAGTTGCCCTGGATGAGTTGTAGTCATAAATATGCATTTTTACTTGCAAGCTTAAATAGCAATGAAGTTTAAATTTAAATCTATTCAATGTATTTGAAAGAGAATGTCAACATTTCTCTCTGAAACACATTAAAGGCATTATACATGTTTTTTAAGCCCAAATATAACACACAGTCATATTTATTAAACATAAAATAGTGCTGTTTACTATAATCTTTATTTCTATTCAAGCTGTTAATTTCACCAGTTACAGGGGAAACTAGCTTGCTAACGAGTGTATTCAGTTAACAGCATGTGGTCAGTTTCGGAAAGTGTGCTGTGGTTGTTTGGCCCACATTCACTGTTATGCTTGCGTGAAAACCCGTATTGTGTGTGGACACGTCAGATGGGGTGCGTGCTCCAGATGTGTGTGTGTGTGTGTGTTGCCTGATTTTCGGATCAGTGTTTCGCGTGATGGGGATCTGTAAGAGGTCAATGGTCATAGCTGCTTGGACTGGTCCCTATTGGATTGGGTCTGTGGAGATTCAGATCTTAGGCGTGTTGAAATTTTGGCCTGTTGGATGGAAACTCACGTGAGCTACTTTTGCTAACTTTGAAGGACGTGTCGTGTTTGCAAACTGGC
Source organism: Petrocephalus sullivani (assembly GCA_026780845.1). Taxonomy (NCBI): domain Eukaryota; kingdom Metazoa; phylum Chordata; class Actinopteri; order Osteoglossiformes; family Mormyridae; genus Petrocephalus; species Petrocephalus sullivani. The sequence goes on along the minus strand of JAODKM010000001.1, from coordinate 3,342,641 downwards.
CAGTTCTTTTGCATGTGACTTGGTTTATGATTTCCTGATGCTAGTGGTGAGAGAGAGGTGGGACTGCTGTGCTGAAGCTGGTAGCTAAACCGTATCAGTCTGAGTTCCTGCCTTTGTCTCTGTCCCTGTCTGTAAACAGCAAATGCCAGCGCCCAAGAGCACAGTCACTCCATTTATGTGTGCGCTGTGTTTTTCCTTTTTGTTTTGCAAGAGCCCCCGCTCCGTCAGCTAAGTATGTCACCACCACCCCCCTCTGCTCCCGATGTATCATCGAACCGCTTGGCTCTGCCCTGCACGTCGCCATGGTTGCAGGCTACATGGCTCTAGCAGCTGTGAAGCTGAGTGACTTGGTGGACGTGCTGGCCACGTGATGTAACGCATGCCATTCCTGGCTTTTGTACCCCCCCCCGGGCACAGTATCTTACTGTCCATTGTGTGAAAATGATCTTCGAATGCTGATCTGGTACCGGTGGTTGTATAAAATTTTCCTCACATGGTCTAAAATTAAAGATCATATGTTAGTATAGCTGGCTATACACTTGTCTGTGTTTGGGGGGAACTTCTGGTAATTTCTATGTTGATAACTGATGTATGTAATAGACCTAATGATTGCCCAACTCACAGAATCCTGTGGTTTCCAGAGAAAAGTCAGGACAAGTCTTCATCCCATTCAGATAGGCTCAGATGTTTGGTTTGGTGGCTTGTCTGCCCTCCATTCAGTAGAAACATCTCAGCTTGGCTGCTGCCCATACTGCCTGACTCACTCTGTCAGCCCAGGAGCCATCAGTGGTGTTGCTGTGCCTTTGACCACCTTCTCTCGCTGGGCCTCTTGCAGGAATGGGTAAGAAGGATGACCCCAGACTCATGCAGGAGTGGTTTAAACTTGTCCAGGAGAAGAACGCTTTGGTGCGCTATGAGTCAGAGCTTATGATATTGTGAGTACATACAAACTCATCACTGTACCTGCTTTTGTTCCCTGTTCCTGTGACTTAAGGCTGCCCCGTCCCCCTGTCCCCCTGTCCCCTTTTCCTTAGTGCACGGGAGCTGGAGCTGGAGGACCGGCAGAGCCGTCTGCAGCAGGAGCTGAGGGAGCGCATGGCTGTGGATGGTAAGGCAACCTGATGGGCTGGGTGTCTAGTAGCTCCACCTAAATGCCACTTCAGTTGGTGTGTGGTTATCGGTGTCGTACTGTCCAGACTTGGCTAAACTTCTACAGAACTTGAGCTTCAACTCTCTGTTCACCCTCAGACCACCTGAAGTCTGAGGACGAGCTGCTGGAGGAGAGGCAGATCCTGAACGAGATGCTGGAGGTGGTGGAACAGCGCGACTCGCTGGTGGCCCTCCTGGAGGAACAGCGGCTGAGGGAGAAGGAGGAGGACAGGGACCTTGAGGCCGTTATGCTCTCCAAAGGCTTCAACCTCAACTGGGCCTGAGATGTAGAGACTGCTGACCTAGAACACAGAGCATGCGCCCTCCAACACAATGGCCAAACACATGCTGGCTGGGGGCTGATCCACCCTCCTCACTGTCATGGAACATGTCGAGCTCCCTGTACACTTCCTGTCCTTCTCATACCACCAGGACTGTTTACATATCACCTGTGCACTGAACAGGCCAGCTTCAGCATAGCTTGCTTATTTCATTTTATGGAAGGGGAGACATTCCCTGGAGAAAGATTCTCAATTTTTTTATTGCTTTTTTTTTTTTTTAACTTTTTATCTTTTCGATGGTTGGAGACAGAGAGGAAATGTTTAAGCTGGAAGCCTGATAAAATGGGGAGGAATGTTCAGTGGGGGTGTCACTGGAGCCATAACTCTGATACCATTGGTCAGCTTTGCCGCCAATCACCTTCATTGTGACTTTTAATTGGCTGAGTCGGTATGGGTGGGATAGTTGTCCCATTTTGTCCAGTATCCACAGGCTTGTCTAAGGATGGACCATTTGGTGTCAATACTGTGTAACAGAAGCGCAGTGTCCTGCTTTGAGGTTATTTACAGGCTTGTTTTTGTCCATCACCATTGGAGAGGAGCTGGAGCTATATATTTATATTTCAGCCCTCAGATCATTAAAAGCAAGAATAAGGATGCAGCTTTGGCAAGTGGAAGATCGTCTAATTACAGTATGAAGTTGGGAGAATGAATAGGGAATAGGGCTGTAGTTATGGTCGGCTGTCATTTGACAGTAACCTCAGACACGCCCCTCAAACCCTGAATATTTTTTTCTATACAATCAATATTTTCAGATGGTCACCTACAAAGGAATAAAGATTGACCAGTTTTTTTTTTTTTACATTTTTGGACTTTCTGGCATCTACTTGCGTGTTTTGAATAGAATGTGAATGCCTGAAATGTTTGTACAGTACAAATCTATGGATGGACATACACAGCTGGGTGGAAGCATGTGGCATACCCATCACCCAGAATAAACCACAAAAAAGATGTGATGTTTTCGTAAAGCTCACACGATGAGACGTGAAAAGTGACATTTGCAGCATCCCGATGTTTCCATTTAAGTGTTGGAGCAACACGCCTTTTCTGTCGCAAACTCTCACAGCTCCTTATCACGTTCGCCTGTCCCCTTCGGGTTTACGGTTCTCTCCTTAAATGTTACATTTTATTAATGACCTCCCCAGCTTTTTTTTATTTTTATTACTCGACATGAGTTCACACTATTAAAGACTGTTGACTTGTGTGAATTGAGGCTGTTAATTATGGCATGTATCATTTGTTTCGGTAAATGCAAAAACAAAACAGAAAAATCTGCCAAACTGTGCATCGCTGTATTTAATGAAATTGATGCATAACTGCGCATGAAGTGGTATTTTGTACAAAGCCCAAGCACATGTTTATACGGCTTCAACACATTGTGGTAAGTCTGATAGAGTATTTTATTTATTAACATGTCAGGTGGGGCGGGTGTATAATATGTATAATGTAAAAAAAAAAAAAATCCTAATTTTTAAATTTGTCAACTAAAATGTAAGCGCTTGTAGCTTCGATGCATACACTGTCGGATGTATATTGAAAAGGCAATAAAAGCAAAGCAGACTATTTTAAGAAGTTGGACACCGCACTTTTTTGTATCGTGGAAAGGGAAGAATGGCGACCCAGACAGCAAACGAACACTGCTTCATGCGCATTTCGGTTCTAGCAATAGGTTCTGAATCTCCTTGCCAACCAGGACAAAGCCGGATCAAATACAGATTACTGATCCACTCTTACGGAAATTCACTATGGTTTCCTATGGTTTTTTGGGGTTTTGGGTATGGGTTTTTTACAGTAACCATGGTTTTACTATGGTACCTATTAGTAATTATGATTACTAAGGTCCTACCCATAGTATCACCATGGTTTACTTATAGCACTTCATGGTAACTGTGGTACTACTGTGGTTTACTTATAGCATAGCATGGTAACTGCAGTGAAACCATGATAAAACCATCGTCATAAACTCATGGTTACCCAAAAAACCGTAGTAAAACCATGGTTCATTTTTGTAAGGGCACAATAGATCTAGCCCTGAATCTACCTGGATCCAACTAAAATCACTGTCATATGTTCCAAATCGCATGACAAAACAACTAGAGCACACGGGAACAAAACCATGAACAAGACTAGAAATATAAACGGGAATTAAAACAAGGAATCACTGTAGCGGTTAATTGACTCCGATGAATGCCTCACATAAAGTGGGGAAACATTATTTTACCTATAAAGAGTTTATTTCTTCCGTTCGCCGTTTTATCGCCGTTTTTTCGAGAATCGCGTTAAAATACCTTAGTAATAAGGAACTTAGTAAAATATCTTCCAACTTTGGATATAGTAAGTGTACTCCTTTCTCTATCAGATGATATTAAAGTTTTTAACAGACATTTAGATGTTGACCAGATAAATTGCTGCAAATATGACAGATCAGACATTGATTTTCTGTGCGTCTTAATGGGAAACAATGCCAAATTCAGAGGACATTATTTTAAAAATCCTACAGTAAAATATCTTCAAACTCTGGACGTAGTAGGTGTAATTCCTTCTCTATCAGATCGTATTAAGGTTTTGCACAGACGTTTTGATATGACAGATCAGACATTGATTTTCAATGCATTTTAATGGGGAAGAATTCCAAATTCAGAGGCCAGTATTTTAAAAATCCTACAGTAAAATATCTTCCAACTTTGGAAATAGTAAGTGTACTCTTTTCGCTATCAGATGATATTAAAGTTTTTAACACACATTTAGATGTTGACCAGATAAATTGCTGCAAATATGACAGATCACACATTGATTTTCCATGCGTTTTAATGGGAAACAATGCCAACTTCAAAGGACATTATTTTAAAAATCCTACAGTAAAATATCTCCAAACTCTGGGCATAGTAAGTTTAATCCATTCTCCATCAGATGGCATTAAGGTTTTGCACAGACGTTTTGATATGACAGATCAGACATTGATTTTCAATGCGTTTTAATGGGAAATTGCCAAATTCAGAGGGCATTATTTTAAAAATTCTACAGTAAAATATCTCCAAACTCTGGGCATAGTACGTGTAATTCCTTCTCTATCAGATGCTATTAAGGTTTTGCACAGACATTTTGATATGACACATCAGACATTGATTTTCTATACGTCTTAATGGGAAACATGCCTAATGCCATTCCAGGATTTTATTTCAACCAACTAGTTGAGCAGTCTGTGACTGTGACTCTTGATGCACAACTGATTGGTTGAAACAAAATCTTGGTCTGGATTTTTACTTTCTGGACCTGAAATTGACACCTCTGCAGATCACACATTTATTTACAATGGGTCTTAATGGGAAACAATGCATATTTCACAGGGCATTATTTTTAAAACTCTATAGTAAAATATCTTCAAACACTTCAAAACAGTAAGTGTGATAATTGCTCTTTTAGAAGGTATTGATGTCTTGAACGGACGTTTTGTTGTTGAGCAGATACATTGCTGTTAATGTGGCAGATCACGCATTATGCCTATTTAAGGAGGAACGGATTTTGCGAATAAGGAAGTGGCGAATAAGGAGCCAACTTCAGCCTCGTGGCCAGGATCCGGTACGGACCCGTGATCTTTATCCGTTCCGGTTCCGTCCCGCTGTGCAAGTGGGACGGACCCGTTTTGCGGTTCTGTTCCGGAGCCTCTGATACCTCCGGGGCGGATCCGGTGCGGAGTGATTTTGCTATCTGGGCGGTCACCCTATGTAACCGAGGCAGGCGTAAAGGGAAGTGGAGACAGATATGAGTGGCATTAATAATAACAGCATTAATTTGATCTCACAGAACTTGTATATTAACCTGATATACAACATAGAATTACAAACTTATTAAGCAGTAAACGGTCGCTGTTATAACACCCAAAACAACACTTCAGAGGTTGGAAACCCATTGCTTTAAGGTCATTAACTTAGTCAAAACAATCTTGCAATAATGCAAAATAGACTTACCAGTGCTATTCACTGCTTGAAAATAAAAGGAAAGCGGAAGAGTGACTTTTTGGCAACACTTGCAGTTAGCCATGTTTTTCTTTTGAATCTCTCGGGAACGGTTTTTGCCTTTCCCGGCTGAATTATGTTAAAAACCTCCGGCTGGTGTGGTACCAAACGTCTAACCTCAATTTTTTGCTCCAATTGCAATCTGCTAAATCAAAATTTTATTTAAAATTTTATCACCCTGCTACTGGTAGCCAACAGCTCGTCTCGGCGTACGTCATATCGGTTATCGTCCCATGTTTGCCTCGTATTAGCACGGGGCATCTCGATCATTATCGAGAGCACATGGAAGAAAACGCTGACTGACAGTCAGTGAGCAGCCGCGACTTTGAGGCAAGATATTTGGAATGCATGACGGCGCTACCAATGTCATGCGTAATAAATGCACAATAACATTAGTTAGCTGTGAAGAAAAAAAAATATCGTTAGACTGAATTACTGATGGTGTCGCTCGATAGCGACACCTGGTGGCGGCAGAGCGCCTGTTGTAACGCGACCGGCCCGCCCGCTGTTCTTCGGGGCGGGACTGCAGCTATGGAGGCCGCTGCGCTCAGGGACTGCGGGGTAGGTGCTGTGCTGCTCACTAGTCACCAGAAGACATCGCGTTTACTCTCCTACTTATGGCAGCGACAATGTGACCGAAGTAGACGGCGCTGCGTGCGCAGGTCCGCCGTGCCGCTGATTCTGACGATTAATGTTACTATTTATCACTTCCCGAACCCGTCAAGTTTAACCGAAAGCATACTTTTTAGAACAGTTGTTATTCCGTTGTACACTTAATCATTTGCGTAAAGTAATAAGAGACGGCGTATTAAATCTCTTACTGCATGCATGAGTACGTATGTGTAGAAGTTTGGGCTTGCAACTGTGGAATCAGAAGCGTCTTACGAAAACGAGTAATAAAAGTAATGGTTTGTTAACGTGCTGGCTATTGCCTTCGTACTTATTAACATCATGTATGTATTATGTTGCAGTTTACGGTTGTGCGTTCTGGCTTGTGGAAGCCCCGGGCGATATTTTGTAACTCTCACCGCGGGTCAAAGTGTATAATAGATATACAGCATATAATGACAGCGATCGCGACATTAACCCCAATGGTGGCGCGTCCTCACAGGCCTGGCAGGCTGAGGGTCTGCCTCTGTCCACCACCAGCAATGAGGCGTGCAAAATGTACGATGCCATACTTACGCAGGTACTGTGCTCTGGCCCACACTTACAGCGCCACAATGGCAGCTTTGTCCTTCTGCGAACCGGTGTTATTGCTCTGATTTGTGCCGTTTTTGCTTGCAGTATGTCACATGGCGCAACGACCAGACTCTTGGTGGGATTGAGGAATGTATCTCCAGGGTCCAGAAAGCTGACCCAAACTTTGGTAGGAGAGAACTTGGTGACTTTCAATTAAAAATAATAGGTTATATTCGTCATTCCTGCTTTCAGATGTTTACACCCTTATGGTTTATGATAAGTATCGTGGAAATCTGGACAGTATGCTAAACTTTTGTGTTTGTGTGGTCACTGTGTGTTTTGATGTGGCTTTGGAGAAGATGTACTTCTAAACTTCGTTGTTGTGGAAACAAGCATGAGAATAAAGCATCTGATTCTGAATGCCCTTGGCTCCATCCCAATCCTGCAGTAATGGGCCATGTGGTTAGCACGGGCTTGGAGCTGATCGGGACTGGGAGCTCTGTCCTGTTGAACGAAAGGCTGGCCAGCGCTGTCAGGAGGACCACGGAGCTAGCCCAGATCCAGGACCTTACTCCCCGAGAGAAGTTGCACGTCAGCGCTGTGGAAATGTTCTCCAAAGGGTGAGGAAGCCCTCATTCCACCAGTGAAACTTGGGCTGATGTCTTTGAATATATTAATCTCCTCCATGTATTTTTCATATATACCCTTTTACATACTGAAGATCTTGGTGCCTCCCCTGGATGGATTATTTAGAGAGAGTATGGAATAGTCTTCCTGATAACGTAGTGCAAGCTAAATCCTTAGGTTCCTTTAAATCAGAGCTAGATAAGAT
>JAODKM010000001.1:3316718-3334562 GCA_026780845.1 Petrocephalus sullivani | reverse complement strand
TCCTTAGGTTCCTTTAAATCAGAGCTAGATAAGATTTTAACAACTCTGAGCTATTAGTTAAGTTCTCCCCAAGGGAGCTTGATGGGCCGAATGGCCTCCTCTCGTTTGTATAGTTCTTATGTAACATCTCGCCCTTCTTATGTAGATCGCTGATCAGCCATATCAGTGAAACCAACCAGTCATAATTTATAATGTCAAATGATCCATTTAAGTGTCATCTTAAAGTTTGTGTAATTCATTTGATTATACTTTTTGTGTGAAGCTTGCATGTACCAGCAAGTCTTTTAGATGAAGCTGTTTTATCCCTCAAATCTCCTTCTTGTTTATTTTATCCTCTGATTGGATGGCCTTTGAAGTCCATGGTTCTCATCCCTGTTGTCAGTGAGAGGTCATGTGATTGGGGCAGTGAGGTACTCAGCATTAGTTACAAAGGGGCAGGTTTTTAAGGGCAAACACTCGTCATGTTAATGGGTGACATTAAACACTTTAAAAAAAAAAAAAAAAAAACTTTGCAACATTACAGCATGTGACTTGTGATTCAAACCAAGGAACTCTTTAGTTTCATACATGTCCTGTATGTGTTTCTGTTCTGGAATGTTCCACTCGCTCCTTGTTAATGGAGGTGGGTAATCTGCCGATCTCAGGTGCCTTCCCAAAGCGTGTGATGTGTGGGAGGAGATCTTGCTGGAGCACCCCACCGACCTGCTGGCACTGAAGTTTGCCCATGACAGCTACTTCTACCTGGGGTACCAGGTGCAGATGCGAGACTCTGTGGCCCGGGTCCTGTCCCACTGGAAGCCCTCCATGCCTCTCTATAGGTTGGGTCCCTACCCTCTGAAGGATCTGGGGTTCCATCAGTCTGCCCTTAGAGTTCTTCTCCAAACCCTTCTGCTCGTGCTCATTGCTCTGGCTTCTTGCTGTATGGGGTTATTACATCACTTTTCTCCTCTGTGCTTCTTGACAGCTATCTTAAAGGATTATATTCCTTTGGGCTTCTGGAGACACGTTTGTACGACCAGGCAGAAAAGGTTGCAAAAGAGGCAAGTAGACCATGGATTGATCTAGTATTTTAACATCAAATCTTTAGCATACAGGAGCTAATGCTTGCTGTAAGCCAGACTCCCTTAGGCAATGACAGCTAGTCTGAGAGCTGTGTATACTCAGATGTGTCTGGTGTGTAGAGTTTGTAATGTGAGTGTATGTTAGGCCCTGACCCTAACATGTGGTGTGCAGGGATTTGATGCTTAGTCTGTATGCTTCTGATTGTCTCCCCCCAGGGCCTGGCTTTAAATCCCGGTGATGCTTGGAGTGTCCACTCGGTGGCGCATGTGCACGAGATGAAAGCTGAGATTGACAAGGGCCTGAAGTTTATGGAAGATACCGAAAGAAACTGGAATGTCAGTTTCCTGTTTTTTTTCTTTTTTTTTAGGACTTGTTAAACAGTCCTTTTATGTGTCTCTTATTGGCTGGCTGATATGGCTTAATTATAGCAATAAACAGCTGGGAATTAATAAAACAGTTCTTGTTAAATAGTGTGGTCAAGTCAAGGGCAGTACAGAACTAGGGAAGACGTAAACAGGTCTGGGTGAAAGCTATAACTGAAATCTGGTGAGGGGCACGTTTTTTTCCATCACAGGCATTCATTATATTTCACATAACAAAATATTTTAGTAGTTTGTTGTGTCTAAAACTCATAGCAGCTGGACTGGTCCTCATTAAAATTGGGTTTTATTGAGAAAAACCTGACTTTTGGACAACATTCTTTCTCTCCAGAGAGAGAAATCATAGCAGAGATGCTTGTAAGCCTGCTGTACCGTTTCCGATCTGGCTGTGATCTTCTATAATTACACATTCGCACAGCTGCTGATTTGAGATTGAGAACATCTGTTATTTAATGCTGCCGCTGGCCTTGGCGCCATGGCTCCTTCTCACCACTAGATGGCAAAAGCGCTGCAGCTGGAATTGCTGCTAGTTCTGTTTTCAAGCAGTGGCGAGTTTCCAAGCCGGGCTTTGGACCCGCGATCAACCGCTATGCTGCACGCTGTTTTGTATGCATACCTGGGTTGTGGAAACACTTATTGTTAACGTTAATTTTCACTAAGAAAAACATCCATGCCCCGGGCAGTTGCACTTATATCTGCAGGCCATAAACATACTGTATGCTTACCTCTGCTTTGCAGGCCTGCGACATACTTGCCTGCCATAATTACTGGCACTGGGCCTTATCCCTCATTGAGAAGGTAGGTGCGAGATCAGCTGCGGCAGCACAGGTCAGGCTGCAGAATGGGGAGGGATGTGTAAATGTGCTTTGTGCCAAAATGACACCTCTTGGGCCCATAATGTGAATAAAATGGCAGTGAGTTGTTGCTTGTTTTGCAAGAAATGCCTACAAATCCCAGGGTGGCCACGATACGGCGCTGTAGTGATGGTCGTCTTTCTGCCACAGTGGCTCGGTGGGCGGGATTGGTTAGCAGTAGTCCGATGTGCTTTTTTTTCACCCCCAGGGGGAGTATGAATCTGCCTTGGATATATACGACAGGCAGGTAAGTGCTACCTAGCTCAGGGGAGTGCTCTTTCAGCAGATAATGGGCCCTTCAAATATGCTTGTGGGGCAGCGGTAAAACCAACTGTGAGATGTTTGCTCGTTTGGGGGGGGCGCTTATTCTGCTGCTCTTCATGTGGTGCGGCCTCCCCTCCCGCAGGTGGCTTCTCGATGCCTGTCCTCTGGGGCGATGTTGGACACGGTGGATGCCTGCTCCTTGCTGTACCGGCTGGGCTTAGAGGGTGAGATGGTCGTGCGCACAGGCCTATGCACTGCTGTCGTGCCGACGTTAGCGGGGGGTCCTTATGGCGGGGTCCTTACGGCGGGGTCCTTACGGCGGGGTCCTTACGGCGGGGCCCTTACGGCGGGGCCCTTATGGCGGGGTCCTTACGGCGGGGCCCTTACGGCGGGTCCTTACGGCGGGTCCGGCGGGGTCCTTACGGCGGGTCCTTACGGCGGGGTCCTTACGGCGGGGCCCTTACGGCGGGCCCTTACGGCGGGGCCCTTACGGCGGGGCGTGTGTGTGTGGGGGCAGGTGTGGACGTGAAGGAGCGCTGGAAGGAGCTGGTGCAGGTTACGGGGTCACACATGGAGGACCACACGCTGATCTTCAACGACCTGCACTTTCTCCTGACGTCCCTCGGCGCTGGAGAGGAGGGAGCCACTCGCCGGCTGCTGGAGTCCCTGCGGGAGCGGGCGGGGTGAGCAGCACCGGACACACTGCACCGGCGTCTCTCCACATGCTGTAGCTGGAAGGGGGCCTAAGAGGTGCGCTGCAATGGTGCTTCTCCAGGAGCCGAGCTGTGCCCTTGCCCACATGGCCCTCCATACTCGCATGACCAATCCCAGTTGGTTGCATCACCACCATCTGATTGGTCGAAATGCAGGGAGATGCCTGTGATCTGCGTCAATATGCAAGGATTATCTGAAGGAAAAAATGGCATATTCTTTGTATTATTTATGTTATTTATGTTATTCCATTATTCTTTTATTATTATTATTATTATTCTTTATCTTTATTTAGTATTAGTAGTATTGTACGTCTTAGTATTGGTGCTTTCTGATCTTGAAAATTTCCAACCACCTACTTTAAAAAAGTACTATAGAACAGCTGAATGCAGTGGGTTCATAATGCAAATGTACTTATGGCAATATTAATTCCGCTAGTTTCTGATGCTAACATGCGACAGTAATCCTCACTGGGAGGTGCTCCGTGAGAACGGGCTTCGGCTTTACGAAAGCTGACCACACCTTTACAGTGCTGACACTTCTGTAGTGGAAATCCAGAGCAAGCTGGAACCACGCTGTGACTAGGCTCTCTCCCCGGTACATTGGGGTACGGCTTGGTCCCTGTGTGCCAGTGGACATGCACCATAAGAGGGAGGCTTCCGCAACCTGTGGCCTGACACACAAAGCGCAACTCGCTGCCTGATACTACGGAAAAAGCATCAAAACGGCACAAACTGGGTTTTTTGTTTCAATGTGTCACTTATGGTTTGAACAAAAGGCATTTTTTGCATGTAGTCTGGCAGTTTGAAGCATAGGCTCACATCCCCAAGGTTGCCAGACCAAACCCCAGGAGTCTCTGCTGTAGAACGGAATAGGCTCCAGAGGAACATTTATCTGCAGAATGATATTAAAGTGTGACTCACTTTGAATAAATAGAAACACTTAGGCTTTCCTGAAGTCACTGAAAGTCTGCGAACAAAGCACCGATTTTTGAGACAGATAAAATATTGTTTCGGAAATAAATTGGTTCAAAAGCTAGTGAAAGTGAAAAGATTTTTATGAACTACACGTTCGCTGACAGCTTTATAAATATCGCTTAACCAACCAATCCGAGAAGGGTGGACTGGATCATCTGGGCTGTGGTGGACTTGCCTGTTCTCCCCTTTTGTCAGAACCCCTGGAGTCAACCACCAACTTCAGCTGGCCCAGGATTTGGGACTGCCCATGTGCCAGGCCCTGATGGAGTACGACCAGGGGAACTACGGGCAGGCTGTGGAATTGCTGCGGCCCATCCGCTACCACTTCTGGCAGATAGGGGGCAGTGACGCGCAGGTAAGCGCTTGGCATTTCTTCCACGTCCCCCGCCTTTGGGGGTGCCGCGCTGCTGGTAGTCTTACAGCTCCCTTCACATTTGCCTCTGCCTATTGTGTTCCACCCTTGAATGTTATTCTCTTATTAATCTTGCACCTGTTACAGGTAAATGTATGCAAGCCATAATCAAATGTAAGGTAGTGCTGTGCTTGGACAAAATATTTTACAGTATAGCTGGTCTCAGCCCATGGATATTCTTTAACGTAACAAAGGCTGCTGCCAGTCTGTTCTGAATTGTTCGGCTGCCTGAAAGGCATTTTATAAAGTTAACAGCGAGCTGGTGCAGCTGTCACGGGACAGCACGCCATCTAGGAGGGGCTCTAATCCATTGGGGCTTCAGTGCATTCAATATCCAGATGCGCCTCTGTTTATTCCATTCATTTTCTGCTTTGTTTTGTAGTTACTGTAGAATTGAGTTGTGGCGTGATGGGAAGGGACATTATGATGAGACGCTCGTGTCGCCGATATGGTGTAACGTCAATATGGTGTAAACGTCAATATGGTGTAACGTCAATATGGTGTAAACGTCAATATGGTGTAACGTCAATATGGTGTAAACGTCAATATGGTGTAACGTCAATATGGTGTAAACGTCAATATGGCAAACTGGGCCCTGCTCCTCTTTTCAGAGGGATCTCTTCAGTCAGCTGCTTATTCATGCTGCCTTGAAGTCGGAGAGCAGCTATCACCGAAGACTGGCCAGGTCAGCACCCTATTCCATTTTTTTTCCCACAGAAAGCGGTTTTCAGTCTGTGCATCCAAGTACAGTTCACTATTGGCGTTTAGGGTATCTCAAGATAGGCTAGCCCAGGATTTGGGACTGCCCATGTGCCAGGTCCTAATGGAGTACGATCAAACGCCTGCTTATACATGTTAGTCAGGCTTTGGTTGGGTTCTGTATTTTAGGAGAGTTTTGCCAAAGCTATAAGTAGAGTGCTACCCCCATATACACAGTTTCAGTTATGCGCGATTTACCGTGGTCCAGAAAAAGCTGTAAAATTACCGAAATAAACGGTTTGTAAGTTTCAAACTGCACACCAAGTGATTTCAGGCTGTAACATGGTGAAATCTGCCAGCCTAGTAACTCCAAGTAAATGACTGCTCTCCCTTTGTCCCATACCCACGCTTTTCCGAAGGACTCTCGGCCAGCCTACCTCTCGCTCTCTCACTCACTGCACTCCTTGTCACATTACCGCAGTGTATATGCTATAAAAATGTATAAAAAGCATGATTTTCATTGCTCCGTCATCCCTTGATACATATTTTTTCATTATTGTATCTTAAGAATTAAGCTAAAACATCACAATCACTTTCATTCGAGAGAGTACAGTACTGTATGATAATGTATAATGTACTTTACAAGTACTGTATGATACTGTATAATGTACTTTACAAGTACTGTATGATAATGTATAATGTACTTTACAAGTACTGTATTTAATGTCGGTCATGTCTTACTGTGCATATCTTATCAGTTATGCTTTTATCATACGTATGTGCATGAAAGTCATGTTATATATGGGCTCTGTGGATGGTCTGCTGTTATCCGCGGTTTTGGCTGTTGCCGGTTGGACTTGGAAGGTGCAGATACGGGGGGGGACTACTGTTGTGTTTAATCTCGTCACCTGTTCTCTTACAACGTCACACTGGTATGTATGGAATACTCATGGAGGCTACGCTCCCTAGGTGCCTGCTGGCCGAACGAGATGCAGCCAGACCCAACTCTCCACTCACAAGTCGCCTGATTCAGAGAGCCAACGCCCTGCATGCCTAAGAGGGGTCAAAGGTCAATGAACTACCACAGGGAAGATCCAGGGCAGCACCAGAGGGGCCTCTGTGTAAAAGCATCTAGTAGGTAGTGCAGCCAGTGAGTGGAGTACTGTACCTATCAGCGAAACTCCAACTAATCCTGTCTCTTTGATTACTGCAGTACTCTGCACTGTTCAGGCCATTAACTACCCATAAAAATTTTAATGCATAAATCAGCTGCGTTTGAATAAATTAGCATGTTTATGTAATGCATAATTGCTTTGAATTCAGATTTCATGATTTAAAAAAATGCATAATTGAAGCTATGGAAAGGAATACTGCGCTTTAATTGCAAGAAGAGCTTTGTATTGCTTTACATCTAATAATGTTCATTATATGGTTATACGGAGCCTAGGTATCATTTAAAATAATGTGTACCATTATAAATTATGTAGCTATTATGTGTGTATGGTAAGCTGGAATGCACACTGCTGACAGTTATTTAAAGAGCACTGCGTTTTCACGCCCTGCTGAGTAACGTTTAGCTGACAGTTTCACGTTTTCGAGTCTTTAGATGGCAGGACGTCCAGTTAATGAGTTACCAGGAGTATAATCCTAAATGATGTCTGTTTCAGTGATGTCCCTTTCATTGATTACCCTAATGTTCGACCCCCCCTTCCTTTGTTAAAATAAATAAAAGTGGGAAAGTGAGTTATTGCCGGGTTGTTTGTTCGTTAAATGTCGGTGGCAGTATGTCAGAGCTCAGCTGAAGGGCTTCAGCACATTACGGGTGTTGTGTGTGTGTTTGTGACACGCTAAATCTCCCTTTTTTGTGACAGTAATGTGCTACATTTAGAAATGACAGCAGGTTTTATTTTTTGACAGAGGCATTCCTTTCATCTTTAATCCCCAGGATGATGAATAAAATTCAGTCTCTTACTGGCTGTATCCCATAATGCATTGCGCCTGTTCAGCATAGCAAACGTAAGTCAGCAAAGTGATTAAAAATGATTCCTCATTGCACTCTCCTTATCACCATACTGCTGCACAATGGGACTGGCTTTTTATATATATATATATATTATATATATATAAAATATAAATTATTAAATCTGCTCTCAGAACATCAGGTTTAAATTTGAGTTTGACAATTGAATGAGTTCAAATTAAATGGAGATTGCATACCACAAAGGTTTGTCCTGGGTCCCAGCATTATCAGAGATTCCCAAAGGCACATTCAGAAAATTGAGTGGTTATCTATGCAAATCCGCCAAAGTGCATCTTTTCATTATGAGATGAAGGCTTATACTTCATAGCAGATCCTGTATGACTTCTGGGTAAGACAGCCTTATGGGTTAGTATACTATCATCATTGTACTTAAACCCAGATGACGAGCAGCAAAACACCAGCAAACACAAAAGCTAGGAGGAGAAAAGTAACTGCATGTAATTATACTAGATATACTACAGGGGGCAGCAGCACCTCAATTCCCTTAATGTATGTTTAGAGACAAGGGAATATGGGGCAAAATGGCAATTTACACTGGGTGAAAAAGTGGATAGTATTGATACAAAGTATTGAACTTCAGTGTGATAGTCACTATGTGGATAGTGTTTGCCAGGCGTACAAGGCATGCATACGTGCAGACTTGGTACACAGGTTTGCTCCAGGTGTGTGCACATCTGCTTTCATCAGAGTATGTGACAGCCATCTGTTTGTGGGTCAGGGGATGGCGATTGTGTGCTGAAGAAATGCCCCAGCCGGAGTGGGACCTGTACATGCTTGTGTTTGTGTTTGGGTGTATCATACATCTAGGCATTACATTTGTCTATGTAAGTGCAGTTTCATGTGAACTTGCCTAAGTAACCGCTTTCCAAGGCTGTAACAGTGGTCCAGTTACTTTATGTGAGGGCTGTTAGCAGAGTGTACTGCATTAGGGTGGGGTCCATCTGTCCATGGGGGGGGCGGTATTTGCCAAAGCCAAGCATCAGGGCCAGTTCCCCTCTGGAGCGGCGGTGTTTGTGTAATTATTCCACATGGCGTTGTTGGAACGTGCCCCAGCTTGTTAGGACGTGTCTGTTGTACTGTGATGCCGGAGCAGAACCGGACGGACACCAGGTAGCGCCGCTAAGGTTGTGGGTAGAGAGGGAGACCCTGAAGGCCCATCAGTGTGGCGATGTCAGACTTAAACTGAGGGCTCATGTTGCTCAGCGCACTACATGAAGACCCTGATATGTCTTCATGGGGTTTTGATGTAATGGCAAGAAATGAATCTGCACTGTGCCGGAACTCTGACGCCTGTGTTTATGGAGCGCTAACAGCAAGTGTTTCAGCGAGCGCCCAGCCAAGATTTCAAGGGCACTGCTATCCAAGGAGATGGAATTGTCTGAGATTAAGCATCATCTTCTGCCACGCCGATCAGCAAGTAGGAGCACAGGAGAGGAAGAGTGGGGGCCTAAAATCACATTACTGCCAAAATCGAACTTCATGTGCAGTTTATGCCACTGCTCATGATGGGACCAGTTTCATGCTTCTGAAATTTAAGGTGGTCCCTGAGCGTGCTCGGCCTGTGAGGCGATCCCCTCTGTCTGATGGCCTGCCAGGTGCTGGCTTCGCTTAACTGCTGAGAAATGCCTGATTCTGGTGTGTGTGAAGCGTACTGTTGAACTGTTAGTTTGTGTGTGTCGGGGGGGGGAGGGGGCAGGCAGTCAGTCAGCGTCAGAGAGACTGTGATTTAATGAGGATCACAATTCACTGGGGCACTGAAGAGGAGATCACCTGGGCAGGCTGAACCATAAATAATCCAGGGTGCAAGTATTTCACATAAATAAAGACGACAGTGGCTGACACTGATGAGTACAGTAAAAGGTATTTCTCTATGCGATGCTATAGACGTTTATTGTAAGCAAGAAAAGCGTAACCTTATTCAGTACATGATTAATGCCAGTGTAATAAACATCTTGGGTGTACATGGAACCAGAGTAACATCCCTCTATTCAAATTTCCTGTAACTCAAAAATTTATGACTGGTGCTTGGATGGCAACTGGCAACTCTCAAGAAGATGCCATCATCATCATGCTAAATTAAAAAGTCATTATTACAATTTTTTTTTTGGAAGGGGGGTACCAGCCGAGGAAATGCCCATTATCTTAAGACCATCTGCTTCTTTATCTAACCCCTGCCCCTGTAGGATAAAAATTCTGTATTTTTAACACACAGCAAGAGCAATTTAGAGAAAAATGCAATGAATGAGTTTGGGCCCAAACTGCTGTCATTAGTGATGTGCACCAAAGTCTCTGAGACTGCTTGGATGGAGGAAGCCTGGACTTGGACTCGTTAGCACCCCCACTACTGCCTTCACAGTACGTCTGAGACCCAGACTTAGGTCTTCGGAGCCAGAGTATTTCAGTAATGGCATCTGTGTGCTGGTCACAGCATTGCATCATGGATGATGCCGGTTTCTTAACTCCCAGCCTTCAGTGATGAGTTTTAAATTCAGTAAGATTACGACTGGGAAAAGTGGGGGGGTTGACAATTTATCTGGATTATCGCTGGACCCAATTGCCTTTTTCAAATGCAGACCTTCGCATAGGTACAGATGTTCAGTGGAGCTGAACGAGGACATGGGAATAATCTGCTTTGAGGGCCTAGCCCTCTCTCTTTACAGGCTCTACACCTGATTACATTTTCCCCTGCTGCTGACCCGTCTTGTTCATCCAAAGAGACTCAAATTGACTTCTGTTGAGTTCCACAGCCACATTAACATTGCTGGTGAGCCATCTTGGTGAAAGGTACTACTAGGGCCTGGGGCAAACCTGTAGCTGCTAGAGGTTTGCCAAGTTGGGCTTCCTGCTGTTCAGCTAAGTTGCGGAACTCAGGGGTTCATTTTGAAGGTCGATAGAAGTCTGGCACAGTGGTCCTTCAGCATTTGCTGCTGCGGTACAATGGCGCCCCCTGTTGGCCATCAAAGTCAGACCATTGCCATAGACTCAGGTCAGTCCAATTCAGGCAATCTTATTACCACCGCAGTCAGGCAGCTGCCTCTTCATGAAGCAGGCGGTTTATGATTCTGGATGTGATTTGAAGTACTCAAATTTCTTAGTAATTTACTACAATTTGATGGACGCTAAAACATCTAGCTATGCCATTGGATAACTTTGTTTATGGCTACTAGTTGCCATATCATCTGCAGTTCAGACTAGGCAATCCATTTGAAGCTAAGCAGGTTTGGGCCTGGTTAGTACTTGGATGGGAGACCTAGGACCTGGCCGAGGAAAGCTGGGTTGCTGCTGGAAGAGGTGAGAAAAAAATGTGAAAAGGTTCATGATAATTGTTGAAACACCCCACAGCAATGAAATGTATCTGCTGCATTTAACCCACGTATAACATATCAGCGGGTATCTCATTCAGCGCCTAGGGAGC
The DNA here is from genome assembly GCA_026780845.1 of Petrocephalus sullivani. NCBI lineage: Eukaryota > Metazoa > Chordata > Actinopteri > Osteoglossiformes > Mormyridae > Petrocephalus > Petrocephalus sullivani. The sequence continues at coordinate 3,323,747 of JAODKM010000001.1, read as the reverse complement.
AGGATCTTGGTCGGGGTACCTCAATATATATACCTTAGCCAAGGCCTAACCCTAATGTCAGCCCTAACATTAACCATAACTGCAAACCTAACCCTAGCTCCATCCCTAAACCTTAAAACAATCCTAATCCTAGCTCTACTTCAATATTAGTTCAAATAAGAGAACTCGTGGCCATAGTTAGAAATTAGTGGAAAAACATTTCAAACAGGAGTTAAGAAAAAAAACTTCTTTACACAGTGTGTAGTTAGAGTCTGGAATAGGCTTCCTGTTAGTGTTGTGCAAGCTAAAACCTTGTGTTCTTTTAAAGCAGAGCTAGATAAACTCTCTGAGCTACTAGTGGAATTCTCTCCAAACAAGCTTGATAGGCTGAATGACCTCCTCTCATTTGTAAATTTATGTTCTAACCCTAACTGGAACCCTAAACCCTAGGCTTAAGAATCGCCACTTATCTGTAAAATTCAGCTCGCGTAGACTTTCTTGTGTAAGTATTACATCTTTCTGACTTCAGTGTACCATAAACGCTAATCACCGACTATTTCCACTGCTTTATGTTCAGGTTTGTTGTGAGCGAGCAGGAGGATTCCAGTTCGGGTCCCTTTGCTATCCTGCACCCCCTATTTCAGGAGCCAGTGCACTTTCATACAACATGACTGCACCAGGGCTTCGCTGGATTCCAGCTGCACAGTTTCTCGTTCCTGTCCCATGGTGCCTTGGAACTGGTACTTATCAGCAGCTCATACAGAATTACAGAGCGGCATCTCCGCCTTGGCTTCTCAGCTTTTGAAGAGTCCAGTCTGTCAGAAGGTTGGTTCTACTCACTTTATTTCTTAATGTATTACATACAAAATAATCTGTACAAAGGCTAGAGAAGGATTTTTTTTTTTTTTGCATAGAAGGAGCAGTGGAGCCTAAGCTGGATGGAATGGCACAAGACTAATCACCAACAAACGAGTTTGGGATGGGACCTTGAACTTGGCAGAGAAGTGGTCTTCGCATATCCAGCGTTTGAGCCAACACGCCAAACACGGGACCAGCACATCTCTCCAGAGAAGTTCCACAGACACCCCCTCCATGTCGGAATAGTCACTATGTAGTTTCTGCACCATTTCTCAGGCATTTTTTTTTTTAAGTCCGTTTGGGTTGACAGGAGTCCTTGGTTCCTGTGCTCAGTCTGGCACAGGTGTGAATCACACAGGCAGTCCTTTAGAAATCCGGTCACAAGCTGCAGGTGTTGCCAATGAAACAGATATATATATATATATATTTACTGTATAAATATGTAAATATTCACCAACAATGGCAATGTAAAGGAGAAAAAAAGTTTCAATCTTCTAAACGATACAGAAAGGCAAATAGAAAAGGTGACAAACTAAAAAAATTACGTTGGTGTACTTCCGAACTTCCTGTGGCAGTGAGAAGTGACTTAAGAAAATACTTGACCTCTTTAAAAGCCATTAGTAAAAATTTTCCACTCAAAGCAGAGTTTAAAATATGTATACAATATAGACAAGACGATCAATATTTACAAAATGTAACAACTCTGAAGTAATGAGTAAAAAGGTAATTTCACGTAATGTATGAGTATAAACATTGTCACAAGTGTCATTTGGAGGCATTATTCCTGACATACCAATTAGTCAGAAGCAAATTGCGGTACACTGGCTGCCACAGTGCTACTGGAATATAGTAATAAGCATGAGGAGAATGGGTCTGGCCTGAACCACAGCATACCATTAACAATCTTGGGGAGTAAGTTTAGCTTCATTGATTAACCAGCACAGGAGGGCATTTCCGGGCTCTTCAACAAGAACCCAGCTGTGTGTCACATCTACAGGTATCTCAAACAAAGATGCAATTACAAAAAAAGCGTCACTTCGTCAGGTCCTTACAGAGTGACGAGCACGCTATCTCGTAATAACCCAAATTGTTTAAATAGGCAAAGAAAAAAAAACACAACACTTCAAAAATGCTCGTCAATAATAACCATCAGTTATTATAAGACGATGGTTGTTGGAGCTACTATCAAATCATTTAAGTGATTTTTCTTCCTTTTTGTAAAAGTTACGTACCGTACAGTCTGCCTTATAACACAGACAAATGAAGTGTTTAAAAAAGGGACTACCATACAAAACGGTTTATTAAAGTGACAGGCGTTTAGATTTCAGTCCTGGTACGGCAGACAGTAGGGAGTCTGTCTAACACCGTCGTCGGTACGATGATAATACATGTGAAACCATCTCTTGGAGCAGCAGGGAAATGTGAAGCACAGCACATGCAGATTAAACGCGCTGGGATTCAGGACGGCGGCTAGCGTTAGGAAGTCAGCACGGAGAAATGGATGGTGCGAGGGAGTCGGCGGCGTGGAGCGTTAGCAAGCTAATGCTTTCCTGTCAAACCCACGAGTCATCAGACCCAGGGCTGGCATGAGACGCCCACCATGCCACAATCACCTGTGGTCTTCTGACTGCCTGGAGAAAATGCCCAGAAGCTCTACCCCCTTTTTATCAAAGCCTAGCACTGCAGGTAAGTGTCACCACCAGCGCCACCCGTCTGAGACTAGATGCAATCGGCTTGCTAAGAGGCGCCCTGTAGACGGCGTCTTAGTCGGCCACCCATGCCGCCTAAAAGTATAGATAAATATGATAACGATAAAAACCGCATTCATCCTGTTACAGAAGCTCTGCAGAGGAGAGCTAGCTGGGTCATGAGGAGGGGGACATACCATCATTGTCAAGCCCCCCCCCCACCAGGACAGGCCCCTACAGCGACCCTACAGCTCTCAAGCAAACGCAAAGCCCAATCTGTCACATTGGCCTCGGCTCTGTCTCTAAAATAAAATTAAGACCTAAGCCACCTATGGCCCCCATTTCCTTTATTAACTGGGTGCAGGAAACCCCTCCGCACACCCCCATCCTTATGGGGTCCTTCTCTCCATTTATTTTGTTGCGCACGAAAGTCGAGGTGTTTCCAGCCACACACCGAATGCCTTGTCTGATTAGGCGTGAACCCGGTAAGTGTCAATCGAGAAGGCTTCCACACGGCACACACAATTCCTCCTGAAATGATGGACTTCCCTCTTCTCCCAGAATGCTCCTTATAAAGACACTCCCACAAACACAAGCATGTACAGGTCCCACTCCGGCTGGGGCATTTCTTCAGCACACAATCGCCATCCCCTGACCCACAAACAGATGGCTGTCACATACTCTGATGAAAGCAGATATGCACACACCTGGAGCAAACCTGTCTACCAAGTCTGCACGTATACATGCCCTGAACGGCTGGCAAACACTATCCACATAGTGACTATCACACTGAAGTTCAACACTTTGTATCAACAGCATCCACTTTTTCCCCCAGTGTAAGCTTCTGAGGTTCAGATGTGCCTTGGCTATCATGCAGCCTCCAAACAGACTGCATTGGCATTTGGTGTGAGTAATTATTTATAAATTCCCTATTCCGTCTTGCTGGAATGTCTGATGTACTGTAGCACATTGCAGCACATAATAAGAAAAGATGCAGGCCTGAAATTTAAAAAAAAAGAAGCAGAGGGAGCAGAAAAGCTGAGCGGGCAGAAGGAGGCGGGCGCACTTTTGCACAAAGCAATCAATCGTGCAGGTGACACTGGGGGGCTGAGCGGTGGGGGCTGCTCGGTCCTGCTCCGAGGCGGCTCCCTGCCTGCTTCTCAGCAGGAATGCCGCGTTGGTCGTTGAATCTTGGTGATGCGGTGAGAGCTGTACATGTGCCCCCCTGCGCTCGTGGCCATAAATCACTGGATTATAAGGAAGAGGAGCTTGGGGTCTACAGATTATTCCAGTTAAAGGGCCTTAGGCTGGCAGCTTTTGTATTGTAGGAGACAAACGCGGTGTGGGATTTGCTCAAAGGACATGCTCTCTGCATTCAGAGTCTTACAGGGCATTTGCTTTTAGCTTGGTGGTAGAAACACGGTTGTGGGCATTTTGAGCTAAGTGGAGGAGATGTGGAGGAAGAGCTAAAAGCCACATTTAAGATTGGATTGGATTAGATTAGATAGAACTTTATTAATCCCTCGGGAAGGTTCCTCCGGGAAATTCAGTGGAAGATGGTGTCATCTATAATCAGCGCTGAGATCCATTCACTAGGGTGGCTTCATGGTACCTTCTGGGGGCCTGGGGACCAGTTATCAAATCAATGTGCTCGTCATTGTCACTATCCTGGCAGGGAGTGGCTGGTGGGGCCCAAACAGAGGGTCGCACGGCTCGTGTCTCTCACCAAAAGTCCATTCCCTTCAAACTTCTCTTTGGCAAATTAAAAGGTGGAGGGATTGGTGCGGATGGGGCCTTTGAAAGCTTCTGTGAACAAAGGGCATTTAGGGAGGAGGGTGGGAGAGGGGCAATGGGGTGCCCCCCCCAGTCTGTCTGATGTGGCAGAGGCTCACGGCCCGCCCCGGCCGCGCACCGCTAGGCGTCGTACTTCTTCCCGGTCTGGTGGATCTGGTGGAACAGCGTCATGGAGAACGCCATGCCAAGGAGCTGCAGGAGAAACCAGAACATGTGTGAGGGACGTGTCTCCTCTGGAAGGAAGTGTTGGCGGTGAGGGACCTTGGGGGGCTGCTGTTACCGGCAGCAGAACTACAATTAAAAGTCCCACTGTATGGATGAATAGCACAATAATTCACTCAAGATAAAAGGCTCAGCTAAGCAAATAAACAATGTCGAGAATATGTTCCAGGAAATGGAGAGCAGCATCTCCTGGGGGGAAAAAACACCTCTGCGTATAACCAATTTTATACCAGTAAATCGATCTTCTGTTTGAGATTTTTTTTTTATATCTTTTGATGGAACGGGACTTTATGAGTGAGAGCTTTATATCAGCGGGGTAAATGGAGATGGCCTAAAAAACTGTGAGTGCTTTGAAGTTTCCATTAAGCGACACCCGGGGTAGGTGGAACAGTCTCACATCCAGCGGAGTCAGGCAGCTCCTCCCTGAGGCATTATCTCTGACAGGCTGTGGCCTCACATCTTCACTGTGCTGCAGAGAAAGAAACCTCACATCCAGATTTCTCAGGAAGCGCTGACTGTCCCGCCCCCTTTGGTTGTGGGGGAGATTTTTTTTTTGTGCATATCCCCAAGCCTTTCAGAAGGCCTCCTATCAGAGGTTACTATTTCTTCCCTTAACCCCACCATGAAGTGCCATGCCCTCCTTACTGTCACTCATCCAATCACATTGAGGATTAGTTTGGAATGGGCGGGGCTTATGGAGAGACCCATCCCCAATACTGAAGCTATGTTCACTCACTCACTATTTCGTGTCTGCTACATAGAACACACACTAGAGGATAAGGGAAGATAGCAATTGATACACTTCGGACGCTACGTGGAGGTTATGTTCGTAACTGTTATCTCTGTCACTTTAAACCAACCCCAGAACATGGACACCAGCGCTGCTATTTTTGGAGAAGCACACATTGTAACAGACATATGTTAGAGCAGCGGTAGCCCTGCCACTGTAGTCATAGCTCACATGCAAGTTATCCATAAGCGAGCTACTAAATGTTTAACAGTTAAATTGCAGACTGAGCATAGTTTCTCAGATTTGGTTCTGACATGCATGTAATGGGCCACAATGTCTAATGAGCCAAGTTGACTGGTGGAGGGTATATCTTCTGGTGTTTGGTGGACCCCATGCTGATTTGCTAATACACTGCATGCTGTGGCTGAAATTTACAGCTGAGAATTCGAACGGCATGACAAAATGGCCAACTCCCTGTATAGTGGGTGAGTGGACATGTCCAAAACAGCCCGTGATCCTTCAACTACTGGAATTGTGGTCTGCTTCACAGCCCCTGGGGGTCCGTTACTCTCATCACCTCGAGGTTAGCATTATGTGCTGCAAATGGGAAGAGAGTTTAATGGGCTCATGGACCGGATCGACGGGCCAGCATCGGAAAACCTCGATGGAGCTCCGCCCACTGGAGGCTCCGAAGGCAGCCGGTGATGAGCAGAGGTGTAGGACTTGGATATGAAGGGGCCAGGTCGCAAATCCTGCCATCCTGCCCCATCTGCCCTCACTGCCCGACCCAAGCAGATGACCACGACAAAGGTGGGTGTGCTGCCCCGAGCCCTGGCCCCGAGGTGCCCGTCTCACCTGCACCACCAGGATGCACATGGCGATGGTGCCCAGGAGGTGCCTGTTGTCGTCCAGCCAGCCCTTCACCAGTTCGTAACAGCCCTGCGGGAAGAACACGGACCTCGGGTCAAGCGGAACTCTCCCCAGCCAACACTACCCTCAGATTCCACCTCGCAGGATTTATCCATTCATTTCCTCTTGTGCTATGTCAGAGAACAAGACTCCCAGGCTGTTCATTAAACACTCTGATGAAATAATTAAAACGGTTCCCTGGGTGACATTGTGTGCGCACGTCGGGCATTTCTGTCACAATACTGTCACAAGCCGACATTCCCAGGTTTCTCAAATGTTACGAAACGCGCTTCTGCTTTATAGCATTAAATGAAAGGTTTTTCATTGCCTGGTGGCAGTAAAGCCCATTTTTAATTTATTATTTTCAGTGTTCAGTGTAATTAGTATATTCTGAGAGCTGTTTGAACTGAAAATGAAATAACCTGTCCTGCAAATGACATATAAGAAATGAGGTGATAGAAGGGCCAGCCCCCCCCCGACTAACAAGCATCACCACACCTCGCATGCAGACCATATAAGGAAAGGGCTGCATGGGGCAGGTCAAAAACCATGGCGTTAACAACATCACGCACCTGAGTCCAGAACTGGTTAGTGGCGTTACGGCCACACTCCTGGTAGTGCTCCTGGCAGCAGCGGTCCGGCACCACCTTCTCCTGCAAGGCGTCATGCCAGTCGGCATACCCCATCACACCACAGCACTTCCACTGAAGGACAGGGGCAGAGGTACCATAAGCACTGTCACCATCAAACACCAGGAGGACACAGAGGACCATCAGCACAGACAGCAGCAAACATCAGGAGGACACAGAGGACCATCAGCACAGACAGCAGCAAACATCAGGAGGACAC
>JAODKM010000001.1:3276880-3293146 GCA_026780845.1 Petrocephalus sullivani | reverse complement strand
CTCATGAGGGAATCATCTGCGTATCTGACTCACTCAGCGCAAAAAGTAGTGGCTTAACCTCCAAAGCACCGGAACCGGCACGCCGACGTCTGGTACGCACCACATCACCCGATGCGCTATTCTGCAGGACGTCTGCCGCGACCATAGCAGGGAGACGCATGAGAAATTAGCCTGCGTGGTCCTGCCTACCGCCGCCGGAAGACATGAGTCAACCTGTTACATCAAAGTCGGAATTAGCTGAAGCCTCCGGGCGCTCAGACGCTGCTTTTTAAAAGGTCAAATCGCATTTAAATAACGGGTGCGAGATATTGCAAAAATAAAAAGAGCGACAAAGTCCTCTATTCAAATTTCACACAAAAGGTTAACAAGGGCCCAAGATGGAGCCATCATCACAGGGTGGGCAGCGGGGCCAAAAGCCTCATGGCCAACCTCAGATGCCAGGTGCATTCTCGGAAGTGGCCACTGGGGCACTCTGAACTATAGCAGTTCATTAAGGAGGTTAGAAGGACCCCAGGCTCTGACCTAACAGCAGGTGGCCTCATTCAGAAGCGGAGCTGGTCCCCGGCCTGGCCTCGGGGGGGGTCAGCTTCTAGGCTTCCATCCAAATTCACTCGCCCTCCGCCGTCACCCTGCGTTTATTAGGCTCGACCCTCCGCGTCAGAGCCAGTGAGATTCTCCTACAGAGGGTAATAGTTATAACGCTAGTTTGTTTGTGTAAAAGGTTTGCTGGAGCTTGCACTGCACATTGATTTAACATTCATTGTCAGTGTTCTGTAACAAACACATTTAACACTACACAAGACTAAATATGAAAAGTAAAACATAATCCCTGCACAGTCAGAGTAAAAACTTATGAGGTAAGGAAGCCATGATCCTCTATATGACAAGGCATATCTGATCATTCCGGGCTGCCCACTATTCCATGCGAGTAATGGATGGGACACCATCAACTGCCCATACCTGATTTAATGGCCTCTCTTTCAGGCCTGTTAAATCACAGACAGAAGCAAAGGATGCAATAAAAATCAAAGCTCAGTAAAATATGCGATAAACTCCTGAGCATGCAGTTAACAGATCAAGAGATCACCGTCCAACAAAATGCCCCCATAAAGCTGTCCGATACTTGCTAATTAAATCCAGGTTGCATTTTTGAAATGCATATTAGGCCACGCATGAGCTACAGAGCCTCGAACCACGAGGTCAGACTCGTGCATTATTATCCGCATCTGGTTTGTGGGCTAGTGTTCGAGGGGCTCCTCAAATAAAACCGCACGCCTCTCTGCGTTCTGGCTGTCCTTGCTGACAATGCCCGCAGGGGTGTGTGTTTTTGGGGGCTCTTTGTGAGAGCGCTATCCATCACTTGCCAGGAATAAGAAAGAGGCAGGCAGACAAAGCAATCAAGCAGTAAAAACAAACACAAAGTGTCTTGGGGGCAGGTGGGGCGTAGTGCAGGCCTACCTGCGATCCCTGGAGGAGTCACTGGTCAGCCAGAGTGACCCGATGGAGAGGGACGCCAACCTTCTTATTGTCTGACATGGTCTCCAGGCTCAAGACAGGAAATGAGCCTCAGTGGGTAGGTGGGAATGAGTGCACCATGTGACAGCTTTCCCCCAATCACCAGGCTTCTTCTTAATGGCTTCGGACAGCAAGTTACATAACACGTCACCAACAGACTGTCAAATGCTCATCTGTCCCATCCGCATGTCAGGCAAATGAATGAAAAGCTAACAGCCAATCCTGGGCTGGGCAGATCAACCCAGTCTGGGCCAGTTAAGCGCCAAGAGCGACCTGCAGGATGGTGGGTAAGAGCTTTACCCGGCCTGACCCTTCAAACTTCCTGTTAACGTCTGAAATCTCCCCCTAGCTTGGACAGCTGCTGCAGCTTTGCATGTCGGGATATGGAAGGGGCACCAGCTTTGAGGCAGATGTTAAGGCTGCTTAAGCCTGATGATACCAGCAAGCTACCACCCCTTTACGAGCGTCACATGGAGATTTTTTTAAAGAGAGCTGGGAGTCATACAGAACAGGAGCGGCATTTGGTGACTAATTCAGGGCCCCAGCCCGCCCGCCAAGATGACATTGCTGACAATTATTCATCCCCCTAATTAAATAAGTCTGCTACCAAATGTCACATGTAAGATGGCCAAATAGTCCCCCATTGAAGCATGGTAATTGCTGACTGAAAAAAACAAGGATAATGTAAGAAAATGCACCTTTATTGGGATGGGAAGCGAGGCCTGTGATCAAAGGCAGGAGAGCTCTCTCACATTCTCCCTTTCAACCATCTTCAGCCCCCCTTATTCCCCCCTATTATATCCCCTCTCTCCCAAGCACCAAGCCAGGCCCAGTACAGATGCCCCCCCCCCCCCCCCATTTGGGCTGAGCAGGGGCCAGTTCTCGAGTTTCGGCAGAGCCAGAAAAAGCACGACCGTAGAGCTGGCGGCTGTCAGTCACCGCCTGGTTTGACCAATCGGGAACCAATAAGATAACGAGCAGGAAGCAATTAAAAAAAGCCTTTTAAAGGCATATCGATTCATCACTCAATATCTCAAATAAGTAAGTGACGACGTACCATAAAATAAAAGTGCTGCAGTCGATCTGCATTTCCAGAACGAACACTGCTCCCCTCTTACTATGCAAATGGCACTTGTTTGCCCGCCTCTGTCATATCGCTTGGGCATTTCACACTAGAGCCTCACAGGAGTCTCGCACGCCCGACGGCTCTCGCTGATCCCGGCAGAGTTGGTGCCGTTGCCACGGCCCCCCGGCCCACCTACCTCTGACACAAATGCCCATGCCCAGCTCAGCCACCTCGAGGGTCCCATCTCGTACAGATAATTGGGCCGCTCGACGACACTCAAACGACAGAGATTAAGACAGCGCTGCTCTTGCCCAGCACGGAGTCCCCCCGCACACGTCAGTGGGCACCAGTCTCAGCAACACACCTTGGGCGGCTAACTGATTGGACGAAAGCGGCTTTGACCGACATCAAACTTCAGGAGCGCTGAGGGCCGATTTGCCGATGGAGCCTTCGGCAGATAATCATGATGTAACATATAGAGGGAAGTTGGACTTTTCGCTGTAGACTCCTGGTAATAAAAGCCTCTGGGCTCCATACATCCTCATCAAGCGAGGATCCCGCATTGTTGCAACTGCTGAATTGTGTGTTTGCTCCCGCTGTGGCTGCACAGACTAAAGGATGGCTTAGACTTAACGAGGAGGGCCTGCCAAGCAGACTGTAAACATGACACCTAATGACATTTAAAAGCAGGTGCCTGCAAATTACACTAGGTGAATGGTCACCTTTTACCAACGCAGCTCAGAAGGAACCAACACAACTACACTACAATATTTTAAAAGCGCATTGGTCTATTGAGGGATTTACTAGAGCTGACTTGCAAAAGTGCTAAGACATTACTTCCAAGCCAGAAAAGGTGTCTTCCTTTTCCCAGCTTTCATATAGCCTCTGCCATCCGCTATTAGGTAGAAAGAGCATTCCTCAGAAGTAGGCTGTCCCCAACTGTGAGCAGGAGCTATGAATTTTTCAGAACTACAAACCCAGCCCGAGGGCTTTAAGCATCGATACAAATAAAAATATCACTGTGAATGTGAATGCGCGTCTGCTTTAAGACGACCTCGCAGAACACGTGGGCTGGGATAGCTTGCTAACACCTGTAAACATGATTCTTGGAGACTTCCAACAGAAATATTTAATAATGATAAGCACCAAAACTGTCATTAAGCATCGTCATTCAGCGTTGTCTACAAGCTTATCAACACAATCGTGAGGTCAGGTGAAGAACAGCAGCCCATGAAGTGTACATTCCTCAACCGATGTAATATTCCGGAAGATTCGCTATAGGAAAACAGAAAGGTCACACTGTGTACTGGGAGTCATCTCAGTGATTCTCAGCAGCATTAATGCTGTACTGACTCCACTGATGAATCCGTGAACATTTCTGACCGGGAAAACACTAAAATGCAGGTCAAAATTACCGGTGCTGATCGCATCCAGGTAGGTCTGTACGTTACACATTTCAGGGATCAGCCAGTCAAAAGTCAACTATGGGGATTCTGGAGACGCTGACCCCCGAGCAAAGTGAAACTTGAACAGTCACCATGATTAACAAAACTTTCAGTTGCAGATCTAAGCAAGCCTCTTGAATAAAAGCTAAATTTCAGAGCATTTAGGGACACCTTACAAGCATGACAGCCTGAAGATGAAGTACCAAGGAAGACTGTTAGGGCGTGCTAGACATCACCTGGAAACCACCCCAGTGCCACAGCCAGACTCGTCTACTGACTAGGGATGGATGGAAGCAGCCATCACCTGCAAGCGGACTGCCGGAGGAGGCTTGGGTTCCGGCTGAAGAGATGGGGGCGAGGGAAGCGCAGTCCCCGAGGGGCATCCAGAACACGTGTGGAATCCACTCTACACCATGAAAGCAATGGAAATCTAGACCATCAGAAATTTGTCTCACAAAGCCCGACGCCTACGCCGTTTGAAACTCAGACACAAGACAGATTTCCACAGAGCCCAGCGCCACAGCGCCAGTCTTTCAAAGGGCTAAGCGCATGAAGGAAAGCTGGGATTTTTATCTGCGGTGCGGAGCTTTAGGGTCTGCTATTCACAGGCCTGCAAAGCCATTGGGGAAGGCTAATCCGCGACTGGGACCTGTTCCGAGGACAAAGGACGCCTTGTGCAGTTTGTTGATCTTGATCGCTCACATTTACTCCCACTAACTGCGCTTGGCAGGGATCTTCAGCAAGGCACAGCAGTCAGGGAGATGAAGAGAGTTTGCCAGGAAGCATAGTGGTTTGGGGATGCCCCTCGAACACGTGCTTTTGACTCTCCTCACTCCAAGTGACACGGCCTCAACACACGGCCCCCAATCCTCTGCCTATACTCCCGCTCAGCTGACTAAAGGTGTTTTTGGAGCATTGCATCATAAACTGGACCGGGACAAAAGTCCACCCAAGCCAAGCAGAATAGGGTGCCCAGCTGGACCTATTCCAACATGGAGTACACAGGTAGTGTACAGTCCCTAGTGTACGCAGATTACACACTCACTTATCGTGTTACACTTTCATACTTGTGGATTTATCTCCAGGCAAATATCTAGCTGACTGCACATCTCACCCAAATAGGACAAGAAGCTCCTGAGCTATGAAGTACAGACAAAACTCTATACATGACACTTCTCTAATGTGTCCTAACTCGGTGATTTCAAGAAAAGCCTCACGCCATTCAAATTCTCAGCTGAAAACCTGAAAGAAAAAGGAAAAAATAAACAAAAAACAATCTGGGTAATTTCCAGACGGATTATTCCAGGCCCTCCAACACTTCTGGCATCAGGCAATTCTGATAGGCATCATTAAAGCTATGGTGATAACCCATGGCTTATCTTTGTGCTTAATTACAGTAAATGCTCTTTATAAAATGTGCTACTCTGACAACTGACTGCTAGCTTTTGGGCTGTGCCTTCACCAAACCAGCACACTGACAACTAATTTGCCTGAAGGTTTAAATGCAGCAAATTTGAAATGAACCTAAATTAAACCGTGCAAGTGTGCCAATCCCCCTGGTTCGCTCATTCCTTGTTGCATGTTTTGTTTTGCAAGGAGCCATGACTGCTGACGGTACTTTCTTGGAGGGTGAGCAAAATCCAGAAGACACCATGTGTCAGCGCGAGGTTGTAAAGCGAAACACGCGAGGGGACGAGTCACTTCCTCGGAGACGGTCAGTGCACGGCGTCATCGGGCCTCTGGGCCAATTCCACGCTTGGCTGGCCAAGACCGTCACTGGGGACAGGACCACGTCTAATCCGTGGGGCAGCTCTGCAAAGAAAGGGGAGGCAAGGAAAGTGTGGGCTGCCTACAACCCACCCAAGGGGTGCCAGGAACACGGACATCAGCCAATCAGGATGAGATGACGAGAGCTTCTCCCTAATACTGCAGACCTGCACAAAACCGGCCCGTCTCCTAGAAGCGAGATCCATCGATTAACGGCAAAAGGTCCCATCCATTTCAATGTTTCGAAGCTTTCAGCTGTAGGCCATCGCACACGAGGGGAAGAGTGCGGTAATGAAGATGTGTGCCTCATATATGACCACCCACATAAGACACCTTCACTCTGGCTAGCTTCCAGCAGCCTCACCACGGAAACAGCCATTCTGCATTCCAGAGTCGCTTAATAAGCTCAATAAAACAAGAAGAGAAAATCACTTCAGTCAATCAGCGAGCCACAGCTCACAGCCAGGGATCGCCCGACACCTCGCTCAGTAGGAAATAGAGCCCTAGCTATTCCGATAGAAGGAGTATAAACATGAGACTCCTGAAGACTACACTTAAAATGCAACAGAAACCTGCACTCTGTTCAAAACATGTAATCCAGTCCTCTCGGACAACCCCGACTCTTACGGCTGACTATTCTTTCTAATCGAGACAAGGTAATTAAATCGATGAGTGAACACGTGGGGATGGTCTTAATTAAAGCAAAGGAAGGTCACAGCAGCGCTGTGCATCTGAAGATGCTCAGGCCGGTGATGAATGATCATGTATTCAGGACAGGGGCTAGGCCACCATGTAACTGAAACGGTGCTGTCCTAGCCCCTGGAACCCAAAATCGCCCGCCCCAATCTTACACCAGCTCTGCACGCATGGTACCAGTCCAGCCCACAGGACAGAACTCCCTCATCACTGGCTTACGGAAAATTTTAATAGACTTCAAATTTAAAAAAGTATGCTAATTTAATTAAACTGATAATGCGTTATCATCAACAATAATAAGACTACTGAATCATGTCCTGCATAAACAGTTTTTGTTCTTTTTAATATCTAGCCAGCTCATGGGTGCTGGGCACAGAAACTATTGCGACATTCATTAAACATAAAAGTAAAAAAGAAAAATCAAAAGCTGAGGAGCATTTGATGCACACGCGCAGTAACGAAGCAGCGGACGCTCCCACCAGAAGGACGACCACGTCGTCGGCTTGTTGTCATGCAGGCGGCAATCTCTGCCCCTCAAACCGCACAGAGGACGACCCGTCTTCGGAGAAATCTCAGCGGTAACTTCAGAAGTAATTCTGAAATACTGACTACTGCAGGCTGGACACATTTCGCTTAATCCAGTTATGGCTAGAGGTAAAATCTGATAAGACAGGCCAGAAACAGAAAGTTTTAGACTCTCTTAGATTTTCTGATATGCCACAGCTCGTTTTCTCATTACAAAACACCCAGTTGGGCACATACCACTGACAGGTGGAAACGGAAAAGGTCTGGTGAGAGTGCTGGGGAATCACCAGTAAGTCCCATGACTGCTACAAGCGTGGGCCATCAGAGGGCCGCAATTCACCAGGATGGGAACCAGACGCAGCAAATGGCTCACTGCAGCTTATTTAGAAATCTGAACGTCTCGCCTGTTAGAGAAGAGCAAACACTGAACACCCCCCTACTCGATCAATTTTTAACGAAGTGGGAGGCCTCGCCGAACAACGGAATACAAAAATAAATAAATAACAGAAATACCCAGATGCGGGTGGGGTTGGAGGGGTGGGGGGGCACAGGCAGTCCGGCGGTTCCCAGACTGGCGAGCGGCTCCAGGCTTGCATTGATCACACACCGATTTGCAACTGAGCGACTGTAAAAACGCTGAGCGCTGCAGACCAGCGGGCCGATCTAACACACTGCATTAATTCAGCGGTTAGAAGCAGATTAGCATCGATTCCACTGTCAGCAGGGCGGATCTGGGGACGGGTTTATAACCTAGCCTATAAAAAGGACAGAAGCCAACATTAACAAAAAAAGTTATCTAAAATTCTACAGTCCTAACACCACGAAATTCCTTCTTGCAGGTTTCCTGTGAGATATTTCCTTTTTTGCGAGCCTGCTGATTTTTTTGTGATATTCCTTGAAGGTCTTAAGCGGCATTGATTTTCCCAGAGTGCAGACGGAGGTAAATAAACACACATAAGCCTTTTATTCATGTCATTGTTTTTAACGCGCTGCCTTCTATTACGGAGCGTTATAGACCCGAAGGGATCGTTTCTCAGCCCGAGGAACCAATTAGTGCCTCATCAAACATAGGCTCCTTTTACATTTTGAACGTAACACACGTTAAACGGTGGCCAGTATGGTGCTAGACGGAGTTGAATGACCCCCAAAAGGTTACAGTCACAGGAATCTGACAGCTCGGTACTCGACTGACCTCCAGGTACCATAAAACGAACGTATCCGGAAAACACGGGCCGCAGATGGCGGAGCGCTTGACCTCAGTGGCACACACATCAGTACTTCTGCCGGAACAAACACTTCAGTTTCTGCGTGAAAGGCACCGTTAAATTCCGTGGCACCAAAAATACCCTGGGGGAGGCCGTGGCCACTGCCTGCGGTGACAAGACCATCACTCGCTCAGCGGGGGCTCTGCTGCTCAGGCAGTCCCCGTGCTCTCCAGTTGTTCACTCAGTGACAGTCCTGTTCCCAGGACGGACTCCGCGTGATTCTCTCCAGCGCGCCATGTGTGGCCGTGCAGTTATGGAGGGAGCGTGACGAGGGACTGAGCAAAACGTAACAAGGGTAAGAAATGACAAAGGTGTCCCGTTTTCGACCAAAGACGTTCAAAATTACCAACATCCTTAAAAAACACAATCAAGATGTGTAACTCAAATCGACGTACGGTTCTTTTCATGCAAATCTCCCTGTGATATACATGCCCGCTGCTGTATGCACTGCACGAAGGGCGGAGCAGATTAATCTAGTGTCAGCTCTTACTAATTGTCATTAAAATGTACAGCAGAACTGCAGTAAATACAGGAGTGCTGCTTGTCCTGGGAACGCTACCCAGAAGTCGCCCCCCCGGCGCTGGGGACACGTTCGTAATCATTATGGCTGGCATTGTATTATCCTTGCAGAATTGCCTTAAGATTAATTTACTGCACAGAACAAAAGCGCGCTTTGCCGTGGAGCTGGAGCCATCAGAGCAAGGCATTATTCTGGTCAGGTGGCCGATCCGAGCGTCGGGATCAGAAGCAGCAGGACGGGCTGAAATGCCAGCCCCCCCGCACGGGGAATTTGGCGTCCCACACCAACAGGAAATGATTATCCGCTCCTTTTGTCTGATCTGATCGGCCTTGATAGAGATTGGGACTCAGTCACATAGTCGGGGGCCAGGACACGTGGAAGGGCCATGACAGACCATGCTTAAAAAACTACCGGGAATTCACCCCCCCTCCCCACGAGCCCCCCAGACCCCCAGGCTCAGTCTCCACTAATCCCCATAAGAAAGAAAAGCCAGATGGTTGGGAACAACTGCCGCAGAGCGCACGGAGATGCCTGGAGTTCCTACCATGGTTTTGTCCATGTTTCGGGTTACCGATGGGAGGCCCACAGAGTGTCGGACCGCCAGGGCCCTGCAGGCGGGAGGCCGGCCCGGCCAGAGGTTGGGTTACTGCTTTGCACCTTGGTGCCAGGGACGGACAGCGACTTTCCGACTCGTGGAGTATCCGCTGTCAGAACCCCAGCACCCTAAGCGGCTTCTGAGCACCATCTTCTGCCATTCTTAGCCAGCACAGGTATGAAAAGCCCTTCACTTCTAATCTCTTACTGTCCCCAAGATTACTCCGCCATCTCTGGCCCCGACTGGAGGAGCATGCATACGCCCGGAGCATGCTTTGCTTTACCATGGCTTTACCTTCTATCTGTACAGGGGCTGCTTTAAGCTCAAGTCTCTGATATTAATTCTTACAGACTGGGGAAGGGGCTCAGGGGATTCAGCACATCTGTTTCTTAATTCCTAAATGCATCATCACCAGATGAGAGCAGGACAACAGTGGTGTGGTTGCAAAGCAGAAAGGGGGTTTAAAGCTTATGTTATTCTGGCTTCTGCAATAACAGCTCTACACAGAGACTCTAGGCTGAACTGAGGTCCAAATTGAGTTGTTCAGTGCTCACAGGACAGTGGATCTCTAAAGACAAAACCACCGCACCCTCATTGGTTCTCTGGGGAGAAGGAGGAACTGAGGCACTCTGGGTAAAGTGATGCAAGGCACACTTCACTCTAGGCTAACAAATCAAGTTGTGCAACATGATAAAATGTGACATTCGACATTTAATTTTTCAATGCTTCAGGGACAGATCAAAGGGAATTGTGTTTGGCTGGTGTAAAAGTCTATGTTTTCAAACCATAAACCACTCCACTTTACGCCCTCAAAACGAATTCCTTATGTGCAGTATACTAACTTTGCCTGTTTTAAACGACTCTCCTGTTCATTCCTGAACTGCACACACTGTCCGATCCAATAAACCCATTTAAGGGAATAAAACACTGCAGAGCATGGAAAGAATATAAGTAAACCAGTGTAGGTGCATGTAAAACATGTCATGACAAACCTGTCGAGGAACACACCACAGTTGCACAATCTGCTCAGCTGTAATTACTCCATCCACCGATCCTGTTCTCAAACACGGCATCGTTTCCCACACTTGGGACTTCCGACTCGCAATACAATTAGCATACATGTCTTGTGCATCAGCAATTAACTGAGAGCCAAAGCAACTAAAAATAAAAAAACAAGACACGGGAAGATTATCAGAGATGGTGTCTACTTACCCAGAAGACCAGGTTGAAGAGGAACATCATGTATTTTAAGCAGCAGAGGCAGCCTCGAGCCATGTTCAACTTCTTGAATTCTAGAAGGAAGACAAAGGAGAGGTCCAGGTAAAACACCACGTATTTGCTGCCCTTGGCGGTGCTCTGCTTCTCCTCGGCCTTGTCTCCGGGGCCAGCAGTGCCTGCAGCGACCGTGGCGCTGGAAGTGTCCCGTCGGCTGGTGGAGCCGTAGAAGGCACCGGCAGTGAACCCGCGGCCCCCGAATGGCCGGCCTGAGGAGGACGCCCTGGCGAAATCAGAGTCCCGGCTGTCCACGGAGGGGCTGCGGTGGATGGCAGACTCCTCGCTACTCGATTTCTCCATGCTGGGGGGCGGTCGTCACTGCAGGGGGCCCAGACACAGCCCAGACCATGTCTCTGAGCACAGGTGGACCGGCTGGAAAGTCACCTCCGCTGCACCGCGCCCCTCAGCGGCTGGCAAAGTTTCTCTGCAGACAGCTCGTACGGAGAGGAGAAGCACACGTGTCCCCTGTGCAACACGCTCTTGCACGCTCACAGCCCCACGTCTGGCAGCAGCTCTCTAACGGCGCGGTTATCAGTCCTCATGCTCCCCGGTCACAGGACGAAGCAGGGCAGGGAAGACCCCCATCCAGTGCCTCCGGTTCCAATCTGCGCTCCTAAGTAACTTCTATGGCCGCGTCCTCTGCAGCGATCCCCAGCTGCTCCTCTCGGCACGCTGGCCCTCGCTCTCGCGTGGGGAGCTGGGACTTCCCACAGCTTGTAACTTTCCTCACGCTCTCCTATCTCACGCTCCTCGTACCAGTGCAAGCGTTTCTCCGTCCCTAGTGCACACTCGCTCTCTTGCTCGCTCTCGCTCTCCTTCCACGCTCAGCTGTTCTGACCCGGTCTCTGTCTGCGTGGCTCCTGCATACAGATTCTCCGCTGTGGCCCCGCCCCCCCCCCCCTCTCTCTCTCTCTCTCCCTCTCCCAGACTGTGCCTTTCCTCCTCCATGCAGCCCCCTTTTTCCTGCTCCAAATGAGAACATGGGAGGGGTGATAGGGTAGCCAATCAGTGCACCCACTCGGGGGGTTTGGCCCCACCCCCTTCTCTAAATAAGCTTGTTAGTACTGCACCTATACAAGTTCAGGGCTTTTATCTATACTACGGTCCCTGTGTGGGAATGCCAGCGAGGACGACGGTGAATTAAAAAGAGGAAATTTAAATTAAAATCATCAGGCGAGAGGAAGTTGAGGACAAGGGTGTGTGTGCGTGTGTGTATGTGTGTGTGTGCATGCATGCGTGTGTCAGAAGCTAACATTTTAATAACCAAGCAGACCTTCTGCTCCCTCTCAGACGAGAGCCTCAACTGAGCTGTTGACACGGGGACTGTGTTACTGCCCATCAGTCTCTTTGCACGGGGAGGGTGACGTTTGGACAAGGCTGCAGGGGCAGAGTGGGCACAGCACCCAGAGGCGGTCAGCTATAACACTGCCCAAAAAGACACCCCCACCCTGCTCCAACTCTCAAAATTACATGACTCGTCCACAAAGCCACGCTGTTAAACGGAGTACCAGAACCACAGACGTCAGCTGCAGAGCCCAATCCGCCACCTAAGTATCATTTTAGATAATCATCAACTACTATCCCAGGCAACAGACACAGTCTTTAATTTCAGCCATTTAAATGCCATAAAATTTTAGGATGCAAACTGAAATAAGGCAGCATAAACTACACCTGGCTGTTTAACATTCTGTGGTTACATATTGAATAATAAGCATCACCCCTAGCAGTTCCATGTAGGGTAGTTGAATTATAATTAACATAACACCAGTAACACAGACATTCACACCGGGAAGCGATGGTGTTCAAGAGGGCACCAACAGATAACACACACTGCACAGCCTAGCTAATACATTCATAAAGCGACATCCAAAGACGAGATGATACATAAGAAAGAAATAGGGGATTATCGATAGACTTATCACCCTTTTCAGTGATGTATCTTGGGGCAAGTGGCGTCAAAACTGATTTAAGGTGCACAGCCCACCGGAGGTTGAGTGTCGGGCATGTGCGTGCCTCCACTTAATATCTGCTACTGTATTTGACGCCAGATTCCAAACACTCTACAATCATACTTTGACGCGATGCTTGCCGTCGACACGACAGCCTACTAACGACACTCCAGCACGCGTTGGGGGAGGATTGCTAGCTTGTGCATCACTCAACAGGCATCAAAAAAAAAAAAGCACTACGGAAAAAAATTATGCATTATATGTCGTCTCTCCACAGATATCTCCAGAAGCATCTAGCAGGACAACAGGACAAAGAGGTCTTTTGGAACTTCCCACAAACAGACGGACAAACCAGTAATTCCTTGGCAGCACTATTAGCAGGTAAACCTGAATCCAGAGACAGATGGGAGACTGTTAACTGAATGGTCTTAAGGTTAATCCACTAACCACTCCTATTTACACATATTCGCAGGTTGATTTCCCTCTGGGTATGCCCCCAGTTCCTCCCTTAAGCAGCTAAAAACTGCTCGGAGGAAGTTCTGCGATTCATTGGGTGATGATAGCAGATTACACAAAGTCATGGGTCAGAGTCATGTATGATTAGCATAGATGATAGCCGTAATCTATGCTAATCTCTGTTAATGGGCCAAAGCCTTCAATGCATCAATCACAGGTCAATTATAATGCGGAAAGTATCACTTATTGATTCCTTAAGGCCATAATGTTTGATGGACTGACTATCTATGCACATTATAAACTCCCTCCCACCCCATGTGGAGGAAGAACAGGACAGAAATCAATGCGGACTCACTGCACATCAAATCAGAGATCCGTCACGCATCCCCCATTAAGGAACACCTCTGATACCACCCTGACCACCCCCACTCCACATTCAGGCAATTGCTCATTTTAAATCACAAGTCAGGCACATTCATCACGTTGACGTCGAATTAATCCAAACAAACAATAAATCCCCACCACACTCTACTCTCCAGGATAATTCGGTGAAAGTTCATTGAACACCTCAGGAGAATACATTAGCCAAATGTAGTATAAAGCACAGATACATTACTATGACATGCATCGCTCTAACTACAGAAAACACTACTACTCTAAGAGTACCAAGGCTTCGCCGTCCCAATTTAAATTGGGGGGGTGTGAGGACGACAACAAAAATCCAGGTCTTGCAGACTAGAGGTGCAACACAGGCCTGAGTGTGTGAATCAGCCAAGCAGTGAGGTGAAAGCAATATGGGGGCTGAAGGAGTTGATCATAAGATTTGACGAAGAAGCTACAGGCTGGAATTCAGGTGGGGAGTATAAGACATCTTTGAGCTGAGGAACAGTGTGTGATGTGAGGTTACAAAAGAAGATTACAGCTGTTCCGGGATGAGTGTTAGGCTTCAGCTGCTCCGACTGCAGAACAAATCTGGAAAAACCTTAGACACACCTGGAATGTAAACCTTTATCATTCCAGCGTGGTGACAAAGCTCCCATCGGTCACAGAATCCTTCCAAAGCACAGCTGAGAGTCCTTCAGTTACTGCACTGAAGAAATCACGTTGAGAGCAGGAAAGAATGAAGACGCTTCCATCAGATTTTCTAGCTAAAAACATGCAGCTGAGTTGTGATGACACAGGAGAAGCTCACAGAACCAGCTCAGACCATCAATGTTCATGCCATCTGCTTTTCTCAGATGCAGCTCTGCATATGCCTGGCCGCTAGATAAAGCTTGCTTGGGAAGAAGTGACCATTTCCTCCCCTGGTTACCAAAGCTGAAATCACAGAGAGGAAGCCAAGTCTCTTGGAATGGCCAGGAACCCTAAGCAGCATCAGATGATTTGGGAGAACTTTTACCACAGCTGGGCTTCAAGGCCTGGGTGCAAGCTCTCGATATGAGGCTCCTGGTTTCAGGTTAAGCCTCTGCTATCTCCCAGCATGCTGCAGAAGGATCCACTGCAAGTAGAAGGTATCAAATGCCCCTGCATTTTAAACAGCCAACATCTTTTTGATTTGAAGTTGGAAGCACAGGGCAGGGAAAAGAAAATAGCTCTAAATGTCAAGCGATCATTAATGATGGTGGAATTCTGGGAATGGGAAAAGGCCGAGGAGCAAAGTGAATCAACGGCAAGCGAGAGGACTCACTTATATGCCAAGCCTGATTACTCAGCATTCAGCAGATGGCTTGGACATGTCACCTGTACTGGGCAGGCTAACTGCTTAAGTGATGCTAATATAATTTGATTTTCTCTCCGATAAGCCGCCCCTCCAGCCCACAGTAGCTGACGCCTAGCTAATTCCCACCACAGGCAGCAGAACAGCTTCTCCTTGGCAACACCCAGGAGCGGATAAGGAGGCCGTCTAGGCTAGGGGAAGTAGATGTAGAATTTATGGGAATGCAAAACTGAATGAGTAAAGTATTTGTACATGCTTTCAGGGACGTGCGAGAGAATTCAGCATTCCGTATTGCAACTTAGGCACAGGCCTTGAGGCATCCTCTGTGGAAAAAAAATTCTTATATTTTTTAAAATAAGGTTTATTGTGGTGCTGATTAATGGTATAGGTGGAAATAATTTGCCTTACACTTCCAAGGGTTGTGGGTTCGAATTTAGCTTCCGCTATGTGGGCATGGAGCTTGCATGTTCTCCTGGTGGCACAAGGATTTCCTGTTGGGGCCCTGACTTCCTCCCATGGTCCAAAGACATGAAGTCAGGCTAATTAGCATCTACACACATTTCCCATAGTGTATGACTGTGAGAGATCTGTGCCGGACCAGCATCCCATCCAGTGTGTACTCTGCCCAGTGTCCTATACTGCCTAGAATCAGCTACTGGTACCTCCCACAGCCCTGACTGGAATAACAGGTTAGAACTCAGACAGATGGACACTTCATTGATTTGACAATAGGTGCCATCATAAAAGGTAACAGACACACAGCCATTTGGGTCAATGCCAAGGAAAAGCATTTCTCATTGGGCACATAATATCCCACTTCCTGTTTCTGCCGTACAGGCTGGTGTCGGCACAAAGCCCGGACCATCCGCAACATGAACTCACGACAGGCCGGCACAGAAAAGACCCAGAAGTGAAAGCAGACAGTTGTGGTGTTAAAAACTAGAAGACATCAGTTTTTACAACAAGAAATCATTTCATTCGCCAAGACATTCACTTGAGCTGAATTTAAAATTTTGCATAATGACACAGATGAATGAGTCAGAAATGAAGATGGTTAATTTTGTCCTGTGCTTATCCAGAAAATACAGAAAGATATTTTGAAACACTCTACTAAAAGTCAATTAAAGTCACAGGATAACCACTATTCCGTGGCTTTTCAGCTATCCGAAAATTTGTCAAAATTATGAAAATAACATTTTTAGCATGCATAAGTACATATATCTAAGCATACACACATCATTATATATATAATAATAAAAATTATTATTATATTATTATTAATAATTGTTATAATTATATATTCATTATAATTATAATTAGTATTACCCAATATATTAGACAAAATATGAGAAAAGACATTAGACATTACAAACATCATATTATTGTACATTAAATTTTACACACACACACACAGTTCTTACACAGAACCACTAACCTATAAAAATAAGAAGAAGCAGAAGGCTTAGAAGAAGCAG
>JAODKM010000001.1:3231183-3251870 GCA_026780845.1 Petrocephalus sullivani | reverse complement strand
TGCATACAACAGAGGCGGGGAAATCGCACGCAGCACTGCATACAACAGAGGCGGGGAAATCGCACGCAGCACTGCATACAACAGAGGCGGGGAAATCGCACGCAGCACTGCATGGAAATCTTGTGTACCTCACACTAATTACCTGGTGTCCTCCAGCACAGAGAAAAGGCTCACTCAATTAATTTTTATAAAAAAACAGCCTGGCACTTTAATTCAAAGTGCTCAAACACCGTGGGTCCCATCTCACAGAACTGAAGTGGAAGCTTAAATCTCACAAGCAAGGGGACAAGATCCGGGTGACAATTAGCAAGATTTCATGTCATGACATTTTACTCAACGGCTTCATAGAATCAATATCACTGAAAGGGTACAGATGTTTCCAGTGTAATGAAACTAGCCGCAAAATAAGAAAATTAAGGTACAATTTAAACATTTAGGTTGGCTAGATCCTCACTTATTTACATGCTTATCTGGACTGAAAAAAAGACAAGCCTACCTAGAACCAGGACTGGGAAACCCAGCTGTTCCTCAAACCATGGAGATACCATGGTCTCTTTGACCACTGTCGGTATCCCGGGCGTGTTACCGCGTCCCCCGCACCAGCTCTCATGATCCCCAAACCAGGGGGCCTCCGGTTTTAGGTTCGCGGATGCCTCTCTGGGCCAAGCAGGGGGCCCTGACACAGACATTCCTGGAGCCTGGCTGGAGGGCGAGAGAGACACCGCCAAAGCCGGGGCACGCGCTCAGAATGCGTCCCCCCCTCAAAGTCGGTCGATAGCGCCGAGCAAAGGAAAAGCCCACAAGGCGAGAGCACGGGACGGAGGGATTAGCGGCGCGACAGGAGGAAGGAGCTGGAGGAAGACGAGCTGGAGGAAGACGAACGCCACCACGTGCGTCGAGGCTGCAGCACTGAAAAGCCTCCAGCAGCAGACCGCTTTATTACACGTTTGTTTGATCGATTCGCCTTCCAGTTTCCCAAAAGCGGGCGTAAAAACGCCAGCAGAATCAGGGAGCCTCGACCCGGACCGTTATTAGGCGGCTCTGGGGAGACGAGGCCGGTTTATTGTGAGAGAAGGTGACACTCAGCGGATGGCCGTGCGTCAGGGCGGCACATTCCCGCGGATCGCGGCCCAGCCGCACGCTGGTCAACAGCAGGACGGCGCCAGACATGACTGGACAGGTGAAGATGGAGGCGGCTGGCGATATGCATCAGGGCATGGGGACGTCCCAGCAGGACTGTGCAGTCTCGGGACACCTCACCAAGCTCACAGCCCATTTTACTGGGGAGCCTGAACCCATAGCTGTCTCACATATTTATCTGCAGCAGTAGCAAAGCACACAAGTGACCCAAACCAGACAATAGCAGTTGTTGCATGGCAACCTGCCCCTCGAGCATTAGGCTGTAGCCTAAAGACTGCTTGGGTACTCGGCTGGGGCTGCCTGAACAACCCCCGCCCTCGCTGCCACCGTCATCTTCCGTGCTCGTGGGAGTCTGGCACGAGCTTACAGAGGACATTTTTATCACCAGGTATCAGTGCTCTGCTTCTAATGACGACTATAATTCAAAGGCAGACAGGCTGGCCTTTTCTAAGCAACCCTGCATATTATTTAGCCTCAGTGCATGATGGGAAGGCAGGGGAAGCACTGCCGGGGGCCCCCGGGATGGTGTAAGGCTGGTGCCCGTGGCCTCCATCAGGGCCACTGCCAATGACAGAGCCCATGGCACCAGCTAATGTCGGTCCTCAGGGCGTCCTGGCGACCAGAGGGGGTAGCAGCCACGCGACAGACACACTGAAGGCTGGAGGCCAGGGCGGGATCAAGTGGGCAAAGGGAGGTACCGTCCTTTCAAATCGCCAGTCCATAAACCCTCCGCAGCGTGTCGCGGTCTGAGGTAATGTGGAGTAGAGCGTTACAGACATCCATCAAACGCCATATCCCTCAAGTGTTAAAGCCATCACGAGCAAACCAGACGCAAAGCTCCTTTTTAACAAGTCGAGAGTGCGATGGAAACTGACATGTGGGAGAGCGTAAAGATCACAGATTTACGACGGACCCTTCCCACTCTGTCATTTTCCCAAGCACGCCTTTAACACTAAACAGAAGAGACATCGGACGCTTAAAAATAGAGAAAGACAATATCCTGCTGAGTGGAAACATAATGCCAAACAGGGTCCAGCCTTCGTGAAAACACACCCCTCGGGGCCAATGAAGAAATTTGATGGACTCTATCCGTCAGGGAGCGGGTGGCAATTCTAACGACAGCGATGAATCAGCCCCCCCACGCATCACGAGAGCCGCGGGGTTCTGAGACTGGCGTCCGGATCTCCCGCATCGCGTGGACCCACCAGCGGTTCCCCAACATCCTAGCCCAAAACCCAGGCATCAGGAATCCTCATTGGGCCCGACAAGACCATACTGCAATATTTCTTGAACCTTATTCCAGACTCTTTATCTGGATTGCGGTTCCACGTCGTTGCCCATATCCAGCTGTAAATATTCCACAAAACACTAGGCTGGGGCATCACCTACAGGCACAGCTGGAAAGGCCATCCTGGTCCCCTGGAACCACAGATTTCTGGTCACAACTCAATTCTAAGACACCATCTGCCCGTTCGCGTCAAGACGGGAAAGTCTGACGGAGGTGTGCGAGGCCATATCAATAACCGTTATTATTATCATAACTATCACATGACGCATGAGAATCAGCTAAAGTCCCTGGACGTCGCCACCCAGACGCCCCATGGCCTCAAAATAGATGTCGGTGTACAGAATTCGCTCCGATTCCTCAGAGTCAGAGAGAGAGATACACACACACACACACACACACACATATATATACGCGCACACACACACACACACACACACACACACCCCTACCTATCTAAATGGGGACCTTCCATTCATTTCTATGGGAAAAACCCTAATCCTAATCATGACACCCTTAACCCCTACCCAGCCCTAACCTTAACTGTAGGTAACCAACTTTTGACATTTTTACTTTTTTGTTTGCATCCACAGATTTTTTATAAAACTGAGGTTATCCAAAAGCGAACCTGAAAAAAAATGATCTCCAAAAGTAAGGATATTTCAAGTTTTACCACACTTTGGGGATATTTGGTCCCCAAATGTGATGCATGGAAACCCAATCACACAGACAAGTGTGCCAATCTAAATGGGGACTGTCCATTAATGTGAAAAACCAATAATACCAATCAGAACACACATACCCTCAAATGTCAGATTCACTTTCCTTGTGTAAAGTGTGAGGAAATGGGGAAAAAGTACATGCCCCCTCCCCCCCCACACACACACACACACACACACACACACTGTGAAGACAATGGCCGGGGACGGATTCAGCCTGTCTAGACAGCCAGTCATCAGAAAAGCCAGTGAGGGGCAGGTGGCAGTGAAGGACGCAGCCGAACAGACAACACTCAGGAAGGTGTGGGGGGTAGGAACCACCTGACAGAAGTCAGCAGTGGGCAAAAAGGGCCAAAATGTTGGGGTATTTATCTCCGTGCCAGCTGCAGGGAGAGCTGGTTTCTTTATATAAGTGGCTGAAATTTCGGGCAGAAATTAGCAAGACTGTTCCAGTGAACCACACCTCTTCTTTTAAAACTAGCCTGCTTGTAGCTCTGATTTAAACTGAAAGGTAAAATCAGGGTACTTACTTCCACTGGGAGGTCAGACACACCCCGCTCTGCTTAAGGCGTGTCTGCATCTTGCACAAACATCACACCCCTGGATGATGAGTCAAACCGCTGTCTAAGGACATGTATTGACAGTGGAGTCACCTTGACCATTGACTCCTGGTGGCCAAAAAGCACATGTACGGATGAACATCATGGTGCCACTGAAACTGAACTCCAACGACACACCCTTCCCCCAACACTGCCTGCCCCCACCTATCACCATACAGCGACCCCTTAGCGAGAGCCCAATCGGATGACAGGTCTTTGCCCTGGCCTGACTAAACCATTTTCACATGATTAGACAAGCCATTTTCCACATCTGTGACTGATCCTGTGGTTGGATAGAGCATTAAAAAAATAAGAATAATCATAATTCCAAGTTTATGGGTTTCGACTCAGTTTCAAAGAATGCCATTAAAGTGTAACTTCAGCACGCGATAAACTCCAATCCGGCTAAAAGAATCAGGGTCTTCAAGTTTCACAGGGCTAGCTCGCAAAACATTTACTGGAGGAGGATTATCACGAGGGGGCGCAGAGATGAAATGGGAGCCATTTCTCGGCTACACGGGAACGTGTCCGGGGAGGGGGGGGGGGCTTGTGAACTGCGAGCTCACACCTGTCCAGCACATACACACCCATTTCCCCAGTGTCTGCAGCTTTCCGGAATCACAGCAGTGGCACAAGGAATCTTTGAGTGGCCTGGCTGTCCTTAAAATGAATGATGCGCAGATATTGATCTTTGACAGGCAGACAACACCTGCAAATGCGCAGCACTTCTGGTCTGTGGTGCTGGCCGAGGAAGTTTTGCTTATGAGCTCTTATCTCAATAGTCAGGATCCATGTGCAGTATAAATATCCCTCCCGCAAAGAAAACACATAAGCCAATCACACGCCCACGCACCTTCGCCCTGAAGAGAAAGCTCTGGGATTCAGGATCTCGAGAAGCTTCACACCTTTTAAAGTTTCTGTGACGCACACAAGGCCTAGCAGAATAATCACCAGGTTCGGAATCCCACCTGGTCACCACCAAGGGTGGTGCACCCCACCGGTAGCTGCTTTTCATAAATGCAGTATAAATACAGTTACACGGTGAGCCCTACTACGTGAATAATAATAATAATCTTCTAATCTTCTAATGCTCCAAGACGGCACCGGAACTGTGAAAAACTGGAGCAGGACAATGCCAACTTCATTACTCAACACCACCATGTATAGTTGTCCAGTTCGTGCATCTTAAATTAGCTCTGATAGTAATAGATGGTAACTCCGCCAGTTACAGCCTGGGCGAGTGCAGTGCTGTTCTGCATGACCCACCACAGATGGCTGTCACAAGCAACGCTTAAGAGAGCCGAGAGAAGCCCAGCCCTTCTGAGATGGGATGGTCACATACATGCGGGCGGGGGGGGTGTCTGGAATTTTGCAAGTGAGGGATGGTTATGTCAATGATGAATGATGATGAAGGCGATTAATCATCATTGTTGATGCACCACAGCAAACAATAATAAAATGTGTCTTCTGCTTTTAACCCATGTGACACTGTGACACAACAGGGGGCAGGTACTTGAATGCCCAGGGAGCAGTGCTTGGGGACGGTACCTTGCTCAGGGTACCTCAGCGGTACTTGCAGGGAGGGGGCTCGAACCGGCAACCTTTCCATTACTCAGTCACGTCCCTAACCAATGGGTGCCCCATGCTCTGAGAAAGGGGCCCTCAGATGGCACCGCGATACAGATAGTCATGCGACAGTCATGTAATTAGCACTATGGATTCCTCTGAGGTGCGGTGCAGAGCGGACGAATGCCCGACAGAGCAGGTCCCCCCCCGCAGGACCCCAAGCCAGTCCAAAGTCACCCACAGGGGTGGAGGGGGGACCTGCCGGCCGGTGTCAGATGGGCCGGCAGGAAGTCACCTTTGAAACGCTATACACCAATCTCTGCGCATTTCATTATACCGCAGCCCGCAGGCTGGCGCTTTAGGCGACAGATGCTCCTTTCATTAGCACTTATGGGATGCGGTCTGTCCCGTCTCCATGCTGGGGTAGGAGCTGTCCCGCAGATTTACTGGGTCACCGCGGTCACCGTGCCACACGCACAAACACACACACACAGACAGACTCACACTCACCCCTCTGTGAGCGTGGAGAACACATTACTGGGATATTACTTTCACTTATTTTGGCCGAAACATGTCGTACGATAAATGTGAATCTAAAATGAAATGTGTAATTCCTCTGGCATGAAGAGCCGACAAGAGGCTGACTAAAAATAACAGCACGAAATGGATGCCACAGGGCTTCTATATCTCAAATAAATATTCTTGGAAACACCAGAAAAAAAAAGAAGCTAAAACAGTTATAAAACATACAGCCCCGTATAATTGTCTCCACGTGTGGCAACCAGAACAGGCTCCGGTGTCTGGCGCCACCTGGTGGAAATATTAAATAAAGAGGCTTAAATTTTAATCGGGAAATTAAACGGCAGCCTGCGGCATCACATCCCCTGTCCACTGACGGGGATAGAAACTCTCATCTGAAATGGCCTTAAGCTCAGCTAGCCAGGTTCTGCCATTTTTATATTCATTGTGTATCAGTGATTAAAAGATCGATCGATCTCTCTCTCTCTCTCTTTCTCTCTTTCTTTCTGGGGACACCATTCATTCCTATGGGCATAACCCTGATCCCAACTATGACACCCTTAACCCCAACCCAGCCCTAACCTTAACCACATGTAACCAAACTAAATATGACACTTTTGGCATTTTTAGTTTTTTGATTGCAGACACAGATTTTTATAAAATGGATTTTAAAAATGTCCCCACAAGGTAAAAAGTAACAGGTTTTTATCACATTGTGGGGACATTGGGTCCCCACACTAAGAATTACAAGCCGCGTACACACACAGACAATTTTGAAACTGTCACATCTGTCCTTTCTGCAACAACTATTCAATTCAATTCAGTTAATTTTTATAAAGTGCCCTTCACAACAGTTGTCCCAGGGCGCTTTACATGGGTGTGTTAGAATACATTGATATACATTTCACAGTTTTAAATTCCTACTTACAAACTGAAACATAAACTAATCCAAAAAGCCAAATGACACCTACCTTAATCTAGGTAATAGTTTTCCTAAACAAAGACATTTTAATGACTATATTATTATACAATAATAATAATGATAATTTCTATAGGTACTGCAACAGCACAGGATGTCCACTAGGTGGTGCACATTTCCCAGAAACGCAAATGCAGATTAGAGCAGAATGAAAATGCCTTTGCTATGGCACCATGAACCATGACTAGTCGGGGGAGGATGCTTGTAGGGTTGGGAGTGCGATAAATTAGGTTGGAACCTTCTCCCCTCCACAGATAACATCTCTTACTAAAAACAGCCACTGCGGCTTGATAAAACACAATGATTCCTGAAGCCGGCCTGCCTCCACCCGCCCGCGGAGCCGAGCCGTGCCACTGGGGTTCGGCTGCGTTTTCACGGCGGGCCGGCGTGACTCAGGCCTCACAAATCAGGGAGGCGCCCATCTGAGGACAACTGGGTCCACACTGGGGAAGAGGGTCCAGACTGCCCCGCAGACCCGGCTCCCGCTCTCTGGGCCAGGAGGGGGGGGCAATTACATATAATTGTGATTGGGTGGGCCAGGCCCACCCTACCCCCCTGCTGCCCAGTGTCTAGGTAACTGGAAAGCCCAGCTCAAAGGAAAATAAAAACACTGTCACTCTTGCAGTGTTCTTAACTTATTAAATTCTTAAATGTGGTTATTCACGAAACTCTCAATGGAAATCAAACCTAAACCTGAAAATTCATGGCGACAAACAGAGAGCTCACGACTGCTCAGTTTATATGTACTTAAATGTGGGAGTGGGGGTATTAAGCAGCTGTGTGCCAAAGCTTCCTCTCCAAGAGCCCAGAGAATAAGCTTTTGCGTAAAGTCCTGGACGTGCCCGTGACATTGCTGCATGTACGAATCCCATGTGAATGCAGATCAAGTAGCAAGGAATAAAATATATTAATAGCGGTCGGGTATCTCCATTATCTCAAGTCAATTTTCCCTGCTATCCACCTGCCATAAGCCATCAGTCATTATTTTCTTAGATGGGTGCACTGCTGTCATAATCAAATCCATCCCCATCATATTGCTGTGGGTCCCCATCTCTGACAGCGAGCCAATCAGGGCCGGGACATCAACAGGCAGAGCAGTCAGGCCGCCGTGCCTTTAAGGCCCATTTCCCATTGGCTGGCCTGGCTGGCAACAAAAGCTGCATCAAGCGAGTGAGGGCCACACTGTGGAGAAGGCCAAGGAAGCCGACCAGAAGCCGGCACGTCAATGAAGACGGACCCCGTGGCAGGTTCCACCTCTGACACCCTATGGCTTCTCCGGGAGCATGACTTTGCAGACTCCTCAGAGAAGCTCAGAATGACAGGCAGGATGGTACCACACACAAAACTATCCAAGGCAGCAAAAATCACACGGGCATACAAAACCGAAAGCAGGCACGGCTGCGCACGTCATGTACGCTGGACGCGGCTCAAGAGATTGTAGGGAAAGATTAATCACAAAATCACATGAAGCAGAACCCAAAGTTCCGTTTTAACTGATACCGCCCTGTCTGGGTTCCACCAACCAGATTCTATAGGAGACAGAATATTCCCAAGGTCCCTCAAAGAAAACAAGATGCAAAAGCTGATTCAAACTGCAAACTTTCAAGTGCTTCAAAAACACGTTTGTGTGATTTGTCCACTGGGGGGCGTAAGAGCGCAAACTGGGGGAGGAGTGCTCAGCTACACAGATTCATTGTGGCTGGAGAGGCAGGTCACCAAACAGGATCATCACTGGGCCATTTTTAATAATTAATAGGTTAAAAAAAAACACACACACACTGCAGAAGCACCGCCTTCTATAACTACTGGCCTAGCTTAGCGTGCGTCCCAGTATTACCAAGGCATGCGGTCCACTTAAATAAACAAAACGGAAAAAGTACCTGACCTCAGGGCTGATTTGGGGGCCTAAACAAGCTCCCGAAATCTACCTGAGAAACTTTTACTATCCCCTTGGCGCTCCCTTCGGTGGCCCCCATTTCTGCGCGTTCGCATTTACGGCCGGGGCGCAGCACGCTTAGGGGAGATTCCCGCAGAGCGCAGCAGTGCTGCGGCAAAACCAAACAAAAGCAGCCCAACGTGTGGGAAAAGCGAAGGTCCTCACCGAGAGCCTGGATTTAAGGGGCTATGAGCGAGGTGAAGGAAATCCCATGTGAGATTCCTGAGACATGTCATTATACCGATCAATCTGGCCACGGTCTCTGGCTTTTAGAATTCCATCATGGGCCCCTAGGTGGCACACTCACTCTTAAATATCAGCAGCACTTCAGACCAGCAAAAGTCCATTTTCTGCCGCTGTAATAATTAGTGAACAGTGAAACAGATCTGCTCCTTCAGTGTTTATTTCTTAGACAATAAAGAGGAGACTAGATTACAGTCAGGAGCTGCCATTAGCAGCCTGCTAAGGGTTTATGAGCGCGGCTCTGAGAGAGCTGGCAGACAGGCCAGCGGCTGACATTCATTCATCCCGTTTTGCTTTTATGGACGTTGGCAGGCAGAGTGGCCCTTTAGCTTCGGATTTCCAAAGAACAGCCTCATTTCAGACAAATGCTCATTAAACTCCTTCAAAGAACAGGGCGAATGCCAGGCTCACCCAGATCGAACCGAGCGGAAATGTTCCTCGTCTTTCAGCTCGGAAGTCACGACGGCCTACGCCGCCCCCACGACTGGCCTACGCCGCCCCCCACGACTGGCCTACGCCGCCCCCACGACTGGCCGCGCCGCCCCCACGACTGGCCACGCCGCCCGGCTCGCCACAAGAGGCCGGAAGGAGTCGCACCTCAGAAGGGTCGTTCCAAGCCAAGCATGAGCTTCCAAATCTTCAGTTCAGCTTGTGGTATGCATTTCACAAGCAGGTATGATGTAAGGGTTGGGGGGGGTTGTGCAAAACGACAAGATGACAAGGACACGAGTAGACGGCAGAATGAGCAGAGTCTACTGGATCCTCATGGAGAACATGACACTCGTTATCAGACTCACCCAGCCAGGCACCACAGGACGTCTAACGGTACATGCGGCTATCTCACGTCCACATTTTCCGCCTGATAAAATCCTACAGCTTGTCCTTGGTGATCAATGTCCTCCTGGAATCCTTCAGCTATTCCTGATCCTCATGCAATCAAGGGCTCAATGGGATTCATGAAAAGAATAAACTGACAGGATTATCAGTCGCCGGTTTTGCGGGGTTATAAGTGTCCATCAGCACGACATTAACTATACTCGTACCAATAAGACGTTTAAGACTTTATGTTGAATACAGAATGCATGCACACGCACACACACACACACACACACACACACACACACACAATATCACAGCCCAACTGTCCGATATCCCATGCATTTGCTAAGCAACACCACTAGCGATAAAGACAAGAGTCTGCATTTTCCAATTTGATCTGGACCAAGCGGCTTAAAGAGTTCTGAATGAATAGACTAGCAAATTCAGTTTAAGACTGTATTACACCATAAGGGACATCTTTTTATGAAGGCAGGCGAATGCCCCCTCGGCTTGATTTTGTGGCACGTTACGCGGCATTATGTCGCTTAACGATGCATCTCTTTGGACCTCCTGTAACTGCTTCAGCGAGCCCCAGGGGGGCACAGGCACCTGGTCAAAAATCCCTGATTCAACAAGGAAAAACTGAAGCATGGTGGCCAAGCAGTCAGTGGTGCAAACCCAACCCTGGGGGAGGGGGGCTTGGCTGTTTGGCACTTTAACAAAATGTCTCATCATCCATTTCGTATTTTTATGGAAATCAAGCTTGGCACTATGATATGAGATACCCAAAGAAAATAGCCCAAAAAGATGCCATCATGACAGCAACATGGATAGATGGATAAACAAGAATATTAACTACATAAAAATCGGTAAAACATTAAACAACAAAGTGGAGAAATATTTCGGAAACACATGCTAAACCACTTACTCAAAGTGTACTTTTAAAACTATTGGATTCAATCCCATGACCAAAAGTCAACATGCGTCTGATGAGTACCAGAATGGCTGTAAAAGGGTACATTAGATTGGCAGGATGCGCGGGGCAAAACGGGGATGCTACCTGGAGCACAAGACTGTACGAAACGCAACATAACTACGCGTCAGTGATGCAAATCAGAGCTAGCTGAGGGCGGGGTCTGGGGGTGCAGCTGTATTTTGGCAATCAGGTCCCAGAGAACAGCCACAACCAGTGTGCTGCTTTTGAGGAGGTTTGCTGACG
Source organism: Petrocephalus sullivani (assembly GCA_026780845.1). Classification (NCBI taxonomy): domain Eukaryota; kingdom Metazoa; phylum Chordata; class Actinopteri; order Osteoglossiformes; family Mormyridae; genus Petrocephalus; species Petrocephalus sullivani. Next base: position 3,240,846 of record JAODKM010000001.1, on the reverse strand, counting down.
GACACAGAGCTTTCCCACGGTCACGAAAGCCCCTCTCATACTGCGTCACGCTCTCAAGAGAGTTGATCAACACTTGCATAGATCACTTTTGAGTACCAAAATGTCCCCAAAGTGTGGTAAAACCTGAAATTTCCCTACTTTTGGGGACATCTTTTAAGGAAAACCTCAAAAATGTTATAAAAATCTGTGAATGGAATCAAAAAAATAAAAATGCCAAAAGTCCTGTATTTGGGTTGGTTACTTATGGTTAAGGGCTGGGTTGGGGTTAAGGGTGGTGTGATTGGGATTAGAGGAGTTTTTCCCATAGAAATGAATGGAAGGTCCCCATTTAGACAGGTACACCGAGGCTGGGTGTGTGTGTGATGTATATTTTACATTGTGAGGACGAAATGTTCCCACACTGGGATACCCTGTGAGCACCTCGGTCCCCATAAGGGGAAACAATTTATAATCTGTGACTGCAATCAAAAAATCAAATGTGAAGTGTTGTATTTTGTTTGGTTACTTACGGTTAATAGCTTAGTAAGTTTGGGCTGGGTAGAGGTTATGGGTGTCATTGCTGGCATAAGGGTTATGCACATGGAAATGAATGGACGGTCCCCACAAAAACATGCACACGTGTGTGTGTGTGTTGGGGGGGGGGGGGTGGTGAAGGGTTCCTCCCTTAAAAAGGAAAACTCAGAATGGGGGCAGACCACTGGAAACGTGGCAGTTTTTCCAAGCCCGGCTTCTTTTAATAGAGCGTTTCATAGATCTGCCTGCCCCCCTTTGTCGGCCGAGTGTCAAGCAAACATGTAGCTCGTATTCTGCTGTGCCAGACCGCGAGCAGCACTGGAACATCCAGTGCCAACCACTCGCACTGGAGGCGGGGCCCGTTTTCCATCTACAAGGCACCGACCTCGGCTGGCTTCACGATTTCCAGAGGAGAAGCCTAACACTCACACATCAGCTAGATCCCCTCCAAAGTAACAGCAAATAAAAACCTCTTTCCATGGGCAGTTACCTTAAGAGCGTTAGGCCATCAAAAAATAATGAAAGATGCATGTACTCCATTGGAGGCAGCCCAGTGACGAATCAGATTTACTAAAGAACACTGAAATACAGTTAACATCAAACTCAGAGTTCCTCTTGGGTACGTCTGGGCTTCAGATGTTTGAAGAATAGAGTTTTACTTTGAATGATGACTCAATAAGGACGAGCCCAGCGGCCAAGTCGTATAGCAGGTGGAGGCGAAGCAATGGAAGAGAGCAGACCCCTTCAAAAGGCATCATTTACTCGTCACCCTCATGCTCTGGGGTACGGGGGGGGAGCTTGGACCTTTCAAGCCATGGGTAGCAGCTCGAAGAGCAAAGGTCAGCAGCAAGGACTTGCTGAAAGAAGAACACTTCTGCAGGACCTAATGGCTGCAGACCAAGCAGTCCCGGACAGGCACTCATACCTGAACACTCAGAAGGTTCTAAAAGGGAACCCAAAAGTATAAAGCACAGCAAAGCAGACGAGACCCAGAGGAACCTGGGAAGTTAAAGCAGGACAGCTGGGGACCCCAGTGGGGGAGCTTAGACAGGCCACCGCTTAAAGCAGCAAGCCCATTCCATTCCCGTTACCCTGCTTCACACATTAAAAGACCATAAGTTAAAGAGGAACTACTTAGAAACTTTACTCTGACACGAAGGGCTTATACTTCCCATAAAAGAGCAGCTTATCAGCCACCCTGAAATGACATGCTAAACGCTTCACAAACACCAAAAGCATGACTGCATGTTCAAATAAAAACCTTTAAAGTGAGCAGAGAGACTCCCAATCAGGCCCAGCAGATGTTTCTCAGTGAGGGATGGTCAGTTCTGATGGACCATCTGCCAAACTGGAGCGGCTCCACAACATGCTGCCTGTGCCTAATACTTGCTGAGAACTTGCTAGCATAGTGTGTCAGCTTGGGGGACACTATTTTTTTGGAAAAAAACTTTTTGGGGGAGTTTGAGCATCTAGAATTTTAACAAACCACAGAAATGGAAGATAATTAGTTCCCTATGGAGAAAAGGCAATGGACGTCTCTGTTTGAATGCAAATCTAGTGAATTTACCTCACAAACACACACACAAAAGAGTACAAATATTCCTGAATCCAAGTATCCAATGACTCTACCAGGCTTTCCATATCTGGCTAGTGGGTCTGGTATGATTATTAAGGCCTTGTTGTGAGAGTTATTAAGGAGCCTCTGCCTGTCTCCTAGATACAGGCCAGTCACAGAGGCCAGCAGAAGACTCTCCAGGGAACAGTGAAAGGTTAACCGTTTAAAGGCTGCTCCATGTCACCATGTTCCTGCACAGCAGAGCTTACAGTCATGGTAGCTTTATCAGAACAGATACATAACATGTTTATTGTGTAAAAACCATCAAAGCATTACATACAGAATGACAGTTAGACATACACTGAGTATCCTTAAGTACATGTATAGCCTTTTCAGAAAGGCCTACTGTGACTGGTTTTAACACGACACCAGAATGGTTAAAGCCCAAATACTTAAGAGCAAGGCACAGACAGATGAGGCAGACAGTCCATCTTGCTGCAGTCTGGCATCATGTAGCGGTGAATGTGGAGCGGCATCAGAAAGCTTCATCATCACGCCACCCTCCCTGTCGTGGGAGTGACGGGCCGCTCGACATGCACAGGGGGCTGTGCGCTACAGTGTCAGCATGTGAGAGACCGGCGAGAGTGCGTCCCGCAGCTGGGACGGGACCGGCCATCCAGAGTCAGAGCGAGAAAGGGCACAAGAACAACTCACAAGCTTACGAGCCCGCAGCCACGAATCATAATTACGCATTTTTCACTCACAATCATTTGTCCGTGAAATCAGACACATTTACATCTAAATGAAAAGAATTAAAACTAATACCACAAAACATTACAACAACCATTTTTCTTGGGGTTCGGTACGGGGTTGTTCTGATGAGGCTCTTTTATACTTAGCATAAGTGTTAAAATCACACCAAAAGTCTCTGCAGGGGATTAACATGCATTTAAAAAGGAACCACCGAAACGGACTATTCCAACTTCAGAATGGCACCCATCAGACCCGGCGTCCAGAAGACCAGTTAAAGAAGATGAATCTCCACAGTAAAGAGGCCATTCGGCCTGTGAGAAAATCAACAACGGGGCTCTTCTGCTCTAAAAAGGTAATGACATCACTAGCCACACCCACCAATCAACTACTAGGCTTCAAGTCATAGCTGTAACCACACAAGTTAAATGAAGGCTGAAAGACACGGATCCAGCCTGCCTCCCCCACCCCCACATCTATTAATTTGACTGAAAATGTTCCAAATCTTCCCCCCAAAGCACACAGTCCCCATATCAGCTTTTAAATCCCAAAGAGGAGTCCAATGACGGATTAAACATCCGGACAGAGATCTCCAATAGTACAGTACAAAATCTCAGCGGGATTATCATTTTAAAGCATAAAAAATACACAAACTGTTCCATTCCGTATGGGCCAACTGGAAATTAAGAGGTCGGGTTAAATCAGCAGGGTGGCCAGGCAGTTATGGATTTAACCTCCCATCCGGAAAGAGAGAAGGTTCTTGGTCGATGCATCAAGAGTGCCGAGCCGTGTGGAACATTCAGTTTTAATGTGTGAAAACGGCAAGTTGCTTCGGACATTGGCTGAGAAATTAACGACACCCCAAAGGCCTTCCGGGTAGCTATTTAGAATCTCACTGCAGAAGATGATGACCACAACGTCCACCAGAAGCAGCACATGACCCAACAAAAGGGGCAGAGAGATAAGGGTTGATGTAGCGGGTCTAGAGGTCAGGCCATTGTTTGCCATTCCAGCTCGGGCTGGACGCCCTCATCCCTAGCCAAGCCCACAACCTTCATGACGCCTCAATTTAACGGTGCCATGCGAGGAGACCCCACGGAAGCACAGCTTCACGGCAGCTCGAGCAGATGCCTTTTTTGGCAGGATTTCAGTGACTGATTCACCAGGCATACAGTCCAGCAGCACTTAGGGAACAAGAAAGACAGTAACAGCAAAAAGAAAAATAATAATAGAGACAGGAACTAAGACTCCACTCCAACCATAAGAGGTTGGACGAGGACACAGATTAGAAGCAGAAGTCCGTTGTGTGCTGGTTCCAGGTCTAAGGATCCTCGCGCCTCCGTCATGCTTTCTGAAATGACCCTGTAAGTACATTGGAAACAGAGAAAGGACCCCCGCCCCCGGCATGGAGCAGAAGTTTTGAATTTTGTCCAAACATTTTAACAAAAAAACTTAAGCAGGCAGTAAGCACATTGCAGCTATTCTGGGAATCCACACTGCCCCCAGCCTTTCCCCATGGGATCATGTTAACTCAGCCTGGCCCTCGCATTAATAACAGGGGCACACGGAGCCGCCCCCGGGCCTGTACTCTTCAGCAGAAAGTCCGACTCCGCTTCAGAGATCTCATAATACAAGCCAAAGCCAGAGGACTCCATCGCAATCATCCACAGAAAACTTTTCATGCAGTATTCTGCAAAGCAAGTACCCAATTCTAGATTTACAGCCGAGATTTCTGAGACGTAAACAGCCTGTTTACGTCTCAGGAAAAAGAACAGCTATAGTGCATCTTTCTCTAGTCCGGTTACAGGAAAATGTATTTGAGGGACTGTAACAGAAGCCAAGTGTGCACACACACACACACACAGACAGACACACAGACAGACACACGCACACACACACACACACACAGCACCGCCTTCCATCGCACTGCACTTCCTGTCCACGAGGTCTGGCCTAGAGCTCAGGAAGTACCACCTCACTATACGCAAAACAAGTCTGAACAGCCTCACTGACAATGAAGCCAGACAGTTATTCCTAAGAACAGGCTAAGAAATAATAACATGCCTATACAGCAAAGCCAGTGCAACTCTAGGCAGGCTGCGGGTGCTATGCAGTCACTGGGAAACCATTTATATTAATTCTTAGCCAGGCCATTCACCACGACTGGGGCCAGCCAAGGATAGCCATTCCGAGATTTACCTAAAAATCAGCCATGACGCCTGAGAACACTAAAAGGCTATGCCGCACGTTCCGAACTCCTTAACAAGAGCCTCCAGCTACCATAAAAAAACCACCTGCTAAAAACATTAACTCCTGAATGATTAATGGACTACAGCGATTTCAGGCTGCATTTAGTTTGTCACGCGACGGGGGGGGGGTCCCAACAAGACGATGGACGTCAGGTAACACAGAAGGGGAGACGCATCAGTCCTACAGGGACCCCCCACTGCAGGATTACAGGCATATCCACTGCAAGTTATGTCAGGAATATTGTTTTACATAAACGTCCGAACTGATGCTATCCCACTAGGGTGTGATTGCTGGTTGAAACAAGAGTGGAGCTACCAGAAGATCAACCCTAAAAAAAAAAAGTACTGGCTTTTGTGTCAGTAAGCAAAGCGGGCCCTGCGATACTTACAGGACGTCAGCACAGTGTGTCACCAATACTCAGAATGCGCCAATAGTCCGGACATACCGAGGAGAGAGGAAAAAGGGAATATCCCACGATCACCCACCTCCCGCCTCCCTAATTAGGACCACAAATGACACCCCCTACCCAAAAAATAAGTACATTAAAAATTTTATATTGGAACACGAGTGGTGTCCAGTCCACCGGCCACAGGGTGGCGCTAAGCCTCAGCTCAGCATTGATCTCCGACACCACCTGGAAAGCTGGAAAGGGATGCTGTCAGCACCTGCAGCCGCACCCAGCCTCTCGCACCTTACTGCGCTGCGGGGATCAGCCTCCCAGGAACAGCTGGGCAAGTGTGGACAGGACAGGAGGGCAGTAGGAGGGAAGGTGGGGAGCAAGAAAAGAAAATCCCTTCTGCATGATGTCATCACCACCCCATAAAATACATGGCTTCGTGGGATTCTTTATCCTGAGGCAGAAAATATAACGAGGAAAACCTGTTTATTGTCAGTGATAATCTCTAACAGAGTAGGATCAAAATGGCCACCTAAGGTCCAGCCCTGGGTTCCACTTCCCCTAGCCAGAGGAGAAATATGTATTACAGTCTGATCTCAAACAAGCAGCCCCTGATGTGATGCCAGTAATTAGGCGACCTGCAGCACCTGAGGTCATGCCAAGCTGGCGATCAATCGCAGCAACTTTAAAGGACGTGGAATCTTGGGATCTACAGAAGCACAGTCACACCTCTCCTTCTCATCTCCTCAGCTACGAGTGGCTGCCAGTCACATCTTCCACAGGGCCACAGGACTGCCTCAGGAGGGTAAAGCTCAGTGCAGCGTTAGGCAGGGCGCAACTGGACGCCTCTACTCTATTCAGATGCTACAACCAAAGGCAGTAAATATGGATTGAATCACTTATTTCTCTCCTATTTATTTTTACCTTGTTAATAGGTTTATTCTTTATACTAATTTTATATTCAATATTACATTCTATTTACTTATTAGTATTCCGTTTATTTTATACAGATTTTACATTCTATACATCCTCCCCGACTTGCATTCTTGCTCTGACAAGGATAAATCTTGCTCAGTTCAAATCCATCAAAATTATATTTATACACGCATTCATTCATTTAGGGAACTTTATTAAATTTTCCCACAATAATCCTGAAAAGCTAATTTTACAGTTCCTGGCATTGTATGTCTATTATTTGCTCGTTTAAGGAAGTTTAACGTGCATCACTTAAAAGCACGTGCCAAACAAACGTGCAAACAGCAGGGTGCAATTCCATTTCCAGTTCTATGGAAGGGAGCGTGACCTTATCCAGGCGCTACAGGGCAGAAGCCAAACGCCTTCCTGATGCCCACAAAGGCCAAGAGGAGACCTTCTCAAAGAGAGCAGGGCATCTGATACAACTGCCACATCAGCTTAAGCACGGAATGGGGTGAAGCCACAGAGAGGGTGGGCTTTCAGCACGTAGAACAGGCTTCAGTAAAGGCCACCACCACCGGCAGCATCCAGAGAGCGGGCCTTGGCATGAAGAGGTTCAGTGTGAGGCATTGAGCTGCATATGGATCTTTAGAGTCATGCTAAATTTAAAGAGGAACAGAGACAGTGTCGCCTTGTGATGTTTCCATTAGCATCTTCTTGGGATCACCACCTCAGCATATGTGGATCGCAAGGTCATCCAGGGAGAAAGAGGCTCTTCATGGCCCTTTTGGTATCTGCCCGAGCGGTGGTGCTGGACCAGCGGCCCACAGATCCATCTCACACGGACACAAGGCCGCTTTGTTCTTCATATGGGACCTGCGTCCACGGAGGCCGCAATGGTCGGGCTGGCACAGGAGGAACGCGGGCTGTCACCGAGGTTAAAGCGGCCCAAAATGTTGACACGAGACAACTCGTCCATTGTAGGCCGGCAGCTTGGGATGCAAGCCGAGAGGCACAAGCAATGCTGGTGAATAGGTACTTTCATGAAGAACGACAATGGGGCTCAATGACAGGACCGGACCAGATGCCAGGCATAGAACATGGGCTTTCTGGAAATACCATGATTCTTATTTTATTAAAAAAAATGCGTCTTAAAAGGGGTATGGCTTTCCTGATAACAGCACCAAAATAAAACGAGAGGACAAGAGATGCCCAAACAAAAAGAATCTCCATCCTAAGAAATTGCACGTCACTCCCAGCCTACAAAACAACACGCTTGGGCATGGTTCCTCACCAGAAGACAATGGATGCTGGATGCATCAGAAGACCACAGAGGGGTCTTCTGTAAGGGGCATGATACTGATTTGCCCTCAGTTTCCAAAAATATCTGCCCCTGTGCCAATGACTGTAGGGCCCTGTGGATCTATACGAGCAGAAAGGACCACAAGAAAGACTCGGGAGAGAAAGGAGCCGCTCATGAATCAGCTGTATGCACATACATCTTTTTTCAATGGACAACAGGAGCCAAAACTTGGACGCCAGCTTTGGCCTTTATCTTGCTCATCAGTCCTCATGTCCTCTCATGTATGACCCCCGCATTCCTCAAGCCTGCCTCTTCGTCTTCCCTGACACAGGCGCGAGATAATCGACGACCAAACGTTACTCCTTCTTGCTGCACTTATCACTGCAATACATTTCCCCCCCCAGCGCTACTCAGCCCAGCCAGACAAAAACCACTACCAGCACACCACCTAGGGGCCAACAGTTTCCTCAGAAACCCATGAATGTGAGATGAATCGTTGCATTCCTGCACTAGGTTGTAGGTGATGTGTCCAAGCAAACCTGATTGGTACAATAACACCCTATCAGCTATCCATTCAAGAAACACTACATACTGAATGTTCAAGCCATAATCCCCGAGAGCTACAGTACCAAACTGAACCCTTCAGAAACCATCCTCCACATCCCCACCATAGCAGGGACTAAGGCATAAAGCCAAATATAGCATAAAGCAGGAGAGGGAGCCAAAATCTGCCAGGCCAAGCCAGCACAGTGGCTTTAAAGTTTTATCACAAACAATCGCAGTGCAGCATAAGCTTAAAGCTCATCTCTAAGTATTACGGAGGTCGTCTCTGGGTCATACACAGACTGTCCTCGCTCCAGTAGCAGAGAATATAAAATCCCACAGCCACCAGTAATAAAACGATCCTTCAGAAGACATTTTCAGGCTTTTGCCCTGACTAGGGGCTTGGGTCCGGGGGACAGCCTGTGGTCCAGCTCCGGGACAGGAGGCATCCAGCTGGTTCCAAGTAGATGCTCAGCTGTTCCCCAGCTAAGTGCTGTGCATTTCTGCCTTAATTCCTTACATTCTCCAAGAGCTGGTAATGCCTTCTGACACACACATCCCAGTCACATTCCACACACATCCCAGTCACATCCCAGCCACCCAGCAAGCAGGGTGGGGGGGTCCTTTATGTATATTTAATGGAGTCTGTCTGACCAGTCTGCAAAGAGGTTACAGAACGATTCTCTTCGCCATAAGAATAAATCCCCGGCGTGAGCAGCACTGTAACGCTTAATGCGGGTGATTATCCGGGAAGGCTACGCTCTGCACCGTTTGCTTGTACAACTCCGTAAAAGCACACAACTTAATCATTGTATTTATTATTATTCTTCTCAGCCCGTAAATGGTGTCATTTTAGTCGGAAAAGAAGCAGCTGTCCATAATTACAGCAGAAAGGAGTCACCGACGCCCCACCTTCGGCTGCCCAGCAGTCCGGTCTACGAAGTGAAACCGATTTAAACATTTAAAGAGAAACTGAAGCAAACATAGACAGGGTTAGACCGGCGTGTTTCAGTACGTGGTCAGGATCAGTGCCTTATAGCCTACTTTTCTGTGCTCATTTACACGTTTTCCTGTGCATTTACACGCATATCTGCTCATTTAGACGTATCTGTGCCCATTTACGCGTTTCTCTGTGCATTTAGACGTATCTGTGCCCATTCACGCGTTTCTCTGTGCATTTAGACGTATTTGTGCTCATTTACGCGTTTCTCTGTGCATTTAGACGTATCTGTGCCCATTCACGCGTTTCTCTGTGCATTTAGACGTAGCTGTGCCCATTCACGCGTTTCTCTGTGCATTTAGACGTATCTGTGCTCATTTACGCATTTCTCTGTGCATTTAGACGTATCTGTGCCCATTCACGCGTTTCTCTGTGCATTTAGACGTATCTGTGCCCATTCACGCGTTTCTCTGTGCATTTAGACGTAGCTGTGCCCA